>CM077010.1:21739904-22939904 GCA_039090855.1 Macrothele yani | reverse complement strand
GAACATTTTAAGGCTTTTTATGAACAAAAACACCATATTTTCATTAAAAATCATTGATTTTTTAGCATAAAATAGTCAAAAACATCAGATTTTTGAAAATTGAAGTTTTTACTCTGTTTTTCATCAAACTAGAGCATCATAAAAACACACATTTTAAGTCATTTTTGTGAACATTTTTGAACAATTGCAATCATTTTGAACTTTGAATAGCTTTGATTTTAAAAGTGATGAAATGATGGTTTCAGTGATGAAAATCAATAGAAAAGTTGTAAAACAAACTACTTTGAATTGGTACTTTGCAAAGTCCTTTTAAAAATGCATTAAAAAAAGGGGTACCCAAAATGGATACCCCTTATAGGAAGATTAAAAAAATAGGAAGATAAAAAGTGTAGGAAGATTAAAGTTCTAATTCAAATGGAATTAAAAGTATGTTATTTTTTCAATTTCTAAGTAAGGTTTAAAAATGTTTAATTCTAAATAAGACATGACTTGTATGCTTAATTCATCATTCTTTTTTCCTGATGCAAAGAGTATTAAAGGTTTATCTGTGTAGGCATCACTATTAAATAATATATTCTCCCCAAGTGTAATTAAAACTTCTGATTTCCCATTAGTATAATTAGGACGTAAATAAAATGTAATTTTCATATCCATATTTTCACTCAGTTTCATATTTCTGTCAAGGAGATTGCTACTAAATTTCATAAAAACGACTGTTTCCCAGTAACGCATAGCACCAAGAGTATTATATGCTTTTTTATCTTCTTGAATTGTTGCATAACATTTTTGATTATCCACGTAATTTTTATTAACTGCGTCATACATATCCTGAGGAGATGGAATATTCACTAGTCTTTTATTTTGAACATCAAACTTTTCATCTTTTAAAATTAAAACATTGTTTTCTAAATACCTCTTATTCACTGCATTCTTATCTGCTGTAGGATCAGCAACATTTCCTATTCTTTTACCTTTTGCATTAATTACATTCCCATCTTGAATATGTAAATATTTTTGATCCAAATTACTTAATTCACCTTTAAGTACAGCATCTAAATCTCTTATTCTTACAGCAGTTTCTTGAACAAAATCTGAAAAACTACCATTAATATTTTTTTCTATTTCACTTTTAACTTCCAGATTATTCTCTCTCATTTGTTTTAAAACATATTCTCTTGTAGTAACATCATGTTCATCTATAGGTTCTTTACAATTTTTTAAATTTTTTTCTTCCATATCATAATTACCATCATCTGTTAATTTAAATCCATTTCCAGGAGGTCCAGATGGTCCAATTCCAAATTCTTCATAAGACGAACCAAAAGGGTACCAATTCATTTATTTAATCTAAAGTTTTCAAAGTTTTAAATTCCTTATTAGCCATATTAAGTGATCCTCTTTTTGTTTCATTCACGATGAAATAAAATCTATATGGTTTACCTGGATTTGATCCTAATCTCCAGTTAAATTCTAGTCTTAAATTCGAAATATTAGTATACTCTGGATGATTAGATAAATTAAAATAAAAGATTGGATACAATCTCGCATAATTTACATAACTTATAAGACATCCACTTTCAGTATTATGAGTATTTAATCCAGCTGCTAATAATTCAGAATAACATCTATTATAATCTAACTGCCCATCTTTAAAATTCGTTTTATAAATTTCTTCTGGAACTTTTTTATTATTACATAATATCCAGCATTCAAGGAGATCTAAATTATCAAAAACCATATTGTTCTGATTTTGATTGCTTTCTTTTTCTACATACTGTGGAATGACAAGAACACTTAACACCTCATCAGATGTAGTTCTTATATGACATGCACCACTTGATGTTGTTTGCTGATTACTTTTCTCAATTGAAGCAGAACACCAAGTAATTTCAATAGGTGTAGAATTCAAAGCTATACTTTTAAATTCAGCCTCAATGGATGGGTACAACTCTACATAAGGTAACCATAATTGAAAATCAGATATAATAACTTTATAATTGGGATTTGCAACATCTGTGTATAACATATCATTATGACTATTTCTTTGAAATTCAAATGTAACTTTTATATCAGAAATTAATCTTCTAAAATCGTTGAGGAACCCAAACAGTTGTCTTAAAGGAATCCAAAATTTTATTACATTACTGTTTTTTGTTAAAAGCCATCTCTGTCTAAATCCTTTATTATAAGAGGCATTTTCTTTTAATTTGATATCTGATCCTTTCTTTACATCTTTATTAGGATCATCTATTACTATTTTATCTTTATCAGCTGATTCTGATGTATCAACATAATACATCATATTTGTAGCCTCTGAAGTGGAATAATCTTTTGTGAAATTTATAAGTCCATTAATTTGATGAATTAATGAAGCACATTCAATATTAGAATCAGTTTGTTCTTTTCCTATAGTTAATGAAGCGGATCTAAACAGATTCCCACCATTTACAAATGTAACATTATCAGTTCCTATAGTATCATTATTATTTTTTACTATTTTACTTTCTAAGCATATATAACCGTTACTATATAATATAGGTGAATTTGTATCTTTAATAGTAAACTTATATTGATCAGATTCTTTTACATTAGTACTATCTTCATTATGTTTTATGTATTCATACTTAGCAATTTTATTACTATAATAATCTGGAATAGCTTTTAAGTCCCAAAAGTTTTTCCATTTATTAGGATAAAAAACTCATTTATACCATTTCAAACCAGATCCATCCTGAATTTTCGTTTTAGCTAATATATCATTAACAGTTACAGGAGGTTTAGATAATATATTTTCAAGTTTATTTAGAATAACATTTTTAGCTTTATCTTCAATTGCTGATTTACCTAAAACTTCTAATATTTTTTTTCCAATTCCTTCAGTGAAGATATTACCACCATATCGTTTTGCATATAATCTATGTTTGTTATAATTCATTTATTAAGCTGAAAAGCCTGCGCTTAAGCTAAAATTAATCTATATAAAACTCTCATATTATTCAAGTCTATCAGTTCATTATCTTGATTCGTGATATACATTCGAATTCTATGAATATAATTTCGTCTATTAATGGGTAAAAATAAAGGATTTATTTCATCAATTTTTATTAAACTACCAGGAGGATTAGATGGCGTAAAGGAATACAAAATATCTGAATTAATATTATTATATAGAGCTCCTGTAATTACATCACAATGAATGTGTATGTCATCAACTCCTCTAGAAATGTTTGCCATATATTTTCCTTCCTGATGATTATCTTCATATATTTCTGATTCAAATCCTAAAATTTCATGTAATTTACCCTCTCTAAGATCAATTTTATATTCATCTTTTTTTAATTCAATTATAAAGCGCTGTGTAGCGAAATTAGCTTTGAATTTAATTGGTGGTTCATCTCCAAATCGTTTTATTAAAAAGTTATTTAATTCCCTTAATGTGTAATTTCCATTATCTAAAGTTATTTCATGCCATAAACTACCATCAAAATACTTAAATGTATTATTTTCTTCATCAATATTGTTCCATGAAACCCACATAGACATAGATTTTAAAGCTATTTTTGAATTTTCATTAACAGGAATAGGTGGGACATATTCAATTGTAAAATCTTCTGATTTCTCAAAATTTTTTGAATCTAAAATTAACATTTATTAAGCACAAAATCTTCATTATAACCACTTGGTTCTTGGGTAAAAGAATATAAAACTTCAACAGGTGATTTACCTTTATTCCTTTGAGTTATGTATTTCATACAATAAAAACCACATTTAACAGATGTTGGTTCTTGTAAAAAACTCGAATTATATCTAATTCCTTTATTAGATTTTTCAAGATATTTTACAATATTTTTAGGTATGAAAATGTTATTCAATTTAATGTCTTTATATTTATATTCTCCAAATGGATCAAAATATTCCACAAAATTATATTTAGGATCATTATAATAACAGACCCAATGAGTCCCAGGTCCTGTAGATATATCTAAATTAATAATTCCACTTTCAAATTTCTTAATCTTTTTAGGTAATAAATCTGATGTAAATACACCTCTGAATCCTTTTACATCTTTCATATTTTGTTCTATCGTTTTATTGGATATACCTCGTAATTCTGAAGAACTCCCTTTCCAGAATGTTTTTTTAAGGTGTGAACCTTTCGGTTTACAACCTGATCCAGTTACTTTACTTAAAGCTTTATTCACACCAAAACTAGCAGCACCAGATAAAGCACCAGTACCAAGAGCAGCTAAGATAGGGATCAAAAAGGGTAAAATACCTCCGTTTTTCTTTAATTGTGTCTTACTTATAGTTATTCGTTTACCATTTTTAATTTGAGTAATTTGAGTTTTTGTTAAATACATATCATGATTAGCACTTTTAGTTTTATCAATTTGCAATGTAATTTCTTCACCTTTCTTAACTGCTGATTTTAATTTGTTTTTCTGACCTTCACTCAAATAAATTCTTGATACAATATAATTACTCATTTATTAAGATAGAAACTTTGAATAATATTGTTTTACTTGCTCATTAGTCATTTTACCCTCTTTCAATAATAAATCTAGTATTTGAACTACTTGGTTATATACTTTCTTATTTTTAGTTCCCTTACATATTTTATCTGTTAATTTATCTAAAATATTAAGACCCTCACCCATATAGTAATTCCCCATTTTGAGAGCTTCTAATGCTCTAATATATTTTCGCACCTCAGCCATTTTATAATCGAAACGATCAATTTTTTTCTGTAATTTTTTCTTTTTTTCTTCATCTTTAGCATTATTAAGTGCTTTTACTTGAGGACCTTTTAGACGTCCGATTTCACTGTTTTTTTCATTTGCTTGATTTATTATTTCATCAATCTCTTCATCAGATTTATTAACTAATTCTGAAGGTAAATCAAATCCTAACTTTTTTTTAATAACTGATACATTCAAGTTTTTGTTTAAGTTAATTTTATGAATTCCTGCTTCTCTCTCATACATTTCTTTAGCATCTGAAATAGGTTCTTCAACATCTTCTAAGGCAGGAAATCTTGAAGATTCTGCAATTGGTTGAAATGAAAGTTCTTCAATTGCATTTTGAATAGCTTTTTAAATTTTCTTTTCTAGATACATCTTGATATTCTAATTTTTTCAACTATAGGTTTATGAAATTTTGTGATTGCCTCTTCATATCCTAAATCTTCTAATTGCTTCTCCTTATTTCGTTTTCTTAGTTCAGCATTTACTTTTGCTAATTTTAATAAATCTTGTATCACTTTACTCATTTATTTAACTGAAAATTTGCTTCCAAGCAAATTATTTTACTTCCAAGCAAATTATTTTACTTCCAAGCAAATTATTTTACTTCCAAGCAAATTATTTTACTTATATAAATGGAAGATTTTGAACAAATTGAAGAATATTTATCTTTTGCTGAAATGGCATTATATCTAGCTGAATGTTATTTATCTCAAGGAATACCAGCTGAAGACTTATTATTTGAAGCTGAAATGTTTATTGAAGATGCTGAATTTCTATTAAATAAATATGATTAAGCCTTGCAGCATTAAACTAAAAGATTATTCAGAACCAGAAGAATTTATAGATCCAAATCAAAATCCAATATTACCTATTCATCCTTTTAAACTTTTAATAACAGGATCTTCAGGATGTGGAAAAACAAATTTACTATTAAATTTAATATATGATCATTTAAATTTTGATGCATTATTCATATGTGCAAAAGATATTAACGAACCTAAATACTCTAAATTAAAAGAAAATTACTCAATGTTTGATGATATAGAAGAGGAAGACATTTTAAAAATAAAGGGAAAGAATAAAAATAAGTTATTAAAATTATTTAAAAAGTTTAAGAAAGAAACATTATTTAGTTCAGACATAAATGAATTTATTACTGTAGATGACTTAGATCCTTCATTAAAAAATCTAGTTATTTTTGATGACTGTGTAAAAGAAAAAGATCAAAAACGAAATTGAAAAATTTTTTATAAGAGGAAGGAAGAAAAATGCATCCATTATTTATTTATCACAGACCTATTATTCAACACCTATTGATATAAGAAAAAACTGTGATTACTTTATATTTTTTAAACTTCAGCACAGAGAAATTAAACAAATTATTAGAGAAATTGATGGTGATTTTAATATAGATCCTTATCAAAAAAGTATTAAAAAACCTTATGATTTCTTCATGTTAGATTTGAAAAATCCTCATATGAGATACAGACATAACTTTGATCCTATATAAATGGAAGAATATTTAGAAAAGAAAATGTATGTATACAGAAAAAGTTTTAATTACTATAATAAAATTAGTATATCACTATCAGTAGGCAAATTTATATTTAGTGCTTCAGGTTTATCAGCTTTTGCATTTATTCCTTTAGCAGCTCTTTCTTTAGGAGCAGGAGTCATTGAAGGTGTTGATAAAACTCTAAATATTTCAGAAAAGAAAAGAAGAATATAAACAAGCTTACAAATTTTATAAACAGATATTAAATTTAATAAACGCTAATTCAGTTTCAGAACAGGATGCTTACATTAGAGAAGAAGATTTTATAAAAAATATTAAGTATTTTCCTTTAGAAAAATATGTAAAACAAACACAGCTAAATGGTTATAGATACGTAGTTAAAAAATAGATTTACAGATAAATAAATGATTCATATATTCAAAGAAATTAAAGGTACTGGTTATATAATAACAGGAGGTGATATAGTAGGATGGTTACAAGATAAATTAAATCCACCTGAAATGCATATACCAGGGTACCAGTATTGTGGCCCATTTACAAAATTGGAAAAGAGATTAAAAAGAGGTGATCCAGGAATTAACAGAGTTGATAAAGCTTGTAAAAAACATGACGTAGCTTATAGTAAAACTAAAGATACTAAACAGAGACATATTGCTGATCAAGAACTCTTAAACGATTTAGATTCAATTGAAAATACTACAAGTGGATTCTATCCATTAGGAGAGAAACAAGCTAGAGCTGTTATAAAACCAATTATAAAAGCAAAGAAAACATTTGGTTTAGGAATTTCATCCTATATAAATATGTATTGCTTAAAGTGCAAACAGAAAACTGAAACTAAAGATATTCAAGAAACAGTAGCTAAAAATGGTAGACCCATGGCAAAAGGAAAGTGTAAAGTTTGTGGATCTAAAAAGAGTGTTTTTTTAAAGACGTAGACCTTAAAAATATTTATTATACACCAGAAACTGGTTATTGTGGTATTAATGAATTACAAAGAAAAACTAAATTACCCAGGAAAGATATAGAAGAGTTTTTACATCAACAAGATGTATATACAAAACATAAACCACTTATTCATAGATTTAAAAGAAGAAGAATTTATGTTTCTCATGTCAATGACCAATTTCAAGCTGACCTTATAGATATGCAAGAATTTAAATCCTTTAATAATGACACAAATTATATTTTATCAGTGATTGATATATTCAGTAAATATGCTTGGACAATTCCGATTAAAAGAAAAACAGGTGAAGAGGTAACTAGAGCATTTAAAAAAATATTTAAAGAAAGAAAACCAGAAAAACTTCAAACAGATAAGGGTACAGAGTTTATAAATAAACAAACTCAAAAGTTATTCAAGGATGAAAATATTCACTGGTTTACAACTGAGAATATTGAGATTAAATGTGCTGTTATTGAAAGATTCAATAGAACTTTAAAGACTAAAATGTGGAAGTATTTCACAGCAAATAATACTAGAAAGTGGTTAAATGTACTAGATAAATTAATTAAGAATTATAATAATTCTTATCATAGATCCATTAAAATGACACCTATAGAAGCAAGTAAGGAAGAAAATGAATTAAAAGTTTATAATAATTTGTATAAGGAAAAAGAGAAAAATAAACCAAAATATCAAAAAGGAGATAAAATAAGAATTTCAAAATATAAAAGAGAATTTAAGAAAGGTTATCTTCCAACATTTACAGAAGAAATATTTATAATTTCCGATATATTGAACACAGATCCTCCGACATATAAAATAAAAGATTTAAATAATGAAGAAATTACAGGAACATTTTATGAAAAAGAACTCGTGAAATATGATAAGAAAGATGACGTTTATAAGATTGAAAAAATTATTAGAAAGAAAGGAAATAAATACTTAGTTAAATGGTTGGGATATCCTGATGAATTTAACAGTTGGGTTGTACTTTGAATTTTTTTGCAAAACGCCCTTTCGGTGGAGGGTCTATGCTTCTTTTTTTATTTGTACCTGGCCAGCCAGGTACTTATGGGCGTTAACTCTTAAGACCCTTCCACCGGAATCACACACACACACACAGAACTTTTTTAGATGTTATCACTCAAACCCGCTCTACCGTGAACCCAAACTCTGATTTCAAAGATTGAGACAGGGAGCCATTCTACCGACCGAGATTAGAACCTGGTACCTTTTGCATGCGAAGCGCTTACGCTAACGATCGGCCACGTCTGGCCAGGAAGTTTCTGTTTGAAACATATATTTATGTCGAAGCTTGGCTATGATCCAAAGTTGTTACGTAACGAAGAACTGCTTTTTTCCGAGGACACGTTACGTAATCGCGCGCCGCGGAGAATATTGGCAGCGATTCAACTTATGTAAACATTTTCGCTCGCAGCTTATCAGTGTTATGTAATGACTGTTTTTTGCAACTAAGAAAGAAAGAGAGATAATGCCTTGTGCTGACATCTATATGTGAAAGAAAAAACTGTTATATGAAAATAATGAATACTGACGATATTAAAAGAATAAAATGATATCTAATAAATGGTTTCATTAAAAGATGTATGTTATGAAAATATTAAAGATAATTATTATTATGGTCTCTTTGGAGATTTTAAATTAATAATAGATAAAAATACTGGATATTTTAAACTTTGTAAAGATGGAGGTAAGAGATTTAAAAAATGGCTTCAGAAGATTTAATTAAAGATATTTCCACGGCTGGAATTCCAGCCATGGGAAAAAATGATGTAATATATGAAATTAAAGGTGGTTTAACTGAAAAGTATAATGTAAATGGTTCTTATGTGTCTGATGATAAAAATTGTGGTGGCCCGAATTCGGGCCGCCATAAAAATGATCAATTTGGTTAAGAATTTAGACGGCCCGAATTCAGGCCGTGAAAATATACATGAAATAAGAGGTAAAACAGCAATAAAATATAACTTTAATGGTACATATGTCAGTGAAGATTTAATTACAAATATAGCTTGTTGGGTTTCAAATGATTTTTATGATAAAGTTAAAGATTATTATTGTTAAAGATTATTATGTTAAAAAATTAAAAAGTTTTTAATAAAATGATATCTAATAAATGAATTATTTTAATGAAGAAACTAATTACTTTTCTTCTTCAGAAGAAGAACAAATTGAAATTCCTGAAAATTTTAAAAAGTAATGAAACAAATAAAGAAAATGAAATATGATGAAGAGGAAGACTGTTATTATATAGATTATAATAAATATTTAAAAAGTAGATATGTTAGTAGAATAAGATATTTTTAATCAGTTTAAAAGAAAAAGTAACCTTAAATTTAATAAGGAAGCAGAAGATTTATTTTTAAAATTACTAGATTTTATGTACTATGAGAAAAATTTAAAATATACATATTTTATTAAAAAAATTTGTGACTATTGTAATATATCAAATGATATTAAAATTAATATAAATCCAAATAATGAAAAGATCTAGGAAGACTTTAAAGCAGCAAACTTTTCAGCTTAAGTATTTATAAAATTTGTTTCCTAATAAATGGAAGACAAAACATGCACAAGTTGTAAACAAACAAAACCTATTGATGAATTTTATGTTCAACATCGTTATGGTAAAGTTGATAGACAGCATTTTTGCAAATCTTGTCAGTGCATAATTTTATATAGAAAAATAAATTGTGATTGTGGTAAACAATATACTTATACTCATAAACAAAGACATTTAAGAAGTAAATTGCACAAACGTCGTTTAGCTTTTATCACTTTTTGATTTCGAAAATCCCTTTATAAATTTACTCCCTAATAAATGGATAAAACTTTGAAGCCAATTATTGTGCATCTTAAAAGTGCTCTGAATGCTATTAGTGTTCAGAAACTTAGAAATGTTTTAAAAAGATTAAATATCAAAAAACGAAATGTAAAAAAAGATGATTTAATTAAATCGTTGATAAAATATATTAGAAAGACAGGTGATTATAAGTCTGTTTTAGTAGATATCCTTGGATTAGATACATCAGAATATTTAGATAGAAAAAGAAAAATATTTATTAATCATCCAGAGAGAAGAAATAGAATTAAAAAATTATTTGATTCTTTTAACTTGAAATTCAAAGATAACAAACTGAAACCAAGAAAAGAAAAGAAAATTAAAACAGCTGTAAATCTTGAAAAATTATTTAAACCTGATTATGAAATTATTGAAACAAAAGGAAAATATATTAAAAAATATATGGTACATAGAAAGAATTATAGAGTAGCTGGAGTAAACATTAAACCTGAACAATATTTCAATATTTTACAAGATATATTTAGAAAAGCAATTGGTAAAATTCATGGAAAAGTAGATATAATAGTATACAGTCCTAATCTCAATAAACCATTTCATGATAAAATGATGTCAACAAATGATGCTTATGAATATTATATATATAAATTATCTGATCAAATAGAATATAAAGAATTAGATATTACAGACTGTATATTTGATTTTAATGTGGTTGAATTACCTGAAGGAGGAAAACATTTAATAATAGTTAAAGAAGACGATATTGTAAATAAAAGAAGTATATGCCAAATAAAAAATAATGATAATATTTGTTTAGCTAGATCAATTGTAACAGCATTAGCAATTCAAAATCCTGAGGTGTTATGTAATAAATTAAACCATGAAAAAATATCAAAGAATGATATAACATATATTAGAAAAGGTAGAGTTTTACAAAAATCATTAGCTGTAAAATTACATGAACTATGCAATATTCCATTAGAAATATGTTGTTTAGAAGAGGTTAAAATATTTGAAGAATTCTTAGATATTCAAATTAATATATTTTGTAGAGAGAATTTTAACGAAAGAATATATAGTGGTACTTATAAACCTACATGTATCTATATATTTAAAAATAGAAATCATTTTGATGTTATTACTTCTATTAAAGGATTTTTAGGTAGAAGAAATTATTGTGATTACTGTCAAATAAGTTATGATAAAAAAGATAAACATAAATGTCCTCTTAAATGTGATAGATGTTTTACAACAGATAGCAAATATTGTAATAGTGATGAAATATTTTGTAAAAAATGTAATAGATTATTTAAAGGTAAAGAGTGTTTTATATACCATGAAATGAAAGATAAAAAAGGTATAAGTGTTTGTAATAGTTTATGGAAATGTTTAAACTGTAAACGAATTATTAATCAATATGAGAGGAAATCAAAAGAACATAGATGTGGTGAAAAACGATGTAAAAACTGCTGGCAATGGGTTCTAAATGATCATAAATGTTTTATGAAACGTAAAGATACAAAAGGTGGTAAATGTATAAAAGACTGTGTTGAAAATATTCCATTTAAAGATAAATGGTGTGAAAAATGTAAATATGAATATACTGAAAAATATTTCTTTTTTGATGTTGAAACGAAACAAGAAACAGGAATTCATGAAGTAAATCTAGTTATAAATCATGGTTTTAAAGGAGATGAAAATATATTTAAAAATGAAGATGAATATTGTGAATGGTTATTTGATAAAAAACATTACGGCTATACAGTATTAGCACATTATGGAAAAGGATTTGATTTTCAATTCTTAGCTAAGTATTGTTTTAAAAATAAAATTGAAGTATTCACTATATATAATGGAAATAAACTTAATTATATGCAAATTCCTTGTTTAAATATGAGATTTATTGATTCTATTAATTTTACATTAGTTCCATTAAGAAATTTTCCTAAAACATTTGGATTAGATGAACTAGCAAAAGGGTATTTTCCTCATTTATTCAATACATCAAATAATCAAAATTATGTAGGTCTATATCCTAAAAAATATTACTATGGTTATGATAGTATGACATCAGAACAGAGAGAAATGTTTGATAAATGGTATAATACTGTAAGACATGAAACATTTAATTTTCAAAAAAGAATTCATTAAATACTGTAGATCAGATGTAGATATTTTAAGGAGAGGATGCTTAGAATTTAGAAAATTATTTTTAGAAATTGCAAACATAGATCCCTTTAAATATGTTACATTAGCAGGTGTATGTATGGCTATTTACAGAGATAAATTCCTAAAAGAAAATACAATTGCTGTTGATGACGATATAATTCATAAAGATAAATATAGTAAAAAATCTATTGTTTGGTTAGATTATTTATCTCAGAAACATAATATTAATATTCAACATGCTTTAAATGGTGGAGAAAAGAAATTAAAATTAGGTAATAAATATTATAAAGTAGATGGATTTTATAATAATATAGTGTATCAGTTTCAAGGATGTCACTGGCATGGATGTCCTAAATGTTATAGAGAATCAACTATAAATATTCAAAATCAGATATGTATGAAAGACTTATATAATAGAACAAAAAAGATAAATAAGAAGATAAAAAATAATGGATATGAATTAATTGAAATATGGGAATGTGATTTTGATAATAATAAGGAAATTAAAAAATATATGAAAACTGAATGGAATAGAGATTTTGTAGATCCTTTAAATCCTAGAGATGCTTTTTATGGTGGTAGATGTGAACCAACAAAATTGAAATATGAATTCAAAGGAAATGAAAAAGGTAGATATATAGATGTGTGTTCATTATATCCAACAGTTAATTATTTTGATAATTATCCAATTGGTCACCCTACAAAAATATTTAATCCTAAGAAGTATGATAAGAAATGGTTTGGATTAATAAAATGTAAAGTCTTACCACCTAGGAAATTATATCATCCTGTGTTACCATATAAAGGCGAAAAATTAATATTCACTCTATGTAAATCATGTTCTCAAACTATAAAATGTAATCATTTTAAATCGAATCAAATTGTAGAAAAGAAAAGATGTAAAGACTGTTATGAAGTCAGAAATAAAGAATGTAATCATACTGAAAGATGTTTTATTGGTACTTGGACTACTGATGAAATGAGATTAGCACTTAAAAAAGGTTATAAAATTTTAAATATATATGAAGTATGGAATTTTGAAAATAAAACAGATGAACTGTTTAGAGATTATGTTAAAATGTTCTTAAAAATTAAATTAGAAACTGATGATAAATGGTCTGAAAATTTTAAAACTGAAAAGGAATATAAGAGATGTGTTAAAGAAAAATTAGATATAAAATTAGAAAAAATAGAAAAAAATCCTGGTTTAAGATTTATAAGTAAGATATGTTTAAACTCTTTATGGGGTAAGTTTGGACAACGAAAAAATATGAAACAAACTGAATATGTAATGGAATTAGAAGATTTTTATAGAATTATATTGAATGATAATATTAAGGAATTAAACATGATATTCATGAATGACGATTGTGTAGAAATGACTTATAAAAAGAAAGACCAATATGCCGAAAATAATTTTAATACAAATGTTTATATAGCAGCATTTACAACTAGTTCTGCAAGAATAAGATTATATAAAATGCTTGATAAATTAGGAGATAAAGTGATATATTATGATACCGATAGTATTGTATATATTGAAGATGGTACAAATAAAATAAAAACAGGATGTATGTTGGGTGAATGGACTGATGAATTAGGAGATGATAAACATATGAAATCATGGATATCTGGAGCCTCTAAAGATTATGGATATATATTAAATGATGGAATTGTAAAAGGAAAAGTTAAAGGATTTAAAATGAGTTATGAGAGTGAAACTGTTTTAAATTTCGATGAGAGAATGAAAGTAATTACAGGAGAAACAGAGTATTTAGATGTGAAAAGTAATCAATTTCAAATTCAAAAAGATAGAAATATTATGGTTAAGAAAACAAATAAAAGATACATGTTTGGATTTGATAAAAGAAGAATTTTAGATGATTATAATACTGTGCCTTTTGGATATTAAATCTTTGAATGTTTTAAACTTCTGAATTTTTAATCTTTCTATTTATAAAAATTATTCTATATAAATGGATGACATTACACTGATTTTCAATTTTCAAGGATTTATTCTTCCTAATAAAAGTATAATCAGAGAGATAAGTTGGTGTCATTTACATCAACCTGTAGAAACAATTCAAGTATTTGAACCTCATTATATATTAAATGATAGAGAGCGAAGAATTATATATAAATGTACAAGAGATATTCATGGATTAAAATTTAAAAGATTTCCAGATCAAAAATCTCTATGGATAAGTACTGATGAGATTAAAAATTATATAAAAAACTTGTATGAATATTATGGTGGTAAGTTTGTATATAAAGGAGGAATAATGGAAAAACAAATATTTGATGAGTTAGAAATTCCTTCTATAGATCTTGAATTAACTAAATGTGCAAAAATTTTAGGTACTGGATGCTCTATGTATAGATGTATGTTTTACAAGAATTGTATTTCAAAAAATGAAACCTTATAAATGGATTTATTAGGAGATATGAGAGCTCTCTTTACTGATCGTAAAGGAATCAAATATAGTGATGATATAAGATGTTTATCTCATTTATGTGAAGATTTAATATATGTGAGTAAAGATTATAATAATGAATATCCTGATCTTATTAAATTGATTGCTAAATATCTTAAAAAGATGCATAAACTAATTTTGAAAATAAGAACAAATGAAGAGGTTAAAAATAAAGGATTAGAAATATTTGATGAGATTACAAAAGAAATTACATTTGTGACAAATATATTTTAAAAATATTTATAAAAATGTTTCCTAATAAATGGATGAATTCAACAACATCAGATCATATCCTGAAACTTTCAAATTAAAAGATTTGAATACAGGAAAATATAAACTCATATCATTGAAAAAAATCCAAACAAAATTTGGAGATACAACAATTGCAAAATTAGAAGTTAATGATGAAGAAAGAGATTATTTTCTTAAAAAATGTCATGGAAAACTGTCAGATAAAACAATTAAAAAACTCAATAAAGGTAATTATGTTTTTAACTTTAAAGGCAAAATTGATGATAAATATTATGATTATGAATTAGAACTTTAATCTTCCTACACTTTTTATCTTCCTATTTTTTTAATCTTCCTATAAGGTATCCATTTTGGGTACCCCTTTTTTTAATGCATTTTTAAAAGGACTTTGCAAAGTACCAATTCAAAGTAGTTTGTTTTACAACTTTTCTATTGATTTTCATCACTGAAACCATCATTTCATCACTTTTAAAATCAAAGCTATTCAAAGTTCAAAATGATTGCAATTGTTCAAAAATGTTCACAAAAATGACTTAAAATGTGTGTTTTTATGATGCTCTAGTTTGATGAAAAACAGAGTAAAAACTTCAATTTTCAAAAATCTGATGTTTTTGACTATTTTATGCTAAAAAATCAATGATTTTTAATGAAAATATGGTGTTTTTGTTCATAAAAAGCCTTAAAATGTTCGTGATTATTGAGGTCTGAAAAATCAAAAAAACGCCTGATTTTGAGGTTTTTTGTAGTATATGATGTGTCCCATAGTATGGGACATATACTACTTGTGCAGAACGAACATCACATATTTTTCGAAGAACCCAACTGCCAGGAATTAATTTTGCGTAAAAGCCATTTGCCGGTGGGGAAAATCGAAACCGCATCCTTCTGCTCCGTAGCCGAATGTTTTCCCAATTAAGCTACACCGACAAGTGTTTATCACTGCTACTTGTCGTCTTGTCATTTGCGTCACTACTGTAGTACGTCACATGTACCCCCACCCCCTTTCCTTGAAAAAGAAGGGAGGCACGAAATCGTATGCTTCGGATCCGCCGCAAACCATGCTAGAAGTCTATAGAAGATAATTCCAGACGATGTGTGGAAAAAGCATCACACATTTTTTCGAAGGGAAGAAGGAATTAATTCCAGACGATGTGTGGAAGGAACATCACACATTTTTCGAAGAACCTGACAGTCAGCAGGTCCGTTTTACGCTCGGGCGACAATGTGAAAAAACTTTTTTTTTTTTTTTTTTTCCCGGTGACTTGAATCCACATAATTCTGCTCCGGAGCCGAATGCGTTCCCAACTAAGCTACACCGAAGAAGTTTGTCGCTGCAACTTTGTCATCTTGAAATGTGCGTTACCTCTGACATAGGTATGTCGCACCGTCATTAAACACCGTGGGACGTACCTGCCAGCAGGACGCACACGACATAAAGGCAGATAGGAATCAGAATAAAAGTCTGGGTAGCTCAGTTGGTAGAGCGACTTGTTCCGGAATAAGCGGCCTCGGGTTCGAATCCCGGCGTAGACCAAAAATGACGGAGAAATTTACTTCGTTATAATGGCGCCCGAACTGTCCGGATGACCCGACCGTTCGAAATCTCGCAATGGTGTGATGTTCTTTCCACACCGCGAGATAGGAAAAATCAGAGAATTCCTTCTCCAGCGCTTCGAAAAATAAAAATGTGTGATGTTGCATTCCACACAGCAGATTGACTGGGAGTTCTAAAGTGCACGTTCTACAGTGGATGGCTGCTTGCAACGATTCATGGTCACGGCTGACCCGTGGGCCATGCCCCCGGCCCTCTTTCGGGGGGGGGAGATGTGACGTACCTGCCAGCAGGACGCACACGACATAAAGGCAGATAGGAATCAGAATAAAAGTCTGCGTAGCTCAGTTGGTAGAGCGACTTGTTCCGGAATAAGCGGCCTCGGGTTCGAATCCCGGCGTAGACCAAAAATGACGGAGAAATTTACTTCGTTATAACCGGTCATTTCACGTGGCCGCCAAGCAGAAAATCCTGAACTTTTATAGATGACAAAATGTCTAAACGAAAACTGTTATCCGTAAAGAACAAAGTAGCCATCATTAGAGAGCCAGAAAATGGTGAAAAATGTTTCCGTATGTTATGATGCATATGTATATATACAGGGGATGTTTCCACAGTTTTGGTAAGAAATTATAGAAAATAAAAGAAGTTCAAAGAATTAAAACTGGCAACAGTGTGTTACATGAACAAGAAAGAAACATCTGCCACAGTTAAATATCGTCTGCTAAGAAAATGGTGTACGTAAACAAGCTGTGCATAGGAGGTTATGTTTTTGCTCATACGAAGAGAAATATTCGTATTCTGTAATCAAAAAACGCTGTGCAAATCATGGAATTAGCATTTCTAAATGTAAAATATGGAATATTATTAAATATATGGTGAAAAATCGTCAAACATTGCTTTTATCAGGAAAAAGAGCACCAAACGAATATACGAAGAAGGTACAGTAAGTACTTTTACGACTCTTTCAAAAGTATGGTCTCTGGTCTTAAATGAAAATCCACCGAAACAATCGCTAAAGCGTTAAAAATCTCTGTGTAAACTGTAAACAGGTAATGAACAAAGATGTGTGGTAATAAACAAAGATTTGATTTTAATCTATAAAAAGAACAAAATACATAATGTTCATCCAATTTTTCCTAGGCACGTGGCTGAGCGAAGAACACGGTGTAGACTTCTTTATGAAATGAAAATCACTTAGCCGGAGACAGATGGAAATTTATTGTGACTATTGATGAAGCATAGGCATGCCTAAACCACTGTAACACAAAAAGGTCGCTTTATTGTCGCAAAAGAGCAGAAAAATATGCAACTTGGTTTCAAGATTCCAAAGAAAGTTTCAGTAATGTATTTTGTGACGTACTATAGAGGTGAAAACATATGTCAAGACGACCAATCTGCAGCGAGGCATTCTGTCCGCGTAGCTAAGTTGGGAGAGCGACTTACGCCGGAGTGAGGGGGACACGGATTCGATGTCCGTCGCGGACAAACTTATGTTTTCATAATTTATGATTATTACTGGTTTCTCGTACAATAAGAAATTAAAGTTAAGAAAAGTTGAAAATAATGTTTAAATCAATTCTACATATTACCATGATAATGTTTTAACTCCCATATTTAAAAAGGAAATACCATTCCTTTACCCACAGAGCCTTCAAAAAGTAGAAGTCCATCAGGATAAGGCTACCAGTCATACATCCAAATCTACCACTCTATTTCTTGTAAAAAAAAAAAGACGAGTGTCAAGTCTATACTGTTTGCTCATATTCCTTCAAAGTCCCCTGATGTATCACCAATGGACTATCGTGCCTTCGGACTGCTAAAAAGGCAGACATAAAACAATGATTGGACTATGGAAAGCAGTGGAATAAAATGCCACTACCAATTTCAAGAAATAACCTGTTATCTTGGAAATCTAGATTTAGGTTCATTCCAGAGAAAGGGCTATCAGATAGAATATTCAGGAAGGAAACAAATTTATTTTAAACATTAATTATATCGCTGGAAAATCGTTCTAAAAACGTGTGAACATCCACTGTAATGTAAACGTATATGCATATAGTTACGTATGCAAATTTTTACATCGTGGGATCTTTCACCCCAAAACGGATTTAGCAAATTCCCGTCGGTCTCGAGCTCTTCATTATAAGTGGGTTCCACTGTATATAGCTTTTCGAAAAACATTTGATTTTTTTTTTTATGTAAATTATTGTAATGTTTACGAATTAATATTCAGCAGTGAATTCAAGATTTATGTTATAGGGAGACAGATAACGAGCAAAGAAAGCTCTCCGTTCAGTCCTTTACTCAACGGGGAACAATAAAAATTCGACTCAATAAAAGGGCAATGCGCAATGTCCTACCTCTTAAAGAGCTCAGACATCAGTACGTGATTTTACATTGACTTGGAGTTTGGCACACATTGCAAAATGAGCAAGTTTTAATTTGGGTTGCGTTAACATCTAGTGATATTCACCTGATTACAGAGGAATGCGATTTCGTCATACACCAGTGAGCAAACAGATCAGGTCGTGATCACTTCAGCAGTTTCTCAATCGGCAGCGGATTGTTTTCTCAGATTCATCCCGGAGCAAAGAGGAATGCTGATTTGCTTGATAATATACGCCCATCTACAGCGAAAGAACTCCTTCTGAATAAAATAATTTCCATACTTAGACACTGAGAAATTTCGTTTAATCCCATGAGAACTTCAGATGGCATTGATGTGCTTTTAACCACGTCTTTCGTAAAAAAAAAAAAAAAGATCCTTTTTGTAATTTCACTATGTTCGTCTGTTCCTCTGGGGATAACATATCTTTGCGCATATTAGTCCGCTTTAAAAAACTTGAGTGCGAGAACGAAAAAGCAGCACACTTTTTGTTCTTTCCTGATGTGTAACCTTACGGTTAAGGGGCGTAAATATTGATACTATTGAATTCAAAACATACTTTTTTCCACATAACTGTCCCTAAAAATCCAATTCGAAAAATCCTTACTTTTTTCGATCTCTTTTATCCAAAACCGTAGCAACCTTTCTTATCCGTGAGAGCGAGACTTAAAATTACGCTTCTTCGAGTTCAAAATCGCGCCCCCTTCGAATTCAAAATTACACCTCCTTCGAGTTCAAAATTACGTTTCTTAGAGTTCCACTCAAATAGTACGCGGTTTTTACTTTCTCACACACCGCCATTATACGAAAGTGTTATGATCGTTCAAAAATCGCATTTCAGGTTTTTGACGTAATATTATTAAATTTTTGGTAATGCGTAATTTTTTCCACTGGGAGGCGTAAGTGAATATCTATATTTGCAGCGTATTTGCAGATATATCATCTATACTTCTTTCCTGCTTTTAGAAAAAGTATTTGGTTCAATACAATTCACAACGGAAAATATTCCAGCAACGATCATCCTGTGAACAAAAGTGGATCAGAGGGATCAAAAGATACTGGCGAGAAAACAGACAAAGCACAACACGGTGAATCACTGCAGAATTCTACATTGGTGTACCGATGATCATTGCAGAACGCACATGGATCATGTCATAAATGGGCTACATCAGAAGAAGGCCTTGTCAAATGCAGATATTGTTAGCACAAAACACGAAAGCATTCTTCCAGTGAGTCCAAGAGCGTGACACTGGACCACTGAGGACCGAATCGAGGTTCTTTCTGCACATACCGATGACAGGATTGGAATTTTGGCTCAAGCAACATGCCGCCATGGCGCCATCTTGTCAAGTGTCAACAGTACAGGCCGGCGGAGACGGTTTCCCTACTACGCATTAGGTCCGCTGATGGAAATTCATTCCTTCATGGCAAGTGCTTATTCTTAAAAAGGTGGACACGTCCAAAAGAATAATGCATCCGCTCACAAGACTCGTATCGTTGGTCAGTGTTTCCAGGAACATGCCGAGGTTTACCTTGCTTCAGTGACCTTCACGGTTGCCGGATTTAAACCCAATCGAACGTCTCTAGGATGAGGTGGCTGTTCGCTGCGAGACCGTGACGTCGTCCGATTTCCAGCAACTGAGCAACTCAGTCATTTTCGCATGGTACAACAACGCTGCCCAACGCTTCCAAAATTTGGTAGGTGTGTGTGCCCCGACGAATTGGGACTGTTCTGTAGGCCAAGGAAGGCATAGCCCTCTGCTAGGTAGGCTTACTTAATAAACTGGCATCTCATCGTAATTTGTTAAATAACGTAAAACACTTGTGACGTGCCAGCCCAGCAGGACGCACACAACATAAAGGCAGATAGCAGCGGTAACGAACGTCCGCGTAGCTCAATTGGTAGAGTGGCTTATTCCGGAATGAGGGAACCCGGGTTTGAGCCCCGGCGTGGATAAAAATGACGGAGAAATTTACTTCGTTATACACTTTCTCATGTAACAGTCAGAGCCTCTAGCTTCCAGCACAGGTTTAAATGTTCCGAAGTTGTTGAAGAATTAAATTTAGCAGCACTTTGGCATCACTATCTCACAGATTTGACTTTTATCAAATTCGGTTGGACAAAAATCATTTTCCTTGCAGTAAGATTACTATGACTTTAGATGATGGTATTATCCTTAAGAAGTTTTTAAGGAAAAGGTTATCATAGTTTTTCAATAAGCTTTGAGAACTGAATTTTTTGGGATATCTGTCACAGAGGCAAGGAAGATCACTAGTGACAAGGAAGATCAGTAGTTGATGCCATTCTAGAAAAACACGAGCTCGTGAGTACGCCACGCACACACAAAAATATAATACTGTATGCTATACCCTCATGGGCCAGATCATTATGACCACCCTTGTCTCCAGGAGTCGATACATCCACACAGTAAGTAGCAGTTGAGTCACCGACCGTAGCTGAATATCTATTGAAACCAGAGATAGGGTTTGACAGTTTGTCGGCATAAAGCCTGTGTAATGGAGAAAGAGAAGGACTTGTCGTAGTTTGGATGTGGATTATTGGAGAAGGAAGGGCAGTGAAACATAATCTTAAGCAACTGCAGACATTTTTGGCTGTCCGAGGGTTACAGAAATCAAGGTGTAGCGGAAATGACCGGAAGGGGAAGGGACGCTCATCCATGAGACATCTACTAGGTAACATCTGAGGTGAACTCCGGTGAGCAAGTACTGTCTGGGACAACAGACGACTGATGAGCCCCCAATTAAAGGCCTACTGCAACGCACAGAGAAACGAGTCAGAGCACAGAGTCAGCGGGCGCGCTTGCAGATGAGTTTGAGGTGTCTGTGGCTCATTCACGTGGCCTTCGTACGCATTTCCACCTGCAGTGGGAACAGTAGCCCTCTAACTGGATATTAGACGACCAGTTACTGGCCAGATAAGTTTAAGTTTCACCACTAACATTCTAGTGAACCGGTTCGTATTTGATACAGCGTGGGTGAACACCTGCAACCAGATTGCACGGTTGAACGATGATATCCATGAGAATAAACTTCGTATCATAAGACCAGCTGCCCTGGTCTTATGATACGAAATTTATTCTCATGGATATCATTGGATTCCCTCATCTCCATTGAACACACCCTCACTTTTTGATCCTACATCGTGACCGTGTATCCGGATGAAACTGGGCTCTTTCAGAAAAACAACCCCTTGTGTAACAAGACCAGCATGTTTAGAAATGATTCGTGGATCATGTCTACGAACTCGTGTGCTCCACTGCCCTCAAAATCTCTTCGAATAGAGTCCCATCGAGCATTTGTGGGATGCATCAAAGCGTAGCATTAGCTGATCCGCGGTAGTGTCTCTTTGCCGAAGTCTGGACCCCGTTTTTCTGTTCGGCTGGTACAAAATACCGGAAGATACCTTTCGCTGTCTAGTGGAGTCAATCCCACGCCTGTGCAAGGCAGTTCATCATGATTTTAGGTAAGTTGTCACAGCGTTATGACCCGCAAGTGTAAACCCTTTCTTTTAGTATAGGTTTCTGGACGAAACTGTAATGTTTGATTTATAAACTCGTCTGAACTGAAATATTTGGAGAGACTTTCGAAAAGAGAATTTATCATACATTCTCTCTTCTTAAATAATAGCTTTAATAAACAATGTGACGTGCCACTGATTTGCCACAATGGAACGTTGCATCGTTAGTTGCAGGGATAAGCCAAGGTCAGTGTAGTTCAGTCGGGAGAATACTCGCTCCGGAGTGAGGAGATGTGGCTTCGAATTCCAAAACCGGTAAGAAGCACTTTATTTTCATATTGGCACCCGAACGTAATCTCCTGGCCGGAAGATGGTTCGAAAAATCTGTCCTTTCACACATCGTCTCGAATTAATGAGATTTCCATCTCAAACGCTTCGAAAAATGTGTGACACTTCTTCCATACATCGTCTGGAATGAATAAGAATTCCTTCTTCAACGCTTCGAAAGATGTGTCATACTTCTTCCATACATCGTCTGGAATGAATGAGAATTCTTTCTTCTACGCTTCAAAATATGCGATGCTTTTTCCACACGTGGTCTGGAATTAATGACAATTCCTTCTTGAACGCTTCGAAAAATGTGACGTGGCCTGGAGTGAATGAGAATTCCTTCTTCTACCCTTCAAAAATGTGTGATGCTTCTTCCACACATCGTTTGAAATTAACGAGAATTCCTTCTTCTACAGTCATCTCCTTCAAGCATGGTTTGCCGGGTGAGCCGGAAACCTACGATTCCGTCCCAGCCTTTTCTCAAGGGGGGATGGTGTGTGTGTGTGTGTGTGTGACGTAGCAGTAAAGTGTTGCAGCAGTCAAAACGGCAAGTTGCAGCGATAAACCAAGGTCGGTATAGTTCAGTCCAGAAAATAACCGGCTCCGGAGCAGGCAGGCATGCCTCGAAGTCCACCACCGGGAAAGAGGTTTAACGCTATAACGACTTCGAAAGTTTGTCAACCAAAAGAATATAAACGAGTGTCACCGGAATGCCAGCTTTCTGTGAGACTATCTTTATATGTAAACGTTAAAGATATGGCGACTCATCGAAGCAACGAAATGAGAAAGGAAATGCTAAGGGAAAAGGGAAGAAGAAAAATGACGAGTTCATGGTCGGTGTGTGTGTGTGTGTGTGTGTGTGTGTGTGTGTGCCCCCAGAAAGCCACGATATGTTTCATTAACGAAGGAAGAAATGCGAGTATAATAGGCACATAAACCTGGTATTTTGTTAGCCGAAAGTTGTTGGAGTATGAAGAAGTTAACAAACCAAGTAGTGGCCATTTGTATTTAAAAAAAAAAAAAAAGCGAAATTTCCGACTCCTAGAACGAGTTTAGTAAAACGTGATGTGATGATTTGCATATGTGAACTTGAGATATTTTAGTAATTGGTCATCAATTCATGTTATTGCATTAGTTTTTGTTTGATGAAAAGTTTTGTAAGTTCCAGTTGCTTTATGCGTCTTCTTGATTAATATTTTGTCTTCCAGATTGTGACGAAGGCTCGCGATGCCTTTAACAAAGGCATTACACAGCCACTTGAATACAGGATAAATCAACTCAAAGCCATCTATAGACTCCTCGATGAAAACGAAGAAAAACTCTTAAATGCTCTAACAGAAGATCTCAGAAAGGTAATTGCAAGTTTTTAAAATGTGCTGCTAAATTAGTAGAGCTAATATTAATATATTCTGACAGTTTCACATGACACATTTTCTTTCTGAATTTTTGCAAGAGACATACACAAAGATGTTTCTGCGGGATAGTTTTCTTTCTCTTATCAGCAGTTAATGTGCTTAACATTGAAATTATCTGTTTCTGGAAATAAGTATCATCTTTGAGATACATACAATCTTTTGTACAGCTATAATGAATAAAGCTCTTTTCTAGCTGTTAAGCTAATTATAGTGAATAAAGCTTTTAACTAAGCTAGTAATGTTTTATAATGCTTCTACTACTGAATTATATGCTTGTACTAAGCTTCTAATAGTGAATTCAAATGGTTGTTGTTACTAGTTAATTAAGATCACGAATAAAGTCTCCTGCTAGTAGTGTAGTAATAGTATTGAACAAACTTATAACTGGTAGTAATGTTGTAGCAGTAATTAGGATGAATAAAGTCTTAACGCTGGTTGTTAATGATAATCAACTAATAACATACACCTAACAGCCAGACAGAGATCTGACAAAAACTATGAATTGAGAAAGACGTACTTACGACAAAGCTCTTTTATTATATAACTCTGGAATCATCCAACGCACACACACAACTCGTTTCACAATAATGAAGAATCAAACTAATCACATAGAACGAAGCTCTCAATACAACAACAAACTCTCTCCTTCACATAAACCAACGCTCTCCGTACAACAACAAACGCTCTCCGTACAACAAAAGCTCTTCTCAGGTATCGTTGAACGCGCCTATTTATACTGGCTACCACCACGTCATGACTTACACTCATTGCCAGATCTCATTCAGCGGGTGAAATAACATCTCGTTCAGTAAGAAGATAATTTACATAGTAAAATAAAATAACCAGAGATAGTAAAATCAAAAGGAAAGTGAATATAGAGTATACGTTACACAGCGAATGATATTTTTTTCATCTAAGCTGAATTCTGAACAGTTTTACTGAAGGAAAGAGTATTATCTCAGTGAATAATTTCTAATCGCCTTGCTATAATACTATGATTTGATTCTGACTTGAATCTTTGATCACAAATGCTACTGAGATATAAAGAAAGAGATCTACATTGACATTTTCTTTTCTGGTAAGAAGTAACACCCTCTCATTACTAGAGGGCATTGTTTTGCTAATCGGTTCTGCAACCATAGGCGTAGTGTCGGGGAGAGCACAGGGGTTAACCTGCGCCCCCCTCCCCCCAATCTAAAACGTTGGAAAAATAATAACTAGTTGTTCGCCTTTTAAATGCTACAAAGTGTGACAAACAGCCAAGGGAACAACGCTACGCAATAGCGAGCATTGCTATGACTGCTTTTCAATAGTTATTCCATGCACAATAGCAGGCAGTCATCTGATGATGGTTTTCCTCATCAGATAACTGCGTGAAGTGCTTTGAAAGGCGTACTTTTTTCATCCTCATTAGGGTGAATCAACGCAAGCCTCGCACGCCTCGCACGCTTCGAACTTTTGCATATATTAGTCATGTAAAAAACCTAAGTTATAGCACTTGTGGCAATTGAACAGGAGCATTTTCGGAGAATCTATTTCCGAGAATCCCCCTTCCCCAGAAAAAAATTAGTTCACACTTATTTGTGCCCCCTCCCCCAAAATAATCACGCTACGCCTATGTTCTAACAATATGACGGAGATTAGATTCAAGTGAAACTGACGACCCCCTGAAAAAACATGGTCTCACTCTGTGGTGTGCGCAGTGATTAGGTTAAACGATGTGAAGCCAAAGACACTGGAGTAGCATAGGCTGGCAAACGTAATGCTATCGGCTCTGAAACAACGGAGACTAATTGAACGTGCTGCGCCATCTATGAATGGGGTGGGGGAGGAATTAACAGATGCTTATTGGAAAGCAAGAATGTTTGATTCAATTCATAATGTACTGCAGGAATTACGTAGAAGAAATGTTCATGTACGACCCGAGAACGTTGTAGATCAAACTGTAATTAGCAAGTGTTCACATCCGAGGTACACGAAAATACGAGGCTATTTCGCAGCCGGCCATATACACAGAGCACAGAAATAATAATAAAAAAAAGACAGAAAGAAAAATACAAAACATGAAAATTTCGCGTCTCTTTCACTTAGATCTTAAAGATACATCAAAATCTTTAAGTTTTATAAGTGAAATACTCGCGCAAAAATGTCAGCACACTAGTTATTCCCTACATTGGCAGCTTTCAATGTATGCCGGAAGTAGCCTGCTTTTTGTCAGTCTATTCTCCTCCAATGTCTTTGGTGAAGCGTGACACCGAAAAGAATGTTTGCACTGAAAAGAATGGCACGTGGCACCGAAAAGAATGCAGCAATCTGAGGTAAAGTCCCCTTTCTGTCTTCTGGCACCGAAGACTATACATAATCCTCCACATTGCTGTCTGTTGTTAATGTTGAACAATTGCCATTGCGTTTCCCATTCCTCAACAAATTACGCCCGTGTGCGAACTTTGAGCATCATTCTTACACGCTCCGAGCGCTCATTCTTGACTTGAGGACGAATTTTGAACCCCATTCGGACACTCTCCGAGAGCTCCTTCATGACTTGAGGACGCATTTTGAACCCCATTCGGACACTCTCCGAGAGCTCCTTCATGACTTGAGGACGAATTTTGAACACTATTCTGACACTCTCCGAGCGCTCATTCATGACTTGAGAACGAATTTTGAACCCCATTCTGACACTCTCCGAGAGCTCATTCATGACTTGAGGACAAATTTTGAACCCCATTCTGACACTCTCCGAGAGCTCATTCACGACTTGAGAACGAATTTTGAACCCCATTCTGACACTCTCCGTGCGCTCATTCATGACTTGAAGACTAATTTTGAACACTATTCTGACACTCTCCGAGAGCTCATTCATGATTTGAGGACGAATTTTGAACACTATTCTGGCACTCTCCGAGAGCTCATTCATGACTTGAGGACGAATTTTGAACCCATTCTGACACTCTCCGAGAGCTCATTCATGACTTGAGGACGAATTTTGAACCCCATTCTGACACTCTCCGAGAGCTCATTCACGACTCGAGGACGAATTTTGAACACTATTCTGACACTCTCCGAGCGCTCATTCATGACTTGAGAACGAATTTTGAACAGCATTTTGACACGCTCCGAGCGCTCATTAATGACTTGAGGACGAAGTTTGAACACCATTCTGACACGCTCCGAGAGCTCATTCATGACTTGAGGCCCATAGACTTCTTGCAGTTGTCAATGGATCTCTTCTGCGGGGTCTTCGATGCCCAAATAAACCTAATCATCACTCGTACCTCTGAGTGAGACCATCTTTTCAGGAGGGTCATCTATTCATTCTGAATCTGTTGTTTTTGGTTCTAATTGTTGTGCCAAACAACGCCATCTAGTGAGGTGAGTGTAATGGCATTCGGGACATTGATTTACATATCCCTAATCCGTCGCCATAGGTCATCGGAAATTACTTATTGACCAGTACAAATGTCGTTTATTTAACGCTATTCAAAATGTTAGTATTTAAGTAAAACTTTCGTAAAGTCAAAACTTTTCAAATCCATGATACCTTTTTTCAGCTTTTCAAATCCATTGTACCTTTTTTCACCTTACAAATACAGCGAATGCAGTTTAAAAACCCAGTCGCTGCAGATATTTAAGAGGTTTCGTGATGTCATACGTATTTCTGTCTCTGAGAACTCCACTGTTCCAAATATGAAAAGTGATCAAACGTGATGTTTCCATCACGCTTGATCACTTTTCATTACGACTGCTTTGAATTATGTAGAGCATTTTAACGTCTGTTTATAGAAAGAGAATTCGCTTTCTGCACGTAGGAATAATATGTTTTGTATTCAATAAGCATCAGATTAGATAGAAACTTTCTAACACGTGGAAATGTGCTAAACACAATCATTCGCAAAACAATGAGCACAATATACTTTTTGAAAATATACGTATTTTAGCATTCTTACTACTTCGCCAAAACTCTAAATTCGCTCACAACATATTTCTGAAGTACAGAATAAATTCCCTGAAAAATAGACTGCCGAACACACACACACACACACACACACACACACATGTTTTTTTCTTTTTTTGACGGCCACCCTGAGCAACTTGTCCCTAACTTCGGGCCATTGGTTCCAGATAAAGGAGAGAGAACGTTAGATGAACAGAACACAAAACAGATCATTCAATTCATGCCTCACCGGTCCAGCATGTATAAAATACATTGTAGAAAAAACGCTGAGAAATTTTATGAGATTCACAAGCCACTTTCCGTGATTCCTTTCGTGAATTAGCGAAGCATATTCCTGATTCAACCTTTGCCGTGAAATGAAGGAAAAATAACCTGAATTTTACTGATTTGTTCTTACGGCAGGAAAATTCTGAATTTTTAGAAACCTTTCCTCAATTTCTTTCTCATATTGACAGTGAATTGCCGTTTTTAAGATGTGTTAACGGAAAATTCTGAATTTTCATAAACCTTTCGGCAGTTCCTTTCACATATTAACGGGAAAATTCTGTTCTCACTTCCCCCGATTTCCACATGACGGAAAATTTCCGGCAATAGGACCGATTCGCAGGAATGTTTCAGGTTTGGTTAACTATTAAATTTCAATCTTGTGTATGATGATCTGATTTTGAAGTTCTATAGTGAGATCGGATATTCTGGATAGCATATCGCATGAAATTTTGGTTATTGTGGCACCGAATATTCCTTCTCCTCTCTCCCCATTTGGGGCACCAGATATTGTATGTTGTGTTACCGTAAGAAACTGGGTACTTAAAGTATTGTACAGGTAACTGATTTTACGATGCCTATGTATCACTCTGAAGATCCTATAAGACAAAAACTATTATAGCCATCAAGAGTAAATTTTATGTTTAGGAAGATAATAAGAATCGGATAGATTACACCAAAATAATCACAAAAATGTATTTTAAATCCGTTTAATTATGCAAAATAATAAATAAGTAGGAATCAAGCTTTCGCCACTCACGGGGGGCTTCATCAGGCACAACTGAGATAAACACCGTAAACAACAAACAGAAAATAAAGAAATTCTGAGTAATTCAAACTTAAATATATAATCAAAGTTAATTAACGCCTTTGTCATGTCTCGTAAAATTGTCAAACATGGTAAATATGTCTCAAAACAACGCCCTAGTGAGGTGAGTGTAATGGCGTTCGGGGACATTGATTTATATATCCCTAATCCGTCGCCATAGATCAGCGGGAATTACTTATTGACCAGTCAACATATTAACTCTGGTATATACCCATGCTAGCTTTTAGAATTCATTTTTGTGTTTATATTTAGGAGTTTTGTAAAATAATACTATAAAACAGTACATTTCATCTTTTCTTAAAGATAATTGAAAGTTATTGTCGACTGGAAAAGATCTCAAATTACAAAGCATACAAATTTTGAAGATGACAATCCGATTTTTGGCGTAAATGTGACAAGGATGGTAAGTCAGATAATATCCGAAAACTTGAAAGTTTTCATCGTAGTGGTTAGCATACCCGGGCGTTTTCTGGGAGACGCGGATTTGAGTCCCGCTCCAGGACGATGAAAACATTTTTTTTTCAAGTTTTCGGATATTATCTGACTTACCATCCTTGTCACATTTACGCCCAAAATCGGATTGTCATCTTCAAAATTTGTATTATATGGCTTAATCCCGTATTTCTTTCATGATTTACCAAGCATTTTGTTGCTTCGAGAAACCACGATGAAAAAACAAACAAACGGGATTTGTAAAAAGTCCTCCTATATATATAAAGTAAAATTATTACAAACCTACTGAGAAAATAAGCTCCAACAGAAAATAGAATGACTAATTCACCCGCGTTAATAACAAAAAAAACATTTCATCATCGCGTGATTCGAGTTCTACTTTATACGTGACTGTACGTTACGCGTCTTTCTGGCTGCCGTAACGGTAGCACGCGCTGCTGCCGGTTTAAAACTCACCAGTGGCCGGCTTAACATTTTTGCTTGAAACCCACAAAAGGGAAAATAATCTCTGGTAAAAGAACAGAAAAAGTCAAAATCCTCGTTTTTTCGAAATTTCTGTATAAATGCGAAACACTTCGAAATTAACTTTTCGGAAATAAACGGAATTGCTGATTACCGAAATTCTGTCAAAATACTGAAGCTAGAAGAAACGAAAATTTTCAAAAACGGAAATTTCATAAAAAGACAGACACCCACCGGAAACTTTGTTGCACGTTCTTTTTCATGAATTTTCCGTTAATTCACGCCACTTATTTTTTACAGTGTACGAAATAAACTCCCATATATTCCGATTGTTTCCTGATGCGTTAGAATCCAAAGGAGTTAAATTCACTGCAAAATTGACTGAATAATGTGAACAGACCTTATTCTTTCTTGTCAGAGGAAGAAATGCTTGGTGCCTATTTTTGTCCGAAATTTTTTAAATTACATATTATTAGTTGTTGCGATACACTTAAAGTTTACAAGGTGCAAAGAGACAAATCCTCCTTAGACTATCACAGAAGGAGAATATTCAAGCCATACTGTAAATATTGTGAACTTTTAGAAACCACTGAGCATATTTTTTGTAGAATGAAACTTTGCAAAATATATTTGGTCATGGTTAAAAAATTACTTTAATTTAACAGAAGATTTAAATAATAATCAAATTCTATATCATGTACTATTAAAATACAATAATTTAAAAATTTATGTAATTCACTACTTAATAGCTATAACAAAATATAATCTTTGGAAAAATGGAAACTTAATGTCTTACAACCAAAAATATCAAAATTCAGAACAAATAAAACTAGCAATGAAATGTAATTTTCGACGAGTATTAAAATTTGAAACTGGAAAATATGGAGTCAATAAGACTTTTGAGAAGTGGATATCATTAAACCCAATAGTTTACAGAAAAGGAAATAATGTTCTCAATAAAATATCGGAACAAGATAATACAAATAATAAAAAAATCATATAGAACCTGAATTTTAAAAAGGGTCCCAAAATAAATTTCTATGTTGTGAATCTTTAATTTTCCTGTGGCAACTTTGTTTTCAAATCTTTACTATCTTTCTAAATTATTTTCTGTTTTATTTCCATTTTCCCCCTTTTTTTAAAGAATCACTTCCTTTTGGTTCTCCCTAAAGGAGTGATTCTAAATTAATGGTACAAAATCTGTTCCGGGTGGTTCTTCTTGGTCATGACCCCCCCCCCCACACACACACACACACACCACCACCACACACACACAAAGTTGATGTGAAAGATCTGTGTGAATGAATAATCTAAACTAATCATTACAAATTTTATGTAAATTTTTATTGGATCACAAGAACTGAGATTTTGTAGTGGATGAGATGTGGACTTCAGTTTCTTTTTAATTTTTTAAAAGCTGAAACTTGACAACTGTAAAAGATGCAGGATTCTTATTCTCCAATGCCTGCAACATATCATTATGAATTTCCTGTGAGGAAGTTCAATTGATATGTACTTCCTTTCAAAGATCACAGTCGTATCTTTCACTATCACAATCCGTAGCTCTTTTATAAAGCCTGTATGGTTTATCAAACAGTAGTCATCGCTCTTTCCACGTTTATAAGTGAGTCACGGAAAAAGTCTCATTGGCCGCTACCGGGAATCGAACTCAGGGTCTTCCAGTTGCGCGCCGGATATGCTTCCACTGCACCACGTAACTGGAAGACCCTGGGTTCAGTGGATATGCTTCCACTGCACGCATAACTGGAAGACTCTGGGTTCGATTCCCGGTGGCGGCCAATGAGAATTTTTCCGTGACTCACTTATAAATGTGGAAAGAGCGATGTCTTCTGTTTGATGTTTCTAGTCCACGTCAAATGTCTGTATCTGTATGGTTTATTTAATAAAATAACCTGAAAAACAACGAATGGACTTACGATATTGAAAATTAGCACAGTAACATACAAAAATGCATATTACTTGTAAGAAAATACCGGAACCTCATATTTAATAGAAGTAAGTTTAAACTTTTTGAACGTTTCTCATAGGTTTTGGAAATTGAAAGATATAACGAGTTAGAAGATGTTAATCACGCATTCCGTAAGCTGGGTTCATTGAAATATTTATATGATTCTAACAAGAAGTTTTGCTTTCGGACCAGATAAACCCGTTAGTGTCCTCGAAATTCGTCAAGCCAGAGGAACCAAATTGATTATCAGTGTAATCTGACAAAGCTTACCTGAACCCGAATATAAAGTTAGCCTGAAAAACCAATTAATATAGTTCCCAACAGACAAGTTTGAGTTGAAAAACTCAAAGACGTTCGCAAGTCACCAAGAAACGTTTAAATAGAGATTTAGCTGTGATTGAATTCCAACAGGTCTTTACACTTTATTAGGGTTCCAAATTCCAATACTGATTCGTCACAGGAATTCTTTTTCAATTTGTTTTCTAGAAATTTTCTAAATTGTCCGAATAAGACTGATTAGAAAGATCATGAACAAAAAAACACAATTTTAAGACTTCACTTCATTGATGTTTTGATATATGAAACCTTATTGTAAATCATTATGCTCATTCTTTCATTCGTTTAATTATTCCTGAAAACTTCTAACAGAAAAACTAAATCCTAGTCAGTTGAATAGAATTTTGAAGGGTCATAATTGCATCATAAAGTCCGAAACACCGATAATTTAGGAATAATTCTCAGCGAAGTTTGCATAGGATACCGTGATTTTCTGGATTTTGATAAGTTTTCAATATCACGCCGAACATTTTTGTGAAGTACTAGCAGTCTATTTTGAAATGCATGTGAATGGGACAAAAATTTTCTGAGTCAGACCCCGGTCAAAGTTCAAGAGATTGTCCCGCTTTTTTTAGACATATCCGTTTAGACTTCCGGAATAAAAATATTTTTCACTTAAGCAGGGTCAATGGAACCATCCTTTTTTTAATTATTGGTTTATTTTTATCTTTTTTTTTAGTTAATTGATAAATCATCAAAGACAACATTTACAAAATACATATGGCTGGTGAAATAGAATGATATCGCTCTTCATGGGGAATTACTGTGGAGTCTGTGATCCTGATGATTAATTTAAACGCATTCTGTCGTTTCTTGCAGCCACCAACGGAAGGTCTACTTGCCGAAGTGGAAACTCTCAAAGTTGCCATCAAAACAATTCTGCAAGACATCTACAAATGGGTTCAGCCTGAAATTGTAAGTGCTTATTACATTGCTATCACTCTGCATTTGTTCAAATACTTATTTATGTTATAATTTTCGTACTTTAAAGAGTCATTCAATTTAATTAATTGAGTAAGTTTTAGCGAAGAACTTGTTGAATGCAAACAGCACTTATGGATCTGAGCAAGTTGGCGTAATAGCCAGAGGCAATCTAACGAGAAGTTAATGCTTAGCGAGACGTAACTAGCGCAGCCATATCTTCAGGGAAAACATGCAGCACACAGAAGCCAACATACAGGCTGTTCGGCTGATACCGGAGCAGCATGCGTATTTCAGTTGACTTCAATTCTTTGGGTAAAGAACAGTCAGCCGAGCTACTCAGACTCACAGCACGTGGTTGTAACCTTCTCGGTAGTATAATCACTTCGCAAATCGGATATGTTTGTTTTGTTACGCCAACCGGGTTAGTTAAGGCTTTTGTTTGTTCTTCAGTGTTTCAGAAATATTTTCAGTTAATGCCAAATACTAGGGAATGTCTGCATTTTGTACGGATCCTTAGGCCTGACTGTAATATTTGCTGAAATTCAATTTAAATAGTAATACTAATATTATTGCATATTTTTCTCACCAAAATAAGGGATGGGCGGGATATCAGAAAACAGCAACAACAACAACAAAAAACTGCTCTAAGCAAATAGTCATCAGATCGAAGGAAATAATCGTGAATCAAAGAAAAGATTCACTGCCGTAGTCCCTCCTAACGTGTTTTGCTCCTGAATGTTAACTTTCCCGCAGGGCATATTATCTCTTAAGATGTAGTGGCGATGTTGCCGCCTGTTTACGTTATCTCTATGAGAGTTGACCTTCTTTAAGCGTTAGATATTCTTTGCCAGAGGTGCCTGGTGGGTGTCGTCGCAAATGCGACCGGGGTTGAAATGGTAGCAAATGCGACTGGCAGGGGCAAAGAGCAGTGGGAAAGAAAAGAGGGAGGCAGGGTGGGGAGATTAGGTGTTGGCCACCTGGGGTCTTCCAACGGTCAGTGCGACCGGGGTTGAAAGCTCAGATGGTTGGTGGGTTCAACCCCGAGGCCGCGGGTAGCCAAGTGGGCAACGTTCGTGACTGCCACGGGAGGGGCCTCAGGTTCGATCCCAGGCATGTACAAACGCTCGATCCACTAAATACCAGCCGTGCGTCGGATGGGCACGTTAAGCCGTCGGACCCCGGGTACTGGCCCTTCGGTAATAAATAAGGGCCTCTTTCTACTTCGCTTCCGTGTCACTTTCCTATCGGGCGCTCTAGCCCAAATCTCCTAGTTTCCTATTTCTAAGGGTTGTTTAAGACCTGGGGTCAGACACTCCCTTCCTAAAATCCTCTACTCATGATCATGGTTCAGCCCAGAGCAGATCACGTTTGTAGAAATTAATTGAATAAACAATTTCCGCACTCTTTAATTTCTCTCACTTTATATATGAATTACCATTTAAATTCTTGTGCCGCCCCGGTGGCGCAGTGGTCTAAGGCGTTGGCCTCTGATCATTCGTCCGAAAGGGGTCCGGGTTCGAATCCCGGTGAGGCATGGATGTTGTGTTTGTCTTACGGCACTGGCTCTCTCCCTTCCCTGGAACCAGTGACCCTAAATTAGGGACGGGCGACTGCTTATAGCCCATTGAGTTGCTCACGGTGGTCGTTAAACCTCCAATCAAAAAAAAAAATTCTTGTAGTAACAGAAATTTTAAATTTTGTCATCGATGTTTTGATGCTTTCGTAATTACTTCGTTTTTCCTAACCATGAAAAAAAAAATGAAATTTGGGAACATTTCGATTTCCTTTCTTACTAAAAGCGAAGAAACTTACAATTGATTCTGAATGCAAGTACCGCAGTAAAACTCGCATACGAATGGAATAAAATCTCCGGCAGTTTATAGTAGAGAAACTACTATGGCTATTGCTTGGGAAAAAGAAGTGTTTTATTTTTTATATACAGATCAAATTTTTCTAGGTGTATCTTCAGCTGCAATCCAGAAACATGAGCAAAACCTGATTTTGTAAATACAAACAATACAATAATTACAATAATTATCAGACTTTTGCTGAAAAAGACTATTAAACAGGAAATGTTGATGTCTACACACCGCTAATTTTAGGCTTGGGGCAATTGGATATTTTTTGCAAACAATAAGCCACAAAAAATCTGCTTCCAGGGTTGTTAATGGATCGCCAGTCCGATACTGAGCGTTCGTATGAAGATCTGAAATTTACAACAGCTATTTCAGCAGATTTTTTAGGAATAATAATTCCGGATACGTGTAAAATAATCTATGAGGAATTAAAAGAGCAATACATGAAGGTAGGAATGTTTTCTGGGAAATGATATTTTCTACATTTTCTAACCAATTGTTATTATGTGGTTGTAATAAAGTCAGAGCATAAATAAGCTATTCTTAAAAATGACAAATGAATCAAAGCCATATTTTTATTTAATGTTTTCTGGAGATCTGAAATTCATGTGGGAGAAACCGAGAATCTCCAGACACGCATTTAAAACACTAAAGTTCTGTCGCGTTCAAACTGAAGTACGTACTTTGGTACAAAGCAACTTCTTTTACGGTTTAAAGAAAGCGCATTTCCATAGTTCAAGTATGGTCGCAAATACTATCCGTTCCGTCACACATCATCGTCAGCAGCTCATTCTCTCCACCTCACCCCCCATCTGACCCCCTTCTTTCTTTCCCCATCCCTCTGCGTTAAGCCAGTCGCATTTACTACCATTTCAACTCCCGTCGGATATACGACTGCTTCGTCTGGTGTTGGTTTGGTAAAACAGTGAAGCAAAACAAAACAAAATGAAAGCAAATAAGAAAGAGAGAAGTAAAAATGCCAGTTTATTGACTTCCAAACACACCTGCATCTTCGTGCGACGATAGTCCAGCAGATACCAGCGCATAGAAAATATGTTAAGCAGACGTAACTAAGATCCCAAAAGTTCAAATCTCTCTCATGTGACAAATCAACGGAATCTCCGTTTGTGTTATTGTGCAAGACGCTTTTCCACAAGCATTTAAAGTACACTGTACTTATTAACTTCCCCAAATAACTGTTGGAAGTCCATACTAGGCGACAATCTTTGTCGCGATTGGTTCTCGGACATACGTTACTGCCGACACCGTCTACGTAACTGTCTTTTTTAGGACTTACCAGGCTATGACATTTTCGTATCTGGTTGATCTGTTGTCTGTAACACGACAGCAGTTTCTCTCACGCAGTATAAGTGATAAATCAGTATCTTTCGAACCTGTCCATTGTCCAACTCAGTCACTTAGCAAAAGGTTTTGAGACAGCCGAGTGAAACCAGATGAGAACTGTTTGCTAGGCAAGAAGCAATTGCAATCAATGAAAACCTCGAGCAAAGTCAAAAATAGATATTTCTCTGCTGGAAATAAATCTGTGTTTAAGGAAGCCGTTGAAGTTATACACTATATTGACAAAATCACCGGACACCTAGAAAGGAAACACAACATAGCATTTATTGACATGCATTAGTACGGTGTCGGTCCACCTTTGGCCTTAATGCATACACTGACCCTTCGAGACATCCTTTCGACAAGGTTTTGTAACACAGCGACCGGTATGCGCTTCCATTCAGTATATAAATCTGCCGCTAACTGTTGCTTAGTAGTAGGCCTTGGTTCCAAACTTCTTATGCGACGCTCTAATTCATCTCATAGGTGCTCTGTTGGATTAAGATCAAGGCTTTGTGCTGGCCAGTCCACACACGATACGGAATTATCGTCAAACCACGCCGTAACAGCCCTTGCTTTATGTCTAGGTGCATTATCCTGCTGGTACCAACAAGGCTCGGTTCCATTGTATTGCCAAAGAGTTGGTAAGGCATAATTGTCCAGAAAATCGAGATAGACGTGCTGGTTAACAGGTTTGTCCACGATAATCAATGGGCCGGGACCATACCACCAAAATCACCCCAAAACGAGTACATTGCCATCTCCAAACTTGACAGTAACAACAGTACACTGTGATAAAAAGCGTTTTCCCGGCTTCCGCCATACCCCCACACAGCCTGGTGGATCGTGTATCTGGATTCATCAGTCCATAGGACCCATTTCCACTGATCTACGATCCGCGATAAAGGTTCTTTACACCATGCTAAACGACGAGTAGCATTCCGAGTGGAGATGAAAGGCTTATGAGCAGCCGCATGACCACGGTAACCCATGGAATGAAGTTCTCTGCGAATGATACTTGTACAAGCCGAGGTTCCAGTATTTTTGCTCACCTGTACACTGAGGTCTTGTGCAGTACTCCGTCGATTAGCTGTAACGACTCTCCTGAGGCTTCGACATCCTCTATCACTGATTTTCTTTAGTCTGCCGGTATTCTGCTGCTTCAGGCACGCCATGTGTCTTCCACTTATTCAGTGCATCCAAAACAGTTGATTTGGGTATGTTTAAACGCCTCTCGATTCTTCTTATGGACAACCCACTAATATAACACCCAAAAATCTTTTCTTTCTCAAAGTCAGTTCTCTCCCGCCGCGACATTTTCACTCGACCTCACAGTGCGATATGATCGCGATCAGCTGCAGGCTTGTTTTTATACCGTTTGTAGCTGTACCGCGAATCTTAACAACACAGCGGATCCGTTCATTTGCTTTTGAAGGGATATCCGGTGACTTTTGTCGATATAGTGCTGTATATCACTGAATTTCTTCTCAGAAGTTATTCATGGTGCAAGAACTGAACTTATTTTCGGTTTTTCAACTTAGTCCTTTAGAATGTGCACAAGTCTTCCAACTACAAAAGCTGCAGAAAGGTATTCTTCGGTGGTATATTGGTAAATGGCAGAAACAGGTGTTGACAGCCTTGGAAAATTTCCTACCATGAAGTTCATCTGCCATTGTTACATACCACTAAAGTCATTTGATAAAAGGTCTGGAAAATATCCTGGATATATTCAGATTTGTTTTCATTAATAAATCTTGTTACGAAAGATATCTTTGAATACAACTCCTGCCGCCCCAGTGGCGCAGTGGTCTAAGGCGTTGGCCTCTGATCATTCGCCCGAATGGGGTCCGGGTTCGAATCCCGGTGAGGCATGGGTGTTGTGTTTGTCTTACGGCACTGACTCTCTCCCTTCCCTGGAACCAGTGACCCTAAATTAGGGACGGGCGACTGCTTATAGCCCATTGAGTTGCTCACGGTGGTCGTTAAACCTCCAATCAAAAAAAAAAAAAAAAAAAATACAACTCCCTGAATTTGCGTTGCCGTCCAGGTGGCGCAGTGGTATAAGCGCTGGCTTCTGACGATGAGTCCACGTTCGAATGCCAGTGAGGCATGGATCTTGTATTTGTCTTACGGCAGTGGTTCTCTCCCTTTCCTAGAACCAGTGGCCCTAAATCAGGGACAGACTGCTGCTTATAGCCCGTCGAGTTGCTCACGATGGTCGTTAAACTCGCCCCCCCCCCAATGCATTTATTTATTTATTTTGGGATATTCATGCAGAAGAAAATGAACAGATTCACCAGATATGCCTAAAAATGTTGCATTTTCACACACGGTTAGCTTTTATAGACCACTACTATCATCAGCAAAAACTTGGCCTCCAAATAACAGCTTTCTGGACTCTTAGTCTTTCGGAAAAGTTACATACTATGCTAAGAATTTTTTTTCGTTCATAACGAGATATTCAGGAAACGTTTAAGTAATCTCTTAACTAATTCAACTAGTATATTTCCATTGCAAATATCCGATAGCCATAAACAATTCTTAATTATTGAACAATGCTATTTTCAATATCTGAAATATGCTACACGTAGAGAAAGTGCTGCGCAGGGTTCTCGGTGCTGTTATTATGTAAAGACAGCGAAATTATTTAATGTTTTAAAACCAATTTCATTGACATCCATTAACGTGTTCGCCTGAAAATAAAAACTGGAAGGTGAAATTTAGACGCGTTTCACGTGCAGTGCATGCATGAAGTAAGCTGGTGGAAGGGGGGAGAAATATAGTTTCAAACTTAGTGACATCCACAAGTAGTTTCACGATATGTTGAGAATGAAGATGTGAAACAGCTGCAAAATCTCTTCGTTATAGCCCATTTTTGTGTGTTTATTTACGCTTTCCAACCGTAGGTTGAAGAAGCGTATATGCTCCAGCTTTGTCCGTCCGTCTGTCCATCAGTCCGTCCGTCTATCAGCACGATAACTCGCGTAAAAATGGTTCGATTTCAATTAAATTTTACTATGTGGTAGGGGACCGCCTGAGGACGAACCCTATTTAAAATGGATAAATTGGGGTCAAAGGTCAGGACATAGGAGCTGGATCCATTCCATTGCCTTTATGCGTCATAACTTGCGTAAAAATGGTTCGATTTTAATGAAATTTTAGTATGTGGTAGGACACCACCTGGAAACATACCCTATTGAAAATGGACGAAATGGGGTCAAAGTTCAGGACATAGGAGCGGAATTACTTCCATCGCCATTATGCGTCATAACTTACGTAAAAAATCTTCGATTTGGATGACATGTTAGTATGTTCTAGGGGCCTGGCTATAAAATGGGCGAAATGGGGTCAACGAATCCTATTGCAAATGGGCAAAACGGGGTCAAAGGTTAGGACGCAGGAGCGGAATCTCTTCCATAGCCCTTATGCATCATAACTTGCGTAAAAATGCTTCGATTGCGACAAAACTTTAACATGTTATTTCAGAGGTATAGTGAACCGGTTCTGTAAAATATCATCGAAATGTGATCGAAGTTCAGAGCACAGGATCGAGATTTATTCCACAGCCATTATCCTCATAACTTGAGTAATGATTTCTGGCATGTTGGAAAGCGTATTATAATCAATGCATTGCATGATTTTACTAACTTGTTTGATATCCTTACGAATATTTTTAGTACGCGGTATAGAAACTAAAACAACATATGCATCCATGGCAATTCAACCACTAAACAAACTAGGCGGCTGCCTAGGTGTCAAAATTTAGGGGCACCAAATTTACGGTTGATAAAATCGAATGAGTTAATAAATAAGAGAAATAAAAAAAAATCATGAAAACAAAGAAAATTTTATATTCTGTTGTCCTTTCGATATTTGATATATCTTGCGAAATTCTTATTCCTCGACTAAGTAAGATCGGAGATCTGCGCTTATACTCGTAGCGTGGGTAAGTACGTAAGCTTGCAGTAAATCCGTCGCCAACGTGAAAGAACGCATCTTTCGAAAAACTGCCGTACAACCGGGCGCGTCCTGATGCTGCAAACAAGTCACCTAACGCCTGAGGGCTGCACAAAATTTTTAAAGAAGATGCATTTTGTGTTATCCGGCTTTCAATGGAAATATCAAGACTGTCCATTTCTATCATAAATAGCAGCAATGCTCTACTCCAAAAGGCTAGTAACCAACACGCTCAGACTGTTTTCTAATTAGAACAGGAGCAAAAGTAAAAGAAGCACTTCCACCATATTCATTCCGCTAGAATTCTTGTTTCTTTTTTCGGCTATCGGGAGATCGGAGAAAGAACCTTGTCGGGTTATTTACTCTACATGAAATTCCGTGATATAGATTTAAAGACACTTGCTGGTAATTTTGCGAACATTGAAACATGCAAAATGAAATTTTCTTATTTACTTTGGACCAGTAAGTAAATACATGTAGTTTCCATTAGTTTCTATCTTCTTAGTTTACATTGTATATTTTGCATCTCGAAATTATTGAATACATGCAATATATTTAGCCACACAAATGAATAACATAAATTGTTTGGGGCGCAAGGCCTATAACGCTAAACACCCTAGCATGGGCCTGTATACACTGAGTGGCCGCTTTATTATGACCACCCTCTCAGTACTTCGTTGGGCCACCTTTTGCCTTTAATACTGCGTCGATTCTTCGTGGCATGGACTCCACGAGATGTTGATAGGTGGTTTGTGGAATCTGAGACCATGCTTGATGAATAACACATTCCAGGAGTGTGAGATTGCAGGGTTGTGGATCCAGCTGTCTGATGGCTTGTTCAACTTTATCTCAATGGGGTTGAGATCTGGAGATTCTGGGGGCCATCTAAGCAAAGTAAACTCACCGGCAATTTCCTGAAAACCAATCCTGTACAATACGAGCTCTATGGCAGGACGCATTATCTTGCTGAAAGTAGCCATCGCCATTGGGATAAACCATCCACATGACAGGATGCACTTGGTCCGCAACGATGTTTAGATATGATGTGCCAGTCAGACGAATTAAAGGGCCCAAAACATGCCAGGAAAACATTCCCCAAACCATAACACCTCCACCAGCTTGAAAGGTTGGAGCAATGCATTTGGGGTCCATGCTTTCGTGCTGTTTTCGCCAAATTCTCACTCGGCCATCGGCATGGTGCAACTGAAAACATGATTCATCGGACCACATAATTTTTTCCAATTATCGACCGTCCAATCCTTGGGCTCCTGTGCGAACTGGAGACGTTTTCTCTTGTTAACTGCAGATAGCAAAGGTGTTCGAACCGGCCTTCAGCTGCCATATCCCATCCGATGCAGTGTACGGCGAACAGTGCGTGCAGAGATCATTTGAGGGGATCCTTGATTAAGATGGTCTGTAATTTGCTGCACTGTTGCCCTTCTGCTGTCTGTTACCAGTCTGGACACTCTCCGTTCCGCCCGAGCAATCACTAGTCGATGACGACCACACGTTGCACGTATAGAGACCCAGTTTTTTGGCTGACAGTCCAGTCTTTAAAGACGTTAACAACAGCTGCTCTGGAACATTTCACGAATGCGGCGGTTTCGGTGATACTCGCTCCATGGCTCCGAGCTCCTACAATTATCCCACGTTGAAAGTCCGTCAAATCGCATTTTTTACCTATCTCGTAACCCAAAAATCACTTCTATTACTGTCGCAAGCACTAAGCTTTCCCTTTTTATACTAGTCTCACCCTCTGGCGGAAACAACGTGCAGCCATAGCTCATTTGCTTAAAACTGTCAGGTGGTCATAATAAAGTGACCACTCAGTGTATATCATAAAAATCTTCAGCCTTGTTTGAGTCTTCTTGAGGCCCGTCCTTATTGGCTGCGTAAGTCAACATTAAAAAGAAACTTCGAAATTTTCTTTTGTTCAGGCATTTAAACTGGACGTTTAGAGCATTTGGTAAGCCGGAATTATGAGAAAGAGTTGGAGTGTTTGACCTTTGCAGGTTACCCTAAGTCATACCTGGGTAAAAATTCAGGCTGAAGCTTTGGGTCGGGAAAATATTTGAAAGTTTGAGTCAAGTCTTCAACCCTTATTTTGACATCTATTTCAACTGGGCTTTATCTTCTTTTTTGTTTCTATTCACCTTTCACTCGTTAGTAGGTATGATAAATTCTGATATTCGTTTAGACCTTTCATCCCATATTTAAACTATCAGGAAAAAACTACTACATGCTCAGAATAAATTAAAAAACAAAAACAAAAAAACATTCGCTATCATAGCCGGTTTTCTGATATCAGTATGTTTCGGTGGCCTCTCATTTCAAAAACCTACATTGTACTGTAAAGGATTTTTCTATTCAGCTCATTGAATTTTACTCCTAACATGGCAAAACTAGCAGATTAATTACCTGAAATAAGATCCTGTTTCCCTGTTGAATTAAGAAAGCATAAAAATGAATTAGAACGCCACAGAAGAAAAATCTTCAAAAATAGGAAGTACTTATGATTTGTGTTTCAATTCCATCTACAATTAAACAATAGCAATAAAGAATATAGTCCAGCGTGTAAACATCTTTGTGAAGTAATGATTTCCTAAAATATAAGATTCCATTTTATTACAGGCGATGAAGAACCGAAATGTACAGAAGAAATTGGCTCACGTAACTGGTTTCTTGGTTCGAGCTAAATTGTTCTAATAGGAACATAGCTTTTTACAAAATCAAGGGCGTTCCGTTGAACTAACAGAAACATGGCTTGTTACTAAAAGCAGTGCGCCGCCCCGGATGGCGCAGTGGTCTAAGCGCTCGCTTATGACCATTCATCCAAGATGGGTCCGGGTTCGAATCCCGTGAGGCATGGATGTTGTGTTTGTCTTAGAGCACTGGTTGTATCCCTTCCCTGGAACCAATGTCCCTAAATTTGGCACGGGCGACTGCTTATTACCCACTGAGTTGCTCATGGTTGTCGTTAAACCTCTAATCACAAAAAAAAAAAAAAAGCATGTGCGCTCCATTCAGCTAATAAAAACATGGCCTGTTATTAAAACATGTGAGTTTCATTCCACTGATCGAAACAGGGCTTGTTACTAAAGCAAGAACGCCAAATTCCACTAATTAATATGTATCGTTACTCATATGCTTTCCATTCAACTAATAGAAACATGGCTCGTTACTAAAACATGTACGCTCCAATCATCCTAATATATAATTTGCTAGAGCTCTCATCCTCCGTGCCACTTTTTAAGTCGTCATAGCAACAACTGAGAAACAAACGTTACGCTTAGCTTTTCGTGTTTTCACGTAGGTGACGTCATCACCTACACGCGCACAGTCCACGCGTATATCACTTCGTTTTGTTGTCATAGCAACAAAGAACACAGCTGCTGGTGTGACGTCATATAATCCAAATCAAGGCTAACTTTCTAGTTAGCGTTGATCCAAATCATTCTCACGAGACGTCAGAGATGCGTTACGTCACAGAGTCAATTCTTTAGAGATACGAAAACTTTACATCAGGAATTTTGGTTCACTACCTGAACCGGTATTTAACCATCTGTATGTGGCAACGTCAAGAGTACGACGAAACGATCTGACGACATCAAGATAAAAATAGTTCACGGAAAAGAACAGGGGAAATTGATTCAGGTTTCACAGTCAGTGTATACGAAAAATGTTGTGCACAAAGAAGTGTTGGTGAAATAGGGACTAAAGGTTTTACAAAACACATAACAAACAGACAGCCAGTCGTATCAAATTCCATAACCGACTGCTCGGGAAATTTTCAGAAAGCGGTAAGCCAACGTCGCCATCTATTGACGTGGAACTCAAAAACTCAGTAAATAAATGTCTGTGTCATAAATTTTATTTTTTCCCAGTCATTATTGACGGGCTTTCATCTAGTCTAATATAAATATGGTTTGCTTCTAAAACATTAACGCTCCATCCAACTAATAGAAACATGGCTCGTTACCATTGCTCGAAATGGAAATTTTGAAGTGCCGATATGCTCATATTTAGCTAAAAATCCTCCATTCGACAGAAAATCTCCAAAACTGGAAAAGTAAAAAAAAAAAAAGTCGCGGGAAGAAAAACTCCTTTGTTTAAAAATGTGATTGACAATTCCGTGGAATACTCTTGTGCCATAAGTCAGAAACGATGGCGGTCGATTGCAGTTGGTTGGTTTGTGGACCCCAGTGGGCACTACTTATGCTCCACCGAGGACTGGGGTTAGACTTGTTTATAATGAGGACTCCTCATTATAACTCTGTAAAGACTCCTCATTGAGGAGTCTTTACCCCGGGTCCAACGGATTAACGAGACTTCCGAACTTTAGCCAATCATTAGTGATTCAACTGAACTTGAACCCAAAACTTTAAGGTCCCGAGCCGAGAAGGCAATAAGGACTTTCATTAAGTAGAAATTCGGGCAATTAAAACCTGCGCAATCAGAATGATTATTCAGTCTTAAATTAATAGCAATCTCTCCGCCCTCCAAATGCGTACACCACTCCCCGAACCTTTACGGTTCCCACATAGCTGTTTCTCAAGGGCACGAGGCACATAAGGTTTTTATGTTTAAGAATGCGCGCTCGTAAATCAGGGGAGGAAAAATCATTTTTGCCGTTCCCACTACTAAAATTAGAGCCGGTATGTAAATTCCGGGTAAAAAAGTGCCGGTATGCCATACCGGCGTATACCGGCCCATTTCAAGCACTGCTCGTTACTAAAATATGTGCACTCCATTCAACTAAGAGAACATGGTTCATTACTACCGTAAAACATGTGCGCTATATTTAACTACGCTAATTTTCTGAAACTGAAGAAAAATATTAAATTCCATACTGTCACATAAGAATCTCGCAAAAACAGACTCAGATATTTCATCACAGACGAAGAGGTGCTTTTTTATGCTCAAAGGTGCAGTAGCTGCTGCGCTTTCTCAAGTAAAATGTGAATGCTGTTATTTCGGCTGCAGCTCTGACACTAATAATCTGAGCGTCATCATCGCAGCAGAAAAATCTATCATTCTTCAGAAACGACTTGCATGCAGCAATAAATTTCATTTAAATTTAGTTCTTATGTCATCAGAGCCTATGTTACCATATGTTGTTCCCCATATCTCGGAGAATCAACGGTGTGAAAAATCCATTTCAAAATCTTAGTAATTGTTCAATGAAGTACATCAGATCATTTTCACGCAACATTTAGGTAAACATGTATTTCTAGCGCAATGAAATCTACAGGGGTTGGAAAGAACAGTGTGAACCCCTACGAAAAGAAGGTTTCACGTACCTAGTAGGGTGGTGAACCATCTTTGGCAATCAAAACCACCTGAATCCTCCTTGGAATGAACACATACAAATCCTGGATGGCGGTAAGTGGGATGTTACACCATTCTTCATGCAGAAACTGCTCCAGATCCTTGAAAGATGCAGAAGGAGGATAACGGGATCTTACTCTGTTTTCCAACACAGAACACAGTGGCTTGATGTGGTTTAAGTCTGGTGATTGGGGAGGCCAAGGAAGGTGTCAAAGTTCGTCCTCATGTTCCTCAAACCATGATTGGACATGAAATGGGGCGTTATCATCTTGATAGATGACATCCCCTGCAGGGAAAAGTGCCTGAGCCATTGGATGAACTTTGTTGGCCAAAATGGTTTCATGCGCCCTACCAGTCATCCGTCCTTTCAAGGTGATCAGGGGACCTGCTGAAAACCACGACATGACCGCCCAGAGCATGACAGAACCACCACCATGCTGCACTGTTGGGAGTAGACAGTCTGGGTTGTACGCTTCTGACGGCGTTCTCCACACGCAAACACCTGCGTTGGGGAATAGTGTGAATGTGGATTTATCCGACCACATTACACGCTTCCATGTATCGGTAGCCAAAGTTGTATGCTCTTGACACCACTGCCAACGCCGTTGTGCATTCACCCGGGTCACCAGAGGTTTTGCAATAGCAGCTCTGCCATGAAAATCTTGCTTATGCAATTCCCTGCGCACTGGTTTCGTTGATACTGGGTCTACAGATGTAGATTGAGCTCCACACTAATTTTAGGTGCCGTGGTCTTCTTATTACGGGTAACAACTCTTTTTAATGCTCTCCTGTCTCTATCAGTCAGTGTCGTTTTTCGTCCGCTCTTGTGTTTTGCAAACGAGATTTTGCCACAAACACGGTATGCTGTCATGACGCTAGACACAGTAGCTCTAGATAACCCCCACTACCCTGGGGACTGTTGTCACGGAGACAACAACTAACCGGCTACCAACGATTAGCCCTCTTTCGAAGTCCGTTAGGTCGCTCATTTTGTTGTCACCCTGAAAGGAATTTTGCAACAAGACACTTTAAATGCACTTAAACAGGACCTTGAGGTTCTAAACAAAGCTATTACAACCACAAAGTGGTGGATACCTTTACGTATTGCGACGTACGCAGCTGCATTAAAAGTCACGTCTCTCAGCGTGGTGTTCACATTATTCTGTCCAACTCCTGTATGTGTCACTAAGGGATGCTTTAGTTAGGCAGGTATGAGTACAGAAGCATATTTTTACACGAATACCACTGCATCTTCTGTAATAACCGCACAGGGTCAGCTGGTACAGCAGTTGTATGTACTTGGGATCGGTTACGTCACCCTTTGTGTAAACATGGGGTCTTCACTCCAGCAATTTCCAACAGAAAGACAAACAGTTCTTCCCAATATTTCAGAACTCCATAATTTCTCTCAGTTGTTGTTCATTCTTCGGAATAACTCGATGTGACTTTTTAATTTGACCGAGCCAAGAATTCCTTACTTTCAGTGCTGAAACAACAAACTTGTGATAAAACCGTGAATTTCAAATGACATTTTGCCAATAGAGTGAGAGGCCTGGCAGAAATTTACGTGTTAGTAGTTTTCCTTCGGGTGCTGCACATCTGAAGAGAAAACTCATGCAAAGATATAAAGTATTCAGCTTCAGCAGCATCTCGTTCCTGGTTTCACCAGCATTTAATGTTATTTTACTGAATGTAATTTTATCATGGCAAAATTGGCGCTTAGTATGTTTGACCATTCATTATTTTTCACCTGTTTTATCTCAACGTATTTTCGTTTGTTCTTCCCTCGGATTCACTTCGAAATGTTTGGTTTCTGAAAAGTGCATCCACTGATCTATCTCATCGTTCTGGAAAACTGAGGAACGTTATAAATTTTAGGAAAGAGAAACACTGGCTCACGGAACTGAAACCTCGAACCAAGAATTTAGTTCCGTGGGCCTCTATGTTTCTCCTCTTTGCTAAAATTTATAACATTACTCAGCTTGCCAATACGATGACATTGCAGAAAATGACCTCGACAGTTACAATTGAAATTCAAGGCGACGTTTCACCTGAATAAGTAAAGAAATTTCGGCATCAAGTCTTAGACAAAGATAAATTTGTTTTTCAGAGAAAAATGGAAAAAATTAGACAACAATAATAAATTATTGTCCAATAAAATAACTGGGCGAAATATCGAGAACATGCAACCTAGTACAAGTAATATATGTTATTGTTACAATACCTACACGCTACACGTCCGCCAGTACAGGCTGTATATTTTATCGTTTTAGTGGTTACACACTCCGCAAGAATTTTCAGTCTCGGAAGTACTTTGGAATAAATATGTCTGACCTTTGTAATAATTAATCTATCATTACCCGACTTGGTGACTTTTTGCCTGTTTCTGTGTTTTCTCTGATAATTAATTACAGAATCATGCTTTCGTTCAAACCGTAACTGTGAGTTTCCGAATTCTTTGTTTATTTGTTTTCTGGAAACACGCATGTATAAGGAACTTAATGTATACTACCCTATTTTCGCCATACAAATTTCCTGTTCTTTATTCGGCTCGTTTAACAAAATGCATGTAATTCCCACAACAACTGACCTTTGTAATAATTAATCTATCATTACCCGACTTGGTGACTTTTTGCCTGTTTCTGTGTTTTCTCTGATAATTAATTACAGAATCATGCTTTCGTTCAAACCGTAACTGTGAGTTTCCGAATTCTTTGTTTATTTCTTTTCTGGAAACACGCATGTATAAGGAACTTAATGTATACTACCCTATTTTCGCCATACAAATTTCCTGTTCTTTATTCGGCTCGTTTAACAAAATGCATGTAATTCCCACAACAACTCTTTGTTAGCAAATAGGAGAAATGATCGGACACTTTCTTTGCATCAAACAGACTGGCTGCGTGATTGATTTCCTATGGCTTGTACTCAGATCTTTTATACAGCTTCATCTTAAAAGAATGGCCTTTCTTTAACGGCGCTACTAACAGTACAAATTACAAAAAATGATTCTCGAACGTCTCACCAATAAGGACTGTTTTGTTAATTTGCGTGTTTTGTTCTGACCATAGTGACCGTATCAAAAAATATAAACGCACATGCTCTCATTTTAAAAGTGATTACCAAGTGCCTACAGTTTCTGGCGTAATGGTTTTCTTATTATGTTTCAGACAGAAAAGAGCTTGTTTTTCCTATTTGACAAGACTTACATTTTCCCGCAACCCTACGGCGTCGTGTTGATCATTGGACCTTGGAATTATCCGCTATATGTGACGGTGAGTCCACTGCTGGGAGCAGTTGCTGCTGGAAACTGCGTCATCATTAAACCCTCTGAGAAAGCACCTGCTCTTTCGAAACTTCTAGTTCAACTCATACCAAGGTATTTGGATAAAGTAAGCATTTGAACACTCGCTAACTTCTACTGTCTTTTACTTCCTCTTTTGTCCTATTTTTCTTGTAACCACTGTGTGCCTGAAGTGTACAGGTTGTCGCCCATTTCCAACTGATCGCAGGAAAAGGAGGTAACCAGAACCAACAAAATTACCACAGCATCTATATCTTACGAATCATTGTCTCCGAGAACCTAGCGTTCTGATCTGTTGGATAGTGTTGTTTAAAATATACAGGTTGCGAATTTTCTGAACGATTAAATTTCCACCATAATTAGTTTCATTGAAAGCAACACTTTACTCATTTTTAGAAGCATCTGAAGAAACAGGAATGCAGTTCAGCTTTCAGGTTTTTTTATCATTAGTTTTCATGGTGGAAAAAGTATTGTTAAAGGGCATTTAACAACCATATTTCACAAGCGTTGGTCAAAAAAAAAAAATTAAGATTAATCCATCAAAAATGCGTATCACGAGTACACCATTTTTCAGATGTAGTCCCGCTATTCTTCATACTTTTTCAGAGTTGCTAACATTAGAAAATCATGTCATCCTCTCTGAAGGTCAGTCATAATTCATGACCCGAAACAAAGCGAGAAATTCGCCCAAGGAAAAGACGGAACGTGAACTTCAGCAAACAAAGAAATGACAAAACACGGAAAACATAGTGCGCCTAAAAGATTCCAGACAAACTTTCTGTGTGAAGTATACTGATGTTCACCCATGTCCGTTTTATGGACGCTGAGATACCAGTTCAGACCGGTTACAGCATCTTAGTGGCGTGTTGGAATCTCACAACCGAGCAAAGATCCACGATAAAATAAATTTATTGGGTAAAAGTGTTTTCGACGAACGGAGGAGCAGATATCCATCAACCTGTCGAAACGACAACACAATTGAAGAAGTTCAGCGGTTGTTCTCATATGACCGTCATATCCCTTTGAGAATGTTGAGTGAAGAGCTGAACGTTAGCAAAAGCAACGAACAATTTTGCACTGTGATTTTGTGACGTACCTGCCAGCAGGACGCACACGACATAAAGGCACATAGCAATCAGAACAAATGTCTGCGTAGCTCAGTTGGTAGAGCGACTTGTTCCGGAATAAGCGGCCTCGGGTTCGAATCCCGGCGTAGACCAAAAATGACGGAGAAATTTACTTCGTTATAATTTGGGGAAAAGAAAAGCGTGTACGCAACTTGTTTCGCATTTCTGACACAGCAGCAAAATAAAATTAACTCATCGATGAAGACTAAACTGTGCTCAATAACGTTGCCATGGCAGACGAAACGTGACGTTCTGTTTAAGATCTCAAGACAAATGAGAAAGCTCTGTGTATTTGAGTCCCCGAAAAATTCAAGTCGATCAAAGTTCTGAAGAAAAATTCCTGTTAAAGAGCCATACTAATCATTTTTTATTTTATTTTATTTTTTGTACATTAGGGTACCTGTCATCATAAATTTGTCCCAGAAGGACGAAAAATCAACAGGTAGTATTTCTTGGATGTAATGGGACTGTTACTTTGCCGAGTTCGACGCGTTCGTTCGCAATTTCACAATAGAGCCTTAGCACGTGACGTCACAAAACGGTCTGCTAGACTTCCGGGTGGTTAGAAAGTTCCCGAGCTGGTCTCTCTCCATGCTTTTCAATGGCTGCTGTTGCTGTAAATAGAGTAAAAAAAACTGTTCTTTCTGACGAAGTTTGCCATCTTAATGTGGTGGAAAAGCAACGTTACGAAGAAAAGCTTAGAAATAATGGCATAGAAAATCCATATGACATACATTTGTACCTGAAAGATCTTTTTCTCGTCTGGAAGTTTGTGTTACTACGGACCTCCCTGATCTGAACTATCACGATATTTATAACTATTTAATAAGCAGTTTTTCGTGTTTTACCGGAAAAGCTTATAAAAACCTTGATGCATATAAATATTTTACCAATGGGTGGGTTAGAAACGTATTATTTCTGAAGACTGACAACGAAAATTTTCTTATCCGGTCTAAGGTAAGTTGTTACTTTTCTGACTGGTTCCAGTGTGTATGTGTGGTTCCAGTGCGTATTGCAATTAAAAAAAAGAAAGTACCGACTTATCATATCCCGAAAATGGGACTATTTTTCACCAAAAAAAGAAAAAAAAAACAGATCCGGGAAAACGGACGACACAATAATGTACGATAGCACCCTCTAATTCTATGTGGACGTATATCCTTAAATTTCAGTTCGGAAAAAAAGTCATCTGTTTGATAATATAGAAATTAGTAACAGTACAAAATCTTGAAAGTTCACGAAAGCTTAGCAATTTCTGATTCGACAGCAAAGTTAATCTGTCATGCATTCAAAGCATTTTAAACAGAATAACAAGGATTTACGTAAAAACTTAAAAATAATACATAGGAGTGAGCAAAAAAATGTGATATGAATTCGACTATTAACTTAGTAAAATATACAGATTTACGATACCTAAAATGAAGTGTTTACTGCAGATCCTGTCATACGGCCTGGGCGACCATGCCTTCCGATTTACGGCTATTTTCTTCATAATCAGGCGTTTTTCTGCCATTGGAAAGCGATAAAAGGAAATTCCACTACCTTACTCGTACTTTGAGAAGCACCCATAAGTCACACAACTTTTAACCATTTTTAAAACTTCAAACAATCGTGTGATAGAGAGTCCAGAAATCGCTTCCCCATGTTAATCCTATGGGAACCTTAGCAGCCGAACTTTCTCTTAACCACCTGGAAGTAACCGTGACGTCAAAAATGACGTCGATGCAAAGGCTCAATAGTAAATATTAGTTTTTCGTTCACGATAACGCGCCGTGACACACCACTGTGGCTGTAATATGTTTTCCCGTAAAAAAAAATCAAGTACCTACGCTACACCGCCAACCCTATTCGCCAGAAATAGTTCCAACACACTTCTTATTCCCAAAAATTTACTCTCCGCTAAAAGGGAGGCTCTTTCAGGACTTTTCCATGACCCAGAATGTAATGTGACTAAGAAAATTAGCGCATTTTCTTCTGAGGCTTTCCAAAAGAAAACTTTTGGACTTTGTACATGCGCAGTAAACCCTTCATTGAACAAGAAGGGCATTATGTTCAACACTAAAATGTCTTTAGTCGATATCTATGAATTTTTATTAACATAGTCCGGGAATTATTTAGACGCAATGTGTAAATATAAAATAAAAAAGGAGGAAGAAAATCTATCGAAAAACTACTTAGAATTTCATCATAAGCAAGATACCCAGGGCTGGGCCGGGGTATTAGAAATTTGCTAGACCAAGAGGTATATTGCGTCAGAAAGAACGGCATACACAGCCTGCTCACGGAAATTTGGCTCTAACGGAGCTGTCGACACGAATTACCAGCCAACGTACATTTTTCTATACGTACAGGAACGTACCAGAATTTTAAGCTCTCCGGTCAAATGTGCGTCAACAATCCACATCCCCTGATCAAGCAGTGACGTAATGGTTTTCAAGTTTTTAATCTATCCACCTATTGCAACATCTTGCGCTACTGTTTCTAATAAACTAGCACTGTATTTCACAATAGACGTTCAACCTGAGTGTATAGATGAGATTTAAAATAAGGCAATTTAAGCACGCAGTTGTCCTGTATGCTTAAATTTATTTATTTAAAACGGAGATCAGTGTTAACTGTCGCAGAGCTTAGCTCTTTCCCCGAACCAAAAAGCAAATCATCCTAGATTTCGTCGGAACGACAAAGGTAGCAGCAACAATGCATGCAATATATCAATATCTCAACTACTATTTAAACTTTTTTAAATTAAATTAATATTTGTGAGATCAGTTTATCCTCAGTTGTACATGTATATATAGAGTGCTTGCAAATGATCTTTCCAATGATAAAAAATAATAAATGTGATGATGCAATTAAGTGCTGACGAAAGTTGCCAATACTACGTAAAAGAGCAACTCGAACAGTATTTTTGCAACGCTGCTGTAATTATGTAGATCAGACAGATGGCGCTAGCTTGCAGCACAGAAGGAAAATGGCGAGTCAGCGAGAAATTGCGTCCTACATGTTGAAATTCCACTCGTGTCAATCAGTGAAAACTGTGCAGTGATAATTCTTCCTGTGGGGCTTCATTCAAAATAAAGTTTTCGCCCCACCATTACATACAACCGCTTACGACTTGTAGGTTGACACACCAAAAGCAGTTGCTGTAATTCATTGAGATTTGCTGGAGAATACCATTTTGATACCTGCCGCGCTAAAAAGGCAGCACATGTTGAACTCATTTAGAATTTTTCTAGTTGCTCTTTCTATTAGTGTATCTTTCATATTTATAAATCTTAAACTTTTCCCACAATAAATATTTGTAATCAGAAAGATCATTTATGTTCATCCTGAATATCGTTTTTGTGGTACAATAACTATAGTATTTCTTCTTCTCGCAGCGTACTCCCCTGAGGAGTAGGTCGAATTTTTCCAGGTTTCCTTAATTTCAGATTAATTTTCATGTAATTGTTGCCTCGCATGTGTGTGTGTGTGTGTGTAATAAATCGAAAGCTAAGTGAAAACTTGTAATTCTGAAAAGTACAATACTAGACAGATTTACTACTTCGTGTGTAAATTATTTATACATTCACATGTCCAGAGTTAGCTGATATGTGAAATTCAGTAGTAATGCTATAGATTAATAATTGGGGACACTGCTCAATTAATTAAATACTACGGTAATACAGTGCATTGCTTTCCTGTCGTTATATTGCAAAACAAGCCTTTCGAGAGTAATATTTATTCAACATTCACCTTTAGTTTGGCTCATATTCCATTAAGTACATACAATGCAAATTTTACAATAATCCTTTTATATCGGAAAACTCATTTAATTCGCTAAGGTGAAAGTAATTAAGCGGCACACAGCAAATATTTTATTTCTCTATTTACGAACAGCCATGAAAATCCACTTTTTAAAATCATTTTAACTTACCTGGTTCATGCTTTAAGTTTTATTGTATTTTCTTGCACTTTTGGTTCTTTTCTTTTACCTAAACCCTTTCGCTAAGACAAAGAGAAGTAAAGAAAGGGTAACCACGTTTGTTTGTTGTAATGTATCTGGGCAGCACAAATTGCCCTTTTTACTGGTTGACATACCTTCTAAACCAAAGAATTTTAAACGCATTTCCTTGACAGCTTTACCGATTTCATACAATGCTCAGAAAACTTCGTCGACTGACCGTAAGCAGTTCATCCCCAAAACGAGAAATTTGTGAAAGCAAACAAATTTTTCTTCAAGCTCCATTGATACCAAATAACGCACCTCATTCAAACGAAGAATTTCATTACGTTCTCATCCAATTGACTGAAGTGTGCAGAAGTGTACGCAAAGTAATGTTCTCAGTTCTTGTAATCCGATACAACCTTGATACCATTCAATTTAAACTATAGACATTCTGCTGTATCTGAAAAAATCACCCGAATATTGGTAATCGTTCGTCGATTACAGTTTGGAAGTTGGAAGAATCATAATTGTTACCTTATTTGGATCAAAGATAAAAAAAAATGAAAATTATCTGTTGCGAAAATTTTCCTGAAATTTCACAAAATGATTTTTGACGGTATTCGTGCATATTAAGTACTGGGGATAAGTCTTTCTTTTCATAATTTATCTCCTTACACAGGCGTAACAAATGTGATGAAATCGAAATAACTTTTAAGAAGTAAAAATAGCAGTAATATTAGTCCAGCTCTAGTATTAGGTTGATGCATAAGTTCATGCCCTTTTATATCACGAGTGTTTCCCAGATCAGTAGTGACAATGCAGATGACAGTTGTATATCAAAACGTAGCCAGTAATATCGTGTATATAAATCATATTGCGTTGTGTGATTGTCGCTAATGTGTTTTTTTTCTGGTCCTGAAGTATGGAATGTCAAGTAGAGAGGAATAAACATTTCCGACATCTGCTCCTCTACGAGTTTAACAAGGGATCCACAGCCGCCGAGGCTACTCGACAAATTTGTGCTGTGTATGGGGAGGACGCTATTGCTCTGAGGACAGCCCGCAAATGGTTTGAGCGGTTCCGAGGTGGCAATTTTGACCTCAACGACTCTCCACGCTCAGGTCGTCCATCTCACTTTGATGAGGATCGTTTGAACCATCTCATCCACTTGGATATGCGTCAAACCTGACGCAAATAGGCCACTGAGATGGACTGTGGTCATGCCACAGTGGTGCGACACCTGGAACGTATGGGAAAGGTCCAGAAATTGAGGTCTTGTGTGCCTCACACTCTCACCGAGGACAACAAGAATCAACGTGTTGCCATATGTGGTTCCTCGCTCGCCCGTTATCGCGAATGCTCTCCGCAAAACAACCTCTTTCTGTCACATATTGTTCCTGGATATGAAAAGTGGTGCCTGTACGTGAATGTCAGGCATCGGAGGGAACGGTTAAGCCCAAACAAGACGCCCACACCACATCCAAAACATGATCTTCATCCTGCGAAGATCATGTTGTGTGTCTTGTGGGACATAGAAGGCATTATTCACAGGGAAATGCCTGCCGAGGAATCGGACCATCAACATTGCATTCTATTGTGAGCAACTCTGCTGTGTGGAGGAAGCAATTCAGCAGAAAAGGCCACATCGACGCCATGATGTCCTTCTCCAAGATGATAACGCACGCCCTCACAGTGCAAACATGACTAAAATGGCCATTCAGGACATGAAATGTGAGGTCCTTCCACATCCGGCCTACTTCCCAGGTGTCGTTTCTTCAGACTATCACTTGTTCCTATCTCTGTCGAATGCACTCCATGGCAGAACGTTCAACAATGATGTTGATCTCCAGAATTTCCTTGATGATTTCTTCGCAGCAAAAACCTGCACTTTTTTCAAGAACGGCATTGCAGACCTATCCAGACAACTATCTATTCCACTGACTATCTAGACAACTATGTATCAACTATGTATCCCCTCCCCCCTCTCCATCGTAAACAATGGAGGTAGGGGATGCATAGTTGATTGATTCCGTTTTCCCTTCTGATGTAATGCATTCCTGTAATGTAGTGCGGTGAAAAAAACGGCATGAACTTATGCAATCAACCCAATATATAATTTAAAAGTTGCTTTTAATATACATGTTCATGTATTCATACTACACAGGCTTTATCTGCTTGTCTTTTTTTTTTTTTTTTTTTTTTTTACCAGGAATGCTTTCATGTTGTTGCTGGTGGAGCCGCTGAGGCCACAGAACTACTAAAAGAGAGGTTTGATTATATCTTCTACACTGGTTCATGCGAAGTCGGGAAGATCATCAGAGATGCTGCAAATAGATACCTTACTCCGGTGACCCTGGAACTGGGCGGTAAATGGTAATTTTACTCCTACAATATTGATACCTATTTTAACGTGGTACATAATTTAAATTGTCTGAAACGAACTCAAAGCAAATGGAGAGGGATAAGTAATCTAAATAGGGTAAATTATCGTCTTAAGATATTGACCCTAAATTGAAAAAAACTCCTAATGTTTAGATGAATTTTTAAAGATCAATCCTAATTTCAGATGAATAACTACAACCTGTAACATCGGGACCGCAACATCCTAAAACAACCGGATAATTCGTATTGAGATCCATAACGAAGAGTGCCATGTAGTGATATTCAAAGAATTCCAGTATTAGCACAAACCTGCTACTCTAAGCTCGGACTCGTCAATGTCTCAGCTAAACTCACTGTGAGTGTGTGACTGGTAACCTCCTCTCAGTCCAGCGTCCGATTTCCGGTGTAACAGAAGTTTGTACTGAATGATAAGCAGGACAGTAAGACACTTATCTTGTTTCGGAGGGCGAGACTTTAAATTACGTCCCTTCGAGTTCAAAATTACGCACCTACGGGTTCAAAATAACTCTCCTTCGAGTTCCACTTAAATGATACGCGTTTTTTTACTTTTTCACACACCGCCGTTATAGGAAAGTATTTTGATCTTTCAAAAATCGCACTCCAGGTTTTGATATAATTTTATTAAAAATGTGAAAACTAGGTAAATACCCAAGAACCACAGACGGTAGATACCAAGTTAAGCTTAAATGTTATGTGAACGCCGACAACACAATACTCCACAGTGCTAAACGAAAAACAAACCAGCGCAGAACGAATGAATATCGGATAGTGAACTTAATAGTAAGAAGCTTTAGGCTTAGGGCTTGGAAAAAATGTGTTCAAGGTTAAAAGCTTAAAGAACTTTCTATGACAGAGCGCACATGATTAATTACCTTTTCATCCCAACGACATGATCGGAAAGACGCATATCAACATATTGTTGTTGTTTTTTTGCCTCCATTTCCTGTTTCGGAAAATTCCCTTCATGGATATGAGATGTTCACACCTCATAGCGTATGTTACTCTGTATCTTGGTTAGCTGCATGTAATACTATATGAGATAAAAAGAAAATTCTGAAGGGTCTTACTTTTCCTTTTTTAGTTACAGTGTCTACAAAAAAAGAGGTTTACCAAGTCGTCCAAATAATCTCACAAGAAAAATGACACTCAATTCTTGTGTATAAAGTCTTTTAAATTCATTTCGACACCCACTAAAAATAGTTCGAAGCGCATTTTTGATAAAGGAGAAACTTAGTGAAAAATCGAAAATGCATTAAAGCTCCGCAGTGGATGATGTGCGTAGTGTTCTTCAGAGTGAATGGAACTACGCACACCGGCCATTGAATTAGAAATCTATATGAAATGCACATAAACGTCACTTACGCACTGTATATACAAAGTACGTAATCACGTGTTTCACCAGGTGATTCAGGTAACTATTTCAGACTGCTTCTCTTCAGTAATCGTCAGTAGTGTTGATCACAATGGGAAAAACGATAGCAGGCCCAATGTTTTCAGGTGCTCAAGGTTTGTTCCACTAAAAGCGGCAGGTTTATTAATGCCTTTTATATTCTAACGTCAGGTATTTGTGTCTTTTAGTCTCAATAAATAAATTGGATATAGGAAGTAGGATCCTTTATGGCAAAGTACGTGCTTCGCATCCCCATGATGATCATTGAATTACGTTACAACATTATACCTCTCCCCACAGAGAAATAAGTTTCGTCCATCTACGTCACGTGCTCGCTGTGGTACATCTCGGTGTTTTGAGCAACTTACACATGTTTTCGGCGATTGGTGAAAAGTGGCATTTTTTTAGTAGCGCGTGAGCATTAAGTTTTGCGTTGGTTTGGGCAAAAATGCAACAGAAACTTAAAAGAAGTTGAAGAAAGTTTATGGCAAAAACACTCTGTCGCGGTCATAAACATTCGGTTGGCATAGACGCTTCACAGAAGGCAGATAGTAGGTCGAAGACGACAAACGAAGCAGACTGCCATTGACAGTTCATACAAGTGAAAACATTTCGAAGGTTGCGGCCATCGTACGCGCCAGCAGACAACAGACGATCGAGCAAATAGCAGAAGCTACTGGGATATCGGCGACTACGTGTCAACAGATGTTAACAGATGATTTGAAGACGCACTGGGTGTGTGTGTCCGCACATCTTCCCACGCATTTTAACTGAAGATCAGTTGGCTATATGGTTGGAAATGGCGGACGATCTCATAACCACCGCCGACCAACATCCACAATTTCTTAAAAGAATCGCAACTGCGGATAAAAAATGGTGCTTCCTCTTTGACCCACAGACTACGCTGTCATACGTGGAAATCGCCATTGTCTCCACGCAAGCAGAAATTCCGCCGAGATCGCAAAAAAGGCAAGATCATGCTAGAGGTCTTCTTAGACGTCCAGGGTATTGTTCGTGCTGAATGTATTCCCGAAGGATGCACTGTCAACACGGCGCTCTATCTGGACATCATTCAACACCGGTGTGAGTCAATCCGTAAGAAGAGGCCTCAACTGTAGGGCGATAATCGTGGGTACTGTTGTGCGATAATGCACCAGCACACAGGTCACTCGTCGTTCGTGAGTTTCTTGCTAAAACAAGAACTGTTGTCCTCCCACCCCACCGTATTCACCTGATCTCCACCCCTGCGACTTCCACATCTTCCCTGAGCCACACGTCGAATTCAGGGTCGTTGGTTTTCGAGCGCACAAGGGAAAAACGCTTTGAAGGACATTGCAAAAAATGGGTTCCAGAAGTGCTACGACGAGCTCTACAGTCGCTGGAAGAAGTGTTGTTGCAAAAGGGTCTTATTTTGAAGGAGAACGAGCTTCAGCTTTGTAACTCTAACTATCTACGGACTTAGGGACCCAGCCCGGGAACTTTTGGATCCTACCTAGTATATGCCTTTCATGTATTTGGGAAGAATTACTTCTCACGAGGATTCGATTCCCATATATTTCTGTGATCTGTAACACTGGAGGTAAATCAACCTTCATCCATACATGGATGTGATGCGGTTGCCAACGATACGATGAAGCGTGATTGCTTTGACTAGCGCACATCTGGAAAGTTTTTTCGATTCCTAAGCTTCATGTACAGTACTTAGCTTCAGTTGCTTGAAATTTTGTTGTCCTGGGTGGTGTAAGGGTAACATGTATGACTTATCAACCTGAGAGGTGACGCACGTGTCAAGACCACAATGTTGCAGCGACAAACTTCCTCGGTGTTGCTTAATTTGGAAAACACCCTGCTTCGGAGCAGAAGGATTCGTTTTCCACCCTCGGCAAATGAGTTTTAGACATTTGCGGGGGAGGGGGGCAAACTTAAAATGAATCTCTTGGTCGTTTGGTTAACTGAAAATTTTGTGATGTTCATTCCACACCACATCATCTGGAATGAATGAGAATTCATTTTTCTGCAGGGACCTCCTTCAAGCTAAGTTTGCCGCCTCGGTGGCGCAGTGGTCTAAGCGAGGGCTTCTGATCATTCGTACGGAAGGGGTTCGGATTCGAATCTCGGTGAGGCATGGATGTTGTGTTTGTCTTACGGCACTGGCTCCGTCCCTTCCCTGGAACCAGTAGCCCTAAATTAGGGACGGGCGACTGCTTATAGCCCATTGAGTTGCTCACGGTGGTCGTTAAACCTCCGATAAAAAAATAAAAATAAAGCTAAGTTTCCCGGATGACCTGTAAACCTACGATTCCGTCCCAGCTCTTTTTCAAGGTGGTGGGGGACTAATGTGACGTACCTATCTCAGAGAGGTGACATACATGTCAAGGTGGCAAAGTTGGAGCTACAAACTTCGTCGGTGTAGCTTACTTGGGAAAGCATTCTACTCCGGAGCAAAGGATATGGGTTAGCGTAAATTCCTGCAAGTGGTTTTTACGATATACATGCTGAAAGTAAATCTGGAGGTGTGGGTTCGATTCCCGCAGCAGAACGATATAATTTTAAAGTTTTTTGAAAAGTGGTTTGTGAAAACACAAATTTGTTCGTGACGAGGATCCCCTGACTCCGGAGTGAGTTGCTCTCCCAACTAAGCTACTCCGACGGAATGTATCGCTGCAGATTTGTCGTCTTGACACGTGCTTTATCTCTGTACTACGTCACAGGCTACATGGGAAACAATAAAATGCACTGCGTCTATATACCGGCAATGATAAGAAAATACAGTTTTTATATTCTGTATTTACTATTTCGTGTGAAGTATCAAGCAATTTCTATTTTATTTTTTCATTAAATATTGCAAATACAAACTATTGGATCAAAGAGGTGCTAAATAAGATGTTGCATTCGTTTCAGCCCTGTATACATAGATGATGAAGTGAATACGAAGCTGGCCGTGAAGAGAGTGATGTGGGGGAAAATGCTGAACCTCGGTCAGACGTGTGCGGCACCGGACTACATCCTATGCAGCAAGACAATAGAGAAACAATTCGTAAAAATCGCCAAAGAAATTCTAACAGAATTCTTCGGTAAGGACCCGAAAGAGAGTCCAGACCTAGCAAGATTAGTCAATGACCAACACTTTGAGTGAGTATTCCTTTCTTTTCTAGAAACTGTTCATACCGTTAATCGCGTTTCTTCACACTGCATGTCTCTGATCGGATGATAAATATCTCGTCCTGGCTGTTACGATAAACATTTTCTATAACAACATACGCCAGTTTGCCTGTATTATTCGAAATTGGGATCTGCTCATAGATTAATAAATTGTTTTCTACCATTTATATTACTTTAAAAAGCAAAAGGAGAAGGCACGTTTTTTCAGTTTCATTTTTTTTTTTTGCTTTTAAGCTTCACATGTGAAGACTTACTTCTTTTCTCAGAGATCAACGTCTGGTTGACATGCAAAAGGCCACCCCGGTGGCGCAGTGGTCTAAGCACCGGCTTATGACCATTCGTCCTAGGTGGGTCCGGGTTCAAATCCCGGTGAGGCACGGGTGTTGTGTTTGTCTTACGGCACTGGCTCTCTCCCTTCCCTGGGACCAGTGGCCTTAAATTAGGGACGGGAGGCTACTTATAGCCCATCGAGTTGCTGGTTGTGTGATGTACTACAGAGGTAAAGCACGTGTTAAGACGACAAATCTGCAGCGATATATTCCGTCCGTGTAGCTTAGTTGGGAGAGCAGCTTACTCCGGAGTGAGGGGCGGTTTCGATCTCTGTCACGACCAAATTTGTGTTTTCACATTGGCTTCCGAATGTAAAAATGGATGTGCTGTCCGTCAGGTTCTTCGAAAAATGTGTGATGTTTGTTCCACACATCGTCTAGAATTAATGAAAGTTCGTTTTTCGCTTACAAGATGAAAAAGATTAAGAGGGAGATGATGTGGCGCCCTACGGAAGTAAAGCACGTGTCAAGACGACAAATCTGCAGCGACACATTCCGTCCGTGTAGCTTCGTTGGGAGAGCAACTTACTCCGGAGTGAGGGAGAGCGGTTTTGATCTTCGTCACAGACAAATTTGTGTTTTCACAGTTGTTAAACTACCAATAAAAAAATTGAAAAATTGGCAAATATTCCCTGTTCAGGATTTATTTACAACCATTTCCCGAACAATGCAAGCTGTACTGCGAACAGTTATTAAACACCATATTAATAAGCGTATACATAATTCTTGTCAACAATGTTTCCATTTCTAATTTTGCCAAGCCCTGTTTGTGTATCAAATTCTGTTTTATTCTCATACTTGATTTCTATGCTTTTCAGGAGGTTGCTAAACTACTTGAATTGTGGCAACATAGCTCTCGGAGGAAGTTACAACGCCAAAGAACGGTATATCGCTCCGACGATTCTTACAGATGTCAAAGGCACAGACAGCGTCATGCAGGAGGAGGTAATGTCTCATGTTAACATACAGATGGTGAATAGGTCGCGAACACTTTCTACAATATATGCTATAAAATTCTTTACAGATGCAGAATCATCCATTGCGAATTGCCCTGTTTTTAGACGCCATTCTAATGTTACTACAAATCACTTTAGACACGATTTCCTGTTCCATGAAGCGTTATATGTACATTTCAGAAAAGACAGCTGTTTTCACAAATGGGAGCTTACGTTCGTGACGACTGGTAATATATGAGAAAATGTACGTAAAGCAGCTGATAAATGAAATTCCCAAAAGCAGTGCAGAAATGCGTGTACGCATTCTGCATCTTTTTCAAAAAATTTTTATTATTTCTCACATCCACTCATTTCCTTGTTAGCACAAAATTCAATTTTTACCAGATTTATTTTGTTGACGTCTCTATTCTCTTTCTTGTAAATACAGCATATTCTCTTAAAAAAAACTGTTAAGAGAAGACTTTAGGTAATTTGCTCCAAAAAAATTGTTATCGACACAAAGACAGAATTTCCTTTCATTGGAATCTTTCGCATATCCCATGTATTATTTCAGAAGGCGGATTGTATTCATAATTATTCCCTGAAAATCTCAGTATTTCTATCTCTAACAGGCTTTGTTTGATTCTCTCTCCCTCTCTCACTCGCACAAGTTAAATAGAAAGTAAGAGCTTTTCAGTTGTGTGCATTCACAATATCTGTTTACACAAGAAACTCGTACATAATGATCGTGAAGATTCGTCGAATTGAGGCGCAGTGCTTTTCACCGGTGAAATACTGAGTAATATAATATAACGTGCTGTGTAAGCGCACCGGACAAAAATTTATTCACTCCTAACAGAAATGACAGTGGGAAGCTACCGGTTGCACAGAGGGCGCCGTCATAGCATTGTTGGGAGATACACAGCACTGATGTGGTCTACACTATCATTTCTGTATCGTGCAGTGGTGAAGAGCAACGTGTGTGTTGAATTTAATCTGCAAAAAGGGTCGTAAGACAGACGTTACTGAGAGTCAAAAAGGAGTCATCGTGTTTGGCCGTGCCCACGGACACAAAGTGAATGGAGTAGCCCAATTTGTTGGTGTGTCGAAGCGTACTGTCCAGCGGGTCTACAAACAGTGGTGTAGTTCGCAGTCAACTGAAAATCGGCGACGTAACTGTGGCCGGAAAACGATTCTCACCAACCGCCCCCATGTTTCACGCCTAGTAACTGCAAATCGGTTTCAAACCTGGCAACAAATGCTCCAAACAGTTAATAAAAGTCCACTCCAACCAATTTCTGAAAGGACACTGCGACGAGAACTGCATGCGATGGACATCTGGAGCAGAATACCACGGAAGTGGCCTCTTTTAACAGCAAGTCACAAAGTCGCACGTTATCAATGGATTCTGTGGAGGATTGGAAACGAGTAATTTGGTTCTCGTTTTTGTTTGTACTCCAATGATGGGAGACGACGAGTGTATCGCAGGCCCAATGAAGCCTTTTATCCTGATTGTGTAGAAGGTGTTGTTCAATCTGGAGGGGGTTTCTGTGATGTTTGGGGGATGTTTTTCGTACCACGAAATGGCCTCTCTCTCTCTCGTTGCAGTGACGGTAAATTTGAACCAGCATGCGTACCTCTGCATTCTGAATGACGAAGTGTTGCCCTTTGCCCTACATCTCCTGGAGCGGCATCACATTGCCACTCCTGTCTTCCAAGACGACAACTGCCGTGTGCACAGGGCTAAAACTGTGTTTGGGTGGCACGACAAATAATCAACAATACTGTCTCACCTCGAGTGGTCAGATTTAATCCTATTTAAATCCTATTGGAAAATTGTGGGATCATTTGGAACAGAAGGTGAAATGCCGGAATAGACACCCACATACTCTGGCGGAAATTCGGGACCAATTAATGCATGAGTGGCTGCAAATCGATGTTCAATACATCCACAAACTCCTTGAGTCTCTACCACACCGGATTCATGGTGTTATCAAGGCAAGAGGTGCCATCACCCATTATTAAGTAAGTTCTGATAGGGGTGATTAATTTTTTTGTCCGGCGTGCTTACAGTAGTGGCCAAAATTGATGGAAACCTTTTGGAAAAAGTGTATTTTTGAAGTTTAATGACTCATAACACCGCTTTTTTTAGTAATACCATAAAATTACATATCAATGCAAAGATAATTTTATCAAGAATGTAATGCAACAAAGTTTGTTCAATTATCTGTGTTCCATGAAAAGCTATAGCCAAATAACAAGAAAAAGGAAGCGCAACTTGCTTAGGTTGATGTGAAGTAGCTTTCCTTCATTTGAATGTAGCCAATGAGCATGAGTGTTTAGAGAGCCAGTCAGGTGTCATCTGGTTTTGGCAATGAGCTGATCAGGTCACAGTAGGATTCAGCTATTGATGTCATGCATTGGAGCTGAGAGGAGGACATTTGTCAGTGTGTTATGTGATTGCTATCAAGTCGGTTGGGGTTTTGTTTGTGTGTGTTCTTTCATTTAGTGAGCTGGTAAAACGTAATAAAATTACAGAAATGGCGCAGAGAGTTGACTGGTCACCCAGAAAGCGATGTAAAATAGTACTATTAAGGGAACAAGGCTTCAGTTATGAAGAAATTAGAAGAAATATTGGCGGAAACTTAACCAAAGTTGGCATTTCTACATTTTTGAAGAGGTATAAGGAAACTCAGTCACTACAAAACCAGACTGGTAAAGGCAGGAAAAGGTACACAACAGCAAGTAATGACAGAAGAATTAAGAGACTGTGCCTAGGTGACAGAAAAAATCATCTGGGTGTATACAAGATGAAATGGCGCAATGCAATATGAAGTTGAGTGCAAGGACTGTTCGCCGCAGACTGAAGGAATTTGGTCTAAAAGCTAGAATTCCACGAAAAAAGCCATTCTTATCTCTCAAACAAAGGTTGAAAAGGTTAAACTGGGCTAAAACCCATGTTAACTGGACAGCGGAACAATGGGATATTGTTATTTGGAGTGATGAGACCAAAATCTTTCTGTTTGGTAGTGATGACATAAAATACGTAAGGAGAAGACTCGGAGATGATTTCCATCCTGATTGCATTACATGTACCGTGAAATACCCAGTTAGTGTTATGATCTGGATTTGTATGCCATCAAAAGGTGTGGGCAAAATTTGCGTGTTTAATGGGAATATAAATGGTCAAAAATACATTAATGGAATACTTGAGCCCAAACTGAAGCCTTCCGCACGTGATCTTTTCCAAGATAATGAAGCATTTATTTTTCAATAGGATTCAGCTCCATGTCATGTTGTTGCTGTGTGCAAAAAGGTGGTTTCAAGATAATCATATTCCACTGCTGGAATGGCCTGAGAATAGCCCAGACCTTAACGCCATCGAAAATCTATGGAGCCGACTAAAGAAACTTGTTAGTCAGAAGGAACCCAGCAATAAAACCCAATTAATAGAAGCAATAATTCAATCTTGGTTTCTCATTATAACAGCTGCAGAACTAAAAAACTTCGTTCATTCCATGGGAAGGTGTTGTAAGACCGTAATTAATGCTAAAGGTTACCCAACTAAGTATTAACTGGCATGGTGAGAATTTTTGTATATCTCATTTTTTCTATGTGTTTCACTTTTCTTCTTTATAACTGTTGTTCTAATCCAAATTCCTTCATGAAAGTTATTGCATTACATTCTTGCTGAAATTATCTTTCAATTGATATATAATTTTATGGTATTACTCCAAAAAAAGTGGTGTTATGAGCCATCAATCCTCAAAAATACACCATTTCCAAAAGGTTTCCACAATTTTGGCCACTACTTTATATACTAGTGGTAGAAATTTTTAAGAAAGGTCACTGGTCGTGCGGATGAATATATACTAGAAATTGATGGTCCGCACCCAGTTTTACAGGTCAGCAAAAAAGTACATCATTAATGCGTTTAATATGCACACTGTGTTGGTTTTACTACCCTTCTTGACGGCCGTCTACAATGGAGCATAAACTTTATTTCAAATTAAATAATATAGAACAAATATTAACAAATACTTTCACATTGATTACAGTTTTGATCCCAACTAATGAACATGCAAATTACATTTAAGTTTACTAGTTATTTTGACGGATGTAAAATTTTAGTATCAGTTTTTTTTCTGGTCTTTTCACCTGACTGAATGAAAGTGAAACTTCCGGAAGTGTTTCAAACTCTGAAATATCATTGGCATCAAGTATTACCCTCATTATAAGTCTGAAATACTTTTAGTGTTCAGTTTATTTCACCACTGTGTTTTGATATTTCCCTCCATATTTCTGAACCCCCGCTCAGACTCGGCTGATGAGCAAAGAATAGACGGCAAAATTTCAATCACGGTTCATTTTTAAAGGAAATTCATTCAAAACTGTTTAAACTTGCCTTGAGCAATTCTCTTTCATGTTACTCCGACATGTTTTTGAATTCCATCCATCTATCTCCCACGTTGTTGTCTTCTTGAAGCTTTCCTTTCCCTTAGTATCAAATCTACTATTTTAATTGCCCATCTGTGGTAAGTTTTTCTAGCAATATCTCCATCCTATTGCCACTTGAGGTCATTTAATCATAATGCCATCCATTCTTGTCATTTTCTTGACGCGTGTGTTTCACTTCCTTCCTTTCCTTGTCACGCCAAGAACGCATTTTTCATGCTTCTTCGAGATGTCCGCAAACTCTTATGCCCTTTTCAGTATGGTTCATAAATAAGAACTGAGAGGATGGATTTTTCTTGAAAATTATACACTGTTTCGTCTAAATGCTCTCCAGTCAAGTTTTATACTGCTATTAATTTCTTCCTTGATGTGGCCCTCACGTGATACCTGCTGCATAAGGTTGATATAAGGACCAGTTATGTATATCATCATCATTATCATCATCATAATTTTCAACCATTATCAATTCACTGCTGAATGAAGATCTCCCCAAATTTCTACCACAACGGTCTGTCTTGAGCCAGTCTCTTCCATATTACTCCCGCATGCTTTTGAATTTTATCCAAACATCTCCCGTGTGGTCTTCTGGGTCTTTTCTTGTCCCTTGGATTTCAGTCTAAACTTTCGGTTGTCCATCGGTGGTCTATCTTTCTGGCAAAATGTCCAGCCCATTGCCATTTTGATGATTTTACTCTGACCATGGTGTCTTCCACACTTTTCATTTTCCTAATCCACGAGTTCTTCTTATCTTTCTTGATTACACCAAGCATGCTTCTCTTCATGCTTCGTTGCTTCTTTCAGTTCTCTGCAGTCTTCGTACGTCTTTTATAGTTAAGGTCCATATCTCTGCTCCATATGTAAGCACTGGAAGGATGCATTGATTATACAGTTTTTCTAAAACATAATGTCAAGTAGCTTTTAAAAATTGTACTGATTCTTCCAAACGCTCCCAAGCTTTGTACGTCGATTAATTTCTTCATCAATGTGACCCTCGCTTCATATCTGCTGTCCAAGGTAAATGTAGGTATCTGTAATCTCCGGCTTTCCCCCATCAATCGATAAATATTCATTTCTTGTAAAGCATTGTATATCAGTTTTGTCTTTCATTTTTAATCCCACTTCTTTACTCTTCTCAGCACGTTTCTGGCTTAGCAGTTCTGAAGGGGAAGTTGCAAAAATGGCTACATCATCAGCGAAACGAAGGTGAGTTAAATAATATCCATTGATCTTTTTCCCTTTTCTTTCCCAGTTCAATGACTGAAATACATTTTACAATATGCCATTAAAGAGCTTGGGAGATATCGTGTTAACTTGTCTCACTCCCTTTCAAATTTTTATCGTTGCTGTATCCTCAAATAGCCGAACCTTTGCATTTGCATTTGCATTTTCATCGATGTTATTAATAATACTAATGTATGCATCTTCAATGCCGCAGGATTTCAAAGCCATTGTAACTGCTGATGGTTTCATTGAATCGAAGGCCTTTTCGTAATCAGTAAAAGACATGCATATTAAGAGTCCATATTCCCTTGTTCTTTCAATTAGCTCTCTGTATATATATCATTATCAACCATTAGTCATTACCAACCTACTGTTGAATAAAGGTGTCCACAAATTTCTTCCACAATTTTCTGTCTTTCGTCAGTCGCCTCCATGTCTCTCCAACATGCTTCCGAATTTCATCCACCCACCTCCCACGTTATTTTGTGGGTCCTTTTCTGTTCCTTGGTATCCAGTTTAGTAATTCGATTTTCCATCAGTCGTCAGTTCTTCCAGCAGTATGTCCAGCCTATTGGCATTTCAGGGATTTTATAATGGTCATGATGTCATCAATTTTTCTGATCTGTGAGTTCCATTTCTTTTCTTCTCATAAATTTTTCTGATCTGTGAGTTCCCCTTCTTTTCTTCTCATCAATTTTTCTTAACACTTCTTTTCCTTCCTGGTTACATTAAGCATGCATCTCTCCATGCTTCACTGAAACGATGAAAGATTTCCGTCTTTAGCACGATTTAATGATTAAAAGATGAAAAATATATACAATTAAAACCATGAGCACTTTCGAGGCAGTGGCTGCCTCTTCTTCAGATGCAATAAATAAATACACATTTAGTCTATATATAACATAGATCATTGCATTGTGGGAAGCATGGTAAGTTATTAGCCAATAGTAATCTACATGCGCCTAGATGTTGCGTATACTGTTGGCCCAATGGTCTGAAGAAAACATGGAAATATATTTTAGAAATAAATGGTGTAGGGTGGGGTGAACATTCAATTTTAAGTTCATATTACAATTTTTAGTTTACTGTTTTAATAAGGGATGTCCAAACGTTATGTAACTCATAGGGCATGTTCATTACAACATTGCTCACCGGAGGCCTCTATATACAAACTTTCTGCAATTAAAAGGTCACCAGGTTTACTAGGAGTATTAATAATTCTTACATTTCTCCAGTCGGGATTAAGATCATCTTGTATAACAGATTTGGCTAGGGATGTACAATACATGCCTGTTTTAATATTGTATTTGTGTTCTTTAATTCGTAATGCAATATTCCGTTTTGTAGAACACACATAATTAGAAGCTGCTTGTTCTGTAGTGGGTTCTACAAAACGGAATATTGCATTACGAATTAAAGAACACAAATACAATATTAAAACAGGCATGTATTGTACATCCCTAGCCAAATCTGTTATACAAGATGATCTTAATCCCGACTGGAGAAATGTAAGAATTATTAATACTCCTAGTAAACCTGGTGACCTTTTAATTGCAGAAAGTTTGTATATAGAGGCCTCCGGTGAGCAATGTTGTAATGAACATGCCCCCTATGAGTTACATAACGTTTGGAAATCCCTTATTAAAACAGTAAACTAAAAATTGTAATATGAACTTAAAATTGAATGTTCACCCCACCCTACACCATTTATTTCTAAAATATATTTCCATGTTTTCTTCAGACCATTGGGCCAACAGTATACGCAACATCTTGGCGCATGTAGATTACTATTGGCTAATAACTTACCAAGCTTCCCACAATGCAATGATCTATATTATATATAGACTAAATGTGTATTTATTTATTACATCTGAAGAAGAGGCAGCTGCTGCCTCGAAAGTGCTCATGGTTTTAATTGTATATATTTTTCATCTTTTAATCATTAAATCGTGCTAAAGACGGAAATCTTTCATCGTTTCAGTGATTAATGTCGCACGAGTCTTCAATATTTGTTGTTCTCCATGCTTCTTTTAGTAGTTTGCAGCTCCTGAATGTTCTTTTCCGTTAAGGTTCATGTCTCTGATCTATAAATACGAACTGGAAGGATGTATCGATTAAACACTTTGCTTTTAAGACATAATGATACATTGCTCTTGCAAATTGTACTGTTTCTTCCAAATGCTCTCTTACCAAGTTTTACACACCTATTAATTTCTTCTTCGATGTAACACTTGCTGGATATCTGTTATCCAAAGTAAATATAGGCGTCGGTTCCTACTAGAATTGCTCCATAAGTAGCTGAATCTTCTGTTCTCGAAAAGCATTGCACTTTAACTTTGTTTTCTGTAAGTTTTTTCTTCAACTGACTTTTTTACTCTTGTCAGCAAGTCCCTGAACCATACTCTGAAGGTATAACGAATTACTTGAGAAAATGGCTATGTCGTTAGCAAAAGCCTATATCATAAGTAAAGAAGGTGAGTTAAAGAATCTCCATTAATTTTTATCCCCTTGTCTTTCCAGTTCAGTGACTGAAAAACATCCTTCAAAGTAACGTTGAGGAGCTTGGGAGATACAGTGTCACTTTGTCTCACTCCCTTTTTAATTTTTATATGTTCTCGAACTTTTGTACTTGCCTTTGTGCAATACGTATAAAAACTGCTGTGTGCTGAACCGGACAGGAAGTGATCACAGAAAAGTGAGATGTAAGATGCACCTCAACACTAACTTGAACGTGGCAAGCTCATAAAACAAATAAAATGTGTCGACATGACCAACCTTAGAAAGCATCATAATTCCTTCAGATTGGGGTTGAGGAACTGATTCTCTACTTTAGAAGGCCTAACATCGGAAGAGGTGGACATTTCTCAAGTTAACAGAAAACTAACCAAGACTCTTATGGAAACAGCAACAAAAATAGGTGGTACTAAGAACAAGTTGAATATGAAGAAAATATCAAGAAAAAAAATGATGATGCAAAAGAGAAGGGAGATGAGGATATAAATAAAGATGCAACTTCCAAAGTGTAATATATAGTATCAAACTGAATGCATAAGGAAATTCGTGAACTAGTGAAAAAAGCAATTGAAAACAACAAAAGCTTGAAGACAGCTAAGGGACATCTTAGTAAGGGAAGAAAACAGATTATGGCACTTAGAAAAGAAGATGGTACGGTAACAAAAAATACATGCAAAATGTTGACAAGAATGAAACAATTATACTCAAAACTATATGAAAGGTATGATGCATCTATTCCAGGTATTACCAAAGGTACCAGTGCCAAAATCTCTCCAGGTCTCCCGGCAGAAGTTACAAATGCAGTTAAGAACATGAATGAAACGGGGAAGAGCTCCAGGAAAAGATGGAACTACCGTAGATATTATACAAGAGTCAAGTGGAGAAATTGAAACTAGACTCGCCCAAGTTTTCACTAGATATCTCAATGAAGGGAAGATTCCTGAGGAACGGAGCAATGCTATAATGATCCTGCTCCATAAGAAAGGTGACACTGAGGATCTCAGGAACTATAAACCCATCAGCCTACTATGAGTGGTTTATAAAATGTTTACTAAGGTTCTTTCGCATCGCTTGAAGATAACGCTGGACATGGCGAACAACCGAGAGAACAAGATCATGGATATGATCTATAGTGCTCAGGAGTAGCTACAGCACTATGGATCCTATCCATGTACTGAGAGAACTAATTGAAAGATCTAAGGAATATAAACTCCCATTACATATGATTCTTATTGATTATAAAAACGCCTTTGATTCCGTGAAACCATCATAACTTACAATGGCTTTGAAATCCTGCGGTATTGAAAATGCATAGATTAGCATTATTAATAATATCTATGAAAATGCAAGTGCAAAGTTTCGGCTATTTGAAGTTACAGTACCAATAAAAATTGGAAAGGGAGTGAGACAAGGTAACACCATATCTCCCAAACTCTTTAATGTCACAATGCAATATGTCATGCAGTCATTGAACTCTGAAGTCAATGCATAAAGATAATTTAACTCACTTTAACATTGCTGATGACACAGTCATTTTAGCAACTGCCCCTTCAGTACTGCAGAGTATGATCCAGGAACTTTCTGACAAGACTGAAGAAGTGGAATTGAAAATGAGCTTTCAAAAAACAAAAGTGATTTACAATGCTTTTAAAAGAAATGAAGATTTATCAGTGGATGGGGAAAAGCTGCAGATGACCGATACCTACATTTACCTTGCACAGTAGATATCAAGTGAGGGTCACATTGATGAAGAAATTAATCAATGTATACAAATTGGTTGGAGAACTTTTGGAAGATTCAGTACAATTTTTAAGAGCAATATGCCATTATGTCTTAAAAGAAAAGTGTTTAATCAATGCATACTTCTAGTTCTTACTTATGGAGCGGACATGTAACTTAACTAAAAGAGATATACAAAGACTGCAACCGAAAGAAGTTTGGAGAAATGCAAATTTAGTGTAACCAGGGAAGATAAGAAGAGAAACTTGTGGATAAAGAAAATGAGAAGTGTGGAATACATCATGATCAGAGTAAAATCCCTAAAATGGCAATGGACTAGACATACTGCCAGAAGGACAGACCACCGATGGCAACCAAAATTTTAGACTGGATTCCAAAGGACAAGAAAAAACCCAGAAGAAGAGCATATGGGAGATGGATAGATGAAATTCGAAAGCATACGGGAGTGACATACAGGAAACTGGCTCAAGACAGACCATTGTGGAAGAAATCTGGGGAGACTTTCATCCAGCAGTGGATTGATAATGTTTGACAATGACGATGATATGCATATAGTCATGTGATCATAACAAAATTCATGTAGTCATGTGATCATAACAAAATTCATGTAGTCATGTGATTATAACAATGTCCCCTTCAGTGCACTATCCCCTACCCCTTTGTGAAAGTATGATTTCAGTAGCTACTAGGCTTTGTATGTGCTCTGCCTTAATCCACAAGGAGCTTATAAGATCATATTTCTTCTGAAAGCCAGATAATTAAGGAAATTTCTCTTTCAAAACTGTGGATTACCAGTTTTGGCGAATGTCTCATGAAAAACATGCTATCATTATTGTTGTCGCGTAATTACGCCCCCCCCCTTGTTTTTTTAGGTGCTGTACAAGTGGTCTACAAGCAGCATCTTATGCATTGGTATCCACATGTGTATATAGTCCCCATCCTATTACTATATAATGACATACAGGTTACTCTCAGGTTTCTATGCTTGTCACGAAGTGAATGATAGTTTTACAAAGCATGGATGTCAGAATTTCGCAGTGTGTTTAAGAAAAGTTTGAATATTTTGGGAAAGAAGAACGAAAAGAAAAGAGAGCATAAAAAAAGAAATAGAACTGTTCTATTCTGTTGTCTAGAAAAACTGCTCATGCAGAAAGAAATATCCCCCGCGTCTATAGAAACTGTTTATTAGTAAAACTTGATTGCACCTGGTTGCAAAACGTTTTTGCAATTTTTTGCTAGTGGCAATTCAGCGTCTTGTACATAGAGGACATCTTGGATAATTATGAAAACTTCCTGAAGGAACTGGAGATAACGAATTCCAGATATTAGTCAAAGACAGCAAAGCAAATTGGATGTATTCCAAGTTCAAGCCAACGGCAGCAAATCAAATCGCATTTATTCCAGATTTAAGCCAAAAACAGCAAACCAAATCGGATCGAGTCTTTCAAACCCCTTTAGTGAACTCTTCAGGAAACTTACAATGACAGCAAGTGATGATGGAAATCTCTTGATGAAATCTCTCCAGATAATGCACTTCACAAGTTTAATAATTCCACTTTTCAAGTTTTGTGAAAATCTGGCCATGCGAATGGAAGATAATTTTAACATTTTATGTCATACAATATTTAGTTTTTGTGTTTTAAAGAACAGTGAAGACTTGTTTTTTTACGATTTTCTGTGACATTCGTTCTGGGTGTGCTTGGACTTATAGTTCTGAGTGTGAAAAACAGCTTTCGTTCTTTCAAAAAGGTCAGATGTGGTTCTGTCGATGACACAGTGTCACGTTGTCTAAATTTAACAACTCCCTGAAACTCACAGTGGACGCCAGGTATAGCACAACTTGGGAAAAGTTTTATTATGGAACGGCTGAATCTCTGTTCCAGTCGTTTCACAATCTATCAGTCCGTACGGGGATAACTGGTTTTCCAGTTATTTAGGGAGTAGCGTCCCCACGTCCCGATCTGACCTTGTGACGGATCATCTTGTCATTTCGTCTTGGAACCCTAATATCACCGCAGGGACAGCTGTTCATCCAGCTGATGGTTAGTAGCGACCCTACGGCCCGAGCCGACATGTATTCTATGATGTTTTTCCACTTTTATGTTTTTCGTTGTTCTCTTGACACGCACCCGCCTCAGTTGTAGGTTGCTGAGGTTGTGATTATGCGCCAGCGCTGGGTTTTCGTTTCTCGTTCTCTTTCCTTTCTTCTCCATTTTATGTTCCCTTCTTTGTTTTTCCGAGATGGTTAGCTAGAACTACCTACAGGTTTGCCGTGCGCGGTGACCCGTAAGGTGGAAAAGGGGATGCTGGAGGTGGAAAGGGGATGCTGGAGGTTTCTGGGGGCCGGGGTGCTGTTGTCGCCAGTTACCAACACTCCTCTTTGCCCCCTGCTTCACCTAAACGGGCGGCTAGGAAGTAACCCACTCCTAGTCAATGAGGTCTGTGACCGAGTGGAGTTCAGACCGCTTGTCGTTACGTACGGCAGGGTGAGTCTGGGGATAGTGTAAGCATGCCAAAGGGGTGTTACCAAGACACGGGAAAGTCGCGGTGCTCACCGAGCCCAGGTCTGCCCTATCATCTGCCCTATCAACTTGCTATATCAGCCGCTCAACCCTAGGGCCGTGCCCTGTGTCCATTTGGGCTTACGGACCTCCAGCTCTCCCTTGTTGGGCTCGGTGGTGGGCAGGGATGTCGGTGGACGAATTCTTTATTTTTCTGTATGGATGCAGATTATGTTTCCCAATATCCTAAAGTCAAACGACGTATTGAAGAAGGCTCAGCCCCTTCCGCCAAAAAGCATGTCCCTGATTCTTCGAATGCTCGTTTTTCTTTGTGCATTCATTAGACCCTTCAAAGCCTTTGAGTGCCAACAGTCCATTTTGGATCAATAAAGCATTTCAATCCATTGCAAGCTCTCCTAAGAGCGTCAAGAAACTCCAGTCTGGAGATCTTGTAGATATGTCAACTGTGGCCTACAGTTCCACACTGCTTTACACTACCATGCTGCTTGAGACCGGTCAAAATAACACCTCATGGATACCTAAATGCATCTCCAGGTGTTGTCTCTTCATTCTCGGGACCTCATTAAATGTACCGAGGATGAACTTCTTGAAAAACTGAGGAGTCAACACGTTATGGGTGTGTGGCGAATTCTTTTCAGACAGAATGCGCAGTCCGTCCCATCCCGCAACAACTTTTAACATTTGACAGCCTTTCCCTGCCTACGTCCGTCAAGGCAGAGTATCTTCTCCTTGAGGTACGTCCGTACATCCCTAACCCATTGCGATGTTTTAGGTGTCAGACGTATGGCCATTCTCAGCAGCCGTGCAGGAGCACTCCTAGGTGTGGACGCTGTGGTGCCACAGACCATCATTTACCAGACTGTGTGGCTGAGGCTGAGTTTTGTGTGAACTGCAGGGGTTCGCAAACAGCATCAGCCAAAGATTGTCCCAAATGGATGGAGGAGAAAGAAATTCAAAGGCTGAGAACGGTGGAGAATATTTCCTATCCTGAGGCTAAAAGGAGGGTGGTTCCTGTTTCATCTGCTCGGCGATCATATGCATCAGTGGCGGTTGCCAAGTCTACAGTTGCCATTCAAATCGACAGTCATATCCCCTTTAAATGTCCCTACAAGCTGGACGATATCATCGCAGCTGGGCTGGAGGCACTCCAGTCTCGAGCTAGGGGTCTAAAAGCTGCGCTCACCATTTCGCCGAAGCGTACTCACACCACCGCCAGCACGAGAACTCAGGCCACTTCTTCTGGCAAGAACCCCAAAGACAAAGAGAAAAAGAAGAGCGTTTCTTTTCCAAACTCTCAGCCAAATACTCAATGCCGAGCGAATCCCGTTAAGACACATGGGACAAAGCATACTCTCATATTGGCCGCTGGTCATACACCCCTACATCTGGGGAACTACTCGTCAGAGGAGATGGACGCTGACCTCGTTTGAGCTGTCAGTTCAATATAGTTCATTTTATTTCCTTTCTCATCTGACTTCTAACCATCGCTACAATTTTTCAGTGGAACTTCCGAGGTCTTCGAACGAGATTTGACGACGTGAAACATCTGCTTTCGTAGTACTTTCCGGTGTGCCTTTGTCTACAGGAGGCAAAACTTAAACCATCAGACCTGCTTTCAGTTCGAGGCTACAGTGCATTTCGGACAGATAACGTGTCAGGAGATATAGCCTGTGGGGGAGTCGCTATTCTCGTCCCCCACAGTGTTCCGGTTTTTCTGTTACGGTCTACACAACTTTACAGGCCGTGGCGGTTCGTATATCTGTGCCTGTGTCTCTTACTGTCTGCAGTGTCTATCTGCCGCCGGATGAGGACGTGAGCGTCTCTGTGCTGGAGAGCTTGGTTGATCAGCTGCCTTCACCCTTCCTTCTACTAGGTGACTTCAATGCCCATCATCCTTTGTGGGGTAGTGTCAGAATCAACACAAGAGGCTGTCGAATCGAGTCTCTTCTGTCCTCTACCTCTTTGTGCCTTTTTAACATGGAAGTAAGTAACACCACTTACTTCCATGTGCCGACAAGATCTTTCAATTCGATTGATTTGAGCTTAGGATCACAATCGATTGCTGGTTGGTCGTGGACGGTGTGTAACGAACTCCACAGGAGCGACCATTTCCCAATTGTGCTCACTCATTCTCTGCGTATGCCATCTTATGAAGGATGGATCGTGCCAGATGGGAGGTCTTCACACCGTCCGCAGTGATATCTTCTGCCATGGTGACCCAAGAGTCAATGGACGCAGCTGTTTCCGATGTCACCACTTGTATCATTCAGGCAGTTGATATTTCAATAATAAAGTCCTCAACGACGCTCCCAAGAATTCGGAAGCCTTGATGGACCTCTGAATACGCAGCGGCTAGGAGAGCTCAACATAAGGCCTGGTCTACGTTTCAGTATTATCCAACTGATGCCAATCTCATTGCATTTAAACGAGCAAAATCTTATGCTCATTTGGTGCGTCGACCAAGCAAGAGGGAGTCTTGGATTCAGTATGTTTTATCTCTCAATTTACGCGCCAGTTCAAAAAGTGTGTGGGACAACATTCGTAAGATCAGGGGTAACTACAGTTCTCACCATTCTCGAGAGTAACGGCTGCACATATTATGAAGTCGGGGAGATTGCGGATTGTTTAGGGAAGGCGTTTGCCTCTGTGTCGAGTGATCTGGCGTATCCTTCCTCCTTTCAGAGGATTAAATCCACTGCGGAACGCCAGAGGATCTCCTTTGCGCCTTATAATAACACCGACAATAACTCCCCTTTCAGCATAGTTGAACTACGGGTGGCTCTGCATTGGTCCGGCGCTAGATCTGTCGGTCCCGATAGCATCCACTATGATATGTTCCGTCATCTCTCGCAGTCGTCTCTCGAGAATCTTTTAGTTCTGTTCAATAGCATTTGGAATCTTGGCGAAAAGCTTTTGTTCTGCCTTTTGCCAAGCCTGGCAAAGATTCTAAGTCTCAGTCTAGTTATCGTCCAATTGATATCACTAGCTGTCTGTATAAAGTTCTCGAACGGATGGTTAATTCCCAGTTAATTGATTTTTAGAACAAAATCCCGTACTTTCACCATCACAAAGTGGTTTTCTCCGGCATCGTTCACCTCACGATCATCTCTTGCACCTTGCATGAGACATCTGCGCGTGAGGCGTTCGTACGTCGGCAGCACCTGGTTGCTGTTTTCTTTGACATCGAGAAAGCCTATGATCGAGCGTGGCGTCACGGTATTACCCGTGACCTCCACGAAAGTGATTTGCGAGGAAATCTCCCAACATTCATTGTTAATTTTCTTCGCAATCCGGTATTCCAGGTGTGCCTGGGTGCGACGCTCTCGGCATTGTTCCATCAAGAACAAGGTGTTCCTCAAGGTTGCATTTTATCTGTCGCATTGTTCATCCTACGCATTCATTGTCTACTAAAAACTCTTCTTCCTGCGGTTTCGGCCACTGTATATGTCGATGACTTGCACATCTTCTGTTCATCCTCAAGTATGCATTTTATTGAAAGGCAGTTGCAGTCTGCGATTAACCAGATCGTTAAAGCGGCGAACAGCAATGGCTTCGTTCTCTCTCCCGACAAGACAGCGTGTGTCCATTCATGCTGGAGGCGTGGCCTCCATCCTGATCCAGAGCTCTATTTAGACCGTGCAGCCATACCAGTTTTGCCAGAGACCAAATTCCTTGGACTGACCGTTGGCCGTGCGCACGTCCCGCGGCTAAAGACTTCCTGTCTGCGGGCTATGTCAATTGCTAAGTTTCTTTCTTCAGTCTCGTGGGGTGCAGACAGGATGTCTTTATTTCGGATCTACCATTCTCTTATTCGGTCGAAGCTGTATTATGGTTGTATCGTGTATGGCTCTGCGCGTCGTTCCGTTCTCCGGCCTTTGAAAACTATTCACCATCAAGCGCTGCATCTTTGTACAGGAGCATTTCGAACATCTCCGATTCCCAGCCTTTATGCAGATGAGAACGAACCATCTCTTGATTTACGCCTTCAATTTTATTTGAAACTTCGATCTCTTCCGACCCATCTTTGGTACGATGCAGTTTTTCGTCCCCATCATGCTCGTTTATCTGAGAACCGGCCCTCGTGCATTCCAACCTTCGGTCTTCGTATGCGGCCGTAGCTCGTGATGCAGGACTCGTCTTGTCACCTGTTGGAGGGACCAGGGTCGTTGGGGACCCACCGTGGCACCCTTATGAGGTCGTCACTGATCTCAGCTTTACTTCTTTTGATAAGCCCTCAACCCCTGCTTCCGTGTCCCAGCAGCTCTTCTCTAAGCACCGTTCCCTTAATTTTGATTATGTTCCAGTTTTCACCGACGGATCTAAGATGGGTGATAGGTTCGGGTCCGCCGCCGTCTGTATAGATGACGTTTCTGTTGCGTGGATCCCAGCTGAGGCCACGCTGTTTTCGGCGGAGATTCATGCTGTGCATCTCACAATTCTACATGTTCAGTCGAGTTCTTATCATCGTGCTATGGTCCATACGGATTCCTTAAGTGTCTTGCAGTCTTTGTCATCTGCGGATTGCCGTGACCATCCTTTTCTCTTGGACGCAAGACGGTTGCTTCGTTGCTTGCTCGAGGCCGGTTTTCAGGTTCACTTTTGCTAGATTCCTGGTCATGTTGGAATCTCGGGTAATGAGTGTGCTGATGCGGCTGCTAGATCTGCTTCCTCTTTGGTCGTCACACCCTTGCCACTATTTCACCGGGATTTCCGCTTTTCTGTTCAGGAGAACGTGGCAGGGTCTGTAGGACCAACAGGTGGAAAATAAACTGCATCGTATTAAACCTCTTCTTAGAATCTGGAAGTCCTCATATGGTCGGAACCGTAGGGAGGAAGTTGTGCTCGCGCGTCACCGCATTGGGCATTGTCGTTTCACTCACCGTTTTTTTTTTTTGCTGTGTGGCGACACTGCGCCGATGTGTGAGGCTTGCAATTGCCGACTCACTGTCACTTATCTTCTGTGTAGTTGTGCTCGTTTTCGTGATGCGCGTTTTCACTTCTTTCATTCTCATTTGTTGACCGAAGACGCCGCTACGCTGCGGCGGCTCCTAGATGACCACTGCGCTGCTGCCGCTGTCTTTTCATTTTTAAAACAAATTGACTTTTTTAAACGTATCTAGTTTTTACCCCTTCCATCATTCTCATTTTTCACTTTTACTGAATCAGCCAGATTTTAATTATTATACTATGTTTTTAATACTGTTTAATTGTCTTGCGTCTGGCGCTGTTTGGCCACACGTGGCCCTTGCGCCATAAAAATTCAACAACCAACCAACTAACAATCCATCATCATTTCAAATTATTGAGAAAGGTAATAAAACTTGGGAAACGAATTTCACGTGAGTTGTTTTCAGCAAATATTCTACATAAGTACATACTGTATATTTTGCTACATTTCCATCACATTCAAGCATCGTTTTGGCATCAAGTGATAACTCTGACTACTTAATCGCATTATCAAACAATCACTATTGTTTTTTTCCTGAATATTTGGACAGTTCATCCTAGAGGCAGACAGTAACCCATGACGGTTTTGTTGCTCTTTTGATACCACAAGCAGCATGTGATCTGCATTAAAATGAAAAATCCAATAGTACAGAATTAATGTATGTAGTTGGCAACTTCAACGTTTGAATACTTCTTTTAAAGAAGCTTAATTCGTGTATGAGTCAATATAAACAACTCTTGCCGTTTTTACACGATATTATAAAAGTCGATGATGGGGACTTTAAAACTTTAATCAAAAGGTTGAAATACATTAGCACTTTCGAGTCTACTATAGATTCATCTTCCGATTTTTCATTGAGAAGAAAATGTCCTGTTTTTGGTCAATCGGAAAAGTTCAGGACAACGCACGTCTACCTACAGCTAGGATTGCAACTACGAAATATCGAAAAAATTGGTTAAAGGTTAATATATTGGTTAATATATATGTCACACTTGATGTGTTAAAACAGATAATTTGATGTCTTAAATAGATAATCGATGCATTTAACAGATAATCGCTATCATTTATTCTGAAACTCGTAGCATAATTTGGACAATAAAAGAATTTACGATTTTTTTGCTGTGAAACTAAATTATTTGTTTTAACTCAAAAATAATGTAATTTTACAAACTCAATCCAGAAGATCTTGTGAAAAAGAGGAAGATGGCATACGGAATGTATGCAGATATGTACTTGACAAAAATTTTATCTGGACTTTCGTTTTCAAACAAGCTGTAAAAAGTAGATATTAATGGTGGGGAAAACCTATTAGCTTTCAAGAAAAAACCGTGACAACGTAGTAAAACGGAAGTGGCAAAAGGGAAGGTCTTCAACTGGAACAAAACGTTTCAGCCAATGTATTCACCAAATACTTACATCATGAAAGTTATAATTATTCTAATTTTTGCAACGAAAAAACTTTCGGCAAGGTGAAAGCAAAATCAAAAGATTACAATAGAGAGCGATTGAAAAAATGTTGATTACGTTACAAAAATGTAACCATTTCAAATAGAGAACAGATTGGAAGCAGAAATACCTATTTTGATTTTATTTATTTTTCTGTTTATAGCTAAATAACACTGATCTGCAATTTTTAAACTTTTTTCTGTTGTTTTCAAATGGATAGGTGTATCTAAATGAATGTTTTGCGCAGATTCCGAAAATGACCTTCAAAATTCCGTATCAGGTCACGTTTTTTTCACAAATGACGGAAATGTGAAAAATTAAAAAACCGTTATTTTTTAATGACATTGCTATATGGCAACGTTTGTAACGTGTGAAAATGTTCTCTGGAGGGACGGAATGATTGTTTAAGGAATAGATAAACATAAATACATATTCAAAAGCAAACATACCTAACATTCGCCACTGGGCTCCCATTCAAACTTCCTCTTTTTTGGATTGTCTTCGGTGTGCGTCAGTACAGTCTCTGTTCAACATCCAACAATAGTCGGCCATCTTATGTACAGTCCACTTTCCTTGGTATCTCTTTTCCATCACTTTAATATCCTGATGGAAGCGCTCGCCATGTTCTTTCGAAAAATCCCCAAGATTGTTAGGAAAGTAATTTAGTAGAAACTGAACTTTGACGCTCATGTTGCAACCAAGCAGTTCATAGGATTCCAGCATGTCCTCGACTAAAGTGGTGTAATTTGAAGCCTTCGTGTTCTCCAAAAAGTTGTGTACCACATTTCTGAATGCAGTCCATGCTCGCAATTCTCACTCACTCATGGTTGTTGTCTGCCATTAATTTTCGCATTTGAGGGCCTATGAAAATGCCAGCTTTAATTTTTTCAGACGTGATTGATGGAAACTTACTACCAAGATACTGAAGCATTTACTGTCCCTGCTTAAAGCTGTCCCGAATTGCTTCATTAGGCCAAGTTTAATGTGTAAAGGTGGCAACAGTATTTTCGAGGGATCAACCAGTGGAAGTGAAACAATGTTTTTTTCGCCAGGTGTGAATATACTTCTGACTGGCCATTGCTGCCGAACCCAATGTTCCGTCCTCGCTCTGGAGTCCCATTCACACAAAAAGCAAGGAAATTTGGTGTAGCCTGCTTGTTGGCCGAGCAATATTCCAATCACCTTGAAATCCCCGCACAAAGACCATTCATGAAACTTGTACTACACACTTTCCAGCAGTAATTTAAGGTTCTCGTATGTCTCTTTCAAAGTCACAGAATGTGCTACTGGAATGGATGGATGGATGTTAGTATTGTGTAATAAAACACCTTTTAAACTGGATTTGCTGGCATCTATGAACAGCCTCCACTGTCCTGAATTGTAATTAATGTTGAAGTATTTCATGACTGCCGGAATGTCTCGACAATATACCAAACCGCCTTCTTCAGCAAAAAACGGAACCAATTCTGCTTCTCTGTGTCAGTACCAGGAGAATCTCGTATTAGGACATAGTAAATTCTTTTCCTGAAGTCGTGATCCTAAAAGCTCTGCTGAGTCTTTTGGTAAATTCAAATCACGAACCAAATCATTCAGTTCATGCTGGGTAAATGGCACTGAGGTTTCATCCTCCATGCTGTCCGGTTGGTATATCTCATCACTTGTATCACCGTCTGAATCGGTGTCTGTTGGGGGCTTGATATTGGACGGGGATGGCACAGAGATATATTCACTATGGGGAACTGGTCTTATGGCAGATGGGATATTCGGATACACAATGTTACGCTTACTGGTTCTGGTATGGCCCACGATATTCACTGCGCAGAAGTAGCAGTCGTCACTGTGATTTTTTGGCTCACGCCACACTATGGGTACACCGAACGACATTGATGCTCTTTTTCCACTTTTCCAGTTCCTCAACCCCTCCACACATGCACGGCATACATTGTGAAGAGACTAAACTTTGTCCTGATCTGCTAGTTTAATTCCGAAGTATTGAAAATAAGCATTTTTCACGAAAGGCGTAATATTTTGCCTCTGTTTTTTTCCTGTCGTATAACAGCCACATATGTAGCAAAATATGTCTGGATGATTTACATAACCCCGTGAAGCCACTGCCCACGCCACAAAGAAACAACCGAATGGGACCTGTCCCTTCTTTGCACTGACCAGTGTAACACGATCTGCCCCGAATGGCGCCACATGCGACCAATAGAAAGAAGGGAGCAGTGGTGTGAGGTATGAGTCATACTGCCGTGCCAAGATAACATTCTCTCATGTTCCGCCTTTGTGAGTGGCACAAATCGTGACGTCATACAGATAAAACAGTTGCATTTCCATTATCAGCTATATATTTATGTTTATCTATTCCTTAAACAATCATTCCGCCTCTCCAGAGAACATTTTCACACGTTACAAACGTTGCCATATAACAATGTCATTAAAAAATAACGTTTTTTTTTATTTTCACATTTCCGTCATTTGTGAAAAAACTTGACGTGATACGGAATTTTGAAGGTCATTTTTGGAATCTGCGCAAGAAATCCATTTAGATACACCTATTCATTTCAAAACAACAAAACCTTGCATATTCGTGTAATAGGTAAATGTTTTATATTGGAATGACTGATAATAATGGCATCCACTTCTTGTGATCTATACCAGAATGTCTCATAATTTTTCTCGCTACATCCTTGTTATTTGTTAGAAAATACTATATATCGCAGATATTAACTGAAATGTTTTACTGCATTAAATTATCCAACTTTTAACCCGTTGCTTTTTCTCGGTTTAGATTTTCGGACCGATTCTTCCCATTGTCAATGTTAATAGTCCCGAAGAAGCAATAGAATTCATTAACAAAAGGTAAAGCTACTGCCTTCGGGCTTTTGTTAAGATTTTAATTTTTTCAGTAGTATCAAGTCAGCCTTGTACTGATATACATTTTTTCTCTCTTGTTTTTTCTCAGGGAAAAACCTTTAACTGCCTACGTGTTCACTACGAACAAGGCTGTTATCAACAAGTTCCTGATTTCCACGTATAGTGGAAGCATGTGCGTGAATGACACAGTAATCCATTTGTCAAGTAAGCCTATCTAACTTGTATTCCTCGCTTGTGAATGTATTTTGTATATTATTGAAATAAGTCACTATTGCCACCGCCAAATGTTCACTTTCTGTGGCAAACGTAAGATGAAATTATTTTGTGTTCTGAATAACGTAGGTATAACATGAAGAATAATAAGCTTCAGTTTAAAACGTTGATTAAGGTGAACGTCTGGAAATTTTGCTACCAATTACAACAAAATTAGCGAAGAAAGATTTCCCGTACAACGAAATTGGCCCACTTAAAAAACCATCCCAATTTAGATTATACAGTTGCAATTCTTTTGTAAAACACTTTCCTGAACTACAGAGTGTCCCATAAAGGTTTAAAAAATTTTAAATATTCATAACAGCTTTAATATAAATGATCTCAATACAGAACTTGTGTTAATTGGCAGAACAAATCATGAAGTTTTTTAGACATTCGACTTGGGCACCATTTGTCACCCGAACAATATATAAATGGTATTCCAGTTCCAACCAGTTTCGGTATTCTATTTTCAATGTCCGTATGAACTTTCTGTCGTGCGTGTGCAATCCTCCTCTTTAAGTCAGCAATGTCTGCACAGGAATTTTTTAAACCCCACCCTTGATGAATCCCCATAAAAAAAAGTCATAGGGTGTTAAGTCAAGCAAACGTGGGAGCCAGGCAATTTGAATACCCCGCGTAATCCATCGATTGGGAAATTTGGTATTCAGAGACTTCCTCACACTCAAAGCACAGTAAGGTGTTGCTCCATATTGTTGGAAAATGACCGGAGTTGCAAGTTCATCCAACTAGGGATACAGAAACTGTTCAATCATGTTCAGGTAATTATCACCTCTCAGTGTCGCTTCCTGAAAGAAAAAGGGTCCAAAAGCACGGTCGATTATTATGCGGCACCAAACATTCACTTTTGGGCTAGAATGCTCATGTTCCATTATGCAATGTTCAGTTCACAATGGAACATAAACATGCTATGGGTGTTCATTTCTCCAAATTCTCACATTCTGTTTATTAATCTTTCCAGAAACGTGGTAAGTGCACACATGGGAGAAACATATTTGTCTCAGGAAAGATTCAGCACTTGCAATGTCCTCTAACATCACTTCAGCAAACTGTTTACATTTCACATGATCATTTGAAGTTATGTTATGGGTTATCTACAATTTATACGGGTGCATTTCCAATTTCTGACGTAACACTCTGTGCACTGACGACTTGGGGATGGCCAGCTGCCATGCTGCTTGTCTGGTTGACTTTCGAGGGCTACGAGTGAATGTTTATCTCACAACCTCCTCCCTTTCTGGAACCAACGATGGTCGTCCAGGGATTTTCTTTGTAAAGACGCTTCTAGCTTCCTTGAATGACTTGTAATACTTTATTATGCTGTTACGTGTGGCTGATTTCTCCCATACTTTGTTCTGAATCTGAACCTGCATTCCGGATCGGGTTTCAGTAAACCACTCGAAAATCTGTGCTTTCGTCGCAGGATCAATTTGGGTACACTTCTAGAAAACGAGGGGGTATTCCTCACCCCCTGCAACAAACAGAGTGCTGATATTAGTCTTGTATCAAAAGTTATAATCGTTTGAAATTGGTTACACCTTTTCGGGACACCCTGAGTCAATAATTTTACTTCGATATGTGGTAAGGAAGAGTAGCTCCACCTGTAAGCAAGTATCAGAAGTACATCGAAGTAAAGTTATTGATTTTTAATATAGTTCAGGAAAATTTTGCAAAACACACCGACTGTACAATCTAAGTTAAAATGTTTTTATCGGTGGGCCAATTTTGTTGTATGTGAAATCTTTCTTCCCTGAAGAAATAAGGTGCCACATTTTTCCCACTGGAAGTATAGGAAGAAAAAGCACTAGACGTACACCTTAAGATCATCTAAAATGCTTCAGTTATAAACTCAATGGACAAATTATTATACACATATATCTAATAATATATCCACCTTTCGCCCTCACATCAGCTGCCAGACGTCATGGTAAGGACTAAATGAAGTGTTGAAAACACGGGGGTGGTATTATGTACACCTACCTAATAATGTGTCGTTCCACCTTTTGTCCTCACATCATCATCATCATCATCATCCAGACGTTTCGGTAAGGACTGAATGAGGTGTTGAAATACTCCTACTCCTACCTAATAACGTGTTACTCTACCTTTCGCCCTCACAACACCAGCCAGACGTTTTGGTAAGGACTGAATGAGGTGTTGAAAGCACAGAGGTAGTATTATATACTCCTACCTAATAACGTGTTACTCTACCTTTCGCCCTCACAACACCAGCCAGACGTTTTGGTAAGGACTCAATGAGGTGTTGAAAACACAGAGGGAGTAGTATATGCTCTTACCTAATAACGTGTTACTCTACCTTTCGCCCTCACAGCACCAGCCAGACGTTTTGGTAAGGACTCAATGAGGTGTTGAAAACATGGAGGTGGTATTTTATAAAGCTAATTATAGGGTGTTGTTCCATTTTTTGCCCTCACAACACCGGCCAGATATTTTGGTAAGGACTCGGTGAGGTTTGAAAAATACAGAGGTGGTATTAGGTACACCTACCTCCTAGCGTGTTGTTCCACAGTTTGGCATCACAACAGCAGCCAAACGTCTTGGTAAGGACTGAATGAGATTTTGATAACACGGAAGTGGTATTGCCGCCAATGAAGCGAAGATCACCCGTTGTAGAATATCCCCTGCAGGTGCAGGTTGGGCGGGGATCAGACAGATATTTCCAATTTGTCCCACAAATTCTCAATGTGGCTGAGATTCGGCAATCGAGTGGGGCCATTGGAGTGTGATAAGCTCACGTGAATGCTGCTGGAGCCAACTGGTCGTCCGTCGGGAAGGATGAGGTGTGGCCTTCTCCTGTTAAAAAGTGGCGTCATGGTGTGGAAAGAGATTCGTTACAAACAGGTGTGGATGGTCGGCGAGGATTTTTACATACCTTGAGATGTTGACGGAAGGTCTCGACGGGTACAAAGGACACCAAGGAAGCACATATAAACGCACCCTAAATTGTTACATCGCCTCCACCTGCCTGTATGACCCCAATTTGGATCGCTTCGTGTGGTTTACCCAAAACACGTACCCACCCATCGGCGAGATAGAGTTAAAACCGTGATTCGTCAGACTAGATAACATGCTTCCAGTTCTCCACACTCCAGCTGCGATGGACCTTTGCAAACTGCACCCTAATTTTTCCGTGCCATGTTATCAACAAGGGGACATAATGCGAACGTCGACTGCCATGGTCTATTTTTTTCCAGGATACGAGGACAGTCTTCGTGCATAAGCTTGTGGTGGTTCAATCATTACATTCTGACATTATCTATCTCGCGGTTGCCGTTCGATTCCTTGTAACAATGCGAGACAGTCTGTGCTTGCCCATAGAGTTAGTTGCACGTTTACGGCTGCATTTCTCCCGTTGGTTGGAACTATTGACGTATTTCACGTAGTCTTGGAATACACGTGCAATAGTCTAACGTGAAAATTCCAAAAGTTCAGTAGTTGCGGTGATTGAAGAACCGACCTTTCTCGCAGCTACTATTTGGCCACGGTCAAACTCACGTCGCTGCTTTTACCTATGATTTCTTTTCCGCGAGTAATTTCCAATACATAGAGACCTGCTCTATTTACAGGCATTTCCAGTTTGAGTGTCCTATATGAATGGACGCAATACTTCTGCTTTGCATATTGTTATCAAGATCAGCCTAATAATTTGCCTATTCAATGTTCATTACGTGAAGTACTACAGAGGTGAAGTACGTGTCAAGGCGACAAATCTGTAGCGACGCATTCCGTCGGTGTGTATTAGTCGGTTTGAACAACTCACTCCGGAGCGAGGAGAAGCGGAATCGATTCACCTGCTAATTCCTGTTTTCACAATTCTTCTAGCAAGACACCGAGTTTTCTCAAAGGCCGATTCCTGTTTTCACAGTTCGTCACCGGCTAATTCCTGTTTTCACAGTTCGTCACCGGCTAATTCCTGTTTTCACAATTCTTCAAGCAAGACACCAAGTTTTCTCGAAGAATGTATTTCACATTTCTTTCCTGAAGTTGTTAACGTACTCTGTCTTTGCTTTTTAAGTTACCGTGTTTTGCTTGATAGGCCAAGTTTCCAAACACTTGTGCCTTTTAAGGTCGTTTAAATTATCCAATTCCTCAAGTTATCTATAAGTGCTACGATATTTCTTGCATGGTCACAACACATAATTAAGTCTTGCTGTCTACGATTTCCGCGACACAGAAGTAACTATGGCATGTTCTTGCTTAGACCGAGTGAAAAAAATGAAAATGGAAGCAGCAAATTCGGCCTTATCAAGTGAACTAGAATTAGCCCTAAAACATAACAGGGCAAGTTGACAACTTTGGAAAATAAATTTGGTAAGAATTTTTATTTTTATTTTTTATTTTTTTATTTTTTATTTTTTTGCAAAAATTATTTGTGACGTTTTTTTTAAAAAAAACATATCACTGCAGTATGGCGGTTAAGAGTGTATAGTTCGTTGTGTCGTATTTTAATTTTCAGCTTTTGAAACATTCGAGAAAATCAAAGAAGTACCCAGTAAAAATCATTTGCACATTCATTTCAAATTAAAGTCTGAGCATTTTCTTGATTGTTTCTTGTTTTAGTAATGTGACTAATGAAAACTTGGGTCAACAGCTTTTTAACCTGAATAGGATTATTCTTCCCTTCTTCGTTTCAAATGGTGCTTGAGTACACGGGTATTCCTGGCGACGCTTAGAAAATATATATCTGTCCCTTGTTAATGGGAGAAGAAAGACCAAACACAACATGTCCAGGTTTCGACCCTGGTTCCGTAACGCGAGGCATTGTTCCCGAAAAACGGGATGCAATTAGTGTCAATTTTAATATAAAATTAGCACACAATAAAAGTTGCAAATTATTTGCAACAATGACCACGAACAAAAGAAAGGATAAAGAAGAGAATTGAGTCACTTTTTGCTATAGCAAGGCTGCAGCAACAATAAAGTTGCAAATTGTTTGTAACAATGACCATGAACACAAGAAACAATAAAGAGAATTGAGTCACTTTTTGCTATAGCAAGGCTGCAGAAACAATAATGTTGCAAATTGTTTGTAACAATGGCCATGAACACAAGAAATGATAAAGAAGAGAATTGAGTCACTTTTTGTTATAGCAAGGCTGCAGCAACAATAAAGTTGCAAATTAGTTGTAACAATGACCATGAACACAAGAAACAATAAAGAGAATTGAATCACTTTTTGCTATAGCAAGGCTGCAGCAACAATAAAGTTGTAAATTGTTGGTAACAATGGCCATGAACACAAGAAATGATAAAAAGGGAATTGAGTCACTTTTTGCTATAGCAAGGCTGGAGCAACAATAAAGTTAGAGAAACTAGTCTCAGCTTTCAAAATACAGACAGGGAGACCCACTATTTCCAGGGAGACCCACTGTCTGCAAAATTATTTAACTCTGTATTAGAAGAGATTTTTAGAAATTTAAAATGGGATGAAAAAGGATTAAACATAAATGGATGGTACCTAAGCCAGTTAAGATTTGCTGATGACATAGTCATCATTACAACTAGCGGTAGTGAAACGCAAAATATGATAAAGGATTTACGGATGGAAAGTCTTAAAAAAAAGGTCTGACAATAAGCACAGCAAAAATGTAATATATGAACAATACAGAAGAGGATATAGAAGAGATTTTGATAGAAGGAAAAGAAATCGAAAAAGTATACGAATACATTTACTTAGGTAAAGTAATCAGTTTTTAAGAGAGACGAGAAAGAGAAATCAATACAAAAATTATACAATGTAATAAAGCCTTTTGGGGACTTAAAGACGATTTAAACGGCGATCTTCCATTGTGTTTAAAAAATTCTTCAATGCATGTATTAACCCCGTATTTTCTTATGGAAGTGAATCGTGGAGTATCACAGAGAGACAACGTGAAACAATAAGAGTATAAAATAATAAAAGAATCAAAGTGAAGACGGGCTGGACACGTTAAAAGACTGAAAGATGAAAGACGGACACTGTTAATTACAGAATGGCAACCGAAAGATGGATAGAGACGAAGGGGGCGCCAGAGAACAAGATGGAGAGATGACCTTTAGAAATTTAGAGGTACTAAATGGTGGACTGAAGTTAAGGATCGAGGATGTTGGAAAAGAGTGGAGAAGCCTATAACCTGCAGTGGGTGCCAACAGGCTAAGAAGAAGAAGAAGACCTGATGTCCGTGTCAGGGGACTTGCCCTTTCCCATCATGTTTTGGGTCGTGGGTCAAAGAATAAAGTACTAGAAGGGAGCATTTATCAGTACCGACAATTTTACTGTCGGTACTGTTTAGATGAGAGAGGAAAAGGAAACCTACGGCAGAATATTTGTTCTGCCGTAGGTTTCGTAAACCCAGGCCGATATGTGAATATTTCTGTGCCCCCCAGGTGGGACAGTGGTCTACATGCGGCCTTCTGACCATTCGGGTACGGAAGAGAATCCTGATGAGGCATAGGCGTTGTGTTTGTCTTGTGGCACTAGCTGATTCAAAATGGGATCAAATCACTTGGTGTAAATTCAGATGAGCCCAGTGCATTTGGAGTTTGTCTGACATTGCCCATGTGACATTCTCATTACCAGTATTTGTGTACCGGAAGCATGTATACAGAAAAAATTACAATGAATATTTGCTACCTAAGAAAACCTGTATGGAAGGGATACGATCAAGATACACTGCCCTATTTTTAATATCCTGACACTCCTCTATTCATATGGAACTGGTTCAACAGCAAGCACCACATCACAAACCCAACTATACCGCCCCGGTGGCGTAGTGGTCTAAGCGATGGGTTCTGGTCATTCGTCCGGAAAGGGGGCAGGGTTCGAATCCCGTGAGGCATGGATGAAGTTAGGGACGGACGACTGCTTATAGCCGATTGAGTTGCTCACGGTGGTCGTTAAACCTCCACTCAAAAAAAAAAAAAATTAGAAATATGCTCGTGGGGCTATGATGAGACCATAGCGCAACAGTGAATGTAAGATCGACAGAGTTAACTGATTGTAACCGCGGACTGATAATGGTGACATTTCAGAGGCACTGGAGATCCTCAGAACAACGGTTTGTGAAGGGATATGTAAATGAACTCGGACTAAGGCTGAATCTTCAAAGAAAGGACCCGCTAAATATCGAAGCTATCAGAACGTGACAGAAAAGCTCTGCAAAGTGCTTTCCGCTCAGAACATAAGTCAACTTTCTCTCAAATCCCGCAAACCCTATGCCAGACTGTTGGGATTGGTATTAATACCAATACAGTCTGAAGAAAGTTGCACGACAGTCGAGAAGCCATCGACAAACTCTTAATGACTTCGACTGATGCCACCCCCTAATTGGCGTGGTGTAAGGAACGTCAACCTTGGACTGTAGACCAGTATCCCAAAAACTATGACTAACCTGTTTAGACATTAATTAAAAAACCTCTCTTCCATATTTTCAGTCTCTTACCCCTGAAGTAAACCGATGTCTTCCTCAGCTGGAGGTGGAGAAGGTACCTCTACCTGTTTCTATAGTATAGTTGCATGATTTGATTTTACCATTTGTTTTTTCTTGAAATATTTCGTGCGGCTAGGCATCCCGAAAGGTCGGGAGGCACTACAATCTATGCACTTTGCTCAATAGAATAAGCAGAAAGCTGCTGCATGGGGCAAGGGGCAAAAATTCGTCTGCGTGCTATGTACACTATCTACAAACAAGGAATTGGACACCCCTGCAATGGACGATATCTGCGGTCCTGATACACGTCACGGCCGCCGCCGTTAAATATCGTGTGGGAAACAACAACGCAACCAGTCGCATGTAAGATGCCACGCAGTTCGGAGATCTCTGATTTCGAGAAAGGTACATGTAATCGTCGGGTATCACAGAAATGGCCGATCCATACGTGACATATCCAGCTAGTTGAAGTACCCAAAATTGGCAGTGGCCTACGTGATTGGCAAGTGGAAGATGAGAGGTGACTGTCGGAATGTGCCCCGACCCGGCAGATCCACAAAACTGGGAGTTAGAGACCGACGGGTGCTGGCCAGAGAAATTCGGAAGAACCTCACCAAATTGATGGGCCACATCCGCAAGGAGTTTCAACAGGAATCCGGGAGTGTTCTTTCGATGAATACCATCCGTAAGGAAGCCCATCTGCTCGGTTATCATGGACGTGCTGCCTCCCACAAGACTTTGATCACCAAGTCCAATAGCGCTGCTAAACTAACGTGGTGCAAAGAATGTCGACAGTGGACCGTTGAACAGTGGAAACAGGTTCTCTGGAGTGACGAATCAAGGTTCACCCTCTACCGTTCGGATGGCAGGGTCTGGGTTTGGCGTCTGCATGGAGAACGCCTCCTGCCAGAAAGTATTGTGCCAACTGTGAAGTTCGACGGCGGTGGAATTATGCTATGGGGATGTTTCTCCTGGTATGGCACGGGACCCTTGGTCGCAATTCCTGGTAGACTCAACGCCGAGACCTACTGCACTATTTTGGATGACCATGCGCTTCCTACGTTGTGGCAGTTTTACGGGGTGGACCCATGTTACTTTCAGGATGACAATGCCACCTGTCATGTTGCGAGGTCCACCATGGCTTGGTATGGTGACAATGGGGTTAATCGAATGGACTGGCCTGCACAGAGCCCGGACCTTAACCCTATCGAGCACCTCTGGGACGAGTTGGAGCGTAGACTTAAGTGGTACCCTCACCGTCCGAAATCGGTGAAGGAACTGACGTGTCTTCTTCAAGCCGAGTGGAAGAAAATACTGCTAGCCATCGTACAACGCCTGGTTGAGAGTATGCCCCGGAGAGTCGCAGCTGTAATCGCCGCTCGTGGAGGCTCCACCAACTATTAAAGGTGAATAAACTTCGTTTTCCTTTGCTATCACAGGTGTCCAATTACTTGTTGGTAGATAGTGTAGTATCTATAGTTCTTGAAGAAACTTTTCCTTCTCCGTAGAAACCCACTAGTCCGTGGCCTATGGCATTTTTCTACTCATGCCTAGAATAAATAGCCCTCCCGAGTCCCCAATCCCCTCCCATACCCAAATCCTCTTCACCAACTAGAAAGTGTGACAAAAGTCTCGTATGTTAAAGCATTCAAAATTAGATTAAAAAGAAAAGAAAATCATATTTTTTTTTCTGGGAGCTCGAGTACAAACCGTAGAAAATATTACGCAGCCGGAGCCCGGGCTCCGCTTCTGGCTTTCGGGCTCAACCCGTCTCAGCACTGCTGAAGACCTTTGGAAAACTGTGCTTTGGACTTACGAGTCATGGTGCTATAACGTAGCTGTCTTTCTGCTGTAACTGTAGAACTTAGTCCTTAACGTCGGTGATTACGTTATGTGCACTAAAGTAAGTGTAATACTAGAATGTACCCATAGGCATTCAAGAAAGAGGCCAATATTTGTACTTGCAAATAAGTTTATTCTTCTTGCATGTCGTTTACGCCACACTCATGGTTTGGCACTCTCCAAATTTATCGTAATCCAGTTCTCTAGAGCACTCAATACAATGGCAGCGATTTAACATCAAATCACAGTGTAACAGCAATCAACAGCACGTCTGTTACCTCTACCATCAATAACATCAGTCCCCCAAAGCAATCGCTACATCGCATTTTTATCTAACGTTCTTATCAGTACACACATACGTCACTGTCGTTCCGACTTCAGATTGTTGCCAACGTCATTCTCGTTTGAGGGAAAAAAACAAAACGTTAAGGTTTTTTTGTTGTTTTTTTTGGATTTGAGGGGGGTTGGGGGGAGGTTATTGGATGTTTATTTATTTATTTATTTATTTATTTATTTATTTATTTCTAGATTGGAGGTTTAACGACCACCGGGAGCAACTCAAAAAGTTATAAGCATTCGTTCGTCCCTAAATTAGGGTCACTGGTTCCAGGGAAGATAGAGAGCCAGTGCCGTAAGACAAACACAACATCCATGCCTCACCGGGATTCGAACCCGGACCCCTTTCGGACGAATGATCAGAAACCATCGCTTAGCCCACTAAGGTTTGAACGTTAAGGTTTGAAAATGTCTAAGAGAACGAACTCAAATTTACGTAGAAAAAGAAACTCAAAAGGAAAGTTAAAATAAAATATAAGTTATAGTGCACAGTCTACTAACTAATCTAAAGAATCTAATGGTTATTTCTGTGTGTGGAGGGTGCTGGGGGAAAGGTAGCTACCGGTGTGTATTCTCCGTGCAATGAAGTTTGGTGAAGTCAGCCTGATGGTATGGAGTTGTTCTCTTTGGTTCAGCTTGGGCCCCTTAATCATTTTGGACAATACCACGAATTCTGAGCTAACCATTCTGGACACTTATGCGTTACCAGCGTTGTGACAGTACTTTGGGGAAGACCCATACCTCTAACAGCAAGACAACGCATCGTGTCATACCATAAAGACAAAACCATGAATGCTGAGCCCCACCTGGACAATTATGTATACTACCAACGTTGTGGCAGTACTTTGGGGACGGAATGTACCGCTGAAGATTTTTCGTCTTTATATGTGATTCACCTCTGTAGTACGTTACATCATCTCCCTCTTAACTTTCTTTTTGAAGCGAAGTAGAAATTTTTCATTAATTCCAGACGATGTGTGGAACAATCATCACTTATTTTCCGAAGAACCCAACGGCCAGTAGGTCCATTTTTACTTCTGTGTCCTAAATGGCACGAGCAGTAGATGGTAGCAATTTTATCGATAGGAAACCATAGGGTGATTTCAAACGGTAGAAAATATATTTTAATCTTCTAATCTACCGATGTTTTTCATAAAATTGTTCAAAATTAACCTGTTTTTTCATAACGGTTTTTAGATCTATGTGCATTGGGCGGGGCTCCAAGAAGCAGCTTGCCAAGTGGTCTGGCAGTTAGTAGTATGCGAGTCTGGAGAATTCGAGGCAGCTGTGGTGCAGCGATACCATGTCCGTCGTGTAACTGGAAGACCCTTTGTTCGATTCCCGGTAGCGGCCGATGAGAACTTTCTTTTCCATGACTCACTTATAAACGTGGAAAGAGCGATGACTTCTGTTTGATATTCCTAATCTACGTCAATTGTGTGTATTAATCAAATATTGTCCATTCGTTCGATATCTTCATTATGTCTCTGTATATCACAGCAGGTTCAAATATTGTCCATTCATTTGGCATCTTCACTCAGTATCTGTAGATCACAGTAGGTTTAAATATTGTCCGTTCATTTGGTATTTTCATTCAGTATCTGTAGATCACAGAAGGTTCAGATGTTTTTCATTCATTCAGTATCTGTAGATCACAGCAGGTTCAATTATTTTCTATTCATTCAGTATCTGTAGATCATAGCAAGTTCAAATACTTTCTGTTCACTCAGTATCTTCACTCATTATCTGTAGATCACAGCAGGTTCAAATATTGTCCATTCATTTGGTATCTTCATTCAGTATCTGTAGATCACAACAATTTCAGATATTTTCCATTCATTCAGTATCTGTAGATCACAGCAGGTTCAAATATTTTCTATTCATTCAGTATCTGTAGATCACAGCAGGTTCAAATATTTTCTATTCATTCAGTATCTGTAGATCACAGTAGGTTCAAATACTTTCTGTTCACTCAGTATCTTCACTCATTATCTGTAGATCACAGCAGGTTGAAATATTGTCCATTCATTTGGTATCTTCATTCAGTATCTGTAGATCACAACAGGTTCAGATATTTTCCATTCATTCAGTATCTGTAGATCACAGCAGGTTCAAATATTTTCTATTCATTCAGTATCTGTAGATCACAGTAGGTTCAAATACTTTCTGTTCACTCAGTATCTTCACTCATTATCTAGATCACAGCAGGTTCAAATATTGTCCATTCATTTGGTATCTTCATTCAGTATCTGTAGATCACAGCAGGTTCAGATATTTTCCATTCATTCAGTATCTGTAGATCACAGCAGGTTCAAATATGTTCTATTAATCCAGTATCTGTAGATCACAGTATGTTCAAATATTTTCTGTTCACTCAGTATCTGAAGATCACAGCAGGTTCAAATATTTTTCAGGAGATGCAAAGTGAGAACGTGCTCAAAGAGTCTGATGCAATTTTGGATGAAGGAAATTCACTCCAGTTTAGTACGTATGAAACTGAGTTAATATGCACAATCTGGAGCGCAAGTAGTACCTTACACAAGTAAAAGCACAAGCTGTCACCTATTAATTCGTTATGGTTCTGTGTAGACAGTACGATACCGAACATGAGGTGCAAGTAAAAACCTGGTTTTCATACTCATTAGTGTCAGATGATATCAGCCTATGTCATTTTTACTGTATTCATTATCTTGCAATAACCCTCTTATTTCTTTGGAAACCTACATAAGTTTCATTAACATTTACTTTCATTATCTTGCAATAACCATCTTGCATCTTTAAAATATTTTTCGTTTTGTTTTAGTTTTTGGTGCCCGAGCATCTAGTAGCCTCGTTATAGTAGCACACTACTTGTACTGTTTTTATTATTTGAACGTTGTCTTTGTAGTTTAATTGAAATTGTCCATATCTAACTTGTTGAACATAAATCCCATTCTAGAAATAACTAAGCTAATAAAATGCCCGGGATGAAATGAATCACCACTTACATGAAATGTTTATTCTCCATGACGTGAAGTTTCTGTATCCTATACACTTCAGTTGACTATTTCCTGGTCGTGTCTCATCAAAATGACTCTTAATATCGAACGCATACATACACATAGAAATCTCCACCATATAGTTACAACACCTTATGCATCTACATTCTACAACAAGCTTATACTCCTTTCCCATTATATTTGAGATTTATGCAGAAGATTTTACGGAGTGTCTGACCACAGGTCTAACAATCCTTTTATAACGAAGTAAATTTCTCCGTCATTTTTATCCGCGCCATCATTCGAACCCGGGTCCCCTCATTCCGGAGTAAGTTGCTCTACCAATTGAGCTACGCGGACGTTTTATTCTGATTCCTATCTGCCTTTATGTCGTGTGCGTCCTTCTGGCAGGTACGTCACATCTCCTGGTACGTTACACTTCGAGGTAGGAGATCTGGGTTAGAGTGCCCGATAAGAAAGTCACACGGAACGGAAGCGAGGTAGAATAGGGGAGGAAGACGCCCTTACTTATAACCTGGAGGGCAGTGCGCTGTCTGACGGCTTAACATGCCCATCCGACACACAGCAGATATTTAGCGGTTCGAGAGTTTTTGTTCCTACCTGGGACCGATCCTGGGATTTTTCCGTGACAGTCATGAACGTTGACCACTAGGCTACCCGCCGCCCATTCTCACTATTACATTCAATTTATTTTCTTCTTATTCACTGTCATCGTTGCCAAAAATTTCAAGCTATTCGGGGAAGTGATGGGCTATTCAGTGAGAAAATTTTAAATCGAGAAGTAACGAAATTTGCGTAAGAAAACGAACTCAGACGGAAGATCAAATTAAAGGTATGCGTGATATACTATCAAAAGTGAGCACCGATTCTGGTAAAATTTGATTAAATTAAGGAAAAGTAAAATCAGCCGATGAAGAAAAAGCACCTTTTTGTTTGTGGCGCACTACTTTCACGGAAAACAAAACTACTCGTGCTAAAATTTTAACTATTCTTTGAATGCCGTAACAATTTTTTCCGCTAATTATTTTTCAAAATTAATTCTCGCAGCATTGCACACATAGCATTTAACTACATCATCTTTCAGATCCATGCAGTTCAACTGATGTAATTTGTGATGCTAGACATATTTCAAGGATTAAAATCAATGTCCTAGGGAGTATTATGAGCATTAAGAAATTGAGAAGAGAGATAATTCCAATGTAGGATTAACAAAATTTCCCAGGTGTTTTTTGGAATTATTTATTTTTACATTTCTCCTCTTCAAGTAGTTGTGAATTACTTTTTTTTCAGATAAAAACGTATTTTTCCTACTGGAATAACTGAGGGGTTTTTCTTCTTTCTCACTCTTTTTTCAGTTGATACCTTACCTTTTGGAGGAGTTGGAATGAGCGGCATGGGATCCTATCACGGAAAATACACTTTTGACACCTTTTCTCATAAAAGGTCCGTCTTGGTCAGATCATTCAACATAATCGGAGAATACCTCGGAAAGTAAGTTCCTTATCACGAGCGAAAATTGCATAAATTACATATATGTATATATGTTGCTCTTATGTGTTTCAGTGACAACAGAAACAAACATGAAATTCGCTTGGGAATGTTGTTGCGAATGTGTAAGCTTTTGATGTGATGATAGCATTTTCAATGCAACCACAATACGTTTTCAGGTCTGTGTTTCTCTTCTGCAAGCTTTGCTTTTAACTGAGTGATTTGTCATGTTTCCTATTCTTCGTTTGAACAAAATGTTTTCATGAAGGATGAAAGAGTGTTCCTCCATTTTCCAAATCACCTCAGTTCCCGAGAAGGTCAGAGGTCAAGGTTAAGAAAGCACCTGCGTACTTGGGCATCATCGAGGAAAAAGCTCGACTTCCTAACACCTGGACTGCACGTGATCAGAACAGCAATGCTTGAAGTCATTAGTTAATTGTGATTTTTTATTGGGAGGTTTAACGACCACTGTGAAATGAAAAAGCCGCCCCGGTGGCGCAGTGGTCTAAGCGATGGCCTATGATCATTCGTCCGACAAGGGTCCTGGTTCGAATCCCAGTGAGGCATGGATGTTGTGTTTGTCTTACAGCACTGGCTCTCTCCCTTCCCAGAACCAGTGACCCTAAATTAGGAACGGCGACTGCTTATAGCACATTGAGTTGCTCACGGTGGTCGTTAAACCTCCAGTCAAAAGAAGAAAAAGAAAACTCAATGTGCTATACGTAGTTGCCCGTCCCTAATTTAGGACCACTGGTTCCAGAGAAGAGACAGCCAGTGCCGTAACACAAGCCAGTCATCCATGTTTCCCAGGGATTCGAACACGGACCATTCTCGGACGAATGGGCAGAAGCCTGCGCCACCGAGACGGCACTGGGATTTTACCTGGGCATCTTTCTGTGTGCAGCTTTTTACAACGGCAGTTCCTTAAAGACTTGAGAGTAAAATCACACAAAATGAAGAAATATAGGTACAGCCAAATATACTATGTTATTTTTTCTCAAAGTATCTTCCCTCGGATGATATGCAACGGTCCCATCGTTCAGTCCCCTTTTTCAAAGCCTGTGGCCAAGGCATTTTGTGAAAGCTGCTTTAGCGATCCCTGGACAGCTTGAATAACGTCAGCATCTGCGTTGAATGTTGAGCCACGGAACTTCTCCTTCATTGTTGGAAACAACCAGAAATCGCACAGCGCGAGGTAAGGACTGTAGGTAGGCTGTAGCATGATTTCAATACTGCATTCCTTAAGAAACTGTTGAACACAAGCAGCCACATGTGGGCGGGCGTTATCATGGTGTAGGGTCCACTTGCCTACCAGTTCTGGTCGCTTAATAGATATGCGTCGTCGCAGACGCTTCAAGACTGAGACGTAATACTCAGCATTGACAGTAATTTGTGGAGGAACGGCATGCTGGTAGACTACACCTTTATGATAAAAGAAAATTATCATCATCACCTTCCCAGCTGATTTGGTTTGGCTGACTTTTTCTGGAGGAAGCGAGCCTATGTGTTTCTAGACACTCGTTGGGCGATTCGCCAGGGGTTCGAAATAGTAGATCCATGTTGCATCGGCAGTTATTACTGTGTTTAGAAAGTTTGGATCCTTTGCAATCACTTGTTTCCAGTCATGACACACCTGAACTCTGGCTAACAGTTGTTCTCTCATCGGATGATGAGGTACCCATCTGGAACACACACGATGCAGCAGTAATTTGTCGCGTAGAATGTGGAATGCCGACGTTTTTGAAATATTAGTTGACGCCGCTATATCTTTACACATCATTCGTCGGTCTTCTTGCAGGATTGCCCAAACAGTGTTAACAATACGCTCCGTAACAACACTTTCAGGTCGACTTGGCCTGGGAGCGAGTTCTGCCGACAAACGCCCTTTTTTGAAATCATGGTGCCATCTGAAAATTGTTGACTCACCCAAACATTTATCTTTGTAAGATTTTCTCATTAAATCAACTGTTTCTGGAGCAGTTTTACCCAAACGATAGCAAAATTTCATCGCACAACGTATTTCACTACTACACTCTGAATCACTCACCTCCGTAACTGTATGGCAAAATGCAAACGTACTTTAAACAACTGCGCAATAACAAAACCAGAATCGTCTATCACGGCAAATAACTGTTGCCATTGATACTTCCTTAATTCAGTTAGTCGCCTGCGTGGTTATTTTTCCCCTTCGCACTGTTGCCACCTCAAAAAATTACCCGCTGTATTTATGGAACGGTCTTTTTACTAGTGTTTCTTCCCGTGTGTGTCGTCCGTTTGCTATCCGCTGAGCATGAAAGTCACCAAGTAAACCGGAAAGTGGTAAAATTGCAAAGAAACATTTTGCTGATGTTAATCCGTTTGTTGGTGTAAATATGACAAGGATGGTAAGTCAGATAATATCCGAAAACTTGAAAATTTCGTCGTCCTGGAGCGAGAATCGAACGCGCGTCTCCCGGATAGCGTCCGAGTATGCTAACCACTATACCACCCAGAACGACCAAGTTTCAAATTTTCGGATATTATCTGACTTACCATCCTTGTCATATTTACACCACAAATCGGATTCACATCTTCAAAATTTGTATTGTATGGTGTAATCCCGTATTCCATTTATGAAACATTTTGCTGTTTAGAACTACAAAATTCAACAATTTTAAACCTTTGATCGGCTGATGCACCTGGAGCAAATAGCGCCCAAAATTTTCTATGCCCCCCAAAACGGAATGTCCTTTTTTTCTTTTTTAAGGTTTAATAATCACCGTGAGCAACTCAGTGGGCTCTAGGCAGTTTCCCGTCCCTAATTTAGGGTCATTAGTTCCAGGAAACGGAGAGAGATAGTGCCGCAAGACAAACACAACGTTCATGCCTCATCAGGATTCACTCCCGGACTCATCTCGGACGAATGGTCAGAAGCCAGCGCTCAGACCGTTGCCCCACCGGAGCGGCACAGAAAAGTTCATATAGCGGCCGGGTTTCACGAAAACTACGGTAAGACAATTTCTTTCTCCCTATCATCTCAGCAATACCGATTATAAATCTGTTGCTAGTGATAAAGGCTCTCTTCTAGTCGTTTCTTTGCTCCATGACACAAAACATGAAGAGAAAGGGTTAGTTCCCCTAGCCCGGACATCATGCCACTGTGGAGAAACAAGTGACTGAAGCTCCTTTTCTCTCTCCTTTCTTATGTTTGTCGCCTTTGTTACAGCCCTTTCAGCAGGGAATCAGTCAGAAAGGACCAGTGTCAATCATCATCCTAAATGGCCACCTTCAAAGCTAGGGAGGGAATCAACGCTTTCTGATGTGCAGGTGTACTCGTTCCAGCCGCTTGCAACCCACTTCTTAGTACATTCTTAGTACATTCTTTCGACAGTACATTCTTTCGAGATGATTCTAGCTTATTTTGTTAAACCGAGTTAATTCGTTCAAGCCGGTTAAAGGATTAATAAAAAGTATTTACTGTATATAAAACAATCCATTAGTCATAGATTTTTTTTTCTTGTGCTTGTGCACATTTTTCTGGAGTTTGCGCTGTGAGCACTAAGATTTTTGGAAACACACCGAAACCGCAATCCATTATACACACCACACCAACCACAAACTTTCCATATTCCGCCACAATAATGTAACCAGCCGAAACACCCTGAGGGCTATAAATAGGTCAGATTCTTACCTACTGTATATAGTGTGCCTACGATTGCGATGGTGAGTAAAAATGGCGAGGGCTACCGCTCCCAGGGAAGTGATAGAGCCAGCACTAATCGATAAGAGCCCCAACCAGCCATGCGTCATCCACGACTCGACGCCAGGCCATCTCGGACGATTGATCAGAAGCACACGCCTCTGACCACTAGCCTACCTGGGCAACTAAAGAGACAGTTCTCCTGACATCTTGATTAAACTCTACGACCCAAAGTAAAGCCTACGAAGAACTTCTTTGTGTTGAAGGGTGTATTTTGTTTCCTTACGGCACGTTAGACTAAATGATTTAAAAGAAACATTAAATTCGACATCGGGAATATTATGGAATCACGGTCAAAGTTACGAAAATCATATTCAATAAGAAAATACATGCAGAGAATCTTAAAGGACATGCTGCATTGAATAATGAAGATATTTTTGCTCGTATAAAAGTACTCATCTGTCGGCAGTGATAGGCTACTGATATTTTTCAGCAAAGTTTTCAGCTAACTTTTAGTTTTATGGGTTTTTGTGGAGTGGAACGCATTTTGTCGCTCTGAATGGCATCCATTGAGCATGCAGTGTATTTAAGTTTTGAAGCAGTTGTTTGGCTGAAATAACTAATTAATTAATTCTTGTAGATAACTTCACAACATCGCTGAAAACAAACAGAATGGACAAATCATTATACACTATCTACCACCAAGTAATTGGACACCCCTGCAATGGACGATATCTGCGGTCTTGATACACGTCACGGCCGCCGCCGTTAATTATCGTGTGGGAAACAACAACGCAACCAGTCGCATGCAAGATGCCACGCAGTTCGGAACTCTCTGATTTCGAGAAAGGGTAATCGTCGGGTATCACTGAAATGGCCGATCCATATGTGACATATCCAGCGAGTTGAAGTACCCAAAATAGACACTGGCCTACGTGATTGGCTAGTGGAAGATGAGAGGTGACTGTCGGAATGTGCCCCGACCTGGCAGACCCACAAAACTGGGAGTTAGAGACCGACGGGTGCTGGCCAGAGAAATTCGGAAGAACCGCACCAAATCGATGGGCCACATCCGCGAGGAGTTTCAACAGGAATCCGGGAGTGTTCTTTCGATGAATACCATCCGTAAGGAAGCCCATCTGCTCGGTTATCATGGACGTGCTGCCTCCCACAAGACTTTGATCACCAAGTCCAATAGCGCTGCTAAACTAACGTGGTGCAAAGAACGTCGATAGTGGACCGTTGAACAGTGGAAACAGGTTCTCTAGAGCGACGAATCAAGGTTCACCCTCTACCGTTCGGATGGCAGGGTCTGGGTTTGGCGTCTGCCAGGAGAACGCCTCTTGCCGGAATGTATTGTGCCAACTGTGAAGTTCGGCGGCGGTGGAATTATGCTATGGGGGGCGGGGGTATTTCTCCTGGTATGGCACGGGACCCTTGGTCCCAATTCCTGGTAGACTCGACGCCGAGACCTACTGCACCATTTTGGATGACCATGCACTTCCTACGTTGTGGCAGTTTTACGGTGTGGACCCATTTTACAAGACAATGCCACCTGTCATGTTGCGAGGTCCACCATGGCTTGGTATGGTGACAATGGGGTTAATCGAATGGACTGGTCTGCGCAGAGCCCGGACCTTAACCCTATCGAGCACCTCTGGGACAAGTTGGAGCGTCGACTTAAGGGGTGCCCCCACCGTCCGAAATCAGTGAAGGAACTGACCTGTCTTCTCCAAGCCGAGTGGAAGAAAATACCGCTAGCCGTCGTACAACGCCTGGTTGAGAGTATGCCCCGGAGGGTCGCAACTGTAATCGCCGCTCGTGGAGGCTCCACCAACTATTGAAGGTGAATAAACTTCATTTTCCTTTGCTATCACAGGTGTCCAATTACTTGTTGGTAGATAATGTGTATATCTATCTAATAACATGTTTCTCTGAACAGCATCCAGAAGTAAGAATTATAAATAAGGACTTAATTAGGTGCGAAAAACGAGGAGATGGTATTGTCACCCATAAAGAGAGGATCGGCTGTCGTGGTGCATCCACAGTTGCCGATGGGAACTGGCGGAGTCGAAAAAATCTTTACAATTTGACGCACAAATTCAATGGGGTTGAGATTCGGCGATTGAGAGGGCCATTCGCGTGCTGCAAATCCGCTGGAATGATACAATGGACAATTGGTTGCCATTCGGGAAGTATACGATTTCGAGTTTTCCTTTGTTTCCTTTTGTGTGGAATTTATGAAGAGAATCGTTACGAACGGGTGTGGACGGCGGGAGAGGATGTCCACATACTTTGTGCCGGTGACGGAAGTCTGGAAAGGTGTGAGGGGTCCCAAGGAAGCCCACGTAAACGCACCCCAAATTGTTGCACCACCTACGCCTGCCTATATGATTCTTGGCAAGCTGGGTCCAATGCTTTGTGTGGTTTACTACACATCGGCTTGATAGAATTAAAACCGTGATTCTCCAAACGACGTGTTTCCACACTCCAGTTGCGATAGATCTTGCAAACTGCAGCCTAATCTTTTGGTGCCTTGTAGCCAAATATTTTTTCCATGGTACGACGGATGATCTTTATGCATAAGTTTATAGAAGTGCCCTCATTAAATTATTACGCTATCTGCTCCGCGGTTCTTTGTAAAGATCATTGACAGTCTTCATTCACCTCGAGAGTCAACTGCTCGTTTACCGCCGAATTTTCCCCTTTGGTTGAAAGTTCTGTCTTATTTCAGGCTATGTCTTGCAAATGAAGGACGTCAATTCAAATACTGTACGTCCGGCAAGTTAGTAAGTAAATCATACGTTCCCATAATATGTTTGTTTGATTTCCGTATAACCTACGTAAGATAATCCCTGCGGAGAGACATTCTGAACTTCCTTTATATGCAGTGCTGGCCATTAAAAGAGCAACACCAAGAAGGACAAAAGATAAGATGGCCAAACTGAGTTTATTTATACCTTATAGTACAAGGATGAAGTGATTAAAATTTAAGGTAATTCGGGTGCATAGAACGAACAAAACTCAGTACGGAGCGTAGCCACCATGGGCATGAATAACCGCTGTCAGACGGTTCGGCATAGAGTCGAAGAGACTCTGGATGTCACCTTGGGGTATTGCATTCCATGAGGATTCAATTCTGTGCCAGAGTTCATCTACTGTAGTTGCCAGTGGTCGTTGTCGGGCCACTCGCTCCACGACCAGGGACGAGACGTTTTCAATAGGCGAAAGATCTGGTGATCGCGCAGGCCAAGGGAGTAGTGGAACAGGCTGTGCATCAAGGAAATGTCGAACGTTGCCTGCGATGTGCGGTCGCACATTGTCCTGTTGGTGGGTGGCTCCCAGGAGGACCTGTACATATGCAACAACCACAGGCTCTAACACCTCCGAGATGTAACGCTGGCTGTTTAAATTTCCGTCTATGCGTACTAGACACGTGTGGGATGCATATCCAATGGCACCCGATACCATTACTCCAGGTGCTTCGCCGGTATGACGCTGCAAAATGCAAGACTCCAGGAGCCGGTCTTCACGGATACGGCCATCATGGTTCTGGATGCAAAAGCAAGATTCGTCTGAAAAGACGATGTCATACCACTCCCGCGTCCATCTGCGTCGTTGAGCGCACCATTGGTCCTCAGACGCCTGTGCTGTAGAGTTAAAGGTAGGCGCAGCAATGGGCGCCGTGCAAACAGTCCGTGCCACTGCAAACGACGTCGCATCGTACATCCGGATGCTTGTTGTCGTGCCACAGACCCTAATTCGCGAGCTAGGGTCCGTGATGTGCTGGTTCGATCCCTTAGGGCCATGCGCACAACATGTCTGTCCTCTCGGGTGTTGGTGTGTCGGGGCAGATGTGATCCTTTCCGTCGCTTCGTCGTACCCTCCTGGACCCCATCGATTCCATATTCGCATCACAGTGGTCAGATTTCACCCAACGCAAGCACCAGTTTCGCGGCACGATAATCCACAGTCTCGGTCCGCTACGATTCTGTCGCGATCGAATTCCGACACGTGCTGGGAAGCGTTCCGTCTTCTTACACGAGGCATCCTGAGACCTTCTGGGAGAATAAACTGCCGGCAAACACTATTCCACTATGGAAAACCAGCTCACTAATCTCCCCTCTTACTCTTATACTGCTTCTAGGTGGTGTTACTGGCGCAAATGATTTGCATCTGCGCTGCGCTGCTAATCATATGCTTGAACTACCATGCTGTACGCATCATGCAAATTTCAGGCATGTCGGATGCTTCCTTCTTGGTGTTGCTATTTTAATGGCCAGCAATGTATATAGATATAAATATTAGAATTCAAGACAGATTTTTTCGGGTCATGTCCAAGTTAGTTGCAGATCCGGGTCGGGTCCAATTATGTGACGTCCGGGTCCAGGTCCAAAATTTTTGACCCGTTTTTAACTCTGATTACCAAGAGAGTTGGCATCAAACAAAGTCATCTCGATAATCATGGTGTTATTTCGTTTCTGATTTAACTGAATTTTAAAATATTTATAGGATGGGTAAAAAATCCTATAAATATTTATCATCCACGTCCTTGCAATTAAATAAGTAATTGATGATAAATGTCTTTACATTTGGTAGATTCCATTGGGAATTCTACACCTTTTGTTCAGTACATTTTTCATTAAACTGTTTCTTCAAGTGAAGTTATTGGACTTAGAATATTCCTTCTCATAGATATAGCACACAGGTATTCCATGATTTCTGTCCACTCAGTGTACAGTAATTTTCGGGCTTCAGATATTTTTTCTTGTACATAACCACAATGAAATTGTAGTACAAAATCAAAATGTAGCTTTGTTTGCATCCACTATGAGTAACATTTAAAATTTACCAGATGTAATATTCTGCGTGATAGTATTTTATTGCTATTTTATACTTATTTCACACAAAAATCATCCTTCAGATTCATCGTATGTTTTCCCATGAAAGTGGAAAATTATGATACAGGTCGTAATATTCTTTGCTAATTTTCAGTTTTACCGTAATGTGTCAGATGGTTATCCTCAATTATGTTCGCATTTTGAAATGAAATGTTTCTCAATCTTCCACTGAAATTGAGGACAAAGTGTCATTTTGTTCTCAATTTCGTTCTCAAAATCCGGTCACCTTAAATGCGTAGACACCTGCTAGATTTTTAGGCATTGCTAGTGTCAGCGTCCCATGAGACTGAACGCGATTCTTCTGCTTTGTACGCTGTTATTGAGGTGTACACAATAACTTATCCATTCACATTTCTGCAAAAACTAAATAAATACTAAAAGCCAGTTTGAAAGAATGAGCAAAATACTAATGTAAGGTTAACTCATTATCCTCCACTCACTGCAAATGCAGGCTCTAATTTATCCGCTGACATTAAAGGGCTTTTTTTTATATTAAATATATCTGAATTATACAACAACGATACGCTTTCATCTATGGACATAGATATCCAATAAGCTTCAATCTCTTTCACTATATCAACTCTCTACAATCTATTCGTAATCTCCGCTCTTTCTCCATCTCCACTCCCTTCACATTCAACGCCGTCTATTTACTTTTTCTGACTCACTCTCAACTTTTTTCCAAAATGTAAAGCTGTTCGGGAAAGTAGGACAAATTGTCATTTGCCTCAAATTTCAAAATTCAGTAAGAAAATGTCTAACCAAGAAGTAACAAAATTTATATTAGAAAACAGAAACTCAAAAGGAAGGTAGATTAGAGGTATATTTTAAAAGCACGAAAAGTTAGTAAATTTACTGGCTTTGAGTTTGTAGTCTGTCACTTCCAGTATTCAAGACTGAAAGCTTAGAAGGAGGAGGACATAAATATCTAATTTAAATTTACAGAAATGAAATAACGAATGCGCATCGTTTCAACGAAAATATATTTTATACATTGTGGGTCTGTTTACAGCTTGCAACAACACGGAAGAAAATTATCAAAATTAAGTAATTGGAATAAGTGCGGGCAAGTGTAATACAAAGTGCACAACGTAAGGTACATTAAATTTTATTTCAGTAAACTCTGAAGGGCGACCATGGTCTCTGTGGTCTCCCTCTTGTATAAGCGCCTTCTTGAAGACTTTGTAAAGAAATTACCACAAAGAATAAGTCTTGAAAACTAAGCAGTATGTAATAAAGAGCAAAAAAAGTAAATCAAGAACCATGTGTTGTTATTCAGTGAAAAATGCAACGGCGTAAATGCTGTCTTTGTGCTCAAAATCTTTTTCAGAGATTAAGGCAGAAGAGCATTAGTATTGGAGGTACCCTGCGAATGAGGATCGACTCCTAAAATTGTATAGATTAGTATGGAGCATTAGTACTGGAGGTACCCTGTGAATGAAGATAGACTCTTTAGGTTGTATAGATTGGTGTTGAGCATTAGTATTGGAGATACCCTGTGAATGAGTATCAACTCCTTAAGTTGTATAGATTGGTATTGAGGGAGGTACCCTGTGAATGAGGATCGACTCCTTAAGTTGTATAGATTAGTTTTGAGCATTAGTACTGGAGGTACCCTGTGAATGAGGTAGACCCCTTAAGTTGTATAGATTGTTATTGAGGAAGGTACCCTGTGAATGAGGATCGACTCCTTAAATTGAATAAATTAGTACTGAGCATTAGTATTGGAGGTACCTTGTGAATGAGAATCGACTCCTTAAGTTGTACAGATTAGTATTGAGCATTAGTACTGGAGGTACCCCGTGGATGAGGATAGACTCTTTATGTTGTATAGATTGGTGTTGAGCATTAGTATTGGATGTACCCTGTGAATGAAGATCGACTCCTTAAGTTGTATAGATTAGTTTTGAGCATTAGTACTGGAGGTACCCTGTGAATGAGGATAGACCCATTAAGTTGTATAGGTTGTTATTGAGGGAGGTACCCTGTGAATGAGGGTCGACTCCTTAAATTGAATAGATTAGTACTGAGCATTAGTATTGGAGGTACCTTGTGAATGAGAATCGGCTCCTTAAGTTGTACAGATTAGTACTGAGCATTAGTATTGGGGTGCCCTCTGAATGAGGATAGACCCCATTAAGTTGTATAGATTGGTATTCAGCATTAGTACTGGCGGTACCCTGTAATAAGGATGGACTCCTTAAATTAAATAGATTAATACTGAGCATTAGTATTGGAGGTACCTTGTGAATGAGGGTCGACTCCTCAAGTTGTACAGATTAGTACTGAGCATTAGTATTGGAGGTGCCCTGTGAATGAGGATAGACCCCTTAAGTTGTACAGATTGGTATTGAGGAGGTACCCTGTGAATGAGGATCAACTCCTTAACCGTTTAACTGGCTGGAACGAATTAACTCGGGGTTAGCAAAATGGGCTAAAATCAGCACGAAATATACTCTCTCTCTAAGAAGGGTGTTGAACGCGGACTGAACGAATGAACCTGCGCATCAGGAAGCGGTGCTTTCCTCTTTACCTTTGTTATTCGAAGTGGTCATTTAGGGGGATGACACTAATCCGTTCCGATTGACTACCTGCTAAAAAGGTTATAGTGATGTACCCAAGAAAGAAGTGAGAAGGTGTTTGAGCCACTAGTTTTTTTCCAGTGGTAGGATGTCCGTGTCAAGAAGACTAACGCTACGCCATCATGTCTTCAGTCGTGGAACGGTGAATATACTGCCCCGGTGGCACAGTGGTCTAAGTGCTGGCTTCTGCGTAATCGGCCGGGATGGGTCCGGGTTTTAAACCGGGTGTGGTATAAATGTTGCGTTCGTCTCACAGCAGTGGATCTCTCCCCTCTCTGGAACTAGTCCCTAAATTAGGGACAGGCGAGTGCTGTCCCATCGAGTTGCATCGAGTTACTCCCAACAACAAAACCAACGACTGCTTAAAGGGTTAAATTGAATAGATAAGTACCGATCATTAGCATTGGAGGTACCTTGTGAATGAGAATCGACTCCTTAAGTTGTACGGATTAGTACTGAGCATTGGTATTGGAGGTGCCCTGTGAATGAAATTAGACCCCTTAAGTTGGATAGATTAGTACTGAGCATTAGTACTGAAGGTACCCTGTAAATAAGGATCGACTCCTTAAATTGAATAGATTAGTACTGAGCATTAGTATTACAGGTACCTTGTGAATGAGAATCGACTCCTTAAGTTGTACAGATTAGTACAAAACATTAGTATTGGAGGTGCCTTGTGAATGAGGATAGACCCCTTAAATTGAATAGATTAGTACTGAGCATTAGTACTGGAGGTATCATGTAAATAAGGATCGACTCCTTAAATTGAACAGACTTCTTAAATTGAATAAATCAGTATTGAGGATTAGTATTAGATATGACAAAATGTGAATGAAAATTGACGCCTTAAGTTGATTGCATTTCCCTTTGTTGTTTGTATTTTTTCTTTTTTTTTTTTTTGCGAAAAACTGGAGGAGTGACAGGCATTACTTCTCCAGTTTTTTGGTGTCAAACGACAATCATGAGGAGCTCGGGAAGTAGTCGCTTGTCTCTAATTTGGTACCACTAGTTTCAGGAAGAATAGAGAGCCAGAGCCATCCGACAAACATCTCGCACACATGCCTCCTCTGGGACTCGAGCCCGGGTCTTTCGGGAACGAATGGTAGGATGGCAGCGCCTGAGACCACTCGGAGACAGGATCGGTCAGTCCTCCACTGTTCAATGCAAATTTAGGACGAATCATTGTCATCTATTGCTGTGAAACTGCTTCTGAAGTGGAAAAAATATTCAGCAGACAATACCTAATTTCTAAGGCATCTGGATGCCCATTATGGAAAAAACGGAAATTTACTGTCATTTGCTCTCAAAGTATAGGGCATGTTCCTTGTTAATTTCAATTTGCTTCAAACTGCAGTGTTGTCTCTAAACTATCTCTAACCAGCTAACAACGGGTTTCAGAAAAAAATACGAATTCCTAAAGAACTCTTCTTCTCTTTAATAGCAAAATGCGAGTTGTTTAACGTGCTTTGAGAACCCACGTAGTGTTTTGATTCATCAAAGTATCGATTCACGGTATCGATATGAAACTTGAGTGAAATGCTTGATATTTAGCATTCCATACTCCCTTGGTGCGCGTATTATCCAAAAGCACTCAGATCTCTATCACTCTTATGAGCAACGCGAGCATTTGAGTGACAAATACGCATAACTGTCGCCGTCAGCGCGAAATTTTCCAATACGTGAAATGCCCATTTGATCTTCAAAACTGATTTTTCTTTTTTCTTTAACATAAAAACTTGTTTATTTGCATTCTAAAACTGCCAAACATACATTTTCTAATTTCATAAAATATTTTTCATTTACAGGTCCCGTTATCCTCCATATACTAGTGCCAAAACCAGACTTCTGAAACGCTGTCTGAATATCTGCCCCAACTTAAGCCCTTCTACTCTACCGTATATCCTAATGTTTGTCATGGGTGTTGTAACAGCTTTATTTGTGAAGGAAATGTTCATGGTAAGAAAGTAGTTCGTGTTTCATGACAGATTCTTTTGCCACGGATTGTTTTTTATAGGTGGTAATTTATTTACACTTTTTATCAGTGATGATTACCATGCCCTTATATACTTTATTTTGTTCTGTTTATCGGTGCTGTTTACCTTTACTTTTACTTTTATGCTCTTTTCTTTTGTATGGGGGTTTAATGACCGCGGTGAGGTACTCAAAGCGATATAAGCAGTTACCCATCCCTAATAAAAGGCCACTGGTTCCAGGGAAGGGAGAGAGCCAGTGCAGTAAGGCACACACAACATCCGTGAATCACCGGGATCCGAACTCGGACCCTTCTCGGGCAAATTGTCATAAACCAGCGCTTAGACCACCTATGCTCTATTAAGTATTTTGTTCGTTGTTATTTACCCATAGTCGCTCAATGGTCGAGAGGTGAAAAGCTCCAACTTCTGACTTTTTCTGCATCTAGGTCTGGGTTCGAGTCACTGGGTAAGAGAGGGAGGGTGAATTTGTGTTTCCCTGGCCCATCGATCTTGAATTACTCACAGATGATTCCTTACAGCCTTAAGATGCTCGTGGGGTAATTACCACCACCCCCCAAAAAAAAAAATTACCCATACTTTTTATCTTGATATATGTGCATGGAAGTTGTTGAAGGCTTACAAAATTTCCCCATCTGCTGCGACTCCGCCACTACCCAAGATATGGATGAAGAACCGTCTTGTTCAACGAAAAGCAAAGCAACTTCAAGCATTTCAGAAATAAAACTCACAATTAGTGGAGCTGGTTAACATTTTTTTTTATTGGGGTTTAACGACTACCATGAGCAACTCGATGGGTTATAAGCAGTCGCCCATCCCTAATTTAAGGTCACTGGTTTCAGGGAAGAGAGAGAGCCAGTGCCATCCATGACTCACCCGGATTCGAACCCGGGCCTCATCTCGGGCGAATGATCAGAAGCCAGTACTTAGCCCACTGCGCCACCAGGGCTGCCTGGTTAACTTCAGTGGACGCAACATGTCATTAACAGAAAATAAGGTCTGTTTTCCTCACATCTCCTCAGAATCTTCCTCCATTCCTTTTAGGTTACTGTTAGCAGAACGAACCACGCTACGCAGTGAAACAAACTACAAAACAGTGGATGTTCTTTTGATACTGCTTTGCGAAACTTTGTTCTGTAGATGAGGTATTAGAAAGGTAGATCTTCATGAATTTAATGAGGGTAAGTATTTGCATGGCGTAAATGTCTCTTTTTGTGACAGAAACTCAACTTAGGGCATGGGTTTCCTCCTTATATCCACACAAATATGCTACTACACGTTTTTTGTTTGTTTGTCGGTGAACGGGCAGGGCTAGAAACACGTCCATCTGGATATCTGCCAGACCTGAACGATTGCTTCATGACGTCACGACGAGCGGCCGAAACGTCTAACACCATTGGTTGGCATTTCAACGGCTCGTGTAAATAGAAGCAGAACTACACCTGTGCAAGTAGAAGTCAGAACCAACCAATAGTCTGGGAGATTTTAGCGATTCGTCGTAATGTAGTGAAGCATTTGTCTAGGTCTGCTTTTACCCTCTTTGTTTCGGGTTTAAAGACCACTGTGAAAAACTCCTAGAGTTACAAGCAGTCGTGCGTCCCTAATTAAGGGTCACTTATTCTAGGGAAGAGAGTGAGTTAGCAACGTAAGATAAAAACACCACTACTACTTCGGGACGTCACGACGAGCGGCTGAAACGTCTAACACCATTGGTTAGCATTTCAACGGCTCGTGTAAATAGAAGCAGAACCACACCTGTGCAAGTAGAAGTCAGAACCAACCAATAGTCTGGGAGATTTTAGCGATTCGTCGTAATTATAACGAAGTAAATTTCTCCGTCATTTCTGTCCACGCCAGGATTCGAACTCGGATCCCCTCATTCCGGAACAAGTCACTCTACCAATTGAGCTACGCGGACGTTTGTTCTGACTACTATCTGCCTTTAAGTCGTGTGCGTCCTGCTGGCAGGTACGTCACATAATGTAGTGAAGCATTTGTCTAGGTCTGCTTTTCCCCTCTTTGTTTCGGGGTTTAAAGACCACTGTGAAAAACTCCTAGAGTTACAAGCAGTCGTGCGTCCCTAATTTAGGGTCACTTATTCTAGGAAGAGAGTGAGCTAGTAACGTAAGATAAAAACACCACTCATACCTCATCAGGGACTCGAACCCAGGCCCACTCGGACAGAAGCCAGAGCTTAGACCACTGCGCCACGTATGCCTAGCCTAATGCATGTTTAGATGACCGTCCTGCAAATGTAACGTATATTCTATTTTAACTTTCCGTTTGAGTTTCTTTTTCTGTGTAAATTTGAATTCGTTCTCTTAAACATTTTCAAACCTTAACGTTATGCCTTTTCCCTCAAATGAGAATGATGTTGGCAACACACTTAGGTCGGAACAAGAGTGACGTATGTGTGGCCGGATAAGAACGATAGATAAAAAGGCAATGCAGCGGTTGTTTTGGGGGATTGATGATAGACCTGATGTTATACTGCAATTGGATGTTAAATCACTGATATTGTATTGAGTACGCCAATAAACCGGATGCGAGTGTGGAGTACAAACCATGCAAGCAAAATAAACGTATTTGTAAGTACTACAATTGACCTCTTTCTTGTAATGCGTATCAGTACCTTCTAATATTACATTGAATTTATCACACATAACGTAATTACTGACGTAAGAACTAAGTTACAGAGAAAAGACAATTATATTATACAAATCCAAAACTCTGAAACGCTCATGTTGAAAATTTGGGGAGTTCCTGAAATTTGTGACGTTGTTTAATGCAATCGAGCATCTCCTTTTTGTATAATGAAATTACATGAATTCTTAGGAAAAGTGGGAATTATAATAAACAGTTTTCACACCATTTCTAAGAATCATTGAATTTTTCACTAGGGTTATTTGGAAATAATAATGAACAGTTTGTTTTCTGTTGAAAATGTTTTGATCCCTGATATAGGTGTACCCTTGACAAGTTTTGGAAAATATACAAAAGTATGTCGTTATTTTCCCATGAAGAGAACAAAACTTGGTACTTCCAAGAATTCAAACCATTAAAAAGAAAAACAACCTTTTACTTATTCGCAATAATTAAAAATGTTATTGTTAAACTTACGATTTGGAAGAAGACCACACTGATTGCGAACATAGTTTTGGTAGCCGTAGTGATCTAAGCGATGGCTTCCGATCATTCTTCAGAGATGGGTCCGGATTCGCACCCCGGTGAGGAATGGATGTTGTGTTTGTCTTACAGCGCTGGCTCTCTCCCTTCCCTGAGACCAGTAGCCCTAAATTAGGGACGGGCGACTGCTTACAGCCCACTGAGTTGCTCACGGTGGTCGTTAAGGTGGACCTCAAGGATTTTTCTTCCTATACTTCCAATGAGAAAACTTCTGTACACATTTTCTTCACAATTAATGCGCTCCCAAGGATAAAAATTTGAACATCGATTAAAATAGCTTCATTTTATAACTTGGAATACTTAATATTTTTTCAAACATAACCATAATTATGCAATCCAACATTTGTTTGCCTACTGACGTCATCAAAGTACAGGTCGCGCCATCTTTTTTCTGGTTTCAACACCACCAAAGGAGTAGTTATCAATTTTTAATATAATTATCGTTATGTTTTAGAAAATATTAAGTATTCCAAGTTATAATATGAAGTTATTTTAATCGATGTTCAAATTTTAATCCCTGGGAACGCATTAATTGTGAAGAAAATGTGTACAGAAGTTTTTTCCATTGGAAGTATAGGAAACAAAATTACTTGACGTCCACCTTAAACCTCCAATCGAAAAAAATAGTTTTGGTCATGAAAGAAATAAGAGATTACGCCATATAATACAAATTTTGAAGATAACAATCCGATTTTTGACGTAAATGTGACAAGTATGGTAAGTCAGATAATATCCAAAAAGTTGAAAATTTTCATCGTCCTGGACAGGACTCGAACCCGCGTCTCCCAGAAAACGCCCGGGTATGCTAACCGCTACACCACCCAGAACGACCAACTTCCAAGTTTCCTATCAATTTGAATATAACCATCACAGAATTCGCTAGTCAAAGCGGGACGCGGGTTCGAGTCCCGCTCCAGGACGATGAAAATTTTCAAGTTTTCGGATATTATCTGACTTACCATTCTTGTCACATTTATGCCAAAATTGGATTGTCATCTTCAAAATTTGTATAGTAGTTTTGGTATTCGCTTACAAAAGAATTCTCTTAGTTTTCACACCTACTCACGATCAAGGGTGACCTTATTGTTGATGACAGAAACACTTGCAACATTTTCGAAATACTGACATCGTTTTCGTGCCTTTGGAATTAGCATTGTGACTAGATTTTTACGATGTAATAGAATAAGAAGTCGGCCAACGATATTTGTTCCTTTTATCACATGGATATTAAATAAAATATGAATTAATTGATGTCCTGTACTGTGAGAAATGTAAAACCAGTTTGCCCAATATGAGTCTCTTTGGCAGACAGAGAGATTGAACAACAGAAAAATCCACTAGTGTGAAAGAAAATATTTCTATCTTAACTATATTTTTCTGCTTCCGATTAGTCTCTCTGTCTCTCTCTCTCTCTCTCTCTCTCTCTCTCTCTCTGTCTCCAGTGATATAGAAGGGGTTTAGCGCACCTTAGCGGTGCTAAGGCACTATTTTTCTAGGTTTAGCGGCGCTGAGGTACTTTTGGTGGAAAGAAAAGCAGGAACGAAGAAATTTTTTAGATGATCATGTATGCAAAAACAGGGAAAATTGTTATCTGTATGCAACCACTCGCATCTTGGCCGAATTTTCATACTATAGTGATGACTGCCACGGTGGTTGAGTGATCTTCGATATGCAAACACTCGCATCTTGCCCGAATTTTCCTACTATAGTGATGACCGCCACGGTGGTCGAATGTTCTTTGGTATACAAACACTCGCATCTTGCCCGAATTTTCATACTACAGTGATGACCACGGCGGTTGAGTGGTCTTAGGTATGCAAACACTCGCATCTTGCCCGAATTTTTATGCTATAGTGATGACTGCTACGGTGGTCTAGTGTTCTTAGGTGCTGGTTTCTGACCATTCGTCGGAGCCGGGCCTAAGCTCAACTCGAGGCATGGGTAGTGTGCTTGGACAATAGACAGAATCTGTCCCTTACGTTGAACCAGGGACCCGAAATTAAAGACGTGCGACTACTTTTAGCCTCCCAGAGTAACTCGTGGTGGTCATAAAACCCCGAAACAAAAAAATATTGTATAGATGAGGCGATGAAGTTGAATCATGAAGTAGGGGCCATCTCACGAATCGCAAAGGTTCTAGCTCGGAAGGAACTCCTTTACCCAGACAGCGGACCTCAAAATAAAGTTACGGGAGATAGCTATTGTATGGAATTAAGATTGCCCTGCTTCGAAGGGAAGCAAAGGTAGTAAAGGACATTTTTATTAAAAACTTGCCACCGGCTATCGGCTCCAATAAAAGTAATTCCTTGAGTTCCTTCTTTAATTCCGTATGAAGAAATTTCCTACATCCACGTCATAATCGTAGAAAAAACTGCCCATTAGTCATCCTGAATTGGGATTATGCTAATTTCATCTGTTCAACGTAACTAATATGTATTATTCACAATAAATACTGAGAATTGTGCACAACGACAGAGAAGTATTTAAATAAAAAATTTATATTCTTAGTGGATGGCTCCCAAGTAACATTATTTTTTTCATTTAAAATATTATAGCTCAAATTAAGAAATTTTAATAAAATTGATAAAATTAGCAATTAAAACTTAGAAAAAAATACTAAATCATAAAAACAACAAATTTGATTTTAAAAATTTTGAGGGTATTCTTCTTAGATTGTTTTTTCACCGCTAAGGCACTTTTTCTTATTTAGAACTACATCACTGTCTGTCCCTGTCTCTCTCTCTCTCTCTCTCTCTCTCTCTCTCTCTCTCTGAACAAATGATATATTTGTTCAATTCTCTCCTTTCGAGAAAAATCACTTTGCAAAAGATCGTGATAGAAAGAGATTTTCAAATGACTCTGTCTAGTCTGAAATCTGGTTCAGATCGTACTAATCAGAAAATACCTGTTAAAATATTTGTTTCCACATCATTCTTTTCAAAAAATGTTAGCAAATATAAAAAAGCCGTAAATAGTAACGCTGTACTAGTTATCCGATTTATTGGCGTAGAAAATAAACACATAAGCGTTTCCAAGCTTTCGCACATCAACCAGATGGCTTTTTCAAGGAAGTTAGACAGAAACTGCAAACTGAAAAATAGAACGCTTAACAATTTGAACGCGGGAACTTGACAATAAATAGATGCGACGTTATATTCATTTAAAGATACGAGGCATCACGTTGGTAGCACGTGGGATCCTGGTAGAGAAAAGGTGTTACTTGAAGAATTGGTTCCAAATTTGTGGCAACTCGAGCGAGACACAATCATTGCAAGCATCGCTGTTGGTAATGATCTCCAAGGTTTCCCGAATGGCTGTACATTTAGGGATAGAGTAGCTAGCTAATTTCTTTATACCATCCCACATGGGAGTAGCTGACTTGAATTTGACTTCTCTGGATAGTGCCGTGGCTACTTTACCGTATTTTGTGTCCCTTTTATGTTCGTTGACTCTGATTCCAAACGAACGCTTGGTCATTCCAATGTAGTATCGTTTAGAGCCGTTCGGATACTGTAGGGGGATCGTATAAACGCCTGCTTCGCAGGAGAGAGGTGGTTTTTCACTATTTCTCTTTAGTATAGTATGTAAAGATGCAGGGGACCTTATGCCGACGCCGTAGTTCATCTTCTTGAGGGCGTTTTTGAGTTTGTAAGACACACTTGGAATGTAGGGAATTGATCCTATATAACGTAGCTGCGGCGCAGGAAGACCGGAATGTTTGGCTCTGGATTTTTGGATAAAGCTACGTATCTGATTCAATGAATATCCTGCATCAGTGGCTAGCTTGATGACGCTTTCAATTTCGTGTTGTCTAGAATGGGTATCAGAAGAAACGGCGAAGGCTCTTTGAATTCGAGAACGGAAGATAGCTGCTTTGCATTCTGCGGGACAGAAAGAGCTGCGGAGCATCAGGTTGGGGACGGACGTGGGTTTATAGTATACTTGTGTGCCGAGGCGGTTACAGACGATTTCCTCAATAAAACATCCCGATAAGGTAAAGCGTTGTTGCTTTCAAGCTCCATCGTGAAATTGATCGTAGGATGTATATCATTGATTTTATCAAGGAAAATTGGAAGAGTCTCTTTTCCGTGAGGCCATACAAAAATACGTCGTCAGCATAAAGCAGCCAAGTGGTAGGCCGTGGGGTAATGCTGGAGAATATATTCTGCTCAATTGGGCGAAGTATTGCTTCTGCAAGGATGGGTGAAAGTGAGGATCCATCGGAGCGCCATTATTCTGTTTATATACTTGTCCTTGGAAACTGTAGAAGCTAGTATTAGAGACCAAGTCTATTAATTTGAAGATGCTGAGGCATGCCTCCTGCGTATAAAATGTTGAATTAGATATGGCATCCTTTAATGTTCTGATGGCTTCTGGAATGGGAATTGAGGGGTAAAGGGAAACCACGTCGAAGCTGCCGATAATGTCGCTTGGCAGGACAGTGAGTTTCTTGACTTTCGTTATAAAATCCAGAGTGGAATTTATTACTAAGTCCGATTCAGGAAGAAAACTACGTAGGAATTTGGAAAGTGCTTTCTCTAAATGGCACGTTGGTGCAGACTTCCTGGATACGATGGGTCTCAGTGGGTTTCCTGCCTTATGGTGCTTAAGTCTTCCGAACAGCTTTGGGATCTGAAGTCCTGGTGGTAATCTGGCGGCTTTCCTAAGATCGTCTGGAATAGCGGGTAACCGGGCTGCTCTTTGCAACTGCGCAATCCAAGAATTTAGAGGGTTCCTTTGAAGGGCTATAGAACCAGAGTCAGTGATAAAATCTTCAATTTTCGTATTGTAGTCTTCTGCGTCCATAATCGCTATCTTGCCAGATTTGTCAGTTAGAGTCAATATTATGGACGGATCATTTCTAAGGATCGAAACTGGCCTCGGAATTATAAATGTATTAGGTGTTTTAGTAGGATCATACCAAGATCGTAATTTAGAAGAACAGAGCTGGCGTAGTTCATCTTTTGAGTCGTTTGGAACTCGCTATATTACACTTTCAAATTCGGAAACGACGCTTTTTGGGTTCGACCTGGTTCGGAAGCAGAATTTTGGTCTAAGCTCCAAAACTTTTGTTTCATCTTTGGAAAGCGTCCGGTTGGAAATATTGATGAATGGAATTGTGAAATCTTTAGCCTTTGGAGTCTGGGAAGATCTCAAGTAATCCAGCTTTTTGTTATGCGTGGAGGAAAAGGAACGTTTAATTTTATCAACTAACATATCTACACGGAGGGTCGAGATGTTGAAGGTGATCGGGTCGCACAATCCGTGCAATTTCATGTAGAGGGAGTAACTCTTGGTCTCCAGTGACATAACGTCCTTTCTTTTCAAGTTCACTATACGTGACAGGGTCTGACGAAGAAATTTGTCCTTTTTATTGTCAAACCAGGATCCTTTAACTGTTGATTTGAAGTTGAGGAACTTTGGGATTAGGCCCGAAGTTTTGCAGGCTGATAAAAAGTCGAGGTGGGAGCGTTCCTTCTCCAGTTTAAGTCGAAGACGTCTAAAAAGTTTGAAGGTGTTCCACATTGCTCGGAGAATGGCAAAATCAAATTCATAACGAGGAACAATACACCAATTAAGTAGTAAATAGTAACGCTGTACTAGTGATCCGATTTATTGGCGTAGAAAATAAACACATAAGCGTTTCCAAGCTTTCGCACATCAACCAGATGGCTTTTTCAAGGAAGTTAGACAGAAACTGCAAACTGAAAAATAGAACGCTTAACAATTTGAACGCGGGTGCAACCAACGTGATGCCTCGTATCTTTAAATGAATATAACGTCGCATCTATTTATTGTCAAGTTCCCGCGTTCAAATTGTTAAGCGTTCTATTTTTTAGTTTGCAGTTTCTGTCTAAGTTCCTTGAAAAAGCCATCTGGTTGATGTGCGAAAGCTTGGAAACGCTTATGTGTTTATTTTCTACGCCAATAAATCGGATCACTAGTACAGCGTTACTATTTACTACTTAATTGGTGTATTGTTCCTCGTTATAAAAAAATAAAAAAGCCGATTTCATTAAACATTACTATTAATTTGGTGCTGTAAATGCAATGTAAATTCATTTCAAATAATGGAAAGTAGGCAACGAATTTAAAGATCCGAAAACTCATAATTTTAATCATGCACTAGTACTATTGTTTAACATAATTAAATATGAATTACCATTCTTCGGAACAAACAATAAAAATGTGTGGGAAGTTTTTCAATTGGTTTCTTGCAACTATACAAATTTTCAGAGTAATACTTTTTTTGTGGCAATGTTCCTTCAGAAGTTACGGTGTTTTCAATATGCCCTTCCATATATTTCCTGCAAATGTTATAATTCATATTCCTGAACAGTGAATCACAGAATTTACATAAAACTTTTTTTTTTTTTTTTTTTCATTGGAGGTTTAACGACCACCGTGAGCAACTCAATGGGCTATAAGCAGTCGCCCGTCCCTAATTTTGGGTCACTGGTTCCAGGGAAGGGAGAGAGCCAGTGCCTTAAGACAAACACAACATCCATGCCTCACCGGGATTCGAACCCGGACCCCTTACGGACGAATGATCAGAGGCCATCGCTTAGACCACTGCGCCACCGGGGCGGCACATAAAACTTCAATTATCTCTTGGGAATCGAATGAAAAAACAAATTCGAAAGTGGAAACGGTATGTCACCGCACTGAAGCTCCATGTTAAGCTAAAATGTTTCTGTTATTTTATTTGGATAGGAAACAGATAAATAGCAATTCTATTTAAAATATCAAATTACTATAAGTGCTAATACTCTGTCTGAGTTAAAATATTCTGTTGTTTATGTAACAATGTTGTATCTATTCGTTAATACACATTAAAAAAGAAGAAAATTAGATGTTTGCAGAGTAACGTAAAGATCAGCACCATGCCGTTTTGTTACTAAATATATTTTTGTACCTCTGTGTGTTAACAACCTATTTATTAATTTTTTTCATCAGGTTGTCAGAACAGATTCCCCGACCGATCTGTGAGAATTTGAATCTGAACAGCTTTGTAGCGAGCAAAGTGACTTTTCTCACATTTGTTGGAAATTGTAAGATGTTTAATTACGAAAAGCTTTGATGGTATGTACAGGACCTGTAATATACTGCACTCAAAGTTTAGAATTATGCTGTTGTTGAATTTTTACATACTGACAATGTATATCTCTATCAATAAAATGAAATGTTTTGTTTTGTTATTCAGTGTTGTTTGCATCATTTCAACAGTCTGATAATTTTGATCATGTAAATAAATATCCCATGAGCCCGAATATAAGGAGAGATTTTCATTTTAAATTTCCACTTTGAAAGCAGTGGATCTCCATTCTCGTATGTTATACTTCTCATTTTACAAGGACTTGCAGATTTTTGTTTGTTTGTTTGAGAGTTTAACGACTGCGCAACTCAACGGGCCACTGTTGAGTTGCCCCAAAGACATTGGAGAAGAATAAACTGGCAAACGTAATGCTAGAGGCTGTGAAACGACGGACAACGCCATCTGTGAATGGGGGAGCTGGCAGTGAACAGATGTCTGCTGGAAAGCAAGAATGTTTGATTGAATTCATAATATATTGCAGAAATTACATAGAAAGAATGTTCGCATATAACTTTCTAGATCAAATTGTAATCAGCAAGTCCTCACATCCGAGAGAAAACAAACGAGACTAGTAAGCAGGAAAATACGAGGCTATATCGCGGTAGACCGTATTCACAGAGCAGAAAAATAAAAAAGAAGAAAGAAGACTACTTAAAACAGGAAAAGTTCGCGTCACATAAACTTAAATCTTAAAAATAAATCAAAATCTTAAAGATTTAGAACTGAAATACTCGCGCAAACACGACAACTCTCTTGTTACTCCCTACAATGGCGGCATTCTATGTATGCCGGAAGTGGTAAGATATTTGTACTCTATGTTCCTCTAATGTCTTTGAGTTGCCCATGGAAGTCGTTATAATTATGAATTAGGGATCAATGCATCACCGGAAGTCGCTTGTGGATCAGTGATCCGTAATTTTGGGCCACTGGTTCTAGGGAGGGGACAGAGACAGTGCCGTTCCCACTCAGGACTCGGGCGTAAAGGTCTATATGGACGGGACTTTTTTTTCTCATCAGTTAAGGGAAAACTTCTGGACTCAGGCTGCGCCTGGACTGGAAGGTTTAGCATTTTTTTCCTGGTTTAAAAAAATAATCTGGTCTCACAAAACGAAGACTGACTTGCTAAAGGATCGGATGGCAAAGTTCACCTAGTAAAATGAAAGACTCCATCAGCCACCGGATTCATTGATTAGTTACAGCTGAAGCCGACAAGCCGGGCTGTAAAATCAGTCTGAAATGGGACAGTTTATTTATTTAAAGGGTGAAATCAAATTCCGTTTTCACTTCGTCGGCTTCAGATACTAAAACAAATGGCTTTTTTTTTTATTTTCCGATAATTTTTTACATGAACAGAGTTTTCAGCATCACGAAACCAAAACGAGCTTCCGGCGCTATTCGTTGTTGCAATGAAATGAGGAAGTTCGAAGTATGTGTTTACATATTTGGGGATCGAGACTACCTTGTCTGTACTTAAATGTATAAGAGGAAACGAGTTTATGTTTGTAGTAGAAGTATATTTGTAACAGGTCTAAACCTCATCTGTGGAAAAGATACCTACCAGAAATGGTATGTCTTTCTGCCTTACATTCTCTTTGCTACTAAGGTAAGCTAGTTTGTTTTGTTTTGTTTTGTTTTGTTTTCATTTGGGGTTATAACGACCACCATGAGCAACTCAGTGGGCTATAAGCAGTCGCCCGTCCCTAATTTAGGACCACTGGTCCCAGGAAAGGGAGAGATCCAGTGCCGAAAGACAAACACAACATCCATGCCTCACAGGGATTTGAATCCGGACCCATCTCGGACAAGCGGTCATAGGCCATCGCTTAGACCACTATGCCAACGGGGGAGGCTAAACCAATTCAATACATCGGCTTCGTTTCTGTTGAGCAGGGTGTCTTAAGCCTTTTCTGAGTCGTGAACATGACAAAATGGAATAGAACTGGTGGACCAAATGTAAAAGAAGAGTAAAAATGAGTGTGCTTATTATGATTTATATATTTTAGGGAAGTTTTGATTCCTGAAATCGTCGGAAAAAGAAACGATGCTGTTAACATAAGCTGACCAGAAGTCCCGAATTCTTGAGGACAGTCCTCGAATTTAGTTTACTGTTCCCCAAAACGTCTGCCTTTGGGCACGCAAATTGTCCTCAAATTTTGATGTTTGTCCTCAAATGCCCTCGAATTTACACTTCCTGATTAGCTCGTTTGATTTCTAATGAAAAATGTTCTTAAACTAGTTTTCGTTGAACCAATTTTTTTATTGGAGGTTTAACGACCACCGTGAGCAACTCAATGGGCTAGAAGCAGTCGCCCGTCCCTGATTTAGGGTCGCTGGTTCCAGGTAAGGGAGACAGCCAGCGCCGTAAGACAAACAAAACATCCATGCCTCACCGGGATTCGAACCCGGACCTCTTTTGGACGAATGATCAGAGGCCATGGCTTAGACCACTGCACCACCGGGGCGGCAATTAATTTTTCAACATGCTTCTTGCGAAAACATATGTTGATTGTTTTTTTTTCTTTTTCCGAGTTTAACGACTACTGTGAGCAATTCTAAGGACTATAAGCAGTCACCTGTCCCTAATTTGGGGACATTCGTTCTAAGGAAGGGAGAGAGAGAGAGCAAGTGTGCTATAAGGCAAACACACTGCCCGTGCCTCATTCCAACTGGAACCCTTACAAACTTGTACGAATGGTCAGTGGCCAGCACTAAGAGCACTGGAACGGCCAAATTTCGACTGTACTTGTTTTGAGTTCTTCCAAAAATGTTGACAAAATAAAAAATTCGCCATGCAATTCGTTCATTAGTGTGCAACTAGATTTTAATTCAGCACATGTACCTAAGGTAAAGCATTTCACTTTTGCTTATACGTTTTCGCCATCTTAGCTTTGCTTTGTCAGTACGAATTATCAACATTCTGCAAGATATATCCTTTTAAGGTATAAATTTTAATATCACACTTATAGAAACAGTATAGTTTTGTGACAAAAAGATTTACATATTTATTTGAATATGTATGTATTCCCGAATGACCTGCTGATTTGGGGACACCCCGCCATTTTGTCCTCAAATCAGTGTTCAAATATCTGGTCACCTTAAGTTAACATGATATCTACTACCTACGTCCAACAAGTTCTAGGACTCACCGCATAACTGACGTAACATTAGTGGGATAAACATATCAAGTGCATACCAGGAGACAACAGTCCTTGGCCAATCAGGAAACAGCTGGAAACCGGTTTAAATCGTCACCGACAAGAGATAGACTGCAACGTACCCTGCACGATATGGGCTTTGGGAGCCGACGCCCAACTCAAGTCCCCTTGATGTGTGCACGACACAGAGCTATGCGCCTCGCTTGGGCACGGCGACACCGTCATTGGACCATACGTGATGACTGGAAACCGTTCTCGTCCCATTTCATTTTAGCCATGGAAGAGTACAGAGTAAAGATCTGTTTTCGTTGGAAATTTGGTAAATCAACTACTGAAGCTTAAAGAACGTTAAAATAATCGTATGGAGACTCAGCATTATCCCGCAGCAGTGTTTTCGAATGGTATGTACGGTTTCGTGACTGGCGAAATCGTTTGATGATGATCCGAGAACTAGACATTCCTCCAGTGCGCGAACAGCGAAAAAAATCGAAGAGGTGCGGAATCGGTTAAAGATAGATCGCCGAACGACAGTGAGACTTTTGGCTGAGGTAGTCGACATAAGTAAGTCTGAACTCGATAAAACGGTAGTAATACGCCAAATAACTAAGTAAAGAACGATAATATCCGTTTATTGGCATACGACAGCAAACAGCCGGTTGCAAGCTTTCAGCACCTACGGGTGGCTTCTTCAGGCTTAGATGTGGTTTTGGAACAACGTTAGTATTCTAAATGAATGTACAGAAAATTTAAATATGCATGTGAAATATAAAAATGTATAAAAACGTGACAGCACGGCACGTGCAGAAGCAGTTTAAAACGAGAAGAATCAGGTCCTTTCACGAGAGTCACGCAGGAACATGCGCCATATCAAAGGCCATTGACACGTCATCGTTGCAGACATCGTTACTAAACAAAATCTCCAGAGACTCCCTGATGGCTGTACCTCTGGCGGTAGTGTATGGTGCAACCTGTTGCAAATCGGCCCATTGTGGAGTGGCAGAAGATGCCATGACCTCCCTAGACAGGACAGTGGACGATTTATTCTTCAAGACGTCCCTTTTGTGCTCGGACAAACGAGTCGCAAAAGACCTCTTTGTCATGCCAATATAAAACTTGATATTTCCATCCTGGTATCGAAGGGGTATGGAAAATACCCCTGCGTTAGCAAGTGATGAAAGAAGGAATTGTGATATTGAACTAGGGTGGCAAATTCCAACTCCAAGCCCTAATTTCTTAAATGCATTCCGGAATTCTCCACTGCCCTATCTAGGGAGGTCATGACATCTACTGCCACTCCACAATGGGCCGATTTGCAACATGTTGTACCATACACTACCGCCAAAGGTACAGCTCAAGGAGGTTATATTACTGGAGACACCACTGGCTCTGCCATCATGGGTCACAGCTAATCTGTGGTGGTGTGACATCACAAGCAGGCAAAACGAACAAAATTATACCGTTGATAAAACAGCAAGCTTGTGTATCATTGATAAAGATTATTGAATTACTCATTTTATCTGTTTATACGCTTAGAAGCTTTTGTTCCATTGGTTTCAAAGCAGCTTCTTTTCTGCGGCTGCGTCGTGCCTGCTCATGACGTCATTTGCAGCACGGACGGTGACTTATGGCGGCCGATGCTGCGTGGATAGGAGTGGTGTCTCCAGTAATATCACCTCCTTGGTTCTACTATAAATGAAATCAATAACAGAAATTGAACTGAAGTTTTTCTAGAATAAATTCAACTATTTGTGATACTAAAATATCAATATTTTACATTGAAACAGTAAAAAAAAACACACAAAATAATATTTATCAATAAAAATGTATAACCTGAAATGTTACAGAAATATTTCTTTACTTACTGTATATTTTACATGCCTGCCAAGACAATATACCATTTAAATAGAAATGGCTCTAATATTCTGATGCGCAGTCCACACAGTCGTTGTTCTAATTTTGCTGTTTACCAAATTTTCACCAAGTCATTTTATAAAATTTAATCCGGTAAGCTTTTTCATTCAGGAAAATGCGCACTAAGGTGGGTCGAATAAACCCGAAATTTTCTGATCGAAACTCCCTAGTGCTCAAAAGTTGTGAGTGAGCCCCACTAAGAATTGTGTGAAATGTTTTTCGAATCGGTTAATATCTTTGGCTCTGACCAGAGGCTCTAAGTTTGGAAATTTCAAAAAAATATGAAATTTTCGAGTGTCCGTCGAAAATACCAGAATTATTCGGATCGAAATGCCCTAGTGCAGAAAATGTTTTTTAATAACCATCAACAACAAATTTATGAAGTATAATTCTAATCATTTAATTTATTCGGCTCTGACCAAAGGCTCGAAGTTTCGAAATTTTACATAAAAAATGCGAAATGTATTGCAATAATGCACTCGCGTTCATTCTCCCTTTCAGCCAATCCAGCCTCCTTGTCTCGGTCTACTCTCCTCAAAATGAACTTGGCCACCATTGCTTTTACCCACGTGGGATGGGGCGGGTGGGGGGAGGGGATTCGAGGCCACCACCGGCGCCGTGCCGTTTTCGCTGGTATAATTTCGCTGAGACAAACGCTTGTTTGTCCCATTTTTGGAATCCCCAAAGATCTGTGCGACAGCCAGCTCTTTGAAGATGTCATAAGGTGTTGTTTCAACGAGAGACGTAAAATTATTTTGGATACTGACAGCAAACAGGAACCTAGTTTCTCATGTATTTGCAAACGCTGCGGCTGGGAAAATTGAAAATCTGTTTCAAAAAGCGTCTATTCCAGCAGTGTCTCAACAGTGTGTATGTGTTTTGTTTCTCTCATATCACAAGAAGTACATTAACATGAAGAGTTCTAGTAGACGTGTTACTAAAAGTCAAGCAGTGAAAGATATGGTTGAAAAGTTTAGGCATGAAGCAAATGCAACACTTTTTGATATAGCTGCATGCAAGCGCTCAGATATAAAAAATGCACTTGCCCTTCAGTGAATAAAGTCCCAGCCAAAGAACGACTGTTCTTCGTGGATCAGAGATCAACCAGGAAATGATACATAGGTCCCGTTGACCTTATCGAAACACAAAAGCTCCAAAAGTGGATCAAGAGAAAATTACAAGATTCTGCTCTTCCCAGAAAACAGGAAGCTACGTGCGTTTCCAGTGAGACTGACGAGGACGATCCAATTGAAACAAAAACCGAATTAATTTCACCCCAGTACCAGTAAACCAACTCAATCCCCTTTTCAAATGCGAGTATCATTTTCCACAACTGTACTTAGTAGTCAGCGGTTTTGTGTGTCTGACAGAGCAACTGCTGCAATAGCATCAAGTGTACTTCAGGATATGGACCTCATATCGAAATCAGACACTTCACTTTTATCCACGAAGTCTTTGACTTCGTAGATAACGAGAAAGTAAGATAACGAGAAAGTATCAGACACTTCACTTTTATCCACGAAGTCTTTGACATCCACGTTATCCACGAAGTCTTTGACTTCGTTGATAACGAGAAAGTAAAGATCAGATCATATGTAGATGGTTTTAGGAAGAGAGTGTCTGACCCCAGGTTTTAAACAACCCTTAGAAATGGGAAGCTAGGAGATTTGGGTTAGATTGCCCGATAGGAAAGTGACACGGAAGCAAGGTAGAAAGGGGAGAGGAAGACGCCCTTATTTATTACCGAGGGGACAGTACCCGGTGCCCGACGGCTTAATGTGCCCATCCGACGCACGGCAGATATCTAGTGGTTCCAGCGTTCGTACCTGCTGGGATCGAACCTGAGTATTCTCCGGGGCAGCAACGAACGTTGACCATTAGGCCATCCGCGACTTAGCTGAAGAATCACACACCAAATTCTAATGCATATAGTCAAAACCGGACATGGGGATTGTGGCTCCCTGCGCCTCTGTAAATTTCCTGTCCTACTTCAGGCGCGACGCTCTGGGTGGTCTATATAGGTTGTGCTTTAGCCACTCAGTTTTTCTTTGTTCCCACTCTTTAGACAACCCCAAATCATGGGCGCCCATATGGGGTACAAGAAGGGACACTCGCCCTCCCCTGAATATAAGATCATGTCCTTTCAGTTATTGGACAATACTATGGATGTTTTTGTGATAACACTAATTCTAATTGCTAATTTTTTCTGTGGAACTTCTGGATGCGTGTGTATGTCGTAAAAAGAAGAAAAACATTTGGAATTTCCAGTAAATGAAATATATTTTGGATCAGTGAACGAGAAAAGAATTCGAACACTGGCATTTCCTAAAAACTCTGAATCAGCTATTCACTACTGGACCCAGATATTTAGGAATTTTTCCCAGAAATTTGTCTTGAAGGTAATTTTTCATTCTCGGTGACCAGTTTATTGATCTTTTGGGTTTCGTGTCGCATAAGACCCAAGTGGCGGAAAGGATCAAAAGAACGACAAAGAAATTTTCTTATTTTCCTTACATACTGTCTAATCTATTTTATCCATTTCATATGTAGTTTTTGGGGGAGGAGGGTGGGAAGGGGGTTCCAATTAAATTTGTATGTTGAGAGTGTGGTAAAAACGGTTAGATAGCAAGAAGGCACAGTGCAAATTTGCATATGGTGTTTCTATATGTAACTCATAGTTGTAGTTTCTGTTTCCCCTCCAGAAATCTAAGTTATGGACACCCATACATAAAATACTTTAAAAGTTAGAGCACATAGCGAGTGCAATCATTTAAGATTTTAGGGAACTTGAGTAAAAGTTTAAGGATTTGCAGAAATTTTATTATATAAAATGACTTTTCTGTTAAATTTAGTGTCGCACTACTCTGTGAGATGAAGGGAGTCCTCTCTGAATTACTATGTAGGAGAATAGTGAAAGACACTTTTTTAATTATAGTTTAAGTAATTGAGAGATATTCCTTATCAAGTTACATTCAAAAATTTATAAACAGCCTTATGACAGAAAACATTAGAAAAAGAAAAAAATATATACGTAAGTAAGTTAAAAGCGTGAAGAAATAGTAACTTGTTAAAGGACATGGAGAATCAAATCCATGTTATCCAGTACTACATACGCTGAGCAAATACTAGATGCAGCATCGACCTAAATACTTTTCTTTTTTTACTGTGGAGGACATTATCCGCGTAGGGTAAAATCTGCACGAAACATAATTTTTTGGCAAGATATTGTGTTCTCCCATACATGCTTAGCCCCTTAATATCTTCTCCTCTCCTCAGCTCTGAACTGGTAGGTTGGCGACTGCTCTGCTTCCAGTCATGGTCCAACAACTTATTTCGACGACATTTTTACACTTAATCAGCTGTTGGTATCCCTGACTAGCCCCACATACGATCTAAGTCTTGCTACTTCCTAACTTTTAATTATGTTATTAATTTTCTTTCTACACCTTTTTGTGAATATTTCACGCTCTGCCTGTTGTATTTTCCTTTTTTTACAAAACCGTTTTTTGTTTTCTTTTTGCCTCCCCTAAAATTATGCCGCACTGGGCATTAGCCCACCTAAGCCCATTGGCTAGTACGGCCGTGCGCGTGGTTCATTCTATCCTGTAGGACTCCAGTTGTAAAACCTTTTTGTATATTTCTAAGCAGTAGCTGCTGCTACTGTAAAGTGTTCTAGTTACGTTGATGCTATATGATCATTTGTCTGGGGGTGCGCCAACCTCCTTGGGGAGGGCATTCTGATTTTTCAAAGAACTGATGCTTACGGGTTCAAAATTAAAAGTCTATGTAATGATTCCAAACTCATACACAATAAAATTCTTTCGACTAACCCATTACTGCTTATTTTGTTTTTTCTGAGTTCTTAATGTAATTCGTGTTTCCGACCTGAAATGCTTGATGAGAGTTTTATCAAAATTTCGTCTTTTAAATGTATTAGAGCTGCCAGGTGGCGCAATAGTCTAACCGCTGGCTTATGACCATTCGTCCGTACAGGGTCCAGCTTCGAATCCCGGTGAGGCACAGATGTTGTGTCTGTCTTACGGCACTGGCTCTCTCGCTTTCCTGGAGTTAGTGGTCCTAAATTAGGGACGGGCAGCTGCTTATAGTCCATTGAGTTGCTTACAGTGGTCGTTAAACCTTCAATAAAAAAATGTATCAGATTGCTAAAATCAGCTCACAATTTCGTATTTCAGCATGTATATAAAATGTCTATGTTAGAGTTCTTCGTTTCTGTTATTTTGACTTTATTTTTTAAACTGATTTTGTTTTAATTGCTACCACAGAAACATGGTCTGCACATTAGTTGATTTTCTTCTAAAAGAGTTTTTGCGCAAAGTGTTTTTGCTAGTTGGATTTGAATCGAGTAATTTTTCAGCGAGACTTTTCTTTCTTTTCTTCCTGTTTTTTTCGTATTCGATGTATTACTTCAGTGGTATGATGAAGTAACTTTACCTCTTTCTTGTTGCCTAATAAAAAAATATCGAGGATTTATTTAGATTTGCTTCATTTTCAAGTACCCTTTTTGTAATTTTATTCATTCCATCAGTTCTTTTGTGATATCAGATTGCAGTTTCAGTGGCCTTTGTAATTATCAACATTTGCAAACACTTTGTTTATGATTGTAAAACTCTCTAAGAAAAGAAAACTGAACAGCTTTCCATATTCCTATCAATGTATCCACATTTCATATTTCTTTAATGTTTTGTATCTAGCGAATTTTAGCCAAAAAAGTTTTGCATTACTTTGAAAATCCAGTTTGTTTGGTTTTTTATCGCACCGGAAGGTTATCCAGGCTGTTTGTCATTTTCTGCTTTGGCTTTCTATAGCTGAGGAAACTGAGTTTGTGGCCCTTGCAAAGCTAGACAGAGATATCTCGGCGCCCCCTGAGGACTCAAATAGTAATAAAATATGGAGCGGCATTGCGATTTAGAACGTATTCAACTGCTGCTGCTTTCGCTCTCTGGCATAGGAAACTGCGTTTGTGGCCTGTCTAAGACTAGCCAAAGGCTAGTCTTAGAACAGCTTTCCATATTCCTATTCATGTTTCCATATTCATGTTTTGTTACTATTTTAGTTGATTCCCCAACTAAAACTAGTAACAAAACATGCAACGGCATTTTAAAAGACATTCAACTGCTGCTTGGATGATTTGGGCAGGTTAGCGCCCTGCTAAATACTTGGTCTGCTTAACCCTAATCCGACTCTGAGCCCATGTGTCGTTGGGTGCCAAGGATTTACATCATCTTTCGTGGCCTTTTCCACCTAGGGAAAAGACCGATATGATATCCGTGCCTTTTTCCTTGTATTCATTATACATATTGCATGAGATTAAAAAATACATAATTTGGCCTGCCATATAAGACTGATTTGGGAAGCATTAGCTTTGGTAGGAGTACTTTCATCAATACGGCCTTTGGCTTCACTGAAGCTTTTAGAGTATCACACATTAACCGGCGGCTCTCAAAAGAACTGATTTTTGAATAGTACGATGTGGCCTATTTTTTTATTTCCAATTTATTTATTTGTTTTTTGGTTGGAGGTTTAATGACCACCGTGAGCAACTCAATGGCTATAAGTAGTCCCCCATCCCTAATTTAGGGCCTTTGGTTCCTGGTAAGGGGGAGATGCCATGCCGTAAGACAAACACAAAACCCATGTCTCACCGAAATTCAAACGGACCCATACGAATGGCCCATTTCCAATTTAGAGAGGCTTTTATGTCAATGTTTCATGAATTGAGGAGATCAGAGTTTTATCGTTATTTGCTTATAAATGCATAGCCGCTAATTTTAAAATTAATTTTTCGCCATAAGTTTTACATAGATTCATGGATTCTAGTTAAGTAGCCGTACTACATCAATCAGTGCAAATGTTTTCATCCATTTGGCTACTACTGCTGCATAAGATTTGTTGGCAAGGATCGTTCTATCAGCATAGATAGAGAATCTTCATCCTTAAGGACTGCTTCAGCAAATTCTTATAATAATTAGGCTTACTGTATGTCCTGGATTTTCGTGTCTTGTTGCGACCAGTTTGCTGGTTTGTCCCAATCAGAATCAAAAACAAATTCATTAAGCCGCTAACTCATAGCCAAAATATTCAATCAGCAGCCATGTTGCCCAGCAGATATCCACTTCTGACGTCACATGAAAAAAGGTCCCTTATGGCCAAAATATCCAGCATTGAGAAGATCACCAACCAGGAGCAACAGGCCAACAGCCGACCTTGAATCTTCAAGAAGGCCGAGTGCTCATTCCACAGTATTACACTTACAGCTTACGCCCAGAGTGAAAACAAGAAAGAGAGAGACGCACATACAAACATACGGTTCCAGCTACACTGAAGCAAAAAACACAGAGAGCGTCAAACAGGTATCTACGTATTAAAACCGTTAAAAAAATAAAAGGCCATGCGTTTGAGAGATGAGTTTCCTTTTCAGTGACTTCACGTGGAAACCAAGGCTTCCGACAGGTGTCCAACGCTATCGTGTATGACGTTAAACACGGCACCGATATAAGATGTCGCCTAGCATGAGAGTAGCGTCGCTAGGACGTCGGATAGCCTAGTGTTCAACGTTCGTGACTGCCACGGAGAAACCTCAAGTTCGATCGCAGCAGGTACGAACACTCGAATTACTAAATATACGCTGTGCTTCGGATGGGAACGTTAAGCCTTCGGACACCGGGTACTGCTCCCCAGGTAATAAATAAGGGCGTCTTCCTCCCCTTTCTACCTGGTTTCCGTGTGACTTTCTTATCGGGCACTCTAACCCAAATCTGTTAGCTTCCTATTTCTAAGGGTTGTTTAAGACCTGGGGTCAGACATTCCCTTCCTAAAATCCTCGACACTTGATCTGAGAGTAGCGTCGCAAACTGAAGAAACTCCTCTCTCTAATGTCGTGGCCTTACCTCTATTCATGCGCAAGGAAGAGAACGAGCGAGAATTCATATCGTCTCCTCTTTAGAGGGCAGTTTCAAACACAGGAACAGCAAATATGTAAATACAGCAGCCGCTTCTGTGGCAGAGTGGTCCAAGCTTTGGCTTCTGACCATTCGTCCGAGATCCATGCCTTGAACGGATGTTGGTTTGTCTACTGACTCTCTCCATTCCCTGGAGCCAGTGGCCCTAAATTAGGGCCGGGTGACTGCTTATATCCTATCGTGTTGCTCACCCCGCCCTCGCTCCCCTAAAGAACAGTGTTTCGGAAAGTAGTTGAGACAGAAACTGGAAATATGTAAATTCAGGGTTCCAAAAGGTCCGTACTATGAGGATGTAGCAGACGCGTGACTCTCAGCATGGCAACGAGCCTTAGTTACGTAAGTGAAGGACAACCAGCCCCTTTGAAATGATGGCGTATTACTTTTAAAGTTTTACTTCCAAGTACAAAATGCGGTATTTGGAAAAAAATAAAGAGATTGAAGGAAAGAATCCCTATGTGCTGAATGCAAATATTATTTTTTTTTATTAACGACCAATTGTTTTGTTTTGATTGAGGTTTAACGATCAATGGGATATAAGCAGTCGCCCGTCCTTAATTTAGGGTCACTGGTTCCAGGGAAGGGAGAGAGAAAGTGCCGTAAGAAAAACACAACACCCACCGGGATTCGAACCCGGGACTTCTTTCGGACGAATGATCAGAGGTCATCGCTTAGACCACTGCGCCACCGGGGCGGAGCAAATACCTTCGAAGGTGACGCGAAAAGTTTTCCGAAAGTGCAAATAGCAAATGTTTTCTATTACTTCGTCTTTGGTAGAAGTGCCTTTACCTCAGAACAGTTCGAGTCATATAAAAGTCTCGAAGCATCTAATAATTTCTCCTCGTCGGTATTCTTTTACAGGGTGATTTAGAGAGATCACGAGTTCGTGAGTAATGAATAATTTATGAAAAATATAGGTACGCTGCCTTAGTAAGTAAGGTTCTCTTCCCTCCCAGGTGTGGAGACCTGGGTAAAAAAGATAGGTTTTCTTTCTTTCTGGGAATCGCTGATTCTGGATAAAACTGACCCTTGAAAGGTTCTCTGTTGCCTTTTTGAGAGTTTAACTCTCCAATTAAAAGTGTTTTTCTAAGCTCTGGGAAACAGAGCAAAATCTGTTTGTTTTCTTTTTCGTTTTTTTTCTCTCGCAAAATTGTGGGGAAAAAGCACAATAGTTTTGTTACGATTTACCCCGTAAATAAATTTAACAGCATAATCCCGGTCTGTAAACAGACCTAGACACCAAAAAAAAAAAAAAAAAAAATATTTGGGCAATAATAGTAGCCATTATTTTTCATTTTTCCGCAAAAGTGTGTTTCAGTTCCAGATAAAAATCCAGGTTTACTGAAATAAAATCAGCGATGGTTTGGAAAGGAAGTATCATATAGACCAAACTAGTAAAGTAAAATCCTCCAGCACAAACAGCCAAATAAATAAAAGTGAAAATACTAAGTGAAAAACCGAAAACTCGCAGAATAAGTTGATTAGGGGGACGGTATACGCGAACACACCTAAAAAAATCCAGTAGAGCCAGAGATTTGATTCTGACTAAAAACTATTTTCGTTAACAAATTAACTTTTAGCCCATAAAAAATTTCAACACCCCTCTAAATCAACCAGGGACCTTCTGAAAAGAAGTCCCTGGAGACGAAAAACCCACGTGCACAGAAGTGCCGATTGGGTACCGAAGCGTTGATTTAAGAAAATTTTTGACTAAGAAGCAAACTCTAAAAAGTGTTCTATAAGAAAATAGTCAGTAGCAATAAAGCCCACACTAAAAAACAGCTACCTTTTAAATTCAACTTAAAAACTTTGAATCAGTGAGTGAAACGCCTGGCCCAATAAGTGCAAGCGCTGCACGCCAACAGTTTTTGAACAAGTAAAAGATAGATTATCTGCTTAACCAGAAATCACTGATTTCTGGATAAAGCTAACATTTAAAATGTCCTCTGCCTTTTAAGAGTAAACTCTTTAAAAAAGTGTTTTCTAAGCTCTGGGAAGCGATCTCCGATCTCCTTTCGTTTGGCATATAAGCGATTCCCTTCGGTACTGCCTTTAGAGACAGCAACTAGCAGCCTAAAAAAAACTTACGGTCGCGATTTCCTCTATTACTGCAATTAATAACACAAAATCTAGGCAATTTGGCTTCGAATTTTTATAAACACCGACCGCTGATGATCGCATTTTACACACTAACTGCAGGACAGCCGGCTATGCTTGTCCTTCAGGAACTTGCAGGGACTGTTGCCACTTCACTTAAACTTCTGGATGACGTCACGTGCCACACCCTTATAACAACATGGGTGTTTTTCATGTTTTTTGGTAATACTTTTCTTCCAAAATTTAATCAGTATGATGATTTTAGAAAAAAATTTGTATAAAATTAATATTTTACCATTACACCAGCAAATTTTCCAAACAAAGTCAACCAATAATTTATTTATTATTCTCATTATTATTATTATTTCTTTTTTGATTGGAGGTTTAACGACCACCGTGAGCAACTCGATGGGCTATAAGCAGTCGCCCGTCCCTAATTTGGGTCACTGGTTCCAGGGAAGGGAGAGAGCCAGTGCCGTAAGACAAACACAACATCCATGCCTCACCGGGATTCGAACCCGGACCCTTTCGGACGAATGATCAGAGGCCATTGCCTTAGACCACTGCGCCACCGGGGCGGCCATTATTTTTTGATGGAAGGCTTAACGACCACCGTGAGCAACTCGATGGGCTATAAGAAGTCGCCTGTCCTCGATTTAGGGCCACTGGTTCCAGAGAAGAGACTGAGCCAGTGCCGTAAGACAAACAAAACATCCATGTAACACCGGAATTCAAACCAGGACCCATCTCGGATGAATTGTCATGAGTCAGCGCTTAGACTGCTGCACCTCTGGGGCGGCCATGTATTTTCGACAGTAGTAGATGATAGTTCATTAGTCACCTCGCCAAGCAAATGGTGTTTTTTTTAATTGGGGATTTAGCGAGCACCGTCATCAACTCAGTGGGCTATAAGCAGTCGTCCGTTTCTAATTTAGAGTAAGGTGATCAGACGTCCTCATTTTCTGGGGACAGTCCTCAATTTCGTAAAAACTTATTGAGGACGTCAAATATCCTCAATTTCTTAGTTTTTTTCCACAATTTTTGAAATTTCCCCCAAAAATTGAAATAGGTAAAAATGTGTTAAACAAAAGGCCTAGAATTCAATTGAATTTACCAAATGCAACCAAATTTAGCATCAATTTCTTATTTAATTGCTAGGAAATGGATTCATAGAGGAAAGGTATGGAACTATTTTCCGAAACGGATGAAGTTTTCTTTGAATTAAGTTAGAAGTCGTGCAGTATTAATGGGACATGCCGAAGCATTAAACAAAGTCATCTAGATAAATGTAGTGTTACGATTTCGTTTCTGTTTTAAGATCTTCTTTTTCTATTTTAACTGGATTTAACTAAAACATTTTTAGGATGGGAAATGACTCTCATCTTTCTCAGCATCCACTTTCTTGCAATTAAATAAATAAGTAAGGCAATTAATTTGGTTACAGCCGCCCCGGTGGCGCAGTGGTCTAAGCGATGGCTTCTGATCATTCGTCCGAACTGGGTGCGGGTTCGAATCCCGTGTGGCATGGATGTTGTGTTTGTCTTACGGCACTGGCTCTCTCCCTTCCCTGGAACTAGTGATCCTAAATTAGGGACGGGCGACTGCTTATAGCCCATCGAGTTGCTCACGGTGGTCGTTAAACCTCCAATCAAAAAAGAAAAAAAAATTGGTTACATTTGATAGATTCCATTGAGAGTCCCACAAATTTTTTCAGTACATTTTTCATTAATTTGTTTCTTCAAGTGAGTTTATTGGACTTGGAATATTCCTTTTCATAGAGATAACTTACAGTTACTCCATGATTTCTGCTCGGTCACCGCATAGTAATTTTCTGGCTTCAGATATCTAGTCTTGTACAGAATCGCAACGAAATTTCAGTACAAATTCAAAATCTAACTTTGTTTTGCAAGTGCTGCACCCTACAAGTAAGACTTAAAAAGTTTCGGAAGCAATATACTGCATAACAATATTTTTTTGCCATTTTATAATTATTTCTCATGAAAATCATTCTTACGATTCATTGTATGTTTTCCAATGAAACTGGACAATTATGGGACATTTCAAAACATTATCTGCTAACCTTTAGCTTAACCACAATGTGTCAGATGCTGTCCTCAATTATGTCCTCATTTTGAAACGAAATTGTCCTCGATTTTGAATTGAAATTGAGGACAAATGTCATTTTGTCCTCAATTGTATTATCAAAAATCTGGTCACCTTAATTTAGATTCACTGGTTCCAGGGAAGGGAGAAAGCCAGTGCCATAAGCAAACATAACATCAGTTCTTTGCGTTCGAAGCCGTACACATCCTGGACGAATGATCATAAGACAGCGCTTGGACCACTGCTACGAAGCGGCTAAATGGTGTCTATGCTCTAGGGCTTGATGGAAAAATTTGTCCAAAGGATGGCCGTACTGCACTTTCATCACTCATTCACGAAACAATCGACGCCGCCCGGTGGCGCAGTCACATAAGACCATTCGCTCGAGATGGGTCCGGGTTCGAATCCCAGTGAGGCATGGATGTTGTGTTTGTCTTACAGCATCATTTCTCTCCCTTCCCTGAAACCAGTGGCTCTAAATAGGGACGGGCGACTGCTTATATCCCATTCTGTTGCTCATGGTGATCGTTAAACCTCCAACAAAAACAAAACAAAAAAACTATCAACTTTTAGACAACACTGGACATAACAATAAAGTATTTAAATTATTTTCTGTTCTAGGTCGATTTAGTAGTCTCGCATTTTAGCGTTTTGTTAAGCAAGGAAACATTGGCCAATCAAAATTACCGAAAATATGTATTTCTGGCGAATGAAAAAACACGTAAGGAAGCCAAATTTTGTCACACATGAGTGAAAAGCGCGCGATTCATGCGTTTCAGTAATGGTTGTGATATGTTTTAAAAGTTTTATATTTCCGTAAAAAGTCGTCTTCTGTATTCTGCAGAAACTGTCAACCAAGGAATAATCACTTTAGATTCCTAATCAAGAAACACCTTTCCTTTTAAGATTTTTGAGTATAATAGTTACTTTGGCTTCGGCGTAACTTGAGGCAGATGGCTCAGTCCTCTTAGCTTGATGAGCAGTTATAAACGTATAATTTGTGATTTGGTTCAGAAAAACTCCGAGAAGTTCAGCAAATGATTGTGTGAAAGTTGTTCAGTTTCCTTGATGCTACTTTGCCGTTATGCAGGTAAGTTTCAGTGTAAACGAGCAATCATTTTATAGGATACGTTAAACATTATTTTGCAACTAACTAGCCAACAGTTATACACTTTCTGCTTTGTTTTGAAATCACTCGTGTTATCTGATCCCTAGGAAAGCATCTTAAACACCCTGGACTCTAAGGAAGATATAATTTCATCCTTTAGTTGCGCTGAAATTATGTATTTCATTGGTTCTTTGGAGAATAGTGCTTAAAAATTATGTATTTCATTGGTTCTTTGGAGAATAGTGCTTAAAAATTATGTATTTCATTGGTTCCTTGAATAGTGCCTAGCTGCCCACAGTTCATTTAAAAGTTTTTTTTTTATAAATTTCATTTAGTTACTAGGTCGGGTATGAAACACCTGCAGAGCTTGTAGCCATGAAGCATAGTAGCATCATTATGCAATAAAGAGTTCAGTAGGCTATAATATGCTGTTCAAGTATGTAGGGCTTTAAGCCAATTTTGGCCGCCCGGTGGCGCAGTGGTTCAAGGCGTTGGCCTCTGATCATTCGTCCGTAAGGGGTCCGGGTTCGAATCCCGGTCAGGCATTTATGTTGTGTTTGTCTTACGGCACTGGCTCTCTCCCTTCCCTGGAACCAGTGACCCTAAATTAGGGACGGGCGACTGCTTATAGCCCATTGAGTTGCTCACGGTGGTCGTTAAACCTCCAATCAAAAAAAAAAAAAAAAAAAAAGCCAATTTTGTTAAAGGAGAAATAGAGATCATTAGTGTGTGCACATGTCAACAGTGCATGGAGTCTGTTATCAAACGCCCACAAAATATACACTGACCATGTAATCTGGCCAGGCCTTTAAATTTTTAACATAAACAAGTATGGAGGATTGATCTGTCAGGCTGCACTAGATATTGCACTACTGTTGAATTGTTATTTCAGCAGTGCTATTAATTTTCCTTTGGTATCTGAAAGAGAGTAGTTCATATTTTTTGACTGATTTTCACTAGCACAAATAAGTTTTGCATGATTCCTGTTCATTGTTAAATGACATTAGACATTGATTTCCAGAGTAATATGGTTCTTCTATATGAAATTGGAAATGGTGGCCAGAGTAATTGATTTCTGACTAATTACAGAGGGTGAGTTGAAAGTTTTGCAATATTTGCATTAACTGCATATACTGCGACGGTTATGTCGTGTTTAAACTAGTTCAAGTTACGCACTGCAGTCAGTCGAAAGGGATATAAAGTGGTAGTTGTTGCTGTGAACAGCATCGCATGTTGTCATTCTGTTAATGGTTGGACTCCTAAAAGATGAACAGCCACAACCGGCTAATTAGGGAACTTTTGCTTTACGAGTTTGAACTCTGCCAGAACGCTGCTCAAGCAACATGAAATATTTGTCATATGAAAGGGGAACGCTTTGTAAACCACAGCACCGCAACCAGATGGTTCAAGAAATTTCACTGGTGACAGAAACCTTGACAAATCAGCCAAGGTCAGGTAGGCAGCGAACCGTGGATTCGGAGGCCGTAGATGCAAATCAAACAACTCCGAAACGGGTCCGGGTTCGAAGCCCGGTAAGGAATGGATGTTGTGTTTGTCTTACGGCACAGGCTCTCTCCCTTACCTGGAACCAGTGACCCTAAATTAGGGATGGGCGACTGCTTATAGCCCATTGAGTTGCTCACGGTGGTCGTTAAACCTCCAATCAAAAAAAAAAAAAAAAAAAAATCCAACAACCAACTTTCGCAGATTATCAGGCAAACTCTGCATATCACAGACCATGGTTCATCACCTTCAGGACATCAGCAAGGTCTACAGGAGCTGCTGCATTGTGCCTCACGAACTGACACCAGCTGAAGCAAACTGCCAAGTGGAAGTGTGCATGAAACTCCTAGAAAACTTGTACAATGTACATTTCATCAAGAGAATTGTTATGTGTGATAAACAGTGGGTCTATTTCAGTAATTCTAACACACAACGGCAGTGATTGAACCTGGGCCAGCTTCCAGAACCTGTTGTCAAATATGGGTGCTTCGAGCACAAGGTGATGCTCTGCATCTAGTGGAATTTCAAGGGGATAATCCATTATGAATTTGTTCCAGACGGTTGAAGCCTGGTGATTTTTGAGTATAATAGTTACTTGGACCTTCTACTACTCTGAACAGCTGGAGCAGATGTATGCCATTCTAAAGGAGAAGTACCTGGCAGGCATTGGTGAACAGAAAGCGCTCACTCCTACAGCAGGATAACACTCGGGCCTCATACCGCGTGAATAACCCAGGCAAAACTAGGAACTTGAGGGCATCGAACTGTTGCCATACTCAGCGTATAGTCTGGACCTTGTTCTGTCGGATTCATCATCATCATCATTGTCAACCATTATCAATCCACTGTTGGACGAAGGTCTCCCCAAGTTTCCTCCACAACGGTCTGTCTTGTGCCAGTCTCCTCCATGTCACTCCCGTATATCTATATCTCCCATGTGGTCTTTTTCTGGGTCTTTTCCTGTCCCTTGGAATCCAATCTAAAATTTCGGCTGTCCATCTATGGTCTGTCCTTCTGGCAGTATGTCCAGCCCATTGCCATTTCAAGGATTTAACTCTGATCATGATGTCTTCCACTCTCATCATTTTTCGGATCCACGAGTTCCTCTTCTTATCTCTCCTGGTTATACCAAGCTTCGAGCACATTCTTATATTCCCATACTCAAAAAGGCATATGGCACGATATTACGTGGCCAAAGACTTAAATGTAGAACTGCTATTAAAAGCAGCGACAATACTGTTCGTCACATATATTTTGTTTAAGTATGCAGAGTGGAGTAGTTAGGTCCATATAATGATATAAAAATACAAAATGAACATTAATGGTAAAAAAATTTTACTTATAATAATTTCGGCATTTTTAGTCACTGTGGCAAAGCATCTGCTCGATAGAACGGACATTTGCTTATTTAGATGAGATCCAAGTTCTGCCTGAACAGAAGATTCACGGATTAAGAAACACTATTTCCAGTTAAAATTCTATACCCTTGTATAGGTGTTTGCAAGGAATGAGGATTAAAACGTGAAAGTTAAAAACCCAAATGAATAAAAAGGGCACAAAGGAATAAAAGATGGACCCAAACATAATTCACCAACGCAACACACTTCCAAACATGTTTCGGCAAGAATTTTGCCTTCCGCAGTGGAAACATTAAAGTGTATGTGGGCAATAAGTCCTCGTTGACGATCCTCGAAAGATTGATGTAATGTCTTTTATCGCTCTGCCTTCAGCTTTCGTTGTCACAGATCATGGACAACTGCACATCACTGCACAAGCCGTTAGTGGTGGCATCTATTGCATTGTGTTCTTCTTGGTCTACTTTTGCCATTCTGCACTTGGCGATCTTATTTTTATTTTTCTTAAATTTTTTTTTATTGGAGGTTTAACGACCACCGTGAGCAACTCAATGGGCTATAAGAGAGCCGCCCGTCCCTAATTTAGGGTCACTGGTTCCAGGGAAGGGAGAGAGCCAGTGCCGTAAAACAAACACAACCATTCATGCCTCACCGGGATTCGAACCTGGACCCCGTTTGGACGAATGATCAGAGACCATCGCTTAGACCACTGCGCCACCGGGGCGGCTGCGATCTTTGAACCTATGTTTATTAGCTTTTTGAAATCAATTGTTTTCCTGTTCGATCAGATATCGCCAGGCATGAGGTAATTCAATTGGTGAATTAGTGTTGCAGCATTTATTTCCGAATTTCTCAATGACTACCACTTCCGATGTTATGATCTGTCTACGAGTCCTGTGTGATGTTAAATGTCTAATATTCTCCAAGTCTAGCTTCGATTGATTTTCCACGCAGTGTTGTATCAGAGTAAAGATTAAAATTAGCGGTCGGCACTGGCCTCGTGGCGACTGGATAAAATAAAATTGGCCAATAGAAAAAGTGATATTTGTCGCCACGTTCAAAAATTTGCCTTTTTTCATTGCTAAAGAATTAATTTGCATTTTTAAAACGCTCCTGTTATAGGAAATATATTTTTAAATCATCCAACTCGCGCGTGGTGAAAAACAGCCCTTTCCTCCGCAAATAAGTGGGTACGATCTATTTATAGATTCACTCTTCAAGAACGGGGGCGGCTGTTTGTTTTTCCATTTAAGTTGGTGCACAAAGTAACCATATCGGGAATGGACACCTGTGGCTTTAGATGGAACTGTGGCATCACAACTAGTCTTCAGCAGCTCGTTTTTTAAAGTTTGGTTCTGAAATTGCACGATTTTCCATTGCTTAGGCACTTCTTGCTTATCATCAAATAAAATGGGCAAGCATTTTCCCTTTTGTTTACAAAAAAAAACAAAGGTAGAAAATCGGGACTTCACTTTCCACGCCGCATGCCGTCTTTCAATCCATGCAGAGTCGCGCTTCCTTTGCACGTGTGAAGTTGGCTTTAAACAAAATAAAAGAAACTCTTGTCTGCCCTTTAAGGCTCTATGGGACCCGCCATCTTGTATTGCTGCCTTCTCTTATTAACTAACGGGCAAGCGTATTTCACAAATTCCTCGGGCAATTTTGCACATTTTGGAACGCCGTTTGTGGCTAACGCAAGATATATGATAAATAAAGAGTTCCCTGGTTTCAGATTTTTATTTTGGACCCTTTAAGTATTTTTTATTAATTAATAAAACTATGGAAGACGCCTTGGTACAACTTTCGCTGCAGATAAAAAATGAAGGGAAAGGTCAATAAAAATTCTGAAACCAGGGAACTCTTTATTTATCATATATCTTGTGTTAGCCACAAACGGTGTTTCAAAATGTGCAAAATTGTCCGAGCAATTTGTGAAATATGCTTGCCCGTTGGTTAATAAGAGAAGGCAGCAATACAAGATCGCGGGTCTCGTAGAGCCTTAATACAGTAAAATGTTACTAAGAAATGGGTAAACACAAGTTTTTCGCAAATTATATATAAAAAATCAATACTGTATTGTTCACTTTGCCGTGATAGTCATTTTTACGGGTCACGGAAAAGGCCAAATTCCATCACAGGCGGAATAAGTACCGATTTTGAAATTTAATTTAGCTTTAAAAAAGTGGAAAAGAAAAAAACACTTTCCGTATTGATCGGTTTCGAAGAACAGGCGGTTAGAAATAACAAAAACTGCGCTTCACTAGAAAAAACTTTAAAAATACGAAATTGTCCTTTTTCGCTATTACTGAAGCTATTAAAAATGAGAAACATAATCAGAAAAAATATAACAGGGTTCCCACGGTGCTTACAAATCTTTAAAAGTCCTTAAAAAGTGCTTATATATTTTTTTGGGTGCTTAAAAGTCCTTATATTTTCCTAAAAAGAGCAAAAAGTACTTAAAAGTGCTTATTTTTTTATTTTGTTCAGAGTGCTTAAAGGTGCTTATTTTTAATTTTGTTCGGACTTTTTTTTTTTCAATTTTTCCTAATTTGCCCATAAACTTTTGATCGGTCGTTTTCGTGAAGCACATGAGTTCATATGAAATGCTATACCTAATTAATATTTGGAGCCTAGACATTGAGAAAAAAATAGTTGTCTTTATACACTGAGTGGCCACTTTGTTATGACCAGCCCCTCACATCAGTACTTCGTTGGGCCACCTTTTGCCTTTAATACTGTGTCGATTCTTTGTGGCATGGAGTCCACAAGATGTTGATAGGTGGTTTGTGGAATCTGAGACCATGCTTGATAAATAACACTTTCCAGGAGTGTGAGATTGCAGGGTTGTGGATCCAGCCGTCTGATGGCTCGTTCAACTTCATCCCACAAATTATCAATGGGGGGGGGGGGGCAAAGTAAACTCACCGGCATGTTCCTGAAACCAATCCTGTACAATACGAGCACTATGGCAGGATGCATTATCTTGTTGAAACTAGCCATTGGGATAAACCATCCACATGACAGGATGCACTTGGTCCGCAACGATGTTTAGATATGATGTGCCAGTCAGACGTTGATCAACACAAATTGAAGGGCCCAAAGCATGCCAGAAAAACATTCCCCAAACCATAAAGTTGCCTCCACCAGCTTGAAGGGATGTAGCAATGCATTTGAGGTCCATGCTTTCGTGCTGTTTCCGCCTAATTCTCACTCTGCTATCGGCATGGTGCACCTGAAAACGTGATTCATCGGACCACATAATTTGTTTCCAATTATCCACTGTCCAATCCTTGTGCTCCTGTGTGAACTGGAGATGTTTTCTCTTGTTAACTGCAGACAGCAAAGGTGTTTGAACAGGGGTCATTCCATGCCAAATCAACCAAAAACCAAAAAATTTCAATATTCAACCTGACCATCTCAGATTTCAATGAAACATTCAGGGATCATTTCTCCCTAATGATATAAATGAGAATATATTTTAAATTTTTTTTATTTCATTGGGTTTTCGTGTAACTAATTTCTAAAATTTTGAAAAATCGTCGTTTTTTGGCTTGCATAAACTTTTTCAATCTTGAATTTCTCAAGTTTTATAAGGCCTAGAGAGTTTGACCCCTAATTTTAAAGAGAATTTCATAAGTTTTAATTTGATATGCAACTTGACTATGCTTGGTGAAAAAAATTAATTAAAAAATATATATATAAGGTAGTGTTTTTTAAAAATTTTGGAAAAAAATATGTCTTTTGTAATATTAAAAGCTTTAAATCCTGAAACTTTTTTTTTTTAATTTAGAATTTTTTTCATTAATTAATTTAGGCATAATCTCAAAACAATGGCCACCTCCCCAAAACTTCCCTTTTTTTCCCAGTCAGAGTGGCGACTGGTATTCAGAGTTTTCAGTGTATATAAAAACATTTTCCCAAAGCACGGATGAAGCAAATAAACATCTAATCATTGTGGAGTTAAGGGAATGTTTTTCGTGCGTAGGTAAGTACTGATCTGATGTTTTCATTTTTCTCACAGGCATTGTACACTGCTTGTGCTAATTCATATAACTCCAAAACTCATCAACAGCACGGCTCGATTTTGATTGTCAGGTTCACACTGAGTGGAATTTTACAATAAACTTAGACCTTAATTTCAGTGTTTAAAATTGACACTGCAGTAAATGGATTTTTTTTATTGATGTGCTAATATGAAGATGTGTAAAGAATGTTAAATTTCACATGTTCCTATTTTATGTTTAATTACTAGTTTTTCAAATGCTGATAAGTATTGTTTCTAAGGTGTCGTGCTGGTATTTAACATCCAACTGCACAATTTTGAGGTGCATGTTAAGCAGGCCTCGCGAATGTCGGCCACCAGTCGCTAAATGACGACCAGATATTTTGTAGTGGCTGGTAAATTTTTTAGTATAGTAGCCAATGATCGCGAGTAGATTTTTCCCCCCAAGTGAGCACCTATTTTGTTTTGTCCAACTCCCCCCCCCACTAGGACTCAGCAATGTATTGATGCATCGCGAAAAACACCGGCGTGAATTTAACATCGATGTTTCGACTGACGAAACTACGATTCATCACCACCGTGATGTAAATGCTCGCGATGTAATCACCATCACGCCACCAAACTGTGACCAAGCACTGTTGTTCAAACCGGTTTTCCCAGTCTGAGACACGTGAACATTGGTTGATACTAATGCACGCGTGCCTGCGATGTAGTTTCTCGCGGTGCCTTGTTACAGGCGCTACATCGGGGGGATTGCTCATTAGCAATTTGCCCGCTAGGAGAGTAATCGTGGACATCGTAGCTTCGTGATCATATGTATAGAGGATTTTAGGAAGGGAGTGTCTGACCCCAGGTCTTAAACAACCCTTAGAAATAGGAAGCTAGGAGATTTGGGCTAGAGTGTCCGATAGGAAGGTGACACGGAAGCGAAGTAGAAAGGGGGAGGAAGACGCCCTTATTTATTACCGGGGGACAGTACCCGGGGTCCAACGGCTTGAAGTGCCCATCCGACGCACGGCGGATATTTAGTGGATCGAGCGTTCGTACCTGCTGGGATTGAACCTGAGGTCCTTTCCGCGGCAGTCACAAGCGTTGCCCACTAGGCCACTAGCTTCATGAGCGATCCCATCCAGAGTCCCATCACGATGCAGACACAATGTTTAAACAGGTTTCTTATCGGGCCTCTGTGCGTCGACGATGTTATGAAGAGGCCGCGTGTTCCATGCGTTAGATCTCAGAAATTCACCCCAGCTTAGAAACAATAGGAAGTATGTGACAGGGTTTCTTTGGCGTGAATAAGTCTTTAAAATCAGACCAGTACGAAAAGTTGAGCGTTACGAAAAAATGGGCATCGAGTTCGGTCTAATAATTTCTATATTATCAACTTGAACCAAACCAACCTAGTGTCATTCGATGGCTAAGGGAACAAATACTTGTTTGTGACCTTGAATTACTGCGCAGCGATGGGGGGAGGGAACCTTTGCGTTGCCCCGCACCAACTTCTAATCAGTATAACTCGGCACTGCGAAGCGCTACGCCATCAAAATTGGTCTCAAACGAAAGCTAATATTGATATCTGTCAATTTAAGACATTAGAAGTGAAATCAAATACAGTGTAGGTTGTGAAACTTTAGATCGCAGTTGAAAATTTCTTAAAATTTTACAATGTTGTCATATACTTGTTGAAAAGCCAAGCAGAAATACATTGGACATAGTCTACGCGGAAGAGCAACTTGTCAGCTTTCGATGAACACCGCAATGTCCGCAACAGAACGCATGAGAAAGTATCGGTCTTGCGAAAGAAAGTTGCTATGGCGCAGTGCAGCACGTGAACACTTCGGCGACGCAAGAGTCCATTGACGTGGAGGATCAGCAATGAACCTCATAAAAACCAGTAATTGGGCATGTCTGAATAGTGACACTTTAATGACTTAATGATGATTAGATGCAATGGCACTTCAATTGAAGATTTTGATCCTCAAAATGCTATTCAATTGTGGCAAGCAGATATGTTTGATGAGAAGATCAGACATAGTACATATCAGTGGTAAACTGTATCAACATTATTAGTGCCACTTTATGTATATATATATCCTAGATTTTTTGTCCCTTTGTTTTAAATATTATTAAAAAAAATCAGACATCTAAATTCCATGGCCTCTCAAAAATAAATGATGTATGTGTAAATTAAGATAGTAAGAGTATTGAAATTACAGCAATGAAAATAAATTATCAAACAGTCAATCATTTTGGAACAAAAGCATGTGCAATATTTGCAGTCAATCTAATGATCCTTTTCAGTAACTGCTCTGCATCTGGTTTTATGAAGTTCATAGCAGAGGGGTCTCATTACAAAGAAGAAAAACATGCACCCATTTAATTTCATAGAAACGTAAGTAGAGAAGTTACTGAATTATTATTTTTTAAAATTTCGTCTGGCCAGTAGGATTTTGTCATTTGGCTAGTCAAATTTTTGTTCCACTAGCCACATTGGCTAGTAGAAATTTCAGCAGTTTTGCAAGGGCTGATGTTAAGGATGTCACTTTTTATTCATGCTGAACTTTCTGTGAACAGCAGCATTCATAATTTTACTATTCCACATATAAAACATGCAGTTTCCTAAAAGTCAAAATGTGGCTGAAGTTACATTCCTTCAGGTATGACTTTTTAGTCATTGAGCTTCTGTCTGTCACTCTGTTTCCTGATTTTGTTTCGTCAATAATGTGGGAAATATTAGCTTGATTTTATTCCTTTTTCATTTCTAGTCCATGGTATTATAGGGAGAAATGGCCCCTCCATTCTCCAGATTTTAAGATGTTTGGTTGTTGGATTCACTTTTCAAATGATTACCCCATTTTTATCATATACAGTCAAACCCATTTTTAGCAAACATAAATAAATTGTTCCCTTCATCAAACTTCCGAAAGCCCCCAAGGAAATTGCATTAAATGATATAGGAAGGAGAAAGTTTAGATCGGACAAAACATAGCAGCCATAATTGATGCATCAAATATTTGATGTGACACAACACACTGATGTTACAAAATTAAATAATCTAGAAAAACACACACACACACACACACATAACTAAAGAGCCTTCCCTCCTCATAAATGAATATAATTTAGGTTAGTGGGTCAAGAGCAGACTAGCATAAAGATGTGTATGCCTGAGAGATAGGAAAAATTAGTGGTGAGCCCAGAATGTCTCAAATAAATAAAGTGGGAAAGGCTAATAAAATATGATGAAAGTCTGCTTAACTGATTTTGCCTGTCACACACAAAAAAAAAAAAAAAAAAAAAAAATGCTGAGTCAAAATTTACTGAAAGCAAAAAAAGAAATTAACAAAAAAAAAAAAAATGGAATACCCTAACCATGACACCCCCCCCCCCAGAAGGCAATGTGTGCAGAGGGGAAGAAAAGAGAAGAGACACTAGTGTCTCTGAATTTAAGATCCTTTTTAATTTGCAGTTCGTTCCAGGGTCCAATTCATTGTCTAAAGATTAAGAATAAGGAGTGTGTTTTCGCTCTCTTCTTTATACTCCCCTTTGCTAAGAAGAACTCAACATTTGATGCATGCCTCGGCCCACTAACTATTTATAGAATCAGGTTTTCAACTGTAACATACCATCTCAGACTTCTAAAATTGTATGTCAGGTGCTTATTCCAGGGTTGTGTGCAAATGCAGGGTTCCCATGTAACCTGGAATTCTTAGGGAATTTGAAAATGGTTCCGAAACCCAGGGAAAATTTCCCTTTTTGTGAAAATCTGGGAAAACTCAGGGAAAATTGCCTTTTTAAATCACTTTACCCTGATGTGTATTTTTAAATCTAGTTCCACTTGAAGAATCTTTAGTTAATCTTCCTTTCCTCTGAGTTCCTTTGTTTTTTTACAGATGTTTCTGTCCTCTGGATATTAGCCAAGGCCTGTTCTCAATGTATAGAAGGATTTATGAAAAGTTTTGCTTACTCCTGAAGAATTTAAATTTTGTTGCCGGGTTCCTTATACTGTTGCCAGTTACTAAAGTGAATTGTTTTCATTGTGTATTTTGTAATTCTGTTGTTGTAATTAAACATCTGTAAAAAACCAAAGAAACTCAGCAAAAAGGAAGATTAACTAAAGTTTCTTTTAGTGGAACTAGATTTAAATTGCCCTTTTTTCTGTTAAAATCAAAGGATATTTTATTTCGCAAAAAAGCTTTTCTTTTTTCAGATTTCAAACTTTTGTTTGCGATTACTTGCCTGCCTAGAATTTGGCAGATCTTACTTTCAGTTACATAACATTTTTCCTTTATTCCCTAAAAGAGATGGAAAACTGGATTTTAAAAATTGCCTGTTATTAAGTTTTTATTCAATTTCTGCTGACAGTTATTGTAACATGGAAGAATTGGGCACAGTGGCTTGACACACTCCTGCTCAGAGTTGTGTAAAAATAAAATGTATCTGCGTACACAACCTTGAAACAGAAAACTTGCTGCAAACCCGTGAACCACAATAACAATAGAATAAGATAATTAATAGAAAAATTAATAAAATTAAATAATTATTAGAACATTACAGATTCCAACAAGGACAAAATAAGTACATTACTATTGAATGTGCAGCAATGTGCTTAAAATGGACTTTTATGGCAAAATATTGAACTATGAACCTCATAAAAACAAGAGACTAATTAAAGAAAGTTTTTATATCCAAAAAAAAAAAAAGTTCCATCAATGAACCTTCAAAAATTATAAATAGCATTTTTAACAAGTTAATTCAAAAATACTTAGACTTAACAAAATATATAAGGAAATGATTTTAACGTATTAGCTGGCAACTGCAAGAGGAACCTGGCAATAAAAATTAATTCTTTCTGTGTAAACGAAAAGTTTTGATACTGTTCCTATATATTGAGAACAACAGGACATGATAACATTTAGAGGCCAGAAATGTCTGTAAAAAACAAAAGAACTCTGAAGATTTGAAAAATAATTGAAAGTTCTTCAAGTTATTTTGTTGTTAGAAAGTCATGACATATTTTAGCCATGTTTTGCAAAGGTCATTTATTGATAGAAAGAACAAAGATCAATCAATGATATAATGCCAGTTTTGTTCGACAACCTTATGCCATCTTTCAGTGAGCTGCAGAATGCCTTGTTCATAGAAGGACCTGTCTGTTTTGGTGAAAAACTGTACAAAGTGCTGATTTACAGCCTCATCTGAATTGAACGTTATACCATGCAAGGACTGTTGAAGAGAGCGAAAACAAGTGGAAGTCTGACGGCGCAAGGTCAGGCGAGTATGTTGGGTGTGGCCACATCCCACCCAAGCTCCAATAGTTTTTGGCTGGTGATCAAACTTGTGTGTGGTCTCGCGTTGTTGTGATGGAACACAACACCTTTACGATGAACGAGCTCTGGACGTTTCTGGATGATGGTTTCATTCAAACTGTCCAGCTGCCGACAGTACACATTCGAATAGATTGTTTGGTTCCATGATGGGAGCTCGAAAAACAAGACACCTTTAAAATCCCACCACACTGAGACCAGAACCTTCCACCGATGAATGTCTGCTTTGGATGTCGTTTGAGGCAAAGCAGCACGTCGGGACCAAGACCGTTTGCGCAGCACATTGTTGTATACAATCCACTTTTCGTCACCAGTTATCAGTCGCTTAAAAAAAAGGATTGTTTTCTTCATTTTTAATGAGCATATCGCAGATGTTTATACGCCCCATAAATTGAGCTTCTTTGAGTTCATGAGGAACCCACATCGAGCTCTCTTATGTATCCCAGCTTCTTCAGGTGGTCGTGAATGCTTGAATGATGGATGTGCAATGTGTCTGCAATCTCATGTGTCATGTAACATGGGTTTGACTTGATCAATGCCTTGATTTGGCCGTCATCATCCTCGGTGGGCCTCCCGGACCGAGGAGCATCGTTGAGATCAAAATCACCAGCACGGAATTTTGCGAACCACCGCTGGCACTGACGTTCTTGTAGAGCATTATCACCATACACTTTACGCAACTTTTCACAAGCTTGACGCGCGTTCTTTCCTTTACGGAAGTAAAACAGTAAAATATGGCGAAAATGCAGTTTGGTCTTCCATCTTCAACTTGATGTCAAATCGCTCACTATTCCTTTTAGACTGCAGCTAGAACTAGCACCTGTCGAATGCTATAGCGATAATCGAGCTGCCCATGTCTCTAGTACTTCCAAAACCACCCAACTGCCATCAGGTGCCAAAATACGTCATGACTTTTCCGACAACCCAATAGAATAGAATTAAGTACACTAATCTGAATAAAAGCCTTGAGTAAGTGTTTTAATTGCTGTAAATAAACTTTTTTTTTTTAAATCTACAAGCAAAAACTACTAATAATTTGGAAACTATATGTGTACGTGCACACATCTACATTCTGGAAGCTCATGCTTGGGGAAACACTTCACAAGAGAACCAACCAAACAATGGATCAAAGTCCTTTGTTGGTACTCTTGCGACATGTTTCTCTGAACAGGAGCCATTCCATCATTAAGCTTAGCTGCATTGTGTTACAGAAAAACTGAAGCTAATCAACTGATATATTTTTTCTCACATATGGCCCATTTCTATGGGAATTTATTAATGAATTCTATGTGGGAAGTATTCACAAAAGCTTATGGAATTATGGTATGGAAAATAATGCATGCATTTAGTTATTAATGCAAAGCAGGTAATTTTATAAAGACAAAATAATTTACAAATGTGTGCTTTGGTGAGAAAATGCATGAATGGAATGACATGTAACAATTCATCACAACATGATAGGGGTTGCCACTCTGGAAAAACTTTAAAAACCATCTGGAAAAGTCAGAGAATTTTTTTATTATTTTTGAGTGGGAACTCTGAAGTACTTTATGCTTGGGGAACTTTGAAATGAAAGGAGAAAAGTTAATTCTATTCATCTTCAGTAAGAGCACTAAGGCTACAGGGGAGGATTCTGTTGTTGAAAATGTTGTCTTTGGGACACTGAAGGTTGACCACATAACTGACTGCTGGAAAGAGAAATTGGGATCAGGGAAGTTCATTTCTCTTATTTGACTCTCACAGGTGCGTTACTGTTTTATGAAATGGCGACAGAACCTGCCATTTTCAGCGAACCTCGAAATAATTCACTGAGTAAAAATTGGTGAAAAAAGTGTTATGTAGCGAATCATTTTAAGAGACCAAAGAGAACTCTAAGAAAAAAGAAAGGCATCGAAAGGAAATCTCGAATGTCTAAACACTGATGATGCTAAATGTGTACAGTGAGATAGAAAAAGCCCTTCATAAGTTGTTTGTTGATATCAGGGCTTCTAACATTCCAATCTCCAACCCAGTGAATGTCCACAACCTAGTACTGTGAAATAACTACAGTACAGTAAATGTGTGCGATGAGTGTATTGAGTTCTATGTATCCCCTTAAGTTTGATATAAACTAGTTCAATTGCTGCTGCTTGACTAACTTATTAAAATTGATAGAGTGAAAGAGTGAAATATCTTCCAATAAAAATGCTTTTCAAGTAGTCCCTGACCTCACATGTATCATCCAGCTTTGTAATATAACCTGCTTACATCTAGCATTAAAGAGCAAGAAAGTAGTTCACTTTAGTTTTTAAGGGATTCCAATTCCAAAAATGCCTTTAAAAGGTCTTATCTCTGTAGAATACTGATCGCTACGAAGAACATTTTGCACACCCGCCTCCCCCTCAAATAATGCATAGCTTTCCAGCTAGGGAAAATGAAGTGATATCATGTTTTCTTCCATATCTGTGCTTGTAATTGGTTGATTTGGATAATTCCTGTTGCATTACACATCTTCCACTGTGAGGAACATTTTGTGCACATTTGCTTAGTTGTTGGCATATAGATGCTCTGCATTTTACTGTTTTCTATGTACCAGTTCTTTTGAAAATTACAATACCTGCATCTCCAGATTTATGTTGGGGACTACCTTTACAACATCCAGGACAATAAAGTTCCAGACAACTAAAGCTAAGCAGATGTAGCTCAGAAATCTGGACAACTCTCTGTATTTGCACGAGATGCTCATTCTGTTGTGCAGTACCGGCCTGGTTGACCGATTTTTCAGTCATTGTCACTCCCCATCAGGAATCTGCATGAAGAGATTGTAGCAGGGCTTAAAATTCAAATTTGAAATGGATGGGAGTCTCCCCACTTGTGTTTTGTAAATGGAGGGGATTGAAAATTTCAGGTGGGGAGTTTTGAATATGTGACTTAATAATATTAAAAGACTGGGAAAACAGTAGTAATTTTTCAAACAATATAAGCTATACTTGATCTTTAAAACAAACAGGTGAATCAGATAAAAAAATATAAACTACCATAATTCATTTTACAAAACTAGAGTTGCTCGCTTTGCAGTACGTTGATATCATAAAATTGCGCCTGAAGTATGTCTGTCTGTCTTTCATTCCTTGCCACAGTTAGCAAGCTTTGATCAGTTGTTTTATTTCTGAGGGTTTATCTGGCCCAATTTCAGAAATATGCATTAAAATTTTTGTTGCTCAGTGAATCTCTAAATTTTGACTGAATTCTGTTTTCATGTTCACTTGGTACATTTGTTAAACACAACACACAACTTACTTACAGAAGAACCTTTGGACACTAATGGAAATGTGTGCTGATGCTTGCTTATAAAACACTTCTAAAGAAAACTGGTCATCGACACATATACTCTTCATTTTTGCAGCTGTTTGAATAATGAATATTCCATAACTGCATCTTCATTTAATTTTCAAGAAAAACAAAACAAAACTGGTCTGCCAGGCTTTTGAAAGACTGTACCAAAACTTGTGTGTGTGTATTGCTTCACAGATTCAGATTCTACACACGCTAAACTTCAAAACTAGTTCCATTGTGGCAGAAAAAAAATCTGCAGTCTATCTCAATCACAAAAAATAAACCTTCACTGGACATTGTGATGTGCAAGTTTAGTATTACAAGGGCCAACTAATTTATTATTTTTGAACAAGTTTTCCTTCAGCTCTGAAAAAGAAAAAATATCTTCTTGAATACTATGTATGAAATGTTTACAGTTCACATAACTGAGACTTGGTTGATTCAACCATTCTTCTGATATGAGTGTCCAGTTTTTCCCTTTGCAACTATTTATGGAGGGAAAATAACATCTACAATAATTCAAGACAGTGGGAACATTGCGGGGAAAAACATTACGATTACGAAAAAACCTTCGCTCCATCCAACTTCCACTTACGGAAAATTTTCCTCCATTTTCAAGCTGAAACACAATCTGTCAGTTATCAAACAAAATTATATTTTAGAATAATACTGAGCCGAGGGAATATCGCGAGAAAAAAAAATTACGATTACAGATTAAATCTGCAGTTCGTCTAACTTCTGTTTTCGAAAGTTTTGAAAAAGAAAATTCCGTCCCCAGAGAGAAAACGCCCCTTCCACTATCCCCCCCAAATTATCTTCAGTTTTGCATCGTTCTTGAGAACAATGCAAATGATAAAGTCAGAGTTCCTTGAATCTGTGGAAGAAACACATGCCTAAAGTTTACAAGGAAATTTTTGCTCCGTCGAACTTCCGTTATCGGAAGCTGAAATACAAGCATTTATGCAATAAATTGATATTTAATAACAATACTGGACAAAAGAAATTACGCGAGAAAAAAAAATTACGATTGTGGGAAAATTTTTCACTCAGTTTAACTTTTGTTTACGGAAGTTCTGAAAAACGGAATACCATTCCCCAGACGGAAAACGACCCCCCCCCCCCATGCACACATACTAATCTTCCGAAAATAAAACATTATCTTCAGTTTTTTGTTTGTTTGCATCAATCTCGAGTATAATTAAAATGTGACGAAAAAAGCGGAATTCCGTGAATCCAAAGAAGAATCTCGTGCCTGATTCGTTAACAGTCCGCGATATGCAAAATGAACTGCTCATGCGGCTACATATGGAAGCCAATTCACGTGTCCATAAACTGATTATGTTCCCGACATGAACAATGTATTCAATTACAATTTTCTTAACTCTGAACGGTCCGTTTCTAACGCACAAATTTTTACGAAGGATACGTTTTTAACGTGCAAATTTTGCTAGTGGTCCAAAAACGGACCCAAGATTTTATATTTATATATACTTTTTCTTAAAATTTTGTAAAGCGGGAGGCTCCCGCCTAACAACTTTATTTTGGCGGGAATTCCGCCATCCTGCCCTGAATTTTAACCCCTGTTGCAAGTATATGTTACCACTCTCTGGTGCAAATATTTAGCATCACTAGTGACTGATACCACATCTCACAGGTGTTGCTGCAAAACAATAGTTGTTTTCGAAGTGGGGGGCTGCACACACAAGGCAGAACAGTATTGCATTAATTATTCTGCAGAAGAGTTGAGTGGCTTTGTGGACGTATCGCATTGTTGAGAATGTTGGTGTGTCACGATGTTTGTTCTTTATATTGATTGCAGTTATCTCTTTTTACCATTTGGTATCACAAAAGTTTTGAGCAAAATTGCTTAATCATACACAGGGCTTGAAAAATACCATGTCCTTAGATGCCCGGGATATGTAAATTATTGGCCTGGGCAGGTAAAAAACACAAACTAGTCGCCCGGTCTGGGCAATTAAATTTAACAATAAAGTTTGGAGTAGAATTTCCTGCTACAAGAAAAAAAGACAGTTGTTACATGCGTTTCATTTCACTGCTAATCACTGGATATTATTGTTATGGAGTGCTAAGGGTAGAAAATATCACTTCTTTAATTATTTAATGCTGTAGGTCCCGAAATTGGAATCATATGTAGTTTTGCTCCAAATGTTGTGTATAGTTAGCGATGGGATGCATGCCTCTGATGGAACTAGCCTCCGGTGTTTAGTGACTAAGTATGGAAACTTCAACAAAAGAAACATGGCAGAATCACTAAATTTCTCAAAGACCAATTTCATTATCATACCATTTCATACCAATTTCAGCATCACATCTTAAAACTTGAGATGTACAGTTTGGAGCATTGAACATTTTGAATACAGACTCTTAAAATGGAAATGCAAAACATGTAAAAATAGTTTATCATATTTATTAACTTAAAAAAAAATGAGGGTTCTGACTTTTCTTTTTATCTTAAAAGATAAATTTTCCTGGGCATTCAGCTTTTACTATCTGGGCAGGTAAATAATTTTAATAATTTTGTAATAATTTTTACACATGCCCAGATGATGCAGCAAAAAATAATTTTTGCACATGGGGAATGTTTTTGTGGCATTCCTTGGGTCCTCTAATACCCGTGAAAGAAACTATGGACCAAATTCGTAATAAATCCATCCTTGCAGACCACATACACCCATACATGCTGATTGTTATCCCTGCAATGGATGAGATCTTCCAGCACGACAAGGCGACATGTCACGCAACTAGAAATGTCCGAGTGGTTGGAAGAGCACAATGAAGACTTCAAAGTACTTCCCTGGCCTCCCAATTCTCCAGACTTAAACGTAATTGAGCATCTGTGGGACTACCTCGATTGTGTTGTTCGCTCAATGAATCCTCCTCCAAGCACCCTCAAGCAGCTGTCAGATGCACTGCAGTCAGCATGGCTCCACATACCTGTGAACACCTTCCAGCACCTTATTGAGTCACTCCCAGCCCGTCTAGCTGCTGTCCGTGCTGCACACGATGGTTACTCTGGATATTAGCTGTGGTCACAATAATGTGACTGGACCGTGTATAATATGTATATTTACTATTGTAAATTCTAAAAAGTTACAACAGTTTAATTTGTCTTTGGAAAATCATGTACTATTAGAATCTGATAAAACTATTAATTCATTTTTAGTCCCCCCCCCCCCAGCTCAGCAAACAATTCTCTTCTGTCAGAAATTTCTGACCAAAAATATTTCGTTAAGCTTTTCAAGGTGGGGAGAAAAATCTTTGGCTATAACATTATGTAGCAGCTAAGCACTGAAATATTTAAAAAATCATTTATGGTTTTGGAACGCTCAGAAAGATTGTTTCAATCAGTTTCAAACTTTTTTATTCTCCGGAAACCATGAGATCAAATCAGCATGAGGTGGTAGAATACAATTCATAAAACAAGAGCAGAAAAAAGAAGAGTTTGGGTATTTGGTACTTACTTTTACAAAAAAGAGTCTGTGAATGGCCCACACTTTGTACTTACTACATGCACAACAGACGCTAAGAAAATGTACTTTATTCAAACATCAATGCCATTGAAATAAGAACAAGGAAACCAGTAAAATATTTCAAAGATAGAAGTGTAATATGATGGATTGAAATGTCAGGAAGTAAAAAAAAAATTTAAAAACAGAAAAACAGGGTAAAAAAAGCTGTTTACAAGAGCTCAGAGGTCAAAAAAAAAAAAAAAAAAAAAAATCTTTGAAAATTAAGAATGTAATGATTAGATAAAATGCCAAGAAGTTAAAACTTCCAAAAAAATCAAAGGTGAAATACCATTACTGGGAATGTGAAACGAAAAAACAGAAAAACCTCAAAGTGAAAACCTAAAAAGCATGACTTCCAATATGCTCAATTGTGGACGGTGGTTATGCCTGATGCATTTCAGCATTGTGACACCGTGCATCATCCTCAGGAACAAAAAGTTCCAGCTGTATTTCTTGCAGTTTACAACACCTAACAACTCTGCTTCTACAAGTGCATTGTAGACTGCAAGGAACACAGTTTGAACTTTCTGTCCCTGAGGATGATGCACTGTGTCACAGTGTTGAAATGCATCAGGCATAACCACTGTCCACGATTGAGCATATTCAAAGGCAGGCTTTTCAGGTCAGTCAAGATTTTTCACCTTTGTTTTTGAAAGTTTTGATCTACTGCAAAATGGGAAGATGCATAATGTAACAACAGAATTGCTTTGTGGGGAAGACCTTGCTGAGAGAGAACTGTTTTAATGTGAGGAATGAATTTGTCTTTCCACCATTTCCCAAAATATCTCTGGTCATCCATGCAGATCTGTGATTACAATAATTTAGTGGAGTATTTGCTGTGTAGGAGATTTTAATTTCCCCACTATTGCTAATTTTAATTAGTCTTCTGTTCAAGTGCTTGAGCAGCACATAATTGTTATTCTGTCTTTGCTGATCTTGTATCCTGGTGCATTTTTTCTTGTACAGACACTAATTTATGAGTGGGCATTGTTCACGAATAAAGCTCTGTTTCATCGGCATTGTAAATTTGTAATTATGCAAGTCTTCTCTTTTAATTAAATTGTTGCTAATGCATCACAGAATAATGTTGCTCCTATGTTATCTGCTCTTGAGTTTTTCACCCTGTATTTATTTCTAACTCCCTTATACCATGCCTCTCTTTAAGTAGTATGTTTAGAAACAAATTTAATGAACTTGGGATGGTTTTTTAATTATGTCCTGTACAGTTTGCTGGCCAACACCAAATTCAGCTGCAAGTGGTTAAACACTATCACTGTTTTCATGCCTTTTAAAATAATCTCTAATTTATTTTCCACTGTTAACTCTTTTTTTTTCTCAACATTTTAGGAGCTGAAATACCAAATGAATTTGGTTACATAAGAGCAGCACATGAACAAGCTTTCATAATGTTTAACAGACAAAAGAGACTAGATTAAATTCATAATACCCTTGCCTGTTCACTATTTTGGCTGAATAAGAAACTGTAACAGTGATGACAAATAAGTTCTGCTAAAAGGATGATGCAATATTGTTTAATTATGGTGCAGTGTTACTTAAGATACACAGCAATGCTTTCTGTTATTTTATGACTCCATTTGCATAAAGAATTTATATAAAAACATAAATGAAATTTGTATGTACTACAGAGGACCATGATTAATGCAACCCCACAGGTAATTGAGTCCCAGATTATCGCATTTTACTGTATTTGTAAGTCAAAATTTATAAATAGAAATATAATTTGCTCTACTTTATTGTAGGAAACCTTATCACTTTTCTGCCCATTTTCCTCCTTTGTGAAAAAGCCTCTCACACCCAAAGCACAATTCCAAGAAACTTTTTATCTAAAATGGTTAAAAAGTTTGTTAGAATTGTGTTTTGGGTGCAAGAGGCTTTTTCATGAAAAAGGAAAACATGCCGAAAAGTGGTATGGTTTTCTACCATAAGTAAGTTATATTTTTACCTATAGTTTTTTTTTACTGACAAATGCACTCGCGGACAATGAAATTTGTGCACCTAGAAGAAAACATGCTACAACTGCGAAACTTTGCAGATAGCTAGAGTGCATGCTGGTATGCAAAATGATCCACGTTTGGTGGGATTGCGCATGACCGCAAACCCTGTGGTGGCGCTGCAAGCACGAACAGGCAGCCTTATAAGCCGGTGTGTAGTCGATGCCCCATGAAAGCGAAAAGCACAGACTGACGCAAGCAAGAGTACAGAGTGACAAGAATGCCGGGCAGATGCAAGAGACTTCGATTTACGCAACTTACAGACTTTGAGAGAGGCCTGATCAGCGGGTTGAAAACCGCAGGGTGGTCGGCGCGCTGTATAGCCCGCCACGTGGATCGTTCTGACCATACGATCCGACTGTTGGGAGCAGCGGACACTTGATGGCACTGCCACACGGTGGAGTGGCTCCAGGTGGACCAGGAGGACCACCGGTAGAGTGGATGGAAGGATCGTGAGCCATGCACGAACAGATCCCACTGGAACTCGGTCCACTATACAGACAAATGTAGCGTCTCCTGTGTGCCCACGAATCATTTTCCGACGCCTTGTGAAAGTGAATCTGCGATCCCAGCGCCATTTATGTGTGCTGCCATTAACACCGAAACATCGCCGACTCCGTTTACAGTGGTCCCAAGCCAGAGTGACGTGGAACACCACAGACTGGCGACGTGTGGTGCTTAGCGATGAGTGCCCGCTTCGTTTTGGGGACAGATGATCGTCGTGTCCGGATGTGGAGGTCTCCGGGTCAATGGTAGAATTTCACCCTCACTATCTGAGGAGCCATAGCCCACGATGCTGATCAGCTGTAGTAGTTGTACGTGGATCATTCATGGGCCAGCGGTGTGTGGACGAGATCCTACGGCCCCATGTGCTCCCATTCCTGTCCGGGATTCCAGGTGCGCTATACCAGCAGAATAATGCCCACACGGTTCGGGTTGTCCAGGACTGCCTACGTCATGTTCAGACACGTCCATGGTCTGCCCGCTTCCCATACATATCCCCTATCGAGCATGTGTGGGACCAATTGAAATGCAGGCTGCCGCCGTACCACACTATCCGTGATTTGGAGCACACTGTCCAACACTTGTGGGCCAGTCTGCTGCAGGACGACATCAGGCGTCTGTTCGCCTCCATGCCGGACCGTATTGCAGCATGTATCGCCACACGAGGCGGTGCGATGTGCTATTGAAGCTGACCAAACGGGGTGCCGCAGATCCCTCTGTAATTGTCCTGCAGCTCTGTTTTTGCTATCATGTGTATCATTCATCTGTATCATTACGACCATAAAATTTCAGTTCAATCTTGTGCTTCCTTCTTGGTGTGCAAATTTCATTGTCCATGTGTGTAGTATTAAAAAGCTCTTTAGTCTTTATTTTAAAAGCCTTGCTTTTTCAGAACTGACAGAGGTACCTAGGTAAGGCCAATTATTTGAAATAAACTGTAACGTACAAATTGTTCTCCACTTTTATTTTTTAATTGACATGAATAAATTATATTAAAGGAAGAAAGGATATGGAAATGAGAAATTCCATTATGAACTGTTTACTATGTGCAGGGATGTAACTAGGGCATGGACAAGTGTTCTCCCTGCCCAAGATGGACATTAAACAATAGTGCCACAGGGTGTTTAAGATAATTGTACAAACAGTAATTAGTAACTAAGGTTTAAAAAATAGGGAGGTTACAAACATTCTCTATATAGTATTTCAATATTTTAGTTTTTTTATATGTATATTAATTATGTATTTTAGTAGTGACATGAACTGTTATTTCTCCTGAAGTTGACCCTAAGTCTTTTGATCACAAAGCCACAAAAAACAAAACAAAAAAACAACCATTAATCTTTTTTTTTTTTTTTTTTTTTTTACTGTTGAAGTAAGCTGATGTAACCCTGGGTTACCTATTTTACAATAGGGCCTTCTCTCGTGGAAGGTCAAGCTCTGAGTGGGAGATGAATCTAAACAATTGGTGGGCAGGGTGTGAGTTGTGCGTGTGACAGGTAGAAGCACAATTTTTGGATGGTCCCCGTTACGATCTATGCATAGAAACAGATTTTGACGATCAGTCTGTTAAACTGAAAGCACAAAAAGTTAAAATTTAATTTGTAGATGTGTTAGACATTTATTTGGTAATGTACACTGTAAATAACAGTGGTGTTTTTATTAACAAATACAGTACTGTTTATAAGAGAAAATTGATTATTGTTTTTTGGTTGAGTTACTTTTCAAACTTTTGTCGTTATTTTATGATCAATTGCATTTTAAATTAATAATGTCTTTTGTTAAGATACATTTTTAATGTATGACCATAAGTTCTCAAAATGTCAAAATGCTGGCTATGGCTCTGACTGTGCGATGTTAATTTATTTGAAAATAAAATTGGTAAATGGTTTATAAATAGTATAAATGGTTTGCAGAATTTAATTTAATGTGTCAAGTATTGGTCAGAGTGAGAATAAATACTGAAATTTTAAAATCAGTGGTTTTAGTTTTTGAGCAAGGAACTGGTAGTACTGAATGTAATATAAGTCTAAGTAGCACAGAGATTGACCAGGTGAATGAGTTTGTGTATTTAGGAAGCATGTTTGACAGAGAGAACAGATTAGAGGGCAAAATTAGTCTCAAATGTCTGTGTATGGAAGTGTAATTGTTCCTACTCTGATGTATGCCAGTGAAACCTGAGTACTACAGAAGAGACAGGAGTTGTTTGTATGCTGGAGAGATGTGTTACTTACGGGGCGGGCGGGGGGGGGTATCAACACACACTGATCGTGTGAAGAATGAAGATGTGCTGCAGTTGTGTAATGTGAAGCAAAATGTTAGCAAGGTGGAGACTGATATTCTTAGGTGTGTTGGCCATGTTGAAAGAATGAGTGATGAGATGCTTGCTAAAAAACATTTTCAGCTCAAGTGGCAGGAAAGAAAGGCAAAGGAAGTCATGGGAGGATCAGATTCAGGAGTGTCTGCATGAAAAAAATATTGGGTATGAAGTATAGAAGGTCTTGTGTATGTCATGTGATGGATGTCAGTGAAGCCCAGGTTGTGTGCACAGGTGTCACAGCCTATGGGGATTTGGGGACACGTCCCCCCAATATTTTGCCAAATGGGGAACCGAGGAGCAGGCTACATTGACGTGAAACATTTTTTTTTTTTACAAATCAACTAAAACATTAGGAATATTTTTTACAAATCAATTAAAACCTTGAGAATTTCTTATTACTGTACTAAATACAGTAAGACTACCAGTTTTGTACATTGTTATAAATACATTGTTGACACTAACCTTTGAAAGAGTGCAATGTAATGATTTTACCCCTAATTACTTGTACAATACAGCTGACAAATTCTGGTTATTGCATCATGAAGTATCTAAAGGTGGATAAATTGACAGGGTGTTGGAAGGGGAAGCTCTCAAGTAAAAATAATACATTGTTTTATAGTGAGAAGAACTTCGAAGAGAGTTGGGAAAATAAGGGAAGACATATCTCTGCAGGACCAAAATAAATCTCCGACGTACATCACCCGTCGCCGTGATTCTGCTACGGGGACCTCCGCTAGACTCCCTGTTCCACATTCAGAAGAGATACCTGTCCCAACATGAGCAGGCTTCCAGAGGATCTTCATCAGCTGCATCAGGTTTCAGTCAAATGGAATTGAACAACCTCATAAGGGATCTAAGTCTTCCAAAAAAGGTAGCTGAATTGTTAGCTTCCAGGCTGGCAGAAAAATGTACTGTTACCGGGATCAAAGATCACAGTGTATGGCAACAGAGAAGAGTTTCTGCCATTCTTCACAAAAGAAAACTAATTCGTTTTCTCCAGTGTGCCAGGATTGCTAATTAAATTGGGTGTACGGGAATACACACACCAGTGAAGAGCGGTTATTCATAGATAGCTCCAAACGCAGCCTCAAACGTGTACTTCTACATAACAGGAACAGATACGGATCAATCCCAATTGGTCACTCAGTTGGTGTGCGGAAACACCGGGCGACAATAGCCATAGTCCTAGAGAAGATAGCATACCGCGATCACCAATGGGCCATCTGTGTGGATTTGAAGATGGTGAATTTTCTCCTAGGGCAGCAGGCTGGGTACACCAAGTACCCCTGCTTTGTATGTCTGTGGGACAGTAGAGCTAAAGATCAACACTGGGTGAAACGACCGTGGCCTGTGAGAGAAAACATGGTAGCTAGAGAGAAAAATATCATCACAGAACTTTTGGTGGACAGAGAAATGATCATGTTGCTACCGTTGCACATCAAACTTGGTTTAATGAAACAGTTAGTAAAGGCACTTAAGAGAGATGGAATGTGTTTTGGCTGCATATGTAGAAAATTTCCATCGTTGAGCACAGAGAAAATAAAAGCAGGTATATTCGATGGACCACAAATCCGGGAACTCACGAAAGACCAGTGTTTCCAAGACTCAATGGACAATATTGAGGCAGGTGTGTGTTCGCCATTTTGTATGGTTGTACAGAATTTTCTTGGGAACCATAAGGCCACTAACTACCGTGAATTCATGAAGAATATGCTCACTGCGTTTTGTACATATGGTTGTAACATGAGCATCAAATTGCATTACTTCTGCAGTCATTTGGGTCAATTTCCACATTGTCTTGGTGATATTAGCGATTAACAAAGGGCGCGATTTCACCAGGAAATAACGGCCATGGAAGAGTGGTACCATGGACGATGAGATATGCATGTAATGGCGGACTACTGTTTGAGCATCCACCGTGAATGTCGAGGGACATCACATCGCAGGAAATCACAGAAATGCGGGTTCAGCAGCATGTCTCAATGACGAAACTTGTGTGTTGTTGTTCGTGTCCTAGGCTTCTTTTAAGCAAGGTTAAAAACAATATTTTGTATCATTCCTATATATTTTCTATGAGCCAATAATGTCCTCTTTAAGGTAGTGAAAACCAAAACTTTTGATCTCAAATAAGAGGAAAACAACTGCCTTTTTTCAAAACCATTGTGAGGCCTTATTTTAGCCTGCCACAGAAAAGAAAAATGAACCTATATCCAAGATGGTGGCACATAAAAATAAAATAAAAATTGTTTTGAGCTACTAACCAATAGGGTTATACTATGGGGGCGGGGGAGGGGAAGGTGTATAAAATGGTCTAGCAACCACTTAATTAAGAAATTGGGTAATACATGTCGAAATGTTCCATATATAAAACACACCATTTCGGATTTTTTTCTTTCCTCGCCAACATTGCGAATTACCCAAAGTATTTTTTTCTCCTGCTGAAAGGTTACATCATAATACACACAAAATATTTTTAGCAAATTTGAAGTGGGGGCTCATTTTGAAAAAAATTGTTTGTTTAATTAAAATGTGTCCTCATTTTTCCATGTCTTTTGTAGTTGAATTTTGAAAAAAGTGTTTTTTTAATTCTAAAAATGTGCCGGAACAAGTTGTACCAAAATCAAAATTTATGGATCATGCAGATCATTTAAGAAAAAAAAAAAAATTATGTGGCTACAACAGTTAGTTGTGAAGTTATGACTTTTTTTGTCCTACAGTGTAGTGGTGAAAACTCATAGTGCGAAAACTTTAAAGGCAGAGCTGCCCAATTTTTAAAGTGGCATTACTCAAGATCTACTGGACCAACTGACCTAAAATTTCAACGGGTTTCATATCTCACTAGTACAATGCTTTGTGCCAATTTTCACACAAAAATCTGAGATGGGTAGATGACGTCGAACACCCATTTACAAAATTTTGCAACTTGGACACTCTGTAACTAACAAAGTACTTAAAATAACAAGTAGGGATTTTTACATCTCTCTGTAGGCACACAGAAGAGTATTTTGTGAAAGTTTCAGATTTTTTATACCTTCCCCTTTTTAGAAACAAAGCTTCAAATTTTTCAATTTTTGAAAAATCTGCAACTTTAGACCCCTTTTTTAGCATGAAGGAATTGTATAAGCCAACATTTATTTGTGTCACCTTAAAGTACTCCTTCTAGGCTAAAAATATGCCAAATACCATTTTTTTGATCCCCTATAAGAACTGTAATTGATCAAAAACGGGGAAAAAAATAAATTTCAATCTTTAATTTTAGTTAATTATTTCTCCTCATTATATTATTTTTTAGTGAACTAGGGGCTGCTCCTCTAGGCTCACTACGCTCTTTTCCAGAGTAGCGCTCGGGCCCTGCAGCCCGATCTCCGAGTATATCACATGAAATAACAACTGGAAAATTCATATAAATTTAAATTCTTATTGCATGTCTAAGGTAAGCAAATAAGGCTTGTTATTCCAAAGTTTCAGAGTTTTTTTACTGTCGTTAATTTTTGGAAGGTCGGACTTTTGTCGTTTGAACTTATAGCACTTACTAAATTTACCACTAAGGAAAACAAAAGCGGTCCAAAAAGCATTTCCGTAAACCGTTAAGGTGGATGTCCAGTAATTTTGCTTCCTATACTTCCAATGGAAAAACTTTTGTACACATTTCCTTCACAATTAGTGTGTTCCCAAGGATGAAAATTTGAACGTCGATTAAAATAACTTTATATTATAACTTGGAATACTTAATATTTTCTAAAACATAACCATACTTATATTAAAAATCAATAACTTCTCCTTTGGTGGTGTTGGAACCAGAAAAAAGATGGTGCGACCTGTACTTTGATGATGCCAGTAGACAAACAAATGTTGGATTGCATAATTATGGTTATGTTTTAGAAAATATTAAATATTCCAAGTTATAAAATGAAGCTATTTTAATCGATGCTCAAATTTTCATCCTTGGGAACGCATTAATTGTGAAGAAAATGTGTACAGAAGTTTTTTCATTGGAAGTATAGGAAGCAAAATTACTTGACGTCCACTTTAAACAACTGAGATAGCTTTACCAATGAAGCGTATGCATAACACATTTTCTGTGTCACCATGGCAGCGGGTCACGGCACCAGAGCGTTCTTCTGTGGTTATCGTGAAGACAGACGAGCCCTTCGTTTCTTTCTTTTGCGTCTTTAAAAAATGCTTAAAAAACAGAAAATGACATTTTCTAAAAAAAATTTTTGTAAAAAAGGGATGATAGTTGTAAGTTTATACTGAAAAAATTGCAAAGCGTTGTGATTTATAGTTTGCCATATTCATTTTTTTAAATGGATTCCATCGCAAAATAGAGAACTTTGTGAAATTTAGAAATTTAATTTCTTGTAAACCAAATCAAGATTAAAAAAAAGGGAGACAAGGTGCAAAAATTCGGTCATGGCACTACATGCCTACAAAGTTTCGTGGTTCTGTTGCTGTTAGTGTGCCCGGAACGCCACCTGATAGCACTTTTTTTGCTTACCTTAACTTTGAAATACAATAGCTCCTGAAGAATCAAAAAACGGTTTATTTCAGCGTGTTCTCCAAACAATTCTCTACAAACAATGTAAATTTCGTATTTTTGTGTTCAATACGTTTTGCGCTGCGAGCTAGGAAAGCAAGAGTGTCGCGAAATTTCTAAAACAGCAGCGACGGCGGCGGCAGTTACTTTTTTTAGAATAGAGAGATATTTATAGTCTTTATAAATGAACCTTAAAAATGAAACCAGTTGGAGCTCTGTGTCATTTATGGTTTTTGTACAGTTAAAAAAGCAAAAACGGCTGTCTGGGTGTGATTTTCCTACTCCCCAGCGGTGTTATTTTGGCTCGTAAAAAAAAAAAAAAAAAAAAAAAAAAATTCCAGATTTGAACTCTCAATATATGACTTTCCAGGTGAACAAAAAATGTGTCAGCAACCACTTTTTGCAAATTGGGTAATTTTCCACAGAATGACCTTTGCTCTAAATTTGTGATTATACAGCTTCAATGAAATACTGCACTATTTTTTACATGTACTGTAAATGTGTGAGGCTTTTCTTTCGTGAATCAGTGGGCATTTTGGCTGACCAATGATGTGCAAATTCGAGTGGTTTCCTGGACCTGTAGAAGATAATACTGCCCTCTTATTATCGTTATGAAATAGCTTCAGCTCACAAACCGCTTTCACTCAATATACGAGGAGACTCAAAATTTTTATAGCTGTGCGAACTGAACTATAAGAGAGCTGAACCTGTTCGTGACAGCCATTGAAGAGATTTTTTTTTTAAGGATGGCTGTGAAAATGCTGCTGATCATTAAGAACTGTCGGTCTTTTCAGCCAGTCACTTCTGGGTCAGTCATAAACACTGCCAATTTCACAAAATCAACTGATTAAATTGCTTATTGTTGATTTGCTAGGTGCACTCGCCTTTGGAAACCTGTGGGTAGATGTTGAAATGCATTGTTTGTAAGAATTCACTGCAAAATAAACTTCTACCAAATATATTCTTTGTTTGCATGTGAGTCCCCATGCTGTCTGCTTAGTGATGGAAGGTGTGATGCAGTTCCCAAACTCACATCTGAGTTTTCAGTTACACTTTTGGTTGACATCAAACTGCCCTTACACCCAGGCCATGTGCACTATCTGACCTTCAAGAGTTCTCTCATGGAGCTATCACAGCAGTCTACTTCATACACATTTAGAAAAGGAGCTGTCCATAAAGTATGTCCATGATTTTTTACTGTTTCTAGACCCCCATGTCACATTTGGTCCGGTTGTTGACCCCCCCCCCCTCCCTAAAAAGTATGTCCTAATTCCCTCAACCTCCTTTATTTTTGACGACTGCTTTTAGAAGTCCGTTGAGAAACAAAGAAAACATGTAATTATTTAAAGGAATCTTCCATATATTTACATGTTTGCTTCAGAAAATATTTATTATTTAGGCATTAATTTATTCCCAAATGCTACCCGAACTTTATCATTCTGAAATAAAGATCTAGTGATCTACAAATGAACGCACACATTCAATGTTGCAATACTCTCAATTATACCATCTACAAAGCACGATAGATTTGGTAGTACAAATATGAGAACTTAATATTAATATTCTGATTTAGCTATATATCATCAGAAATCTGACATTTCATGCCTTTTTTTAACATTTTTAAAAGAAGAAAAAAAAGGGGAAAACAAAACGAAGAAATACCATCCACCATATTTTTGCCGCTGGACGTCCGAATTACTAAACCTCCCCTCTCCCCCATGTCACATTTGGTCCAGTTGTTAGGACCCCCCCCTGTAATCTTGGATGTACTTTACGGATGGCCAAGTGCCTGATGATTTTTTTTTTTAAGTTTTAAGAGTTTGAGAACTTTTTGCTCACCCCATGTAAATTTATCTCATTTTCAGAAAAATTCGGAAGTTATCTTTAAACTAAGTAGTGGAAAGCATGCCCATGATTTGTATATATTTTCCAGCTAGGTGCTATGCAGAGATGGAAACAGGTCACATGTCAACAAGTTGACAATTTCTAGTGGGTCAAACGGGTCAGGTCAAGGTGTTTCTGACCCGATTTTGACCCAGTTTTATTTGTGTTTTATTTTTGAAAAGCAAAAGGCATTTTTTTTTTCAAATAAAAATATGCGCCATGGAATTTTGTGCTCGATACTGGTGTCCACGGACTGAAAAATGATTTATCATGCTATGTGAAGGAAGAGTGTCCTCAGAAGGAAAACTGTCCCTTCATTCTGAGGGGCAATGATGAAAACATCCACATTTTGAAAACTTTCAACTCATCATAAACTTGTGAAAATTGGTGTTGCTGTGAAACATTCTGAAGCTTGATATGTTATCAAGGAAACAGCAAAAACTGAAATTAAGCATACAAGTTGCTGAATTCAGACATTTTGACTGTAGCACCATCAAAATTACTGCAGAAGGACATTTTGATTCTCATAGGTGTGTTTGAAAATGTGTAAAACAGTTAGGTTATGTCTTGCAAATGAAGGACAACAGTTTCAATACTTCCTCTAAGTGAGTAAATTATGCGTTCCTATGTAATACATTTGTTTGATTCCTATATAACCTTAAGAAGCCCACTGCAGAGAGACTTTTTGAACACTCTGCATATATATTATTAATATAGTTCAAGGCAGATTTGTCCGAGTCAGGTCTGATTATGTGATGTCCGGGTCCAAAATTTTTGACCCATTTCCAACTCTGGTGCTATCTTACCTATCAATGTATACTTTTTGAATATATGTTTATCGAAAGTGGATTTGAAAAAATCTTTTTATATCACATGGGGTGACACAAAGATTTTTAGCTTTTTTTTTAGAGATAAAATTCTATTGATTAGGTTCCAAGGGACTGGTAAATATTTTTAAAGATTTTAAGTCTTTTTTTTTTTCTTTATTGTTAAAAATCTTGTTTATTATACTACAATCTCCAGGTACATCACTCTTTAGTGTGTGCTGTTTTATAGGTTACTGCAATGGGTGCAATTTTCATGGATTTTATTTTGGAGTTTCTTGGCTTTTTATTTTTATTTTATTTATTCATTTTCATTTTATTTCTTTTTTATTGTGGAGTTAGTTATAGATGTGACTGTAATGGGTTTTGATAGGCCACTCACCTGCTATCCGTCGCGTTGTAGTTGTCTCCTTCCTACACTTGGCTGTAATCCAAAATCATACTCAACACTAGAGACATTCATAAAATATTCCTAATATATTGGGTTGGTGCGAATGAAATGTCTGGCAAAGGACCAGCCTATGTGGACGGCGAGAGCGGAAAAGTAGGACAACTTATCTAGGCAAAATAATTCCCCTCGGCATCAACACGTAGTTGCCATCTGTCCGGCAAGGCCATGATCCCAGAATGGAAGAAGTCTCGTGCGGGGACTCGAAGAAATCAGCTATCGCACGTCGAACCTTGTTGTCTGTCGTGAACTGTTTCCCGGACAGGAAGTGATCTCTGCGATGAAACAAATGACAGACTGCCGTAGACAAGTCCGGGTAATAGGCAGGATGATGCAGTGTTTCATAGCCCAAGGCACTTAGTGTCAGCATTGTTTGTTGTGCAACATTAGGGCGAGCGTTGTCCTGGAGCAGAACGCCTCTGTTGACCAGAGCCAGTTGTTTCTGCAGCAATTTCCAGTGCATCTGGTGTAATTCAGCACAATAACGTTCTGCAGTGATGGTTTGGCCCCTTGCCAAGAAACTCTGATGTACACTGGTGTGCAAAAATTAAGGACGAAGACGAGAAATTAGCATAACAGCGGAACGAGCAGCCATAACGGACCGAAAGACCACTCAGGAGATTTACTAGGGTCCGGTACGGTTAGGGCATGCGCATATATGCAGCATGACGTAGAGGGGTTGGGGGTGTCGGAAGGGTATGAAGCACACGGGCGGTGTACGCTCAGCAATTCGGTGAAAGCTATTGCACGGTGTACATCGGTTTGAACGACGTCGAGTTGCTGCCACCGTGTGATATGGCCAATGGGCAATCCAGGAGACGACATCTGGATGACTTTACCCGAGGTCGTGTCATTGGGAAGTTGGAAGAAGGTCGAGGTGTGACTAGTGTGGCCGATAAGTTCGGGATCGTTTCACGAGCTTGGAGAGCATTTCAAACGACAGGAACAGCTGTCCGAGAGTTTAGCAGTGGTCGTCCACGAGCAAACACGGCGGCGGACGACCGGTATATTGTCCTACAGGCGAGAAGAGACAGACGGCAGACAGCGGGAGAAATCGCTAGGCACATGCAACAGACAACTGAACGTCCGTTATGGCGTTTTACCGTGGCCAGGAGGCTGCACAAAGGTGGTCTATTTGCATGACGACCAGTACGGTGTGTGCCATTAACGCCTGCTCATCGGAGACGGCGGTTTCTGTGGAGCCAGGAACAACACAAGAACTGGACACATGAGCAATGGGGTCAAGTTTTCTTTACGGATGAGAGCCGATTTAGTCTGACGAGCGATTCTGGATGTGTACACATCTGGAGAGAGCAGGGTACACGCATTCACACCTTCAACATCGAAAGGGACCGGTTTGGAGGTGGCGGAGTTCTCGTTTGAGGCGGTATCATGCTTGATAGCCGTACTGACCTCCACATCTTCCCAGGAGGCTTAGTCACTGGTGTCCACTATTGTACCGAAGTTCCCCTGCCTCACGTGCTATTTAGAGGTGCTGTGAGTCCTGAGTTCCTCTTCATAGATGACAACGCTACACCTCATCGTACAGTGGCTGTTGGAGAGTGAAGATATTCAATGCATAGATTGGCCCGCAAGGTCCCCGGACCTAAATCCAATCGAACACGTGTTGGACCTTCTCGGGAGACGCTTGGCAGCACGTCACCAGCCGCCAGCAACGATTCAGCAGCTGCGATTGGCATTACAAAAGGAATGGGCCGCAATGCCTGAACAGCTCCTTGACAACACCGTTCTCAGCATGGACAGATGTTGTAAATCCTGCAACGCAGTCAGGGGTAATCATATCCCCTACTAAAGACTGGATTTTTCTTGGCAGCCGCCTGTCACATGGACGTTTCTGTCCATTTGTGCTCGAAGCTACCTTTTCAATAAAGTGCCTTTGTATCCTTTGGATTCCTTGTTTGGACGGTTTTGCTCCCTTGTCCCATATTCTTACATCTTGGTGATCTTATGGTATGATTTGAGTCGATGTGGAGCACTTCTGCACGACGTTACATTCGAAAAACCGTCTCGTCCTTAATTTTTGCACACCAGTGTATTACATGGGTTTCTGCCATTCCTTGTGAACCATAGTCGATTTTGGGAACCCTTAACTTTTGAAACTTTGTCTTCATAAATAATACAGGTTCATTTTTTTGTTATACATTACTTCACATCAGAGGACCCTTCCCCTCCAGAGTAAGTTTTCTTTTACTTCCTTTCTGTTCATTTTCTTGGCATGGAGAAAGATACCATGACAGCTTGTTAGAGTTTCATTACCTTGGAAAAATATTTTTCCTCTTTCAAGAATAACATCTTAAACAAAAATTTGTAATTTTGTATTGATAAGAGTTTTGAATGATTAAAAACATTTATCTAAGAAATTACTGTTGAGATGGAAGGTGAATTCCTGTTCTGTATTGATTTATTATGTAATTTTTATTTAAATTTGCATTCTTTTAATTGTTTGTAGCTCACATTTAAATTCTCATTCCCTGAATTAAGTTTACAATTTACATTTTAAATTCTTATTTTTTAATGATATTTTGAATAACGCGCCGTTGGTTTTCTAGTTTCTGTTCCTTTTGTTTAACGGTTTTCTTTTTTCATGCTCTGCAAATTTAATGCGTTTTTGAAATTTATTTAGAATTCACTTGCCATTGTTCCTTAGCCCAGTCTCCTTACAGGCAGTATCGGAAGTTTAAAACGTGACAGAAAAAAGGCGTCGTGTCTCGGTGGCAGACGTGATTTTTGTAGCTCTTCATTTCGTTTATGTCAATTATATCACGCGAGTTCCAATTTAAAGCCGATGTTTGTTCACAAGACTGCATCAGATATTGCAACGTAACGATATTGTTGCAATTATCATTTAACGAAATTTACTCATAATGGCTTAGCGCAATGAACAGCTTTGTTTCGTAGTAACGTAAAAATATCTTGTGGAGAGGAATATTGTTTCAAGCAACATTACACGAATTGTTGATTACAACAACCGCAGTACTGGGTGAGAAATATCAAACAATTCGTTATTCGGCGTCATTGCGCGTGACAACATTTACTGTTGGGAAGTAAACTTCAGCGTAAACTTGTGTATTACGTTTAGTTTTCGTTCTGTCTGTCCGTCCGTTGACGAACGAAATTGTGTTTTGTTACTTGGCCATTACTCAGAAGTACAGGATATCGGCGTTTTAATTGTATTTTAGCACCCCGCTTGTCGTGTTAGAAAATGAGTTCCGATCGCAGATTCATGCTGATCTCGAAAAAAGCTCTGAATTTACTCGTGAGTTTTTTCAGCCCAGTAAGTACTTGAAATATCGTTTTGTGCAATTTATATTTACCAAGATGTGGATAGCAAATCAGAGATAAGACTGAAAGTGCTTTTGAATCCATTGTAAACCAGAAAAAAACAAAACAAAAAAAAACCAAACTTTTTTGGAACTATGGTTACAAGCAAAATTTTGAGCATATTTTATTTAATGATATGTTATCATTAATTAGTCACGAAGTTTAGTTTAGTGTCTACTGATAATAATCCAATTCACGGGTGACGCATTGTTCCAGCTCGTAAGTATTGAATCGCGTCATCGTTCAGTTCTAAGAGTCTGGTCTTGCATACGTGTTATCCCTAGCTTCGCCATTTCGCGCTTTTTCTTTTTTTGCTGTGCCTAAGTATACAATTTGTAATTATGACCCACTTAGCTTAAAAACAATAGCGTTCGCTTAGTATTGGTATGAATTATAAATTCAAGCGAAGATGCTGGTTTCTAGGAAACTTCACCGAAACAACTAAAATCTGTAAGAGATCTCTTGTTTTGCTTTTTAATTGTCCATTTTATTGTACTAGTTTTCGGAGAGTTGTCAGTTCATAAGAACACTGGTTTATGATGTGTATAAAACTATTTAAAAATATGTTAATGTACATATCCCGCAGTCACTGATGATATGTTGTTCACTTCAGTGCGCAGCTTGTTATGCAAATGTGAGGTTTTCGTAAACTATTCACTCTAGCAAAAAAGAAAGAAGAGAGGAGGATCAAGCAGTGGTGCAGGGGGAGGGGGCATGGAACCGTGCCCTCCCCATGGGCCTCGATTATGCCAAGCTTTATTCCAAAGAGCTAACTTGGGGTGTTCTTCAAGAATTGCCCCAAATAAACGGCTGCCCCGATTAATCGATGGCCCAATTAACTAGAATGGACTGTACTTGGTCCTAGTTTTTTTTTTTTTTATTGGCTGCTGATTTTTAAATGCACTTGTATATGTTTTACAAATAATTGAAAACACTTTAATATGACAGATATTTTTAAAGGCTCCCAATATTTTGAGAGATGTTTTTTGCGGAATATTTTTAGTTGCATTTTCAACATTTTGGGCCATCGCCATAAAGAAATCCTGAGTGCGCCGCTGACTGAAAAGATATTAAAAAATGTCAGGAATTTGTGTAAGGTGTGTGAACTTTCTTAATGCTACTCGCGATTTCTGATACCATCCTGCATGAAAAACAGTTTTTCAGAGCTTAACGAGTTAAAAATACATTTAAAGCTAATGCAGCGTAATCGCTGAAGTAAATTTTTGCATCGATGTAATTTAAAAATTTGTCGTCAGTATCCTTTGATGAATTCTGATTTAGATAGGCTGACTGTTCTCAGATTTAGATCGATTTGACTACTGGATTGTTTGTTTGCAGTTATAATTTTTAATTGTGTTTTAGGTCTGTTTTACTGTGACGTTAACGTTGATTCTATTGTTTTTCACAATAGACAAAGCTAGTAATGGTAGAAGCAGTCTAGTGATTTGTTTCATATCATTCAGTTTATTGTTGAAATTATTATTCCGAATTATAAGTTCTGACATGCAAGCTGTGTGTGACTCGGGAGGCGGGAGGGAGAGTGTAAAAATGATGCTTATTTGTTATTTTGTTTTCGCGAAATGCTATCTTACGAGGCATAAATTCAAAATAAAACTCGAGAATGAATAGTTGGCTCTAGTAGGGGTTTCTGTTTGTATTCTGTATACGGTCCCTTGAAAAGGCGAGAGAGAGGACGTACGGCCGAACTAGGATGCTGGATCTTGGGAACAAAGCATTGTGGTGGATCACCAGAGAAACTCCTCCCCCACTTCCTCCCCCTTCGTCCTCTTGCCTGGCGGGTCATTCGAACGCAGATGACGTCAGCCGCAGGGAGCCAGGTGGTGTTTCGATAACATGCATTGTCCTTGGCTCGTGAGTTTTGGGAGTACTACGTTCTGTCGTGTATTGGTATATGTATATAACAATGTAAAATCCTTTTTTGAGACTAGTTTCTTTGCTACTTTGATGATGCGCAATTTCTGTTTAGAAACAAATGGAATTACGGACCTAGCAACACTCTTTTTTTTAAGGATATGTTGGGAGTAAATTTAGTTTCGGAATGCCTTTCCAGCCATTGCAGATGGTTATTACCTGGTTCAGATAGGAGATATTTTCGCAGGTAAAATCACACTATTTCAGCAGTTATTGATATATAAAACAATGGTTTTACATATTGTAGTAATTATTGGAAAATGTATTTCCATGTATTTTTTAACAGTCATGTATATTTTTGGGGAACAACTTTGCTAGCCATGAATTTCGTAATAAAGCCATTCTTCAAAGCCAGCACTAATCAGTTTAGTTATGTAAATGGAAGTGTGATGTGCTTTTGATCTAGTAATGATTTTTTTTTATTTTGCTTTTAAATTTATGACTTTTTCTCATAATCAAGGTCATTTAAAATATGGCAAATTGGGAAAAAAATTGCAAGCCGTAATAACTACAAGCATAGCCAGTAATATTGCAAACAACTTTAACAGCCATGCAGAGGCTAGTAATAACTTTTCATACCTAAGTAACTTGAAGATTTAAAAAAAGCTGCAGCTTTCAGTGATATCATTCCTTTTCTTTCAATTCCTCTTCAAAATTATAAGTCACTTCTCCATGGGGCCAATATAATCTGCAGTAATCCTACTAATATTAAAAAGAATATGGAAAAACATTTTTAGTAGAATCATATAACATGGCCTCTCAGTAGCAAAAATCTATTTATTGATGACAGAATGTTAGTACAGTTAAAATAATAATATATAAAATCGACAGATTCGACAACCCTGCAAAGCTGTTGATTTTCAGCTGGCGAGTGAGATATTTGCCTGACTGGTGAACCAGCATGAAGTTTTACAAGCCCTGTATATATAAATATGTATATTTTTTTCTCCGGTAGCATGTCCTGTTTTGGTGCCATTAAGGAAACCAAACGAAAGAAGAGGTACTCTCTGGCTGTTTTTCTTATTATTTGAGAATGAAATGACTAAAAGTCTTTAACCGATAAAGACAAAATTCGATATTTTCAAGCTTTGTTTAAAAAATGTTTATGGTCGTTTTGGTTAGAATTGGACAAACATATCCTTTACATATTACAATATCATTGTTTCCTCTAAGCTAGGTGATTGAAAAAAAATGTGGATGAAATGTTTTTGAGAACTCCAAGGAAAAATCATTGAAGGCAGACCAAAAGCAACATACTATGTATTTTTACATGATGAATAGTTAATAAAGTATTAATTAAAAATTATATTAACCGGAAACTCTACAGAATTTAATTTGTTCCACCGAGAAATGTGTTTTTGAACTAATAGAGATGTCAGCAAATAGTGTTCATATCTAATAACGATATGTTTTTTTTTCTGTTGTGTCTAAACTTTTGAGACATGTAGATTCTCCTTGGTTCATGGAATAATATGCATAATTACAAATTTTGAAGATGTGAATCCGCTTTTTGGCGTAAATATGACAAGGATGGTAAGTCAGTTCTGACTTAAGTAAGTATAGTTCTGACTTACCATCCTTGTCATGTTTACACCAAAAAACGGATTCTCATCTTCAAAATTTGTATTGTATGGTATAATCCCATATCCCATTCGTGATGCATAATTACTATATCCATTGCATGTATTGATTCCCCATTGCATAGTGTAATGTAGTTGCAAGTGTTTCGCTTGATTTTCAATGTTTGCGTTCCTTTGCTTCTTATTTTTACGAAGCAACTAAGCACACATACTCCTTTGCTTAGTATTTTTATGTTTTAGTGTAGATACTTTTTTGTGACTAAACTTTTGGGACAGTCCTCACTTAATGCAAATCATTTCAAAAATGAGTATTGTAAAGAGTACTGGGAAATGGATGGGCATACACTGTACGATTGCAATAGTTTAATCATTGAAGGAAGAGTGACAAACCGATATATGTACTGTATTGATGTGTCTTGAACAACCTTCTCTGAAAACATTTCAGTGTTTTAACACTTCCAATGTTTGTTATTGATGTCTCGATGAACATGATCTTCAATCAGCTGATTTACAGACTTTTCGTTTTAGTCAGACTGATATAGAGTGAGATATATATAATATTACACTGCCCAACACACATTTTGGTGTCTTGAAAGTTAAACCTATTCTTTTATATATTTGGGATGTTGATTCCAAAAATGGCATGAGTTTTGCCCTATCAACTCTAGTTTTGGAGATAAGGCATACCCACCTTATATACTGATTCCACTGGTGATCCGTCAAATTTTGGGACCCTACATTGCATGATCTGCTATTTCTGACATAATCTTGACAAATATTGATACTATATATTAGGTGTGCAATTTAATTCTCAGCCCTTAACCACAAGTGACCATAGAACGTCTGCAAATGCAAATAGCTGTGTGCGATAATGGCTGATTGCAGCACCATCCAACAGCTTTCCAGGCAACCGTAACTGCTCACAGCTGTAGTGACAGAAGGGACGAAAGTTGACGGCGAAAGCAATGTGGTTTGAGAAGCAACATTTGAGGCAATGCCTCTTGTTTGCGTCTCAGCTGAAAAAAAGTGTTGCGAAAGCCCGGCAAATGATCTATGCTACTTTGGGGAGGCTGCTGTGTCCTACAGTATGTGCAAGAAGTGGTTCCAGCGGTTTAAGCAGGGAAATTTCGATCTCCGTGATGCAGAATGTCCGGGACAGCCACAGAAAGTTGACGATGAGGAACTGGAACAACTGTTGGATGCGGATCCCTGTCGCACAGTCAGAGCTCGTCCAGGAACTCGGAGTAACACGGCAAGCCATTGCAAAATGCCTTCACAAGCTTGGACAGATTCACAAGGAGGGCTGTTGGGTGCTACGATGTTGCTGTGTCCTTGCTATCCAGATTCAAGAAGGATTTCCTCCACAAGATTTTGACCTGTGATGAGAAGTAGATCCTCTATGATAATCCTAAGCGGTGCAAATCATGGGTTTATCCAGGTCAGCCTACCACCAGTACCACCCTACCAAATATCCATTCCAAGAAGTTGTTGCTGTGCATATGGTGGGATCAGCGCGGTGTCGTACACTGAGTTTTGAGGTGAAGCGGTCAATGCTGAGCGTTACTGTCAGCAACTCATTCATGTGAGTGACGCAATGGCAGGCGAAAAGGCCATACACCGGCAAGGGCAGAAGGTCGCTCCTGTTTCTTCAGGATAACGTGCATCCTCACACCGCAAAAACGACTTTAAACACGATCACCGACCTGGGTTGGGAGATTTTGTCCCACCCTGCGTATTCTCCAGACTTCGCCCCATCAGATTATCACCTCTTTTGCTCCCTGCAACATCACCTGAGTGATGCGCACTTCACTTCTGTTGAGGAGGTCCACACAAGTATTGATGACTTTATCAACTCGAAACAGGCCTCTTTTTTCCGCAGCTCCCTGACCGATGGCTCAAATGTATCCAACACGACGGGGATTATTTCCCTGATTAGGTACGTATTCGATTTGCTATAATTTGCTGTCAACGTGTTGTGCCTGTGTCCGAGAATTAAGTTGTACACCTAATACATACTATTGAAACAAGCACATATTACTAAATCTGTATATTTCAACACAAGCATATAAAATGATCAGTCATTCAACATATGAGAAACGTCTTTTATAGGACTATTTTTGACATGATCTTGACAAATATTGCACTAAATAACATACAGGGTGTCCACATTCTGGAAAGTCAGGGAAATGAAAATTGGTCAGGGAAATGCCTGAAATGTTGGTAAAAGTCAGGGAAAATCAGTGATATTTAAAAAAAAGTCGGGAAATTTCAATCACTTGCCATCAACAAGCTCAAAAAATGTGGAATCAGTACTTCTAGAAAATATTAAGTCTAATGACTCCAATACTTATGTTGTGAAAGATGATTTGAAGCCCAGTGACCTTAATGCTTATGTAGTGAAAGATGATGTAACAAAGTCGGAAATAATATGGACCATGGAAGTGTTGTCCAAGCGAATGTCTCTGAACTCTTGTACACAGATTAACAAAACATTTCAGTTAATGTTTCCTGACAGTGCGATAGCTTCAAAATTTACTTTAGGCAAAAGCAAAGCATCTTATGTGATAAACCATGGATTGACACCACATTTTAGAGTGTTTAATGGACGATCTGAAGCAGTGCACTGACTTTGTAATTTGTTTTGATGAATCACTAAACAAAATTGCTCAGCGTGGGCAAATGGATCAGTTTGTTCGTTATTGGGACGTCAATCTGCAAAAAGTTTCCACTAGATACTTTAGTAGTGTGTTTTTAGGATGGGCTACAGCTAATGACCTTTTAGAGAAATTCATTAAAGGTGCACCTCTTCCCTTGGATAACATGCTACAAGTGTCAATGGATGGACCTAATATTAATCTCAGCTTTCTTCAAAAGCTGAAAGATAAACTTAGAACTGAAAATCCAGATGGTAAATTATTAGTTGACTTGGAGTATGTGGTCTTCACGTGGTCAAATAGAGCTATGAAAACTGGACTTGAAGCAGTGAAATTGGATATACATCACTTTCTGCATAACTTGTACTACCTTTTAAAAGATAGTGCTGCTCGCCGTGCAAATTATACTATGATTACTGGATGTAAAGATTTCCCTTTGAAAGTTTGCACTGTAAGGTGGTTGGAAAATGTTAATTGTTTGACTAGGGCATTGCTTGTCTATCTATGATCATATCAAGAAATATGTTCAAGAATCATTGGTTTCCAGCAAACAGCATGTTTCTTGCAGAATTTATGGAAAGTCCACTGTTGAAATGCAAATTGGCTGCATTTAGGACAACTATAGCTTCAGAGTGTAAATCTTTTTTGAGAAGGCTTCAGAGCCCAAAGCCTTTAATTCCTTTCTTACACACTGATTTGCTGGATCTGTTGAAAAATTTGATGGCACAAAGCTTTGAAGCCTGACAAATTAAGTGAAGCTGATAGTGTCTCAAAACTGTTAACTTTAGATGTATCAAAAAGTAAAAATCTTCTCTCAATTAAAAAAGTTGATATTGGATTTAGTGCTAAAAAGCTATTAAAAGAAGTGAAGTGCTCAGAAAGGGAGAAATTAGAGTTTAAGCTTGAATTTAGGAAACTCATGACCAGTATGATTGAAAAACTTAGTGAGAAAAGCCCACTAAAATTTAAGTTTGTCTGTCTGGTAACTTGTTTGGACCCAAATATTATAGTGCAGCAGCCAAGTCTAGGCAAGAAGAGAGTGGAAATTGTGCTCAAAGTTCTACTTAGTGCAAACAGGATTTCAGATGACTGTGCTGAAAAAGCTAATAAACAGTATGCTTCATTGTGTGTAGAAACCCATTTTGCTTTAAAGTCTCAGTTTGATGAATTTTTAGACAGTCATGATGATTCTATTAGATTAGACAAATTTTACAGTGATCTACTTGACAACCAAAAAGAATTCAGTCAATTTTGGGATGTAATAAAAATTTGTCTCGTTATGTCTCATGGAAATGCTTCAGTGGAAGGTGTATTTTCTGTCAATAAGTCTTATTGTGGAAAATCTCCTGGAAGAATCCCTGATTTGTCAGAGAACAGTTTTTGATGCCATTAAAAATGTGGGAGGAGTAGAACACATTGCCATCAATAGAAGGCTTCTTCTTTCTGTAAGAGCCTCCAGACGAAGATATCAGGATTATCTTGAGAGAAAAAGTATTCTTCAAAACGAAGAAGAAAGAAAGCTGAAGGAAAAAAGAAAAATTGATCATGATATAAAGGAATTGAAGGAAAAAAGACAAAGAGTATGGAAGGAACTAAAGTTGGAAGAAGCAGCATTGCAGGCGAAGATTTCAGATTGGGAAAAGAAGAAAAGTGGTGTGTAATATAAAAACTAAAAACAGTGTGTTCCTACTGTAATATTTTTATAGTAACTGTTCTGAATATTGTGTATGGGCTTGTTTGAGTGTTTCTTCAATAAATGAAAAAAAGAGTAAACTTAAAATTAAAAAGGTGTAAGTTAGACGGCTATGGGGAAGGTGGAGGCCGATTTAAATAAAAAAAAAAAAAAAAAAAAAAAATGAATCAGTTATTTGGGAAACTTTATGCGACAAACGGAAACACTTTTAAATAATATAAGTTTCTCAATTATCCAATTCAATTTTATTTATTATCATGGCACATATATTGAAAAACTTAGATAAACCTATTTGTGTAAGGTCAGAGATTTCTTATATATTTCGTCAGGGAAATCAGGTTTGATAATTCTGTGGACACCCTGACATACTATTGAAACAAGCACATATTACTGAATCTGTATATTTCAACACAAGATCATATAAACTGATCAGTCATTCAACATATGAGAAACATCTTGTATAGGACTTTCTAAAGTTAGATCTATGAGAACAGTCCCTCTGGAGGTTCCAGCAGTAATCTGCCATCATGTGGGTATCCCACCTACCCCGGTATCTGTCTTCCATAGTTTTTATGTCCTGGTGAAATCTTTCACCTTGCTTTTCGCTTAAATCACCAAGGCTTTCTGGAAAGCGATCTAGGTGGCTGTGTAGGTAATGGACCTTGATGCTCATATTACTGCCAAGCTTAGTAAAATTGGGAGAGCATGTCCTCAACTAATTCAGAGTAGTTGTCTGCTTTATGTTTGCCAAGAAAGTTTTTGACAACTAGAACAAACGAAGTCCAGGCACAAGACTCAATGTTGTCCATTGAATATATGAAATATGGATCAAACATAAGCTGCCTTATCTGCGGACCATCGAAAATTCCTGCTTTTAGTTTATCCGCGCTCAGTCCAGGGAATGTACGTGATAAATAGCCAAAGTACAAAGCTTCTGTGTTCAATGTCCTTACAAATTGTTTCATTAGGCCTAGCTTGATATGTAAAGGTGGCAGGAAGATTTTGTCTCTGCTTACTAAAGGTTCCTTAATGACATTTTGTTCTCCGACTACCATATCTTCTCTGAGAGGCCACACTTTTCTTATCCAGTGGTCGTGTTTGGCTCTGCTGTCCCAAAGACATAAAGCATGGATATTTTGTGTAGCCATTTTGCTGACCAAGGAGAAAGTTCACCATCTTTAGGTCTACACAAATCATCCATTGATGTTCTTGATACTTCAGGTTTTTCTAGACTAGAGATATTGTCTCGTATGTCTCTGTCATACTGGCTGAGTGACCAATTGGAATTGAGCCATATCTGTTGCCGTTGTGTAAAATTTAGAACACATTTTAAACTCCGCTTGGACCTATCAATGAAAAGGTACCATTCATTTGGCATGTGATGATAGACCCATTTTCCTGAGAAGGCCACTGACATCATTGCACAACACTAGGTTGTTATCCTCAAAGAAAAAGGGCAGCAAATCCTTTTCTCTGCTACGGTAAAACATAATGTTGGTTCCAAATTGAAGTAAATTCTTTTCATTCAACCTGGAGGCCAGGAATTCTGAAGACTCCTTCGAGTGGTTCAGATCCCTGATGAGCTCACTCAGTTCATGTTGGTTAAAAGGTTGAGCACTTAATGAAGTTCCTACGAAATCACTGTCACTTTTCCCTACTGCTGTTATCTTGTATGTGATCAGACATGCTTGATTCCTCATCCTCTGGCAGCTCTGGTTGGTGGATAAAAGATGGAATTGGTACATCATTTGAGTGTGGATGCGGTCATCTTGCTGAATCGAGGTCAGGATATGTCCAATTGCTTCGATTGTTTCGATTGATGCCCTTGATGTTGACAAGACAAAATAAAGTCATCATGGTGGTTTTTAGGTTCCCTCCACAACATTGGTATTCCAGATTTCAGAGAGCTCCTTTTTCCATTTATCCACTACCGTAAATGCTCCGTGCAAGTTTTGCATACAATATGGGGAGCCCAGGACTTATCTTTTCTCCAAGCTGAACGCCAAAATAACCAAGATATGCCCTCTTCACAAACTCAGAAATGGGTTTTCTACTTTCTTTAAGGGTGTGCTCACCAGAAATGTAGCAAAAGACATCTGGATGATTCAAGCAACTTCTTCGTGGGGAAGCCATGGCATCTACTTAATCTGCAAACAAAAGTAGATCACATTAGATTATCTGGTTGTATAGTTGTTCACAGACTCCCAATTAGACTAACAGACACTGGCTTTACACTCATAAAATAACAATATTTCTGCACATCAGCATATAGGGCAGGTATGCCCTATCATAGTAAGAATAACTGGCAGTGAAACACGTAACACACTAAACATTAGAATAATTCTTGATGTCGACATAACACGCATAAGTTACATAAAAATTACAAGTGGTAACTTATGCATTTTATGTCAGCATCAATCATTGTTCTATGCCCTATCACCAAAACTAGAGCTGATAGGGCAAAACTGATGCTATTTTTGGAATTGGCGCCCCAAATATACCCATGAATAGGTCTAACTTCCGAGGCACCAGAAAATTTTGTTGTTGTTGTTGGGGATTATGTGTATTTTTTTTCGTTAATTTTTATTCCAGATGTGGCATGTGCCAATTATTTTTACGTTCTTTGAGTCTTTCGTAGGGGAGGCTGAACCAAGGTATTTAGAAAGAAGAAAGGTAGGTCCAGTCACCTTTGTTTCCGTGCCGCCGGCGGGCTGTCTCCCTACGAGCTGGAGTGTGATGTCACAGTGGCCATAAACGATCTCTCGAGCATTTGGAGTCATTCCATTCGGAGCTTGTGCTGTAGTGTCGATTACTCGCTGCATTTCTTTGTCAATTTTAGACCTGCTTTGTCCTTTTCATTCTTTTTTTTTTTTTTTTTAGCTTTTGGAAGGAACAGCATAATTTTCAAGAGCAATATGCCATTATGTCTTAAAAGAAAAGTGTTTGATCAATGCATCCTTCCAGTGCTTACGTATGGTGCAGAGACGTAGACCTTAACTAAAAGAGACATACAAAGGCTTCAGACAACTCAAAGCAGCATGGAAAGGTGCATGCTTGGTGTAACCAGGAGAAATAAGAAGAGGAACTCGTGGATCCGAAAAATGAAAAGAGTGGAAGACATCATGATTATAGTTAAATCCCTGAAATGTCAATGGGCTGGACATATTGCCAGGAGAACGGACCACCGATGAACAACCGAAATTTTAGATTGGATTTCAAGGGACAGGAAAAGACCCAGAAGCAAGCCACATGGGAGATGGGTGGATGAAATTCGAAAGTATGTGGGAGTAATATGGAGGAGACTGGCCCAAGACAGACCGTTGTGGAAGAGGCTTGGAAAGACCTTCGTTCAGCAGTGGATTGATAATGGTTGACAATGATGATGATGATAAATAGGAAATACCAAAAAGCTGTCTAGAATCTTGGATACTGAACTTGAATTCTCACATTATCAACACAAATCAAAATGGTAGTATGTGAAAAAAGTGAAAAAGCGTCAGGTATTAAGACTGATTGTATATATGCTGGATAAAATTAATGATTTTTTTTTTTGATTGGAGGTTTAACGACCACTGTGAGCAACTCATGGGCTATATAAGCAGTCTCTCGTCCCTAATTTAGGGTCACTGGTTCCAGGAAAGGGATAGAGCCAGTGCCGTAAGACAAACACCACCATGCTTCACCAGGATTCAAACCTGGACCCCTTTCTGGATGAATAATCAGAAGCCATCGCTTAGACCACTGCGCCACCGGGCGGCATTTTTTTTTATGTGAACTGTGGCTTTCCACCAATGTAATAACTGTACTCTTTGAACTAATTTTTATTTTGTCAGGAAATGGAGAATTTTCATTTCAACATTATTCAGCCAAATCCAGATATATTTATCATTTTTTTAAATTCTTGCAGTAAATTTTACAAGAAAAAATTACTGGCTTGTTTAGTTCCTTTAAAGTAATAATGTAGGGCATGATAAGTGACATGTAAAACAGAAAAAAAAAAAGGCTTAATGCACATTGTTTATAAGTAACATAATTATGCTTTTTCAATTTGTAATAGTAGTTTAAGTTTTGCATTTTTCAGTTGACAAGTAAGCCAGAGCAAAGTCTACATTTTCCATAAAGACTTTCATGTCCCCAAAATTTATGTGAAAAATATAATACTTTGAAACAGTTAAGAAAATTGTTAACAACAGTGTTCAAGTAATGGGAAAGGCTTTGGGTTATAGCAGCCAGCATAGTTTAACTCCTGCAACTTATGAGACTAATTTTGCAAAATGAAAATGTTAAAGCAAAACACAGTGAAACAATTATGTAAATTATTTTAATTAAGTGTTCCCTTATCAATAAAATAAATGAGAAAAAAAGTGAGAAATTCAAATTATTTAATAAGTTTTAATGATTTATTCAGAAGTTTTATTTCAGAAGGTAAACACATATTTTAATTGTCTTCCTTATGTTATGTGAAAAATGTTGATTTCCACTGCAACATTCTGAAAGAAGGTTTAGATTATTGAATTTTATAACAGAAAATCAGGTTAGAATATATTAAAAATTAAAAACTAAATATGTTAAGTATTTATTTAACAGTAGTACCACTTTATTTTATGCATCAGATTCAAGTAAAGAGTTATTTTGCTGGTGCTACAAACATATTTTGATAGCTGGAAGACAAAACCTGTTATCAATGATCAATTTTGATATTGCCTCTTAAGTATCTGTACATAGCCAGACCTTTTCATAACAAAATATGTATATTTATAATTGAAATATTTTTACTAGATTGCAGTTGGCATACATGAAACATTGTGATTTAATATTAATCCTGTCTCCAACAATGCACTTCTAGTTAGTACCTACTTTGGCTGATGAAATTTTTTTTTTTTTTTTTTGTTTCTGGCTGTACAAATTAGTTTTGCACCACAACCTGTTTTTACCAAATAATTTTTAATTCTCACAACTGTATAAAATGTTTCATCCAAAACATTGTGAGATTTTAGCACCCCTGCTTTTCCAATTTCTATATATATATATATATATTTGGTATGATGTGTTGTTGCGCAACAATTTCCTTTCTGTTTTTTTTTTTTTTTTTCTATGTATGATGTGCAGATTTTTATTGTTTTCTTAATTTTCAGTTTTGCGTGTATGCATTAGAGAAAGTACTTGATGTTAATACAACCATGATAGTAAGGGATATTAACATTTCTGGTGAAAATTTTCGTTTAATCTGAAGAAATGTGTACTCCAATTTTAAGTCATATTAGATTCAAAACTTTGTATCATATTCACATCCTTCTCAACGCCTACATTTGGAATTCTTACTATTGTAGTGCTATTTTGAATGATCATAAGCTTTAATTCATTTATTTAATGCCCATTCCTTAAAAAGAAAAAAAGTAAAAATTGATATTTCCGAATTCATAAATCATGTTCATTTTGTGTTAATTTGTATAATAAATGGTTTGTTGTTGCATTCTTTCTTTGCACCACTCTTTATTGATTTATTATTTCTCCCCATAGTGATTGTTGCATGAAAAGCTGTAGGAATGAGGACTCCAGTAATTCCTTAAGTTATATTTAATGGCCAACTATGAGTAAAACCCAATCAAAAAAATCTGTTAACAAAGGACGGTGGTCAAAAGAAGAGGTAACCTCAAATTTTCTGACTTTTTTCCAAGTTTTTGTGTTATCACTGGTAATCTGGTTGTTTAGCCAATATTGTGGAATTTTTCTTTCTCTTCCTTTTTTCAATTTGTCTTAAACATGTCTATTCACATTTTTGTGGGAACTCAAATTTAGCCATCATAACTACAGGGTTATCATGGTAACTGTGGAAAATTTATGTACATAACAAAAACAATTAATTGAAACATTAATATTTGTTTTATTGAAGCAAAATATTATACAATAATCAATGCACAAATACACTTTGTAATTTTTCAATGAACTTGCTGTTGGCAGCAATGATGGCCTTCATCCTTTAGCAGAATCAGTTGCAGTCCTTGGCAACCTAGGCCTTGTTCATGTGTGTCATGACATTGGCAATTGCATGCCTGAAGAAGTCAAGGGTGTTATAGGAAAGTTTTTTGGTCTCTCTTTCATTTATGCCTCACATGTAGTAATCTAAGAGATTGAAGTCAATGGAGCTGGGGGACAAATGTCTGGAGGCAGTGGTATGGCACTTTCTCTTCAAGCCATTTCTGAGTCGCTTTGGCCTTGTGGGCTGGGGCAAAGTCCTGTTGGAAGATATAAAGCCTCCTGTCAGCAATGGCTTCCATCCAGGGCTTCACTACATCCCTCAGCACCTTAATGCACATGTCTGCATTGTCCGTTAAACCCTTTTCAAAGAAGTGAGAAGGCATGACAACTTCCTCGCTGGAGATGACTCCGAGGGCCTGTCACCATGATGGTGGCGGGAAATTTTGTGGGCATAACCCTGGACACATTGTCAGGGTTCTTGCACAACCACCTCTCATTCCTCCTATTGACCTTTTTGGTCCTGGTGAAAATTCTTCTCCTCTGAGAAGAATCTCAGCAAGTTGTTCTTCTCATCCGGCTTGACTTGTTGAGCAGTTTCTTTGCCTTTGTGAAACATCTTTCCTGTGTGGCCTAGTCCATGAACTGACCATGAGAACAGCTGCTATGGCTCCTAATGTAGGAGCCGTAGCAGCTGTTCTCATGGATGATATGGTGTATGGCACCATGAGCAACACCCACCTCCTTGGATAAGGTGTTTATTGATTTCCTGGGGTTATTGTTCACCCTCCCTTGTACCTTGGTGACAAACCCAGGCGGTGGTGTCAGAGTGATAGTCATGCTTCTTACTCTTGATAGGGATGTCATTGGGGCCCTCTGCATTGTTAACCTTGCTGTTGATCTTGTAGACAAAGGACAAAGAAAATTTGTGGAACTTGGCAATCTCCTTTGGGGTTCTCCCAGTGCTGAGACCTAACAGCATGGATGCTCTTTTCATTTCTTCTGTGGCAGTGACATTCATGATGATGTTATCGATGTTTTACCTGGAAAGATAATTGAGTTTTCAAATGACGGCTTCTTAAAATTTTCAGCTTAAATAGTCTTTAAGATATAAGTATCTAAAATCTTTTCACATTTACCATGATAACCTGTATATCACAAGTCATGAAACTTCGACATTCTGGTGAATATTGGGGTTTCATGAGTTGTTGCTTCAATGACTAGTTTCATTTCACAAATTGCCCTACACAGAAAGAATGCCTTGCCTTGCCTTGCCTGTGATATAAAGTGATATCTAGCTAAGTAAGTAGTGCAAGTAGTAAATGATCAGATTTGTCTTGTTTTGTGAAGTGGTATGTATGGATATTAGGGTAACATTGGCACAAAATGTGTGTGACCATCTCTCTCAGCAATACAAACACTAATGTATGACATGATCATTAATACAGTAATCAGACATAGCTGAATTGACTGTAATTACTTGTTTCACACATGAAAACAATCACATCAGAAAACTTTTAAAATTTCATCGCCGTGGAGCGAAAATCGAATTTGCAAATATCTGAGTGTTAAGAGCATCGGAATATTCTCTGACCGCGTTCTTAATCAAAGCAAATTCTGCTGCCATCTAGCATTGTTAAGTAAATCTCCAGTTCTGTATACTAATGTATGGTTTCGGAGTGAGTCGAAAAGGTTCCTAATAATGCCCAATCTGATTTGCTAGATTTCCTGCACTTGCACCTAAAGATCTATCACATTATGCACCGTCAAGTACATTAATGTGTCGACCACCTCCTACTTTTGACGTCAACAACAGGTAGCTAATGAAAGAAGGCACATGTCATGAGCTGGCTTGGAATGTATATAAGGTGTGCTGTAGGCAATTTGAAAACATTTCACTCGTGGCTGTCATGGATAAAAGCAGCATTTTATCGGAGTTTCAGAATGGGATGATTATCAACTTTTGGGCCAAGGGTGGCAGTATTTCTGATACAGTGCAGTTTGTGAACTATTCGCATGCTGCTGTGGTTAAAGTGTATCATAATTGGAGAAATGGCACCATTGTGAATAAGTGATGTGGAAACTGCGGAGCACCACGTGCCATTGATGTGAGAGGTGAACTTTGGCTTTGAAGGTGAGTGAGTGAGGGCTGATCGACATGCTACAGTGGAGCAACCCACTGGCCGAATGAACCAGGGGGCTACCAGAAGTGTGTCTAAAATGACAGTTCAGCTAACCCTGCTGCGCATGGGGCTCCGATGCAGATGGATGTTCACTGCACCTATGCTAACAAAGGTGCATCGGCAGAAAAGCCTTACATTTGCATGGCAGCATCTGAATTGGACCTCCGCTGATTGGCAAAGGATTGCCTTCTCCGATGAGTCACATTTTCTGCTTCATCAAAGAACAACAATAGTTCTTGCCTTATACTTTGGTGTATAAGGTGAGAAACATCAGTGAACAAACACTCTTCAACCTTTGCTGGAAGAACACTAGCTGGTGGGGGCAACGTTATGGTCTCGGGAATGTTTTCATGACATTTTCTGGGTCCACTCATACCTGTGGAAGGCACTATGGATGGGATTCGTTATGAATCCATCCTTGCAGACCACATACACCCATACAGGCTGATTGTTTTCCCTAGGCCGAATGAAATCTTCCAGCACCACAATGCAACATGTCACAGCTAGAAATGTCCGAGAGTGGTTGGAAGAGCACGATGAAGACTTCAAAGTACTTCCCTGGCCCCCTAATTCCCCAGACTTAAACCCAATTGAGCATCTGTGGGACCACCTCGATCGTGTTGTTTGCTCTATGGATCCTCCACCACGCACCCTCCAGCAGCTGACGGATGCACTGCAGTCAGCATGGCTACACATACCTGTGAACACCTTCTGGCATCTTATTGAGTCACTCCGAGCCCATCTAGCTGCTGTCCGCGCTCCATATGGCGGTTACTCTGGATATTACTGGTGATCACAATAATGTGACTCAACTGTGTATACTGAAGTCAGTTATGTTCAAGATATGCTCAGTTGGCAATAGATCTTGCAACTAGGCTGGCCACAGTGGCACAGACACTGTTGATCACTGACTGATAGTGTATATAATTCTGCATTATCATGATGAAACATTTGGCATGTTGTGATGGAGTTTTGTAAGATCACATGCATAAAATAGTGTCCACATATTGATGAACAATTAAATTACACTTGACGACTCTGAGAGATAAATCAACTGTCATAAGAGATAGTGCCCCACTCCAGGATCTCAGCAGTTGATGCTGTATGACATTTATTGATGCATGATATGGAAACTTTTCCACTGGTATACTGTCGCATGCAAATGCTGCGATTATTCTGTCCCAGCCAGATGTGAGTCTTGTCATTGAAGACCGTGTGCCCCATGCCACTGAACTTGTTTGTTGCACCACTGTGAACTTACATGTGTGTGGCTTTAAGTGAACTGTATGTTGAGGAGAGAGTGCTTTCTTCATATACTAGCTTTCTGCAGGTATTGATGAATGTAACTGAATACTGGCAGTGTCCAATCAGTAATTTTTGTCTGTCAGGCCATCAATTTTTTAGTACTGGTGTTCAAAGACAACCATATCCTGAATGGTGGTATAAAAACTTTCCCATGTCCTGGAAGTGACCAGCTGTACATCTCAAATGAACTGCAATGTATTCTACTTCACGTAAACGTTATGATGAAGACTGGATCAAACTCATTGAGTTTGTTAAGCATTTGCTTAAGTGTATAAAAATCTGTTAATGGTGATTAAATTTAGGGATCTGCTTCAGTTTCTTTAATCTGTACTGTCTGTCCACTCTTCCCCAGCCACAAACTGCCATACAACTAACAAAATTTGTGTCATTTGCCACATTTTAAATTTAGTCTGAACCATAATTTCCCTTCATTTGCATATATCACTGTCACACAAATTCCAGACTAATTTGCATAAATATAGCTCTACTTTCCTTCTGGATGAAGTGATAATTTTATAAGGAGTATATTTCATTGGGTACTAAGTGATATATGCAAACATAATTACCAGTTGTACGGCTGGCGGTTTGAGCAGAATCTCATTTATGTATTACTGATCTGCCAGTATACTCAGCACATACCACACAAGAGGTGATGTGGAATGATAACTAATATCAGAACCCCTGCTGTGCATGCACTCACAGATATGTGCTTTACTCCAGTACTGGCCTCTGAAATCCAAACCCTGATACGTTCTTCATCTGGAACTGAGGCTGTAGTGGTATGCATTGGAGAAGATAATGTGGTGCTGTTTCTGCTCTCTTGGCTGACATTTGATCCACCATTGGAGACATGACTGGCAGTACTGAGTGATCAGAGGCAATCAGCACACAAGATTATGTGCCTTTAATCACACTTTTTTCAGCCATCAGCAGAAAATGCTTGTAGGTACTGGTGAATGTGATGCAGGCGCCAAATACCCACTATTCTTTCTGTCTCCCATATGCAGGCAGATCCTTTTTGTATGTTGGTTAACCTTTCACTCATGTATACAGTGCAAAATGTAAGCCAAATGACAGAATGGCTTCAGAATTTACTGCACTCTTTTTTTTTTTTTTTTACTTTTTCAGTATATAATTCGAGGAAATTTCCTTCTGAGAGACTAAGGCCAAACATAGCATGCATCAACAACTGTGCCTGTATCTCACTAGAATAATTAATATTGCATACATTGCCTAATAGAAAGTCATGCTGTTTAAAAACTTTACTACAGGCATTATATTGCTCATATGTCAATATCAAATATTACATACGTGATATCTTAAAAGAGGCTATTTTTAAATTAAAATTGGATACTTGAAATTTCTGACATTAACAGTTTAAATCATGGTTGAAACTGTTAAAGACCGCCACTTGTGAAAAACTTGCATACCTTGCCCTCCATATTATTGTTTCCTGTGATTGCCATCATGTTAATGCCTGGACAGGTGTATTTCGCGCTGCAAAAATGAAAATTACTTCCTAAAAAAATTGGGATGCATTTTTACTGCTTCAAAAATTATTCATCCTGATTTAAACCTGACCTCTAGACTTTTATTTAATTATCATTACTATTATTTTTTCCCATGGGTGTTCAACACAGCAGTGCGCCATCAAGAACATAATTCCTCCCTCGTTCCCCACCTGAGCTCTGCGTTTCTTCTCGGATTTCGCATATCTCGGGCTGCAGGAAAACGTGACCCCAAAGGCCCAAGGCATGTGTGGATAAAATGCATTATCTAACTCGCAACTTGTGAGGAGAGATTCCAGTGACCCTGAGCTCTGTCGTGCCGGGCACAGCATGATGTGTGCAAAAGCCCAAACATAATGAAGGGGAAGGCAACTTTTTTTTTTGAGAGTTCCAAAGGTTTGTGGACAGCATTGTCAAAAAAGAAATAGCTGTTCTGCATCTAAAAGAAGTTAGATGGAGGGGGAGGGGGCGCAGATTCCCGTTATTTATAACTTAAATGTTATTTATTGTACTTTGATGTTTTGGGAAAACTCCAAAATATGAGTAAGCAATTGCATTGTGAAAGCAAACAAAAATTGTAGACAGTAAAAACAATATTTATATATGTTTCCCTCTCACACTAAAACATCTGGAAATATCACAAATGGACCATCAGATAGATTTGCTTTGATCTGTTTCTGTTTTACTGTTAAATAATGAACTTCGAACCTTTTTTCCTTTAAACAAAGATTGTGTGACGTTATGGTATCTGTGTGATTGACAGCACATTTTCTTGGTGTCTTTAATCTTCCCAACCCTTCTATTATTTTTTTTTTCACCACTTTTGTTTGCTGGAACTGAAGACACTATGACGAAGTGAATTTCTCCACCCTTTTTATGCCAGGGGCGGGATTCGAACCCCCAACTCTCGGCTCCGTAGCTCCTAGTGTTATCCACTATACTACATTGGCATGTACTCTCACTGCTATCTGCCTTTATCTCATCCCAGTTTGGAAAGGCAGAGGTATCTTCAATAGTCAGAAGAGAAAGTGCAGAAGTTGGAAGACTTTTTCTGACATGTCTTTTATGTTCCAAAATTCTGCAGTTTATTGTACAAAAGGAACTACCAATATTCGTACAGTAAACTGCAGAATTTTGGAACAGATGTTAGAAAATGTCTTCCGACTTTTAAACTTTCTCTTCTGACCATTGAAGATATCTCTTTGCCTCTCCAAACTGAAATTGTACTAAAAGGATTGCACTCTTTTCAAACAAAGTTTCATTACGCTACAGAGAAAGCATTGAAATTTTCTTCAATAAAAACTCTTGCGATTCGGACGCACCTTTCAGTATTCCGATAATTTGGAAATCTCTACGGGCAACAGCTAAAGAAACGATGTCAACGACGTGAGTGCTTGCTTTCAGAGTGAACAAGGCTGATGCTGTAGCTGAAAGATCTTGCAAATCTTTCTAATGTTTATGTTATAAAACATGCATGAAATTTTTTTGCATTATTGGTTTCTTCTTCATATTACGTGAAATGGCCTTCCTACCAATGGATGCATGTTTTTAACCTTAGGAATTATTACTCTATTTTAAATTTTGCTGTTCTTATTAAAATAATTAAAGTAACTGCATGGGCAATGAGCATATTTTTTTATTGCATTGCATATATATATATTTAATGGAACTTAAAAAAAATTATGGCAGTCATTTGCAAACTGAGGAGGGGGATGCTACTTCTAGAAATTACAAAATACTTCTTGAAAATCATGTGAGAAGTAATTTTACTCCCAAAAACTTACCACAACCACTGCCTGTGATATTATCCAATTGGTGCTACTGTAATCATTTACGTACCACCACCTGCACTACATATGCCAATGATATGGTGTTACCAGATGCATTCTTTATGGGTGTTGAGATTTTTGTGTCCGAAAGTCTTTATGGTGTTGAGATTTTTGTGTCCGAAAGTCTTTATGGTGTTGAGATTTTTGTGTCCGAAAGTCTTTATGGTGTTGAGATTTTTGTGTCCGAAAGTCTTTATGGTGTTGAGATTTTTGTGTCCGAAAGTCTTTATGGTGTTGAGATTTTTGTGTCCGAAAGTCTTTATGGTGTTGAGATTTTTGTGTCCGAAAGTTTGTGTCAGTTTTGATGCTAATTTTCACCCATTCTTTTAATGTTTTAGGATGAAAAGCTGAAGAAATTAGTTGATTTGTATAAGCAGAGTGACTGGGCTCAGGTTTCTACTTATTTTCCTGATCGTACTGATATCCAGTGTCAACAGCGGTGGCAGAAGGTAGTAAACCCTGATCTTGTGAAAGGTCCTTGGACAAAAGAGGTAAGAAAAAATTTAATTCTGATACATACATAAATATACATATCATTAAGCTGTTCTCTGATATTCAGAAGTTAGCTCCTCAAAGAAAGACCATCTGACAAATAAACATTTAACAGATAATACAAACCACCAGATAAATTTTTAACCAAGTATTTACTTACTGTTGCTGTATCAAACTTCTCCATTTACAGCGATCTTGACACACAACACGGGCTTCAGTGACATCCATCACATGTCGTACACAAGACCTTCTATACTTCAGACTCATAATCCTTTTCTCATTCAGGCACTCCTGAATCTGATCCTCCCATTACTTCCTTGGCCTTCATGTGCCTTTTTTTTTACTGCCACTTGGGCCAAGAAAATTTTCTTAGTAAGCAAGCATCTCATCACTCATTCTTTCAACATGGCCAAACCACTGAAGCATATTAGTCTCCACCTTGCTAACAACATTTTGCTTTACATTACACAACTGCAACACATCTTCATTCCCTTACATGATCTGAATGTGTCCCCCCCCCCCCGTAAGTAACATTTCTCCGGCACACAAACAACTCCTATGTCTCTTCTGTAGTATGCAGGTTTCACTGCCATACAACAAAGTAGTAACAATTACACCTTCATACACAGCCATGCGGGACTCTCTTGAGAACCAATCATTCCTGTGAAAACCTCCCAAAGCAGACATGATTTCAATGAAGAATTCACTCGCCTACTAATTTCAACGTGCAATTTGTTCTCTCTGTCAAACATGCTTCCTAATTAAACAAACTCACTCACCTGTTCAATCATTGTGCCATTTAGATTTATATTACATTCAGTACTAACAGTTCCTCTCTCGTGTTATGTGTAAATTCATTAGTGTACTAATTATTCACATTCTACTTCCGTAGCACGCTGATTGTCCTCCAGCAGCAGCAGCAACAACTGGGTGATAGGCTCCAACAAACATCTCTTAGAGTTGAAGGACAAATCATGCAGTTTTTGCATGAATTTGATCTGCTGGAAATGAACATTAAGTTGGAGAGGATACACCATGGCCTTCAGCAGCTTCATCACGAGGCACAAAAATTATTTAGTGTGCAGTTTGAGTGGGCTATGAGTATTAGGCCTGTGGCTTGTACGAGAGTATTTACTGGGATGGCTGCAAGATACAGCGCTACCACAACTAAGAGGCAAGCCAAACAAAAGAAAGAATGTGCCATCAGGATAAAAATAAGTAAAATTTATAATATGACATGAACCAGTTTTTCTCAAAGCAACCATGTCAGTAAAGCAAACTGAGCTCACCTTATATTCAGGGTTTGCATGGTCCTTGGAATCCTGGAAAAGTCCTGGAATTTGGTTTCCCCCCTTTTTTTTTCCAGGCCACTGATTTTTCTTTGTGAAAGTGCTAGAATTTCTTTTCAATGCAAAAAAAAAAAAAAAAAAAAGTTGACATTTTAAAATTGATTGCATCCCTGTTTTAGTTCCCTGCACTATTTGCTCGTGTTGACATCACTTCCCCCTAGTGAGCGTGGAGATGTGATGTCATCTCTTTCATCTCATGCAATGCTGCAGTCCCAGGAGCAGAATCTTTTTCAGAAGTCTGCAATGCAGAAAAGAAAACCTAAAAATTGTCTGCAAGGTAAAGGAATGTCTAAATGGTGATTCTGCCATAAAATTTATAGTTCTGCACTGTGACAAAGTGATGTTTTTGGCTATTGCAACTAATTAGTATGTAGTTGCAATAGCCAACAGCTTTTCTCTGACAAGAAATGCAGAAGAAACTTGAACTATTTTATTTCATTCAGAACTGAAACATTCGTTAAGTGCTTTTGGATTTTTGAAAATAATGGTCAGAAGGTATAAGGAATAATTTGAAATCCATACTTTTTTTATTTTGCATTTAGTTAATTGATTAAACTTTAACTCCCTCCTTTGAATGATGTTTTGTCTGATAAACATTCTGCTCTGCTCTTACTATTTCCTATAGCAATTTTGTTACACTAGGGGCCTCACCAGGTGATTATTTAGGTGACCAGGTTGGGGGGGGGTCATGTCAACTTAGGAAACAACAGTTTAACTCCCTCCATTTGAATGATGTTTTGTCTGATAAACATTCTGCTCTGCTCTTACTATTTCCTATAGCAATTTTGTTATACTAGGGCCTCACCAGGTGATTATTTAGGTGACCAGGTTGTTGGGGGGGGGTCATGTCAACTTAGGAAACAACAGTAATTTTGCCACATTTAACTTGATGTGTGAAACAGGAATCCATATGTAAAATCTTTGTTTGAAACCCAATTTGTGAATTGACCACAGTTTTTAGAAAAATTTAGTGAATTTATGAAAATGTGATTGGAGCATTTTCATTGATATAATTAAACCCAATAAACTTAAAGTGAGAAAAACGGCAAGGGTTCTTGTAAAGCAGAAAAAAACTTTTCATCTCATCAATCTGAGATGCAACAATTTGGAAGAAAATAACTAAAAAAAAAAAAATGCGACTATCAACTTCCGGGATACCTCATAATTCAGCTTTGGAAATGAACCAGGGGTGTTAAAAGTGCATAAAAATATGGTTTTAGTAAAAAAAAATCCGAGATAAAGCCATTTGGAAGTAAATAAAATAAAATGCGATTAACTTCCAAACTGCCGCATGGCTGCGGAAACAGATGGGAATGTTGCAAACGCTTAACAAACATGGATTTCATAAAAAAAAAAAAAAAGAAAGAAAAAAGCAATAAAAAAACCCCAGCGTTAATTTAACTGAAATGAAGCTATCTGGAAGCCAAAAAAGGCAAAATTGTGAACATCAACTTCTGGAATGCCTCATAATACGACCATGAAAAACGAAAGTCAGACGATAAAAATGTGTAAAAATATGGTTTTTGAAAAAATTAAAGAGGAAGAAAAAAAAACCACCTTATCAATCTAACTGAAGTGAAGCTATCTGGAAGCGAAAAAGAAAAAACAGTTGTGATGCCAACTTACGGAATGCTGACGGCTGTGAAAACAGAGAAATGCTTTAAAAATATAGCTCTTGTAAAAAAAAAAAAAAAAAAAAAAAAAGGAAAGAGAAATTACCTTAATTTAACTTTTTTAACTTTCTGTTAGATTAAAATTTAGGCCTCCATGCCGAAAAAAAAAGAAAGGAAAAATTAGCTTCTGAAATGCGACATCAAACATGCGTGTGTGTTAAAAGTGCATAAAAATATCACTTCCAAGATTCAAAGCTCAAGAACAGCAATTATTATCTCACTAAGCTGAAGTTATTTGTTTGAAAGATATGGAAGAATGAAAGCTGAAGTAAAATGGATGGGGGGGGGGAGGAGAGTTGTCTGCAAGATCTATCGACTACAGCTTTCCGTCTTAAACAGGAGCCAATTTTAAAAACGTGTAAAAATTCCCCTTCCTTTGTTTTAAAATTTAAAGAAATCTTAGAAACAATTAATGTTAAGAAAATAGAAAAACAGTCTGCACACCTTTCCGAGAATCTGCGATGGGCGTCGCCGGATCGTGCTGTTTCTGCTCCCGGGGCTGCAGTGCAAAATGTTTGAGTGCCATATTCCTAGGAAAATTGTGATTTACCAGTTGTGTGGAGTTGGAGTCACAACAGCATGTGGAAACCCTCCCACAAGTTCAGGTTGGCTCTTCCTTCTAGCACACGCTTTGCTCACTGAAGGAGATTGACATCCTGTCTGCTGCCAATATGCACGGGAATAGATGACTATAGAATAAGGAATCTCCAGTGCCATGGTGAAATTGTTTTGTGTTATTATTAACATTTTGTGAAGTTCCAGATTGCTTTGCGCATAAGTTTCATACAGAGAAATTTTGCCACTTTATTGAAGTAACACACACTGAAGAACACTCGGTAACAGTGGAACCCATAGGATTTCATTAGAATTCTAAATGCATAGTAAATTTCACGCCAATTTGAAAAATATGAAACAGAGTACTATGATTCTAGCAAAAATTAATGCTCCTGGAATTTTTTTGAACTCTTGGAAAACTGGAAAAATCCTAGAATATATTTTCTCTAAATGTGTATGAATGCTGTATAGTGTGTGGTAACAGAAATGCTGCTGAAAAGAGGTAAGGCTATAAAAGTACCCTTGTTAGTACTCCAAACTGTAGTCACCTTGCATGGCTACAGAAATGCAACTGAAGAAGGTTTAGACTATGAAGGTACAGATTTATGTCAGTACTCCTGATTGAGGTCACGTAAAATAGATACAACTGAAGGTTAGGTTATGAAGGCATTGTGTATTCCGTATCAGTACTTCAGATTGATATCTTAGATAGCTACAGAGATGTGACCAAAGAAGGCTGAGGCTGTGAAGGTACTGTCCCATGCCAGTACTCCAGATTGAGGTGACGTAGTATTGCTACAGAGATGCAGCTGAAGAGGGATGAGGCTATGAAGGTACTATCCTATGTCAGTACTCCAGCCTAAAGTCACCTTATGTAGTTACAGAGATGCAACTGAAGAAGGATGAGGTTATGAAGGTCTGTTTCATGTCAGTACTGCAGACTGAGGTTGCCTTGTACAATATAGCAACAGATATCTGGACGGAAAGGGGCAAGGGAAGGGTGGCATGAGTGAAAAAGGAAGATGGGGGTGATGGTTCCAAAATGTACCTTCTGCCTCTGAGGTAAACAGCAGCAATAGCGCTATGTTAAGGTTTCCTTTTCTGTCAATTTTTATTCCTGTGTTCAGTGATAACTGCGAGTGTCCTACACCACTATATTAAGGGGACTAATTCTTGTAAATTTGTCATTCACCCTTTTATTTCAAACTGAGATGAATTTACGAACAAATTAGTTATTAAACTGTGGTATAACATCCATTGGTTTTCTTGGTGTAAAAACAAACTGACATAGCTTTTGCTCACCAACAGGTGGTGAAAGCTTGGCTATGTCAGTTTGTTTTTACACAAATAAAATCAATGGTTGCTACACCACAGTTTATTAATTTGGTGCATTCATGTTCCTTGATTATTGTTTAAACTAGTTATTGTCTTTTGCTGTTCAAAATTACTTGCAGTTTTTCTGCTCCTACTGTCTGTAAAGGTTTTAATTTTGCAGAAATTAAACCTGAAAATTGTTTTTCATTATCACAGTTGATGATGGAATCAAAATTACTACACCTGGAAGAAGAAACTTTAGTGACTGTGTGCATGAAGATGTATGCAGGATATTATCATCAGAAAAGTTCTAAGTTTGCAAAATTGAGTTTTGGTGTGGAGGTCATTTATGATCGAGGCGTAAAGACTGCATGCTAGGTCTAAGAACTGGTATTCCTCTGCATCAGTATCAAATGCAATCTACAGCTTCACCAACCATTCTTGTTCTACTGGCGTCCCCAAGTGCGGTTATTTATGATCTAGACAAAAGATGTGAATCCATTTTTGATTTCCATTTTATAAATTCATTTTTAAATTCATTGTAAAATCACTTTTGATATGTAAAATAAAAATGACTTTATAACAGAAAAAATGTAATGATTTTGATCATTATGAAATTAAAGTGCAGTATAAGGCCATAAAAAACCTTCTAGAAGCAATAATAAATTTTTAAAAATTCTGTGCTTGTGTGTAAACTGAAATGATAAAAACTAGGTAACTTCCAAAAATGATTGGTTTGAGATTTGTATGAAAGTTGCGATTGTATGATGTTTTGCAAGGTGTGCTTCTGGGTAATAATTTTAATGAGGCTTTAAATTTGGGCACATGATGCACATTGTTAATAGATTTTGTTAACTTCATTTGTAATTGTATTTATTTCATGTTAAATCTAGAATTAATTGCAAGTTTCTTTTCCTTTAAGTGACTACTATGTTCTGTGTTTGTGCTAATTTTTATTATCAGCATCAGTATTGTTACAGTGAAGCCTGTTTAAGTGGAAACGTAAGAGATGGAAAAATATTCCAGTTTGGACAGGGTTTTGCTTAATGCACGCTGTATCAAAATAAATAAATAAATATTAAGAAATTCCAGACAGAAACAGTCTTTTGCCTATTATAAGGGAAATTATTCCAAAATATTCTAAAGTGCAATTTGATAGTTATGAACTAAATTTATTCACTATAAATGCATATTTGTAGCATTTAACTTCATAATTTCTGTAGCATTTAACTCCGTAATTTCCATCTAGAAATAAATATATAAAATTAATTCAGAAAATTTTAAGTATTGCTGCATATTATTTTATATTCTAGCTTATCAGTAATCTGTTAAATACTAATAGCTAATTAACTTTTACAGATAATGTGATCTTGCAGAGATCACTCTTCATCTTGCTGACTCTAATAAACTGAAAAGATACAATAGTTGCAAATGTGCTCCTTGGATGATCACATCTTTTTATACTTAGTGGATAACTAGAAGAATGCTCAGAAAGCAGATTTACTGGGATTCATTTATAGGTGATTCTGTCTTTAGTACCACTTTTGCATCATCTGCTTATGCTCTGAGGGATAAAAGTGTCATCTGGGCATTGCAAATAGCAAAATGATTTTTTTCATGCTATGCATGAAGGGAGAAAAGAAAATGTTCTTGGAACTAGCTGATAAACTTAAAAATAAGCTACGAACTTCCTGTTACCACAGGTTTCCTTCTCTATAAGAGATGTGAAATATGGAGTATGTTTCCATGGTTAGACAGCTTCCATCTCATAAAGTGGATGCAGCATGGAACCTCCTATGCATTTTGCTGGTGCTGATTTTTTTGAACAAATTTCCATTTTATGCACTATTCAATTTAAACAAGTTTCACTGAAATATTACTAGTGTTTATATTAATGTTATGGTTTAACTTTTTATAGCCAACATTGCAGTGGCTTTAATTTGGTGATGTTTTTCAGGAGGACCTTAAAGTTATAGAGTTAGTTGAAAAATTTGGACCCAAAAAATGGACTTTGATAGCAAAACATCTGAAAGGTAGAATTGGAAAACAGTGCCGTGAAAGGTAACTGTATGCTCTGCTTTTAATATGTTTTTGTATGATGTAATATGGTTTTAAAAGAGCATGCACAACTTCAGATTTTGAATTTTAAAAATGCTAAGTCGTATGATTTCCTAAAACTATTTTTTGTCTCTGGTTTTAAAAGCAAGATTTTGAGAGATTGACCCACATAACATTACGGGCTGATTAACACCATCTCCAGTTTTCTCCAAAAAATTGCCAATTGTTACTACCCTTACTAGATGGTAAAATCCAAAATTTTTTGTTCCTATGTTGTATTGTTCACATTTCATGATCAGTCAAAGGTCACCTTTAAAAATTAAAAAATCAATATTTTTGTGATACATGAAAAATGTTTTTGTCCATACAATGCTGGGCAAACAACTTGCCACCTGCATTTCTTCTGTTATGGAATGTACTAGCATAGACCTTTGTAAAGCATACAAGAAGTGCATTAGCAAGTCAATTGCGCAAGGTGATTCAAGGTCACGCAATGTCACGTTTTCCAATGTTTTTCGCCGTTTTTAAGTCTGAACTGCATCTTGTGCACTTGATTTGCCACTGCAAATGAGGTGTCATTAGATAGAGCTATATTAGTACTATTAATTAATGCATAAAACATTGAGGCAAGTTCAATGCACTGGCAGTTATTTGGTACCAAATTCCAAAAAATTCAGAATTTGCACACATTTGGACTCTTATAATCTCACTGTGCGAACAATATACTGAGACAACACTCTGACTATTTAAACACTCCTTTATTATACTTAATAGGAAATTAAACTTTACTGAGGCAAGTTGAACATAAAAAAAATATTTTTTGTCTCCCATACAGAAAATTTCTTTCCTGGATGTTGGTTCCTTACATTTTGGCATCTGGCAATAGCATTTCAAACAAACATAACTGATTTATTAAAGTTACAAGCTCTAATAGATAAACATATGATACATTTGCTTATAAACAAGAATCTAATTCAATTTCAATTGCCAGTTTTTTGTTACTTATTTGCAGAGAATATTTCTTCCATGGACATAAAAAAGTAATATAAAAGGTATGTTTTTACTTTTATTTGTGGCAACACCTCCTTCAATTGAAGATGGCTGCTTTATTCATGAAGTTGTAAACTGTTGTCTGAGGAAATGAAATAGTGTTTTTGTTTATATCAAAGATAGATATGAATGATAAACTTATTTATAAGGAATGCTTTTTCTGTGAGGAGCTACAGAACTGTGGTGCTCATAGTAAATCTCGTAAAAGCGGTATATTTTCTGATTGTGACTTGGATGCTGACATGTGCAAGTATCTCACAAGAATAAGTGTAAAAGTACCAGATACATCTTTTGTAACAGAGAAGGAACTTATAGCTAGTCAAAGTGGAAAGGAATTACCCGAAGGTATAAAGGTTTGTGCAAAACAGCGCTATGATTTTGGAATATGTTGGAGTCTTCCAAAAGTTTGTTTACACCCTCAACACAAGCCTAACTCAAACAAAAATGTGAGAGGACTTAGAAGTGCAAGTTGGGAATGTTACAAGTAAATTTGTGAATGCTATCCTTGTTCAAAATTCCCATTTGGAGGAACTGTGTGTCCAAAATACCGTAATTATTTCTTGAAAATGGAATTAGCTTGCAAAGAAAACACAGAAGAGGACCAGCCAGCCAGCAGTAATAATGATCCAAACTTCGAAGTTCCAAATTGTTGTTTAGTTGAAACAAACAAGTGAAACCAATTCATTTATAGAATCTTCTATTGAAGACATAAGTCCAGTTAAGTTTCAGCTGAAATCTCTAATTTCTGAGGTCTCTAAGAGTACTGTTTGATACATGAAACATAAGTACAGAGAAGCTACTGTAACTTTCAAAACAACATTATCCAAGAAAATGTCACTTGAATACGAACAAGCATTTCGGGATGTAGTGTATGACAAGAGCAGCTGTAATGATTCAGAGGTAGATGAAACGATAAGGGAAATTATATCAGCTTTCAAATGTGTTCAGTCACAGAAAATGAAGTTTGCAATCTTATCTTTGGTAAATCCTGAAAGATATACAAAGTTTGAAGTTGCTAATATGTTTGGATGTTCACAGACAATGGTCAAGCGAGCGCGGGCATTACATGCACATTGTGGACCTGGCCATGTGCCTACTAAACACAAACTCATTAGAAATAGGCTGGTTATGCACAAGGTGGACCATTTTTTAGACTTTTTATTTACAACTGACACTCTTCAAGATGTGGCTTATGGAACTACCACTTTGAAATATGATTATGGACAGAAACAAGTCACCGCACATGCAGTGCTCACAGCATTGAAAACTCATGTGGTGTGTGATTGTCTTCAATTCTGTGAACAGATTGATTTTGATGGTCTAAGTAATATTCATTGATGCGTTTACTCAATTCTTTTAATCCAACGCCGATTTCTTAGTGGTTTGGATAACACATCAGCTGATGGCCTCAATGGGTTTCCAATTCTCCATGACATTGTGAAGAAACTAGACACAGATATTACTAATCAAAAATACCTTATAGAAAAATTAGAAATTGAAAAAGATACCTGAAAACAACTTACAATATTTTAAAACATATCATCAGAAGATCAGCATATTTTGCAAAGGAGGGTGTGACAAAGTTTATCTCAAGAAATTTAGACCTCACAGTACCCTTTTGTTGACAAAATAGTCATTGATGTTCCATGCCACTGATTGTGCAAAATGCTGAATGTGGTGCTCAGGTTGGCCGCACAATGCAAAGTACAAACAAATTAACCAAACCAACAGCTCAGGAAGTGAGAATGTAATTCCCTAATTAATCAATTGATGGATACAACTTTGCATGTATGTGTGTGTGGAATTTGATGCATGGAAATAACTGCAGAAACACAGGAATTCAAAAATTTGTAAGTTGGAAATGTGTGTGTGTGTGTGTGTGTGTGTGTGTGTGTGTGCATAACATAACAGTAAAATAAAAAAATAAAAAACTGTTCAATTATAAACATCCTCACCATTTAAAGAATCCCCTGTTACTTAAATTTCTGTTTGTATCACTTAATATACAAGCAAATTAAGTGATTTGGATTTATTTGGTTCATAAAAATTTTATATTTTCAGCTGACCCTTTGAGCATTTTTGTAAATACAAGTTTTGCATTAATTAGTTTTAACAAATCTAATTGGTTATGAAATAATAATGAACATTGAACATAATTCAATGTTCAATATTGAACAGTGAACATGATTTGAATGTTTTTAACAAACTAATTAGTTTGAATTAGTAATGAACATTAATTTTTGTTTTATTATTTTTAGATTTCTGTTGTTACTTTTTTATTTTATGTTGCTATAAATCATTGAATTGGTGGTATTCTTTATTCTTAGGGAACAGAGTTACAGTGCTCCCCCTCCCTTTTTTTGATTTGTTCATGAAGAGAAGTTTTGAAATAAGTTTGATCTCTGGGTAAGAAATGTTTTTTAGAATTGTTGCGCTTACGTTTGCACTATTCATTGCTTATAGGTGGCACAATCATTTGAATCCTGAAATAAAGAAAACTGCATGGACTTCAGAAGAAGAAACAGTGATATGCCAAGCTCACAGACAATGGGGTAATCAGTGGGCAAAAATAGCAAAGTTGCTTCCTGGCAGGTTAGTTCATTTTCTTTTTCATCTTTTTTCTTTCAGTCGGAGGCAATTTCTTTTAACTTGTGCCTCGTCAAACATTGATGCAATTACTGTTTAGTTAGTATAAGCAAAGCAAGTGTTACTTTCCCCCTTTATTCTCAATTGAATTATTTTATTTGTAATTTTTTTCTGTTTTGAATTTTAATCATATTGTATTCATTTTATACATTGTTTTCCATGAACTACCAGAGCAGATGTTCTTAACCTTTTCTCCCAACCAATACCAAAGATCACATTTTTGAGATGACAAGAACAGTTTATCAAAAACTGTTGCTTTTGTAATCTAAACAGGAACCAAAAGATTGCAACACATGAAAATTAATATCATCCCTTATCATCTAGTTATATCTGATCCCCAATGAAACGAAAAGTTCTTGCATTTAGGTAGATTGTTTGTAATGAATGCTTTGCAAACTTGTAGGAAAAACTGGAGAAGCCTTCATGCATGAATTCAGAAATCCAACTCTAATATTCAATTAAGTGCACTCAGTATTTCACACTAAAACCAACTAGTTGAAATTTCCCTTGTTATTTTATTACACACTCACTACGAGTATAGACTGATGTTCTTTACTCGTAAAAATGGTTTTTTTTTTTTATTGCACTAAGTCATGACAGTGAGCAGTAGCTCAAGTAGTCAGGGGCATCTGCTGCTGGCTGATTGATATTTTGCCTGGATTTGAGTCTTTTGTGAGGCACAGGTAATATAACCTAGGCTGATGGCTTTACCTGCACCGTATAAGTGTAGACTCCGTAGGGAAATATTGAACTCTCTCGAAAGTTTGGGATTAATAGGATCCCTGACGGCGTTGCAACAGCTAGCCCGTCAGTCACCGGAAACCACAGTCTTTCACTCGGACAGATTCGGTCCAGAGACCAGTGGGGATCTGCCTCCCCCACGGGACCGGTACCTTACACCCTCCTATCATAACCCGTGTGTGCGACGTGCTATGGGCAGATGGGACAAGCAACTTTTCGATAATTTATCTCATCTCGTGGCCGGGAGATCGCCTGCTAACGTGAGTTTTTGGGACAAAAGTCCTTTATTTGGTATCTAATAAAAAATTATTACATCCATGTTACACTATGAGGGTCTCATGCACCCCTCTCACAAATATTCAAGCACTAAAACACATTATTCACACAATGAAAATATTTACATGGTCCACAGCGCTAGGGCCAGTGCTGTGGTGATGACCCCGGGCCAGGGTCATCAGAATCACCTCGGTCAATAGACCAAAAAGCTCAATGTTGAGAGCTACGTACCTCCGAGGGTACTACCATCTGTCAACCATAGTTGACCCGGCTTTTCCTTTGCTCGAGTTCCCTAATAAGACTAGGGCACGTCTTACTGAAGCTGGAGTGAGAAATGTCCAGCTTCAGGTGGAACTTAGCATTCACAGCAGTGCAGTTGCTGCACTTCGGTGCAGCTGCACACTGGTGGTGCTGGTGCCCAACTTCACCACAATTGCCACACCTTGCTTCGACAGGTAATATAAGGATTATTCAATAAGTTGTGAGACTCTTTGGCTGGAGAGCATTTGTGCCTCCTAATTTTGTCAGTTGGTGGCACTACTATACAGGCAATTTAAAGGCTATGCAACTGCATTGCCACTTGTTTGTTACAGAAGCTGTGTAACATGCTGGACTAATTTTATTGTTCTCTCGTAGGAGATGGATATGTCCAAAGTTGCTCATCGTTCTGCAATTCAGTTTTTTCAAAGCGGAGAAAACACCACTAAGCGAAATTCACATATGAATGGAGGCGGTGTATAGGCCTGCTGGTTTTCCACACAGTACTGTAATGCGGTGGTGCCAGCTCTTTAATGGTGGACGAACAAGCACTGCAGACCAGCCAAGATCAGAAGCACCATGTCGTGCTGTTTCTGTGATGAAAATTGCACGTGTGGATACTGCAGTAAATGCCAACCGAAGAATCACGATCCGAGAACTGGCAAACAGTGCTGGTGTGAGCATCGCAACTGTCAATACGATCTTGCATTTGCACCTTGAATATCGTAAGGTCTGTGCCACATGGGTACCGAAACATCCATCCGATGAACAGATGAGTCAACGAAAGGAACTATCGTTACAGCATCTGTTCTGCTACCATGAAGGAGATGAAGATTTCCTGCTATGCATTATTGCTGGGGGCGAAAGCTGGTGTCATCATTTTGAGCCAGAGTCAAAATGCCAGAGCATGCAGTGGAAATGTGCATCACCTCCACCACAGAAAATCACAGTCCATCATTTCTGCAGGCAAGGTGACATTAACCCCTTTCTTTGACCATCAAGGGCCATTGCTTCTTGAGTGGTTACCAAAACAGGCAACCAGAGTAGCTAAATGTAGATGTACCTACATGTAAGTTGATAGTTTCCAAATTATTTAAAGATTTTGCAGATAGTTTTTGCTTGTATATCTAAAAAATTTTTTATTTGCAACAATTAAAAAACTTAAGGTTTTACTCAGATTAATTTACTTAATTCTATTTTAACTTGAACTTTCAATTATTTTTCACGTCTTCTGAGTTCTTTTGTTTTTACAGACATTTCTGGCCTCTAGATTTTATCAAGGCCTGTTCTCAATGTATAGGAACTGTATCAAAAGTTTTGTTTATACAGAAAGAATTTAAATTTTATTGCCAGGCTCCTATCGCAGTTATCAAATTAAAATGATTTCCTTATGTGTTTTGTAAGTCTACTATTTTTTAATTAACTTGTTGAAAATGCTATGTATAATTTTTGAAGGTTCATTGACGGAACTGTTTTTCTGGATGTAAAAACTATAATTAGCCTTTTGTTTCTATGAGGTTCATGTAATCCAACATTTTAGTATTTTGCCGTAAGAGTGCATTTCACACACGTTGCTGCACATTCAATTGTAATGTACTTATTTTGTCCACATTGTAATCTGTAATGTTTTAATAATTATTTATTGTTTCATTAATTTTTTGGTTATTGTGGTTCACGCTTCACGGGTTTGCAGCAGGTTTTCTGTTTCAGTGGTTGTGTATGCATATACATTTTATTTTTTATACAACTCTGGGAGCAACCGTCAATGCTGAACATTATTGTCAAACTTTAATGAAGCTTTGACAAGCCAGCAAAAACAAGAGACTTGGCAACCTCACTCAAGGTATTGTTCTTCTGCATGATAATGCCCGGCAGCACATGGAAGTTGCCATGCGAAAGGACATTGCAGCGTTTTCGCTAGGAAGTCCTTCAGCATCTGGTGTATAGTCTTGACCTATCGCTCTGCAATTTTCATACCTTTGTACCTATGAAAAAAATTCTCAAAGGCAAATGTTTCACTTCTAATGATCAGGTGCATGAAACTGCTTATTCCCAGTTGCGGCCGATGGGAATTTTTCCGTGACTCACTTATAAACGTGGAAAGAGCGATGACTTCTGTTTGATCTTCCTAATCCACATCAATTGTGTGTATTAATAATTTCATTTCATTTATTTAGTTGTCACATCAAGATACATAACATATATGCTAACATGACAATTAATGATTGTTTACAACTTGGAAGAAAGAGGGAAAAGACCATTAGGCCTGACATATAGCCCTCTCCTCCCTGAAAGAAATAGTTACAAACACTAAGACGAACCAGCATGCAACAACATTTAATTACATAAAGATAATTAGTCCCTCCCACCCCTCTCTGTAGTCCACCTCCTCACCATTAACCTCCCCCTATATATTTTTCTCAGTGTCAAAACCAGTTCAATTGACGATAGTTTATAATATGAGAAAGTGAAACACATACATAAGATCTCCATCTAATACCAGTATTACACCAAGTTGATTCCTGAGTTAAATTCGATTCGAGATTAAACACTCCCAGATCCAGACACTCAACCAGAGATAATAGATTATTAGTATAAAGTGTCAATACATTTCATCCTGCATTTTCTGTGATTCCGTCCAAAATTGTTATTTATTTAAATTTTTCCCATAAGATATAATTTTAGTTTTTTTCTTAAATAGGTTAATGTTATTTACAGATCGTAGGTCAACAGGCAATGAGTTCCACAATTTAGGGCCTGAGTAGTTTGCATTCATTTTAGCCGAATCTACCTAGGGAAACATTGGAACAAGTTTTGTCCTGTTTCTAGTTTCATTTTGATGTGTACGGATATTTAGTGATATGAAATCATCATAGAGGTCATTTTTGTTTCTTTTGAACATCATTTTACCCAGGTTGTAATCATGTAGTTGTTTTACGGTAAGAATATTGCAATTATTCGGATTTACTTTTGTCCATTTAAATATGTAGGATTGATAGTTATTATGTAATTTTAAATCTATTAATCTGATATATTTGTTTTGCAGCAGTTGAAGTTTGTTATATTGTATTACATCGTTTTGCTCCATGTTAAGATGCAAAAGTTGATGTGCGTTTGAATTAGTGTAAAGTATAAAAGTATTATTTTTGGGGATAAATTTTTGAGGGTATTACTGGCAACCCTAATATTTCTGGATATCTTATTAGATACCTTTTCAATATGTTTATTCCATTTTAAGTCCTGTTGAATTACCATACCTAAGTAGGTGTGTTTTTGAGTAACTTCTATAATGGTCCCATTTAGCAGTACCGTTTGTTTCAATAAATTAGTGGTTGTTCTTTTAGAAAAATTCATTAATTTTGTTTTATTTGTGCTAACTACCAAATCGTTTGCATTAAGCCAGTTAGTTGTTAATGAAAATTGATTATCCATGCAGAGTATAAGTTCATCTATATCATTACCATGTATTAAAATTGTTGCATCATCTGCATATAGAATGGGATCAGCGTCCTTTAAGGCGTCAAAAAAAAAAAATCATCATTAATATATAAATTAAAAAGTAGTGGGGACTAATCCACAAAATAAAATGATTTTGAAAAGCACCAAAGCAGAGAGGGGCAGTTCAAAGTTAATAAAATAAACCAACTGGGGTACAGGGGATAACAAGCAGCTCATTGAAGGAGTGCCCGTCCTAGTTAAGATTAATGGTTTGAACTTACATTGAAGGAGGGCCCGTCCTAGTTACGATTAATGGTTTGAACTTACATTGAAGGAGTGCCCGTCCCAGTTAAGTTTAATGGTTTGAACATACATTGAAGGAGTGCCCATCCCAGTTAAGATTAATGGGTTTGAACTTACATTGAAGGAGTGCCCGTCCCAGTTAAGATTAATGGTTTGAACTTACATTGAAGGTGTGCCCGTCCCAGTTACGATGAATGGTTTGAACTTACATTGAAGGAGTGCCCGTCCCAGTTAAGATTAATGGTTTGAACTTACATTGAAGGAGTGACCATCCTAGTTAAGTTTAATGGTTTGAACTTACATTGAAGGAGTGCCTGTCCCAGTTAAGATTAATGGTTTGAACTTACATTGAAGGTGTGCCCGTCCCAGTTAGGATTAATGGTTTGAAAATACCTGCCAACTGACATTACACACACATGATAATTTGGTTCTAAAAAGTCCTTGAAAAGTGCTTGAATTTATTTTGCTTGTAAGAGTACGAGCCTTGCTCTTTAGTTAATTGTCAGAAGCAATAGGTTAAAAATTGCATTTTATTTTTGGTTCATACTTCCACCTATTTCAACAGTTTTCAGTAAATTTTAGAAATTGTATCCAAACTGGTCAAGTAAAGTTTGAACCTTGTGTTTCCAAAAATAAACAGCTCTTAAAATTATGACCTAGCTCTGTGTTTTTATTTTATTTTCATTTATTTCATGAGCCTGTACCTTTTCATGTAAGGTTGTAAGATGAAAACTAGTGTGTCTCACTGTTTATTATCACATTTCTTAGAAAACAAAATTCCCCATTTCTGTTAATTAGGCCTACAGAAAGAGAAAATGAAGAAACTAGTGATGGGGACGGTGTAATTGTTGAAAAGAAAAGTTGAAAACATAGAGTGGAGGGGTGGTAGAGAACTGAAATGGTGGATAATGTTGAGTAACATATGTTCCTCCATATGATTGTCAAATTGTGACTGTGGTAAGTTGAGTGATGTCCTTTTTGCCATATGAAGTGGTGGTGTACAAAAAAAGAACAGCTTGGAAATGCAAAAGAAAGAAGTGTAAAGCAGGCAACACTTGATGTGCACTGTGCACACAGCTTAGTCACGGAAGAATCTGCCTCAAATCTGAAAAAAAAAAATCATTTTGGCAATGGAAAAAAGTTTTGGTGAAAATATTGGTGATTACCTTTGTACTATCTTAACACTTTAATGAAGTAAAATTGGATTTGGCAAATGGGCTGGCAAAAACTTTAAAAATGGCAGAGTAACCGCTGTATATATATATATACAGAACAAAAATATGATATTACAAAGATTATAATAATCTTTGTAAAACCATATTTTTGTTCTTTTATTGTTTTACTGATCCCTGTTAACTTGGAATAGTGAGAACAGTGTGTACTTTTTCTCTCTGCATGTGTTAGGTGATTAAGTAATTCATCTTTTTATGGTTTTCAGGACTGACAATGCGATCAAGAATCACTGGAATTCTACTTTGAAAAAGCGTGTTGAACTTGCTGAGAGAGGAGAGCTGGACCTTTATGATGACTCTTTGGTGATTAGCTGTGCATCAACACCTGAGCAATCTACAGATGTAAGAATCTCATAATTTTTTTTTTTTCTTCAGTTAGTACTGGAAATAAATTTATATGACCTGCAAATAATGCATTCTGTATACTCATTGTAAGCCATTGATTGTTTTCAGTACATGTGAAGTCTTTTAATTTTCTGATACAGTGTTGTGAAGTTGTTTTGCATTCTTGAAAAATACTGCTCTGTTTTGAATACTTAGTTATGTGGATTTTCGAAATATTGCCACCAAAGTCATTCTATAATGTATAAACAGAAAAAGAAAAAGAAGATTGGATTAGCAAGAAATGTGGAAGTTTTTTAGCATTCTTCAAACATTTTTAAAATAGTTACTGCATGCCTGCCAACCCCCCTAATTTAGGTGAAAGTCTCCTGATTTTATGTAACTTCTCCCACCTCTTCTGACTGCTTCAGTGAATCTGCAGTTCCATTATGGGGATTGGAGGGGGAAGGGGGAGGACCAGAATTGTGGAATTTAACTGGCATTTCTTTAATTGCAGTTGTTGGGGGGGGAGTGTACGTATGCATATCCATGGATGAAAGTTTTTCAGCATGAGGACAAAATACCAGTTTTCAAAATTTTCCAAAAACTTAAATGGAACAAACATTTCTGCCATAATCAGAATTTCTTTTTCTCTCTGTTATGCATTGTTATGAAATGTCGCCCCCCCCAGAAATGTTTGCATTTCAGCTTGAAAAAGGATGACTGAAATTGCTAATGAACGCTTTTTTAAGTTAAAATCTGCCATAAAATCAGATTGCTTAAAACTAATATCAGAAACTTAAATCTAGTTGTTTCTCATTTTCTGAGCTAATTAATCACTTTCTATCTTCTATATAATTAGTTTTCTAATCATGTCCAGTTAAATTGCCTTGATCACTGATGAAAGCAGCTGTACACATAGTCCTTGAATTTAAGGTTTTCCTGTTATTCTCTTTTCATTTTGGAAATTTTTGTGCATACTTTGCTGGTGTGTACAAATTTAAAACATAGCTACAGCATCAATATTAGAATATAGAGCATCAATATTATGTTGAAAATTCCTTCCCTAAATAAAATGTAACACAAATCCTTGCTCTCATGAATATTTGTTCAATAAATAATAATCCCTTTGTTCCTTTGAAAAAAATTCAAATATTTCACCTTTCCTTATCCTAAAATTTCAAATGCAAGCATTATTTCAAAATAATTAAATAGAAATAGTATTTTATATATTGATTGTGTGGTATCAAGCATTTCAAGAGTAATGCCACATTTATGTTCTAACCTTTTATGCCTAATGTTTTTGAGTTTTATGAGATTTTTTGCTTCAAATAATTGAACTAAAGCCAAAGTAGAAAAATATTTTTCTCAAATTCAGTATAGTATAATGCATATAAAATGTTTGTAGAAATTTAACCTGGTTGCATTTTGACAGTTTTGGTATTTCAGTATTTGTCTGTGATTCTAAGTTTCTTGTTGACTGCAGCAGACATCATTTTCAATGTTCTGTATTAAGTTTACTAAAGCATGTAGGGAGTTGTTTGTTGTAGGTTACAGGTTGAACAGACCTATGATTTCATTATATTTTCGTATGTCTGGGAAAATAGTCCTGGAATTCTGTGATTGAAAAAGTGTATGAACCATGTTTTGAACCACCATCTGCACAGAAAACAAAGAAGCTTATCACTTGTATCTTTCATTTGCCATTTAAAGAGTGAAATTCTCATTCTCACTACTTCCAGTTCATGGAATTTTCTATGAAATTTATGCACAAATATTATGTCACCCCCTTCCCCCTTATATTGATTCATTTCTCACTTTGCTTGCAAAGAGTTGATTACTGTATTTCAAACACATGGATTGCATGAAGCTACATTGCTATTAATGTGTATGTGTTTGATTGTTCAGTTCCCTTAAGTGCCTTGAGGGCGATAAGATAGAGGAGTCTTCTCCTACGAATTGACTTTCTGCTTAAAAGGGACAAAGTTGCCCCACTCCCATGTTTTTCAAGTTGACAACAGCATTTTACTGTCAGTGCCTTTACTGCATTCCAACATGGTTTATCAGGTATTCCTATTGTTTTTAATGTGACTCCTGCCTCCTGCTTACCTGATTCTTGTTTTCTATGGAATTCTGTATCATTGCGAACAACTGTTGTGAGTATCTATTAAAAATAAATAAATATATATATATCATCATCATCGTCAACCATTATCAATCCACTGCTGGACGAAGGTCTCCCCAAGTTTCCTCCACAACGGTCTGTCTTGTGCCAGTCTCCTCCATGTCACCCCTGCATACTTTCGAATTTCATCCACCCATCTCCCATGTGGTCTTCTTCTGGGTCTTTTCCTGTCCCTTGGAATCCAATCTAAAATTTCGGCTGTCCATCGATGATCTGTCCTTCTGGCAGTATGTCCAGCCCATTGCCATTTCAGGGATTTAACTCTGATCATGATGTCTTCCACTCTTGTCATTTTTCGGATCCACGAGTTCCTCTTCTTATCTCTCCTGGTTACACCAAGCATGCACCTCTTCATGCTTCTTTGAGTTGTCTGCAGCCTTTGTATGTCTCTTTTAGTTAAGGTCCACGTCTCTGCACCATACGTAAGCACTGGAAGGATGCATTGATCAAACACTTTTCTTTTAAGACATAATGGCATATTGCTCTTGAAAATTATGCTGTTTCTTCCAAAAGATCTCCAGGCAAGTTTTGTACGCCGATTAATTTCTTCATCAATGTGACCCTCACTGGATATCTGCTGTCCAAGATAAACGTACATGTCTGTTATCTCCAGCTTTTCTCCATCAATCGATAAATCTTCATTCTTGTAAAAGCATTGAACATCACTTTTGTCTTTTGAAAGTTCATTTATAATCCCACTTCTTTACTCTTGTCAGCAAGTTCCTGGATCATACTCTGCAGCTCTGATGGGGTAGTTGCAATATATATATATATATACACTATCTACCAACAAAAATGTATATATATATATATATGCATGTATATATTGTAAGGTCATGTGATGCGTAACATCACAGCCTCTCCTTGACAAATGTCAACCCCGCCTTCTCATGGTGCATCCTGTTCCCACTAAAGGGGCTCTGACGACCGCCAATAGCGGTATAACTATACCATCGGGGATTAGAGGAAATGCTATCCCACACTCACCAACCCGCTTGGCCAGCGTGGTGAGTTATGGCCAAACCCCTCCAAAATGACTCCACAACTTAAATCTTGGCCCTCAGTCTCCAGCAGCTGGAATGTACCTGGCCAAGGCAGCAGCCAGTGCGACATGAAGGCAGAAGGTGCTAAGAATCCTCGGAGGACCGGACTAGGCTGCTATCTGATGCTGACCTTGGCTACGTATAATGGACGCTCCGTATCTTCTGATTCAAGGTTTCTTGAATTGGAAGAGGAACTACAAAGGATCAAGTGGGACATCGTCAGGCTAGGTGAGGTAAGGAGAAAAGAAGATCTCATTGAACTGAAAAGTGGACATCTCTTCTACTATCGTGGAACAGATACTGGCAGAACTAGTGGTGTTGGATTTATAATAAACAAGAAACTGAAGGATAAAGTTGTTGAAGTTGAAAGTTCCTCTGACAGAGCTGCACGACTTGTTATCCAACTCTCGAGAAGATACCAGGCTCAGATTATTCAAACTTATGCACCCACCACAAGTCATCCTGAAGAAGAAATTGAAGAATTTTATGAGGAAATTCGTCATCTAAATAATAAAGGTAAGCAGCACTTGGAGATAAGTATGGGAGATTTCAATGCAAAAATAGGGCAACGGCAACAGAATGAAACTTCTGTAGATAAATTCGGTCACGGCAACAGAAACCAGCATGGAAATACTCTCGTCGAGTTTGCAGAGGCAGAAGGGTTTTTCATCTTGAACTCCTTTTTCAAGAAAAAGCTGCACAGGAAATGGACATGGAGACATCCAAATGGGACGACAAGTGAAATTGATTTTATTATGTGTAACAAAAAATTTGTCATAGAAGACTGCAGTGTGCTAAACAAGTTCAACACAGGTAGTGACCATAGATTGGTGAGATGTAAGATGCACCTCAACACTAAACTCGAACGTGGCAAGCTCATAAGACAAACAAAATGTATTGACATAACCAATCTTAAAAAACACCAATAATACCTTCAAGTTTTAACTGAAAAACAGATTCTCTGCTTTAAAAGGCCTAACATCGGAAGAAGTGGATATTTCTGAAGTTAACAGAAAAGTAACCAAAACTCTTATGGAAACAGCAACAAAATTAGCTGGGTCTAAGAACAAGTTGCATGTGAATAAATTATCAGGAAAAACCAAAATGTCGATGCAAAAAAGAAGAGAGATGAGGACAACTAAAGAAGATGTGACTTCCAAAGTGGAATACATAGAGCTATGCAAGACAGCACGAAAAAGTATCACTGAAGACGTAAGGAAATTCAACTGTGAACTAGTGAGGAAAGCAATTGAAAACAACCAAAGCCTAAAGATGGCAAAGGGACATCTCAGTAAGGGAAGAAAACAGATTATGGCACTGAGAAAAGAAGATGGTTCTGTAACAAGAAATAGAGGCGAAATTTTGACAAGAGTGAAAGATTTCTACTCCAAGTTATATGATAGGAATGATGCATGTACTCCAGACGTCATGGAAGGTACCAGTACAAGAGTTCTTCCAGTCCTCCCAACAGAAGTTGGAGTGGCTACAGCACAATAGATCATATCCACGTACTGAGAGAAGTAATTGAAAGAGCGAGGGAATATGAACTTCCATTGTGCATGGCTTTTATCGATTATGAAAAAGCCTTTGATTCGGTGAAACCATCAGCAGTTACAATGGCTCTGAAATCCTGCAGTATTGAAGATGCATACATTAATATTATTAATAACATCAATGAAAATGCAAGTGCAAAGATTCGGTTGTTTGAAAATACAACACACATAAACATTGGAAAGGGAGTGAGACAAGGTGACACCATATCTCCGAAGCTCTTTAACGCCACATTGGAAAATATCTTTCAATCACTGAACTGGGAAAACAAAGGGATAAAGATTAATGGAGATTATCTAACCCACCTTCATTTTGCTGATGACATAGTCATTTTTGCAACTACCCCATCAGAGCTGCAGAGTATGATTCAAGAACTTGCTGACAAGAGTAAAGAAGTGGGATTAAAAATGAACTTTCAGAAGACAAAAGTTATGTTCAATGCTTTTACACGTAATGAAGATTTATCGATTGATGGAGAAAAGCTGGACATACGTACGTTTATCTTGGACAGCAGATATCAAGTGAGGGTCACATTGATGAAGAAATTAATCAGCATACAAAACTTGCCTGGAGAGCTTTTGGAAGAAACAGCATAATTTTTCAAGAGCAATATGCCATTATGTCTTAAAAGAAAAGTGTTTGATCAATGCATCCTTCCAGTGCTTACGTATGGTGCAGAGACGTGGACCTTAACTAAAAAAGACATACAAATACTTCAGACAACTCAAAGAAGCATGGAGAGGTGCATGCTTGGTGTAACCAGGAGAGATAAGAAGAGGAACTCTTGGATCCGAAAAATGACAAGAGTGGAAGACATCATGATCAGAGTTAAATCCCTGAAATGGCAATGGGCTGGACATACTTCCAGAAGGACAGACCATCGATAGACAGCCGAAATTTTAGACTGGATTCCAAGGGACAGGAAAAGATCCAGAAGAAGACCACATGGGAGATGGGTGGATGAAATTCGAAAGTATGCGGGAGCGACATGGAGGAGACTGGCACAAGGCAGACCGTTGTGGAGGAAACTTGGGGAGACCTTCGTCCCAGCAGTGGATTGATAATGGTTGACAATGATGATGATATATTACGACCCACCACCCGCCATTAATTCTGGAATTAATAGGCGTGGTGGATGTATGGAATGAAATAGGTATTAATTAAGTTTAAGGCTTTATTAGGGTTAGAGAGTGTAAAGAGCAGAGGAAGTTTTATCAGGGTTAGGAAAGAAAAGAGAGGAAGAATTCTCACACAGGTTGGGTGGTCGGAGTTTCGAGCGCTTTAAAGCTGACGGGTAGACTAAGCAACGGGAAGGAGGAACGGTTCGAAGCGAGACATTTCGAGCGACTTGTAAAACTAAATGAAGATGGAGGACAAGAGGGTGAGCGAATAATAATAAATTCGTCAATTGTTTAAGAACACTTTAGAGTACAATTGCTCTCTTTTTGTGTGGTCTGGCTGGTAAGCAAGATTGCACACTTGGCGTTGAAAATGAGAAAGAAAGTTCAGTTGCTGTTTTGGAGTCTGACGGAAGAAAGAGACTTAAAGACGAAGTCTGGGCTACACTCTGGTTGAATGGCGAGATGCCAGGGCATTGTGATAACTGCATATCAACTTGTGGAAACGAATTTAGAAAGGTACTGCTGTGGAGCAGCAGAACGCTGGATGGTACATACGAGAGCACTGGAAAACCGAGATTAATAGAAACCTATTAATTGCTGACTGAAAGACTAGGACGAGCGTGAGGAAAGCAAGTGTCGTTGGAACACCATGAAATGTCCAGCGGAGTATGTCATTGACCACTCAACGAGAGAGAAACTTGCAAGGAGGACCATGGATGGCCAATAGAACCCTTTTCATCAGCCCCAGCGGCGGCAAGTATTAGGGGAGCGACCAAGTTTTCCCCTGACGATAAGGGAGGTGTATGTGCGTCTGACTACATAAGGAAAGTGTTCGACAAAAGGAACCAGCGTATGTCATAATCACCGTGAAAGAAAGTGAGTGTGTGTGACAACTTAGAGTCAGTGGGTGACTAATATGTCATAAATTTTTGGAGGCTGCATCTGATGCTTTGATTTTTTTGGATACATCAGCGTTATCATCAAATTGTAATCTATTTGCACTTACGACTAAAAACAAATAATGATTAAGGAACTGAGACAAAAAATTGTGAATTGGCGATTACCTCATGTAGTGAACTGAACCGATATATTTCTTTTAAAGGACTTAACTGTAACGTTTAAGCACATAAAAACTCTTTACCGGGAGTAAATGCCTGTCAGTAAAACCCCACTCCACCAACAATAGATTTGCATGTACATAGCCTAGAATTCGGTATCTTTATGTAATCCATTAAATTGTTTACATGTGAAGTCAGAGCAGTATAGTGACCTCTTGTCAGATGAATGTTATCTTATCTTAAGTGTTTGCCCATGAAAATTCAGTCTTCACGCCAAGGACGACTCCTTGTAACTGGATTATAAATAATTGCTCGGCCATGGTTACAACATTATATATACACTGAGTGGCCACTTTATTATAACCACCCCTCAGTACTTCGTTGGGCCACCTTTTGCCTTTAATACTGCGTCAATTCTTTGTGGCATGGACTCCACGAGATGTTGATAGGTGGTTTGTATAATCTGAGACCATGCTTGATGAATAGCACTTTCCAGGAGGGCGAGATTGCAGGGTTTTGACAACATTATATATACACTGAGTGGCCACTTTATTATAACCACTCCCTCAGTACTTCGTTGGGCCACCTTTTGCCTTTAATACTGCATCAATTCTTTGTGGCATGGACTCCATGTGATGTTGATAGGTGGTTTGTGGAATCTGAGACCATGCTTGATGAATAGCACTTTCCAGGAGGGCGAGATTGCAGGGTTTTGACAACATTATATATACACTGAGTGACCACTTTATTATAACCACTCCCTCAGTACTTCGTTGGGCCACCTTTTGCCTTTAATACTGCGTCAATTCTTTGTGGCATGGACTCCACGAGATGTTGATAGGTGGTTTATGGGATCTGAGACCATGCTTGATGAATAGCACTTTCCAGGAGGGCGAGATTGCAGGGTTGTGGATCCAGCTGTCTGATGGCTCGTTCAACTTCATCCCACAAATTCTCAATGGGGGGGGAAGCACCTAAGCAAAGTAAACATGTTCCTGAAACCAATCCTGTACAATACGAGCACTATGGCAGGACGCATTATCTTGTTGAAGTAGCCATCGCCATTGGGATAAACCATCCACATGACAGAATGCACTTGGTCCGCAACAATGTTTAGATATGATGTGCCAGTCAGACGTTGATCAACACAAATTAAAGGGCCCAAAGCATGCCAGGAAAACATTCCCCAAACAATAAAGTTGCCTCCACCAGCTTGAAGGGTTTTAGCAATGCATTTGGGGTCCATGCTTTCGTGCTGTTTCCGCCAAATTCTCACTCTGCCATCGGCATGGTGCAACTGAAAACATGATTCACCGGACCACATAATTTGTTTCCAATTATCGACCGTCCAATCCTTGTGCTCCTGTGCGAACTGGAGATGTTTTCTCTTGTTAACTGCAGACAGCAAAGGTGTTCGAACAGGCTTTCGGCTGCCATATCCCATCCGATGCAGTGTACGGCGAACAGTGCGTGCAGAGATCATTTGAGGGGACCCTTGATTACGATGGTCTGTAATTTGCTGCACTGTTGCCCTTCTGTTTTCTGTTACCAGTCTGGACACTCTCTGTTCTGCCCGAGCAGTCACTAGTCGATGACGACCACGCGTTGCACCTAGAGACCCAGTTTTTTTGGCTGACAGTCCAGTCTTTAAACACTTTAACAACAGCTGCTCTGTAACATTTCACGAATGCGGCGGTTTCGGTGATGATACTTGCTCCTACAATCATCCCACGTTGAAAGTCCGTCAAATCACATTTTTTACCCATCTCGTCACCCAAAATTCACTTCTACTACTGTCGCAAGCACCAAGCTTTCCCTTTTTATACTAGTCTTGCCCTCTGGCGGCAACAGCGTGCAGCCATAGCTCATTTGCTTAGAACTGTCAGGTGGTCATAATAAAGTGGCCACTCAGTGTATATATATTTGTGTTCTTCAAGCCAACAGTTTATTGCAAATAATTTTTCATATGTATTTGAGAAATGTATTAGCTGGGTGGACTTAATGAAAAAGAAAGCAGATGGGCTTGGAAAAAGTCATCACACTCAGTAAAGAAACAAAAAAATAGGAAACATGATAAGCTGGAGCAAGCCTTATTATGTACAGAACAAATAAACACCAAATATGGTGTCATTACTAATGAAATTGCGTATTCAAGAAAAGGCTCTGCAATTTGAAATACAGTGGCATTTTCTATGTTAAGCAGTGTATTAACTTCATTACCGTGCAAGTACTGAGGAGATTTCCCAGCAATTTTGTATTTCGTTGTTATGGATCACAAAAATTTTGGCTTTCTGCTGGATTTGCCAAGATTTATTTGCCAAAACTGTGGAAAACTATTCAACAGAAGAGGAATAAGTTTATGAGTAAGGAGGTAGTTTTGTAAATTGTTTTTTTTTTATTGTTTTGGCCAACTGGTGACTAAAAGTGAATTGCATGTGATCATTATGTTCACTTGAGATTTCTATATTAGCTTAAAACAGATGTTATATCCAAGTATATTTGTGTTCTGCTTTACTTTTAGCAGTGACCTTTCCAAATTAATTCTAATGGTTTCAGTAACTCGTAACACAAGGGACAAAAAGATATACAAATAACATGATGTGTTCTTTAATATATGATGATTAATGTATTTTTTTTCTTCAAGTCATGCTGCTATTTTTATTTGTAATGTTCTAAGGTGGTTATTTTTATTAAATAGTTAACAAATGATTGTGTATTTAATTGTTACTAGGATCCTAGCACAAATAAAATAGATTGTTCTCCTGAAGGACTTCATATTTTGTCATCTGATAGAAGTACTCCAGCTGCAACACACCCAGGTCAGTTATTTTTGAAAGATATTTAGTTTAATTGTATATGAAATAAGTTTTTTCATGTTGTAGGAAGCAAGATTATTCTGTTGTAAACTGATGATTTAGTAAATGTATCATCATGGAAATAGATACCATTCCCTAATATTGTTTCAAAAGCCCATTAATAGTGAGAAAGTTAGTGGAAATTTTATGCTATTAACTTACAGATTTGAAAGCATTGGCTATACCTGTATGTGATACTTTTGCTTGCTGTTTCATCAAATTAATTATATCAAAAAAGTAAGAAAAGTGAAACCTTGTTGACTTGAATAAATTAAGTGTATCTTTATTTAAACACACACATAAACAGTAAATAATGTGCCACATGAGAGTAACAGGGCTTTCTGTGAATCTGAGAAGCTGACACAAGATTAAGTGTAAGTATGAGTATTGTTGAGGTAGAAGCTAATTTTATGTAGCATTAGCCAAAGGACTTTTACTTCCCCCCCCCCCCTAGTGTATTTTTATGATCTTCAGGACTCAAAGTAAGATATTACAGAACTCAGGTAAGGAATATGGTGAGTGAGAAAGAAATTTTGGCTGAGTGAGTGTAAGAAGATTGCTGTATGGAATACTAGAGGAATAAATAGAAAGGTGAATGTGGTGGTTGTAAAAATGAGTGAGTATGAATTGGATGTGCTGTGTGTAAGTGAAACTAAAAAGAAGAGAATCTGGATATAACAGAATGGAATGGTTAATGTATGCTCTGGAGTGGTGGATGGTGTAAGAGAACTAGTATGGATGTGTGATTTTAAGTAAAAAGATGAACAACTTGATTTACTGTAGTTGCACAAGTGAGAGAATTCTGTGGGTGCATTTCAAAGTGAAACTTCAGATAATAGTATTTGTAGTAAGTAGTGTATGCTTTTTGTTATTCTGAACTTTCTGAGAGAAAGGATTAATTTTGAAATGAGCTACAAGCTGTTTTGACCCAGTTTGGTGATAAAGAAAGTTATTCTAACAGGGGATTTCAGTGCTAAATTAGGTATTCACAGAATATTTCTGACAATGTTTTGGGTAAGTTTAATGATTCCAGTGTGAAGGGAAATGACAAAATATTAATTGAAGTTAGTGTTGAGAATGGGTTTCTGTGTGTTTTTTTCAACCACAAGTATATTCATACATACACATTAAAGAATTATACTCTAAATCAGAGAAGTGTGATAGATATTTTTTCTGTAATCAGTTTCTGAAGCATTCAGCTGTTGATACTCATGTGATAAGAGGTGTAGATATTGGGTCTGATCAGCAGCGGTTAGTACCGTGAGTGAAACTAAATGTTGGTTTGAGGAAGAGGAACAAAACATGCCTGTGATAAAAAGAATAAAGATTTAAAGGCTTCCTGAACAAAATGAGCAATTCTCTGAATTTCTCAGTGAATGATTGAATCATTTTAATGAATTTATGAAAGATTAGGAGAAGTATGCAAGTTTTAAAAACTGTATCATATCAATGTTCCTAAGGGGTGTGTGGTACTACAAGAGTGGGTGACATTATATGTGATACTTGGTGGAACAGTAATATTAAAGAAGCTGTAAATAGGAACAAAAAAACATATCTGGGGCGGTCGTGTTTCTAACAACTGTACCTTTTTAAAGAAGAATATCGCTGTAAAAAGCATGAAGCAACAAAACTGGTTTGCCAGAGTAAGGCAAAAGATAAGGTCAACAGGCAAGAATAAGCTTTTTGGAAAGATGAAATCATTCTGCTTGGAAGTACACAAGACAGAAAGAACAGGAAAATAATATATAAAATGAGTTAAGTAGAAGATGGAGAGAATACTTCAGTGAGTTATTAGAACATAAAAGAAAAGGTGATTTTGAGGCAGATGATGCCACAATGAGAGAAGGAAGCACTGCAGGGATCTCAAGGGAAGAAGGGTTTATAAAGCTATAAAATTTCTTCAAAATATTAGGGCGATGGGTTTATAAGGTCATATATATATTTTTAGATATAAAATGTGAGATTGGTCTATGTATGAAACACCACTTATATGACATAATTATGGAGCTTTTTCTCGAACAGCATATAACTGCAAAAAACGTTATAAACAGAATATGAATAGAACAAAAATCAAAAGTTTTTGTCAGGAACTTTTTCTTGAATTTTGTGTGTTTTCTTGTCTATGTGATTCAGATTAAGATATACTTGTATGTATGCTTTGCTAGGAAGTGTACATTTCATGATTAGCTTTTGCCTTAAGTGAGGACTTTATAGGTGCTTCTGCATCTTGGCTACTTAAAATCACTGTTAGCAAAATAGTTGAAAGAGGAAAGTGGAAGGACCTGCTGTTTTTTTACCTGTTAGGAACAGAGACTGATCTTTGTGTAGGGTACAACCAAGGACATGTGACGTGGATTACTTCCCTGTTCTTGGATTACTTCCCTGTTCTTGGATTACTTCCCTGTTCTTGGATTACTTCCCTGTTCTTCAGTATCGGTGGTTCCACCACCATCACTGCTCCTATGTTGTAATATATGGAACTGTTTGAGTGAAAATCTTCTGGAATCAGTATGTCTAAAAGTGAGATTTCTTGGATGGAAAGATAATGGCAATTATTAAATGCAATTTTCTTGGAATTAGTGCATCTTAAAATTAAAAAAGGAAGACATGGCAGTATTGTACCATTTGGATACAGTTTTTTTGAAATTAGTAACATATAAAGAAAACAAAAAAACAATCATTTGATTTTCCTCTGTAAAAAATGATTTACTGCATTTATTCTGGATGTTAGTCCCTTGGAATGCATAGAGAAATTGATATATGATTTTCTGTTGAAGGTTTAATTATTTGAATACAGTTCTTTTTAAATGTAGATCTTACAAAAAAGGAAAAAATAAAACAGGTCGTTTCTTAATTAATACAGACATTTGACGTGGACCAGGAACATCAAACAAAGCTCTTCGCTCTTTCCACGTATATAAGTGAGTCACAGAAAAATTTTCATTGGCCGCCACCGGGAATCGAACCCAGGTCTTCCAGTTTCGCGCCGGATATGTTACCACTGCATCACAGTGGCCTCGAATTCCTCCAGACTCACACACGCTAACTGCCAAGCCAATTTGGCAGGTTGCTTCTTGGAGCCCCGCACAAAGCTGGGGATTCACCAAAGATGGTAAGCAGCAACTGAAGAAATAAATAGAAGGCGAATGAATAATTAATACAGACATTTGACGTGGACCAGGAACATCAAACAAAGGTCTTTGCTCTTTCCATGTATATAAGTGAGTCACAGAAAAATTCTCATTGGCTGCCACCGGGAATCGAACCCAGGGTCTTCCAGTTACGCGCCGGATATGCTTCCACTACACCACAGCGGCCTTGAATTCCTCCAGACTCACACAACAAAAGATGGTAAGCAGCAACTGAAGAAATAAATATAAGGCGAATGAATAATTAATACAGACATTTGACGTGGATCAGGAACATCAAACAAAGGTCTTCGCTCTTTCCACGTTGGTGAATCCCCGACTTTGTGCGGGGCTCCAAGAAGCAACCTGCCAAATTGGCTTGGCAGTTAGCGTGTGTGAGTCTGGAGGAATTTGAGGCCGCTGTGGTGTAGTGGAAGCATATCCGGCGCATAACTGGAAGACCCTGGGTTCGATTCCTGGTGGCGGCCAATGAGAATTTTTCCGTGACTCACTTATATACGTGGAAAGAGTAAAGACCTTTGTTTGAGGTAGTTTCTCGTTGCAGAAAAAGTATACATGGCATCATTTGAATGTAAGTCTTTTGTAATGAGTGCTTCTAAAAAGATATGCACACACACACACACACACACACACAATATTTTTACTTTTATATGTTACCATTTTTTGAAAGTACATTAATTAATATTGCATATTTAGTGCTAATTAAATTACACTACCCTGTGCATTTCTCTTGTAAAAGTAATTTTATGTGGGTCATTGCTTTTATTGTTTTTGATATTAATATTTTGATTATGTTTTTTTTTTAGTACATCTTTTTTGAACTTTTTCTTATTCAATTTGTTACAATTTGATGCATATGTAGTTTTGAAAATATCTTTATAGCTTCGTCTTCCATACCAACACCACCAAATAGCCAGCCTCCATACCATACAAGTTACAGTCATGAATATTTAAAACAGTCACTTTCCCCTCAGGCAGAAAATGAAGAAGCAAAACAGTGGACTTCTAGTGGGTATTCATATTCACATGTTGCTATGGATAACACAGAACAGTATCCTCCTACACCAGAAAGCAGTGAGTTGCACTCACTATCATCCACCTTGAGGTCAGTATCTTTGATTTAAAAAAAAAAAAAAAAAAAAAAGGCTGAAGTAAAAAATATCTTCATAAACATTATGAAGTATTGTATCATTTTGAATGTATTTTTAATGCGGATTCTTTTAAAATGATGTTTTAGGATTTGGGAGGAACAAGTTAAGAAATTAGTGAAAATGATCCTGAAATCCTAATACTCACAGTTAGAAAAAAAAAAAAACCATGCTAAAATAAGTGAACTCTGTTTCATGTTAAAGAAGTGGAAAACTTTGTGGAGATTTAAAGAAAAAGGAATGATTCAAGTTATGAAAAATTACCAATATTCATTATAAAATGTCAACTAAATTGAAGATAGTGATTTAACAAAGTCTTTAAAATTTTTTGTTAAAACTGTATGCTTTGATCATTTTTTTTTAATTTCTACACAAACACGTACATACACAACCATTCTTTCTGATTTCGTGTCCTTCCGGGTTTTTTTTTTTTTTTTTTAATTCTGCTGGTCTCTTGGTAATTTGATGTCTTTGTTGTTTAATGTTTTGATATTTTGTCATTTCTTCATTGCTTTTGTCAGTACTGCTTTTACTTAGCTTACTGTTGACTGATAATGCCAATGCCACTTCTACTTACCTTACAGTTGATTGATGATAACAGTCCTTCTTCAATTTAGCTTACTGTTGATTGATGATATCAATCATCAGTCAATATTTGGTGTTAATTTATTTAAACCAGTGGTATGTGCTTTATCTGCATATTTGTTAGTTTGCCAGTAGTAAGTGAGTGGCACCACTATAGCAGTGCATTTGGCTAATTGCTAGCCTCGTGTCCTTGTAGTAAACAACTATTGGGGATACCAATCCCTCTGCCAGCCATCCAGTTGAGAGTTTTCCAGGGTTCCCACAAATGCCGCATTTCATGTCTGAATGGCTCCTTAAAATTGGCCTGGGGTGTATTGAACTGTTTCTGGTGGTTGCACCTTCACACTTGATAAGGAAATCAATAAGAAACCACCTTTTAGTAAACCCGTTTCCCAGGATATTCATTACAATGACTGCGTGCAGCTGATAGTGATTAATTACCTACATCCTTTTCTGGACTTGGCAGTCTGAAAAAGCTGATAGTGATTAATTACCTACATCCTTATCTGGACTTGGCAATCTGAAAAAGTTGATAGTGATTAATTACCTACATCCTTATCTGGACTTGGCAGTCTGAAAAAACCAGACTGGTTCTCTGTAAGCTGCAGATCTCAAAGCAAATGCAGAAAACTTTTTTTTGTCCCATTTTAATTGCATGGATGTAAAAGTTTTCTGTTTAAATTTATTTTCAGTACACACACACACACACACACACACACACACACACATTGCCATAATAAAAGTGTGGTAACAAGTAATTGTGAGCCTTCCTTTTTTATCTTATCCACTTAGAAAATATTTAATTTTAACCAATAGCTAGGCACCATTGTCACCTTAATTGATACTTTATTCTTGGTTATGTCCAATCACTAATTTTATGCAATTTCTAATTATATGTGAGGGGTATTCATAAAAAAGTTTGTGTTTTACCCTATTTCAGGTTAATGTGAATATGCAGTATTTTTTCTGCAGGTATGTACTACCTGCAGAAACTACCTGCAGAAAAAATACTGCATATTCATTTGTCATTGTACGAATTTTCAAAGTTATATATCCATTAGCCTACCCTTTGGTGGGAACTAAACTAAGGCACATTGACTTCATCAAATAGAAGAAAAGAACTATAGTCAATGATTAAAAAAAAAGAGAAAAGGGATGTATGCTGAAGAGCAGTTGAATTAGAGATACCTGTCTAGTAACGTGTAGCACCACCTCTCTCCCTGATGACAGTGGCGATTCGTCTTGGTATGGACTCGACAAGACACTGGAAGCGTTGGGAAGCCATACGGATCCACGACCCCTGAACAAGCTCCAACAGTTAACGAAGATTTGATGGAGGGGGTCAGAGCCTCTAACATCTCTCTCGATGACATCGCAGATGTGCTCGATGGGATTGAGGTCAGGTGACCTAGCTGGCCAAGGAAGCGAGGACACGTCGGTGGAGTGTTCATCCAACCATTCGGATACAATTCGGGAGCGATGGCATGGTGCATTGTCTTGTTGCAGGATGAGGTCCCCAGTGGGATGTTGAAGACGTACAAACGGGAGCAAATAGTCGTCCAGGATATCCCAGTACCGTTGACTTGTGAGGAACGATGGCACACGTACCAGGGGTCCCATTTCAGTCCACGTAAACAGTCCCCAGACGAGAATGCCCCCCCCCCCCCCATCAGCTTGAAGAGTACCCTGCTGGAAAGAAGGATCCATCGCTTCATGTGGTTTGCGCCGTACTCGTATCCTGCCATCCGCATGTACCAACGTGAATCTTGACTCTTCAGTCCAGGCAACATTTTTCTACATGTCTAGGGGCGATGTTCCCGCGTCCATGCTAATCTTTGTACCCTGTGATGTGCGGTCAGCAGCAGTACCCTCGTGGGACGATGGCTTCTGTACCCCATAGCGAGGAAATGGTTCTGAATGGTGTGGCTGCTTACACGTTTTTGTGCACCAGCGTTAAATTGCCGAGTGATTTCTTGCACTGTGGCCCGTCTATCCGCTGTTACAATGCGAGCTATCTGACGATGACCCCGCTCATCCACAAGCTGTTGTCCATGGCAGTTGGCCCTTGCAGGGATGATTTTACCGGATTCGATGTACTCACAGTGCACCCGTGACACAGTAGCTCGTGAAAATCCCGGTGCCTGCACGACTTCCGAGATGGAGTGACCCATTTGTCGGGCCCTGACAATTTGCCCACGATCAAATGCGTTTAGATCCTTCGTCTTACCCATACTGCGTCCGACTCTTACTGATTCCCATCGCTTAACTCCTTATATTGTCGGATCGCTGCTTACGTCATGTCATTTCCGTTTACAGGGCCATCCACAGCTCCACATTTGCATAACGCCAGCTGTCTCTAATTCAGTTGCTCTTCAGTGTATGTTTTCACAGGAAGTTCATATTCATATGGTGCAGATATTAGCAAATCCTATGTATTCCACATTTGTCAAGTGGCACAGAGTTTTTCATTGTGGCAGGGAATCTTGCAATGATACAGATAGTTGTGGACGATCCTGCACATCCACCTCAGAGGAAAACATCAACTGCATTAACTCAGGGCTGGAAAATTACCGGGTGCCTAGAAATTTCGTCCTGGCGCCCACCTTTTTTTACTTCAAATTTCGTAATTTGCAGTCATTGCTTTGAGTTCATAGGTGCAAAATGTAACTTGAACAAATTGTAATTTAATAAAATCAAACTCTGAAACTTTCTGCTTTGATCGCATTTATAAATTCTGTCAGCTTTTATCTTAAACCGCGTGTTTCAAGCAGAGAAACACGATGAAATCCTGAGTCACGTGACTAACCTGTCAGATCGCAGAAGCATTGAAGATTACACTGTTTAGTTTAAGCTGCCGGCGCAGGGGCAAAAACAACGAGACATGACAGCACCCATCTTGGAAATTACAGACTGTTTTTCTATTTTCTTAACATTAATTGTTTTTAAGATTTCTTTAAATTTTAAAACAAAGGAAGCGAAATTTTCACGCATTTTTAACGTTGTCTTCCGTTTAAGATGTAAAGTGTAAAGCTGCAATCGATAGACCATGCAGACAACTATAATCAATAGATCCCCCCCCATCATAGGCGGAGATAAAGCCTATTGCTTGGGGGGGGCGATAAAAATGTCGGATTAAGAGGGGGTGAGGGGTGGTAGGTAGGGATTGTTGTGATCCTTGATCCCAGAAGATAAGTCATGCCAAGACCTGCAATGGTCAACTGTACAAAAACGATACGATTGACAAATTGACAATGACCTGTGACATCGTACCAATAAGAACCATCGTAGAATATATTTTTATATTTAGGATTACAAATTTGGAATGACAGCTATTTTGTAACAGTGAAAATTAAATGTGTCATTGTAACTAGGAAAGAGATAGATGAATTAAATAAAAAAAAATGAATTATTTATATTTGCTTTAAATTATTCAATCCATAATAAAATTATATTAACACAGTCAGACTATAATACCAATAAAAATCACTTGCAGAATGAGTCTGGTTCCGAATCAGTGGTCAGTGCACAAACTACTATTGCAAAATAATCTTTCGTTTTTCACATTTCGAGTTATATTTGTCAATCAAGGCATCTGGGTCCAAATCTTTAACTATATCTGATTCTGAAAATAAAATCACCAAGTTAGATAATCGTTCCTGGTTCATAGTGCATCTTAACCAGTTATTAATATGACACGTTGCCGAGAACGAGCATTCATAGGTAGCACTGTTAGATGGCAAAGTTAAACAGATCTTGAGGAGTTTCCGTATATTCGGATAAAGGCCCATGTCCTTGTTCAAAATAATTTCTTTCATATCTTTAAGAACACTTTTAAGGGGCCTGTCCTTTAAACTGACACCTGAACTTTCCATCACGTTTCTCAATACAGACATTTCTGCTTTCAACATTGCGTGATCTTTGCTTGACACAGAATAGGTGTCAATAAAGAACTTGGAACCTTCCTCGTTTAAACGAAGTAACTCCTCACTGGACTCTGCGACTTGAAGAGCATCACCAGTAAATCTTCTCCTCATTTCTTCCAGCAAAGTGTCCAAAACAGGATAGAAGAAATTGCATCTGTAATTTCGTTTCAATTGAGATTCAGCATTTTCGATTTCTTCAACTTTTGCACTTACTCCTTCGTTCCTCATTCTTTGACCGACAGATGACAACACAGCATGATGATCTAGCTTTTTCAAAATCATCCGGGGCCGTTTTTGAACCTCCCAATCTTCTACTTCCATTTCACTTGTAACAGGTATTATGTCGAGTTCACAGTCTTTTCCGAAAACTTTCACTTCTTCCCATTTTTTATCCCAAGCTACTTCATTTCTTTTCGAATCAAGTTCTTTAATTACTCCATTGGCTGTCTTAGCACATTGTGCACTACAAGTGTCCACTTTCTGCAATGCTTTACTCAGGATATTGATAAGACACAGGTATTCAGTAAAAACAACCATGCAAACAATGAAATCAAGTGATTTGATAGACATTAGGAGTCCTCTTGCTTCTGCCGATTTAGAGTGTCTCGTGTCTGCCGCTGTATCGCTTAATACAGCCACAATCGCCATGTAGTTTCGATTGACAGACAGCACAGTTGGGGCCCTACAAGACCAGCGCGTGTCGCTCAATTTATTTATTTCGTGAGGTCCTGGAGTTTTGATATTTATTTCTTTTTGCACAGCTCGGAACATGGCATGAGTGTCTGGATATGAGAAATACTCATACAATGACTGCATAACGTTGGAAAAAATTACAGCTCAAGTCATTGTCCGTGCAAGCAGCCACCAGAACCAGGTTGACCTCATGTGCCAAGCAATGCACATATGTCGCAAAAGAGTGATTTTCTCTTATAATTTTCTGCAGTCAGTTTTTCACTCCAGACATGACACTAGCCAACCATCAGGCCATTAACTCCAATGCCATTAAGAAAGGTCAGAATAATATTTGCTAACGAATCTGCAGTTCCTGACAGCGATACATCCTCCATTGTCAGTATTCTTTCTTTTAACTCTTGGCCGTAAAGGTATTGTATACAAATACATAGCTGCTGAACCCTATGGGACTTGTCCTCATCGACCATGAGTGAAAAGAACCCAGCTTCGTTTACCTCGTTCACAATTGTTTTCAAGACTTCTTCTCTGACAATTTGTAACAATTCACTCTGTATACAAGGACTCTTAAAATTATGGTAGTGTTCATACTTGTCTTTAAATTTTTCATCATATTTACAAAAAAAGTTCACACAACTCTAAATAATTGCCCTTGTTGTGGGATTCACTGGACTCGTCATGGCCGCGAAGTGCCAAGCCCTGCTTTGCCAGATACAGAAGAATACCCAACACCTTTTTTAAATATTCATGGTTTTCACTCACCAGTTCTTTATGAGACGCACATATTTTCGTAGCTACTGTCTCTGTCGGTTTCCTCAAATTAACCCATTTCGACATAGAAAATGAGTGCGCTGCACTAACTGCATGTTTTTTCAACTTTTCACCTGCTTTTTTCCAATTTTTCATTCCTTTTTCTGTGTATAAATCCTCTTTGTTACTTGATGGAAATTGCCTACATGCATAACAAAACGTAGCATCTTTTTTCACACTATATTCTAGCCATTCAAACTTTTTTAAATACGAAGCTGTAAAGCCACTCTTAGTGCTTGAGAAGTCTGAAAGTGCAGATACTGTAGTAAGACTGGGCAAGATGGACCACTCTGCAAATCGTCCAGATCGTCCATGAACTCAACAGAACTACACGATTCCTGTTTAGGAAGACCTCGTTCTCATAGCACTTCACTTTCACATGTTGAAGTTTGTGAACTACGCATAGAAGGTAGTAAATAGCAATGCTGTAAGGTGTTTGCGAGTCATTTGACTTTGAAAAGAAAAGACGTAAGTCTCTAGAACACTTACTCATGATTAATTTCTTAAAATTTAGATGCTAAATACAAGCACATAGCACAATAATATTTTACCACATGCAAAAACAACAGCATAAGACTGACACCACGCACACAAGCAGTAAAATGTTGTGCTAAGAATAACACACCGGCGGAGCTTCGTGAAGGGAAGGGGGATCGAAAGAGGCTCGCCCGAGACTGAAAGGCGCAGGCGTTTGTCCAATCAATGACGGGCAGATCATCTGTCCGAGTCCCACGTTGATTGGCAGGGGCAGGATTGGCGGTTGCTATGAGCCAGATGTCATAGCGACTGGATTACACCAGATTAGATAGAAAGTTGACATTTTGCTGTAATAGGAGTGCATTTTGAATTTTTGAGAAAGCTTTATTTTTCATTGGCATAATTGTTGTGGAATGTTTGAGGGTGACAACTTTTGGTTGTTTATATTTCGTTCAGAGACCGGTTCACATTCAATCATTGTCTTGGTTATAGATATAGACTATCTTTATTGTAGAGAAATTCATTAATTTCTCCCCAAAGCTGGGGGAGCAATGCCCTCCCATGCCCCCCCTAACTCCGCCCATGCACCCCCTCATTTTATTTTAGCTTTCATTCTTCCATATTTTTCAAACATATAACTTCAACTTGATGAGATATAATTGCTTTTCTTGAGCTTTGAATCTTGGAAGCGATATTTGTATACACTTTTAACGCACCACACACGTTGGATGTGCGTGGTGGTTAGAAGGGCATAAACACATTTCGGAAGCTAATGATCACAATTGCTCTTTTTTTCTTTTTTGGCATGGAGGCCTAAATTTTAATCTAACTGAAAGTTAAATTAGGTGATTTTTTTTTTTTTTTTACGAGAGCCATATCATATTTTTAAAGCGTTTTCTCTATTTCCGCGGCAGTCGGCTTTCCGTATGTTGACGTCACAACTTTTTTTCTCCTTTTGCTTCCAGATAGCTTCACTTCAGTATTCAGTTAGATTGATAAGGTGTCTTTTTTTTTTTTTTGTTCTTCCTTTTTATTTTTTTTTAAACTATGTTTTTACTCATTTTTATCTTCCATTTTTGACGGTCGCATTACAAGGCATTCCGGAAGTTGATCACAGTTTGTGCATTTTTTGGCTTCAGATAGCTCATTGCTGGGGTTTTTTTTTATTTTTTTACAAAATCCATATTTCAGACCTGCCAACGGTTACGATTTTATCGTATTTAGTACGACAAATCATGCTGCAGTATGCTAATATGACTTTGCAGCCCAAAATACGATTTTTTTAAGTCATGTTTTCCCTAATTTTTTCCCTTTTCAGACAGAAGCCTTGTAGAAGAATCGCGGCGATGGGCGATGTACGTCTCAGATTTATTTTGGTCCTGCAGACAAAAATGACATCTCTAGAACCCTATTAAACCATCTTGCAGACTCCCTATCATAGATGCAAGTTTTCAAATTTTCCGAAACTGGAAGTTAGGCGCAGTGAGGATTTCTTCCGTAATCATAATTTTTTTTTTTTCTCGCGAGGGACGATGTATGTTGCAGGTTTATTTTGTTCTCATCCCCGTAGCAGTATTGCAGCAATGGGCAACGCACACCGCAGGTTTATTTTGTACTTATCCCCGTAGCAGAATAGCGGCGACGGCCGATGTACATCGCAGATTTATATTTTGTACTCGTCCCTGTAGAAGAATTGCAGCGACATACATCGCAGGTTTATTTTGTACTCATCCCCGTAGCAGAATCATGGCGATGGCCAACGTATACCGCAGGTTTATTTTGTACTTAACCCCGTAGGAGAATCGCGGTGACGGCCGACGTACATTGCAGATTCATTTTCTACTAATCCTCGTGGCAGAATCACGGCGCCGGCTGATGCACATCGCAGATTTATTTTGGTCCTGCAGACAAAAAGGACATCCCCAGAACCCGATTAAACCATCTTGCAGACTCTCTAAGATGCAAGTTTTCCACCTCTCAAAATTTCCGAAAATGGAAGTTAGGCGGAATGAGGATTTCTCCCGTAATCGTAATTTTTTTTTTTTTTAATAATTAACGACATAAAAGTGTTTGCTGATTAGATTTAATTAGTTTCTCAATAAAATGTTGATGTCAGGAAAAAAATCCCTATGTATTACGTATAGGTGGTACTATACCATTGCGACAGTCAGCTTCCGTATTACGTGGTACTACGGAAGCTGACGGTCGCAAATTTTTTTAGCTATTAATTGCTTCCAAATAGTTTCATCTCGGATTGATGTTGATGAGGTTAAAAGTTGTTTTTTTTCACATTCTTTTTTATGTTTAGATTTTACCAAAACTATAGAACCCTGAAATTTATAGAACAAATTTAAATTTCATTTAGCAGTAAGTAGTTTGGGTAATAGACAGTGCTTAATACACTTATATTATTACTCTTTGTTCCGACATCATCACCGTGCATTATGTTTGTGCATGATACTTTGAAATTTGCTTTCGTTTCACCTGACTCCTAAATTTTGGAGCTGGCTCCGAGATCTGGAGCTTATTTTCCAGCCCTGCATTAACTGCATTCATGACCTCTTGACACAAGATAAAAGAATGACTGTTCAGTTTATGGCCAAGTCTTATAGGCATTTCAATCGGCAGTATTGATTGATGTCTTCAAGATGAAGGTCAGTGCACAATGGGGGTCCCATGATTGCTGACAGATGAGCAGAAGGGATGTGGCAAATGAATGTACTCACAACTTTAGCATGCTTTGTGCAGATTCAATAAATTCCTAGTTGTTACAATAGATGAAAAATGGGTTCATCACTTTGACTCAAAGACTAAATCACACTCTGATGTGGAAGCATGCATTTTCTTCACCTCCCACGAAGTTCCAAATTGCTCCATCAGCCTTTCAGGCGATGTCATCATTTTTTTTTTTATGTAGAGAGCATCATCATGATTGACCAGTTTAGAAAGGGCACCACTGTCAATGATACATACTGCTCCAACTTCATAAGCCAACTTCGTGTATTTATACACAATACACCAAGTCCCACCTCCCAGATTGTTAAGACTGCTGTATATACTGCTGGATTTTGAGTTACTTTAACACACTTCCTATTCTTTAAACCTTGCCTCCTAGTGATTTATTTGTTCTCCAAGCTGAAGGATAACATCTACTGGGATCAAGATAAGCCTTTGGCTCTGAGGTGGTTAACGTACCTATAGGTGGCGCATGGTTGGAAAGTGAATGATTTTTTCTCACTGGGGAAAAAATCATTCACTTTCCACTGCAGTGACAAGTGCTGATGCTAAAAAGTAGGAAAGGAATAATTTACTCTGTATGTGTTGGAATGTAAATTTTTTGAACAACTTGCAGTTTGTGTTTTTTTCCTTTTCCACGCTTTCCAATCGTAGGTTGAAGAAGCGTATATGCTCCAGCTTTGTCCATTCTGTCTGTCTGCACAATAATTCGCGTAAAAATGGTTCAATTTCGATGAAATTTTAGTATGTGGTCGGGGACCACCTGCGGATGAACCCTATTGAAAATGGGGTCAAAGGTCAGGACATTGGAGCGGGATCCATTCCATTGCCCTTATGCATCATAACTTGCGTAAAAATGCTTCGATTGCGAAAAATCTTTATCATGTTGTTCTGGAGGTTTACTGAACTTGTTCTGTTGAATATCATCTAAATGGGGTCAAAGTTCAGAACACAGGAGTGAGATTTATTCCACAGCCATTATTCTCATTAATTGAGTAATGATTTCTGGTAAGTTGGAAAGCATATCATAATCAGTGCATTGCATGATTTTATTAACTTCTTTTGTTATCTTTCGGTTTCTGAAGTTTATTTAAAAGATGGTAAAGATAATTTTTTATCTTGTAATGATAAAAGTAAAGTGATAATGAGCATATTTCAAAATAGATGACTTTTTTCAGTAAGAATGTGTGCGATTGTATTTCATCAAATTTTGTATCTTCTTGTTGAGTGCCACCAGGAATTTATTTTCGTATGTCACTTTGTATGTGTCAGAAATGTGTAATTTTTATGCTTAAAATATTGCAAAACATACATATTTCCTGGTAGTGCTAAAGATTTTTTTAAAATATTTTTCCTGTTCTGTAGTAATATTAAGGCTGAAAAGGTGGAAGCTGATGAAGATCTGAGTACTCATTTGTATTCCAGTGATTCACTGTGTAACTACAAGCATTCAGAAAATCATTACCCTGGCATGGCAGGTGCATCTAGTCTTCAGCAAAAGGAAAATCAGGGTAAGTCACATTAGTTAAAAAGAAAAAAAGGATGTGCATGTTCATTTTATTTGTCTAACATATATATAAATTAGTATGTTTATGAAGGCTAGAAAATTCAAGTGCACAACTTTTATGAAGGGGTAGAGTTAAAACAGATTGCCTTCATTGTTTTTCCAATCTGCTTTATTTTCCCTTTCTTTTCTAGAGGACTGAATTGAACAACAGGAAGTTTACATAATATACCTCTTGTTGTAAACTATGTGACATGACTATTGCAACATGTGCATTTGTGATAGTCATTACACTGATGTAATATTCACATAGTGTGATACAGCGAACATATCAAGTCACTGTCTTTGTTTAGTCTTGAGGTCAGTGCTCGTCGATGATGGAATTCTCCAGTGTTGGTAGTTTGACTAATACACCATTATTGCAGATTTTAGGTGTGAAACTTTTTGTACTCTTCCCAATTTGCAGTGCCCCTAAATCTGCAACTGCCACCGTGGAATTCCATCATCTACAAGCACTGACCTCAAGACTGTACAAAGACCACGATTTGATATTTTCTCTGTATCACACTACATGAATATTAAATGCATGTAATGACTACCACAACTTCATGTGTTTCTGTTCTCTAAATTTTATACTTTAAAACTCTTAAGTTTTAAACTTAAATACAGTTTCTGTGTATGAATATCGCTGTAAGAAGCATGAAGCAGCTAAGCTGGTTTTCCAAAGTAAGGCAAAAGATAGGAAGAAGAAGGTGGAAAGGCATGAATTGACTTTTTGAAAGATAGAAAAACTTTCTGCAAGTACATAAGATTCAGGAAAAAACAGGGGAAACAAAGTTGTAAGTTGTGTGAAGAATAGAATCAGAGAAATGACATGGGAGCCCAATGAGTTAAGTGAAAGATGGGGTGAATACTTCTGTGAGTTATTAGATCAAGAAAGCAAAGGTGATTCTGATGCAGAAGCAGATGATGTTACAGTAAAGGATGTAGAAGCACAGGAGGGATTTCAAGAGAAGTGTGTAGAGCTCTAAAATCTCTTCAGAATGGTAAGGCTTTTTAGGGGTTGATGGCATAACTGCTGAAATGTTGAAATGTGGTGGTGACTCTGTAATTGACTGGTTAACTGAAATTTGCCAGTTGCGCTAGGTGTTAGGAATGGTCCCTCGGGATTGGAAGGATGTATCATTGTTCCCTTGTATAAAGGAAAAGGTGATCAGACTAACTGCAAGAACTATCATGGTATTAGACTACTGAGTGTGCCAGGGAAAGTGTTTGGCAAGGTCATTATTGAAAAAGTATGAGGTCTTACACCAGAGAGGTTTTATGTCTGGTAAAGGCTGCACTAACCAAATTTTTGCATTATGCAAGATAATGATAAAGTATCTGGCTGTTGGTAAGAAAGTTTTTGCTGCCTTCATAGATTTAGAGAAAGCTTACGACCGAGTGAATAGTACTCTTCTGTGGAAGGTACTGAACAATTATGGTGTTACTCTGGGAATCTACTTAGTGTGAAAGCCATATATGTTGGCAGTAAAGCTTGTGCATGAGTGAATGGTGGGTCATTCCATGTCAAATCTACCAGTGACTGTTGCTTGACATTTTTAAATAATTTGCATACAATATTCCCAATATATTGAAACTTCAAAAATAGCAAAAACATTTTTTTTACAGGTCTTAGTTTTTTCTTGGTGGCCATTTTTATTTGGCTCAGCATGGCGTTTTTGACCAAAATTGCCATTACGTAAACTTTAATAACTGCTTTACTACTAGAGCTATCATGTTAAAATAAAGATCATTTTTTTCTACATGAAATGTTCTACATTTTTGACTAACAATGTTTTAGCTATCTCTTGTGCAAATACATGAAATGGCCCTTACAAAATGTTTAATAATTTTGCTCAAATTTCTTATTTCAAGCATAATTTTTTTAAAGAATGGCAAAAGTCTCATACTTCAGATTTTGTATGTTCACATGTATCTAGTTGGACTATTAATTCCCAAATGAACCTGAGACTCTAGTCTTTTGTTTTTACTATGGACCTCCAAACTTTAAATCGGTCACTTTTTTAGGCCTAATATCTCAAAAGGGACAGCTCCTGAAATTCTAATGTTTTTACACAGCAATGTAGTCTTCGGGGTAAATCTGAAGTAAAAATCTAAACTTGTAGACGTAAGTAGTTTTAAGGATGTTCTACATCAAAATAACAGGAAAATACAACCATTTTTATTTGCGAACTTGTGAGCCAGGGTTGCTTTTAAATCCTCTTAAATATGTACAAGAAAAATTATAAATAAATACAGTAACATTTTATTATTCATTGAAATAAGGAAATATTAAAAAAATACCAAGACAATCAGCAAAGTAAATCTACATGATTATGAGTGTATGGTTTATAAATGTCTATTTTACATATGCATGTAGTTATAGAGACAATAACATGAATGTAATGTAATTAAAAAAAAATTTTTGTATGTGTAATGTCATAAATAATAATAATGTCATTTACTGATGAAGGCAGCATAATTCCTGTCACTACATATCTGAGTCATTGTTTTTGTAGCAGCCTGTTCTATTCCTGTTAAGCTGTTAAGACCTGTACATTTAATGCAGCTATATATACACCACCACCACCCTCATTCTTGTCCCAGGTTAATGTTTCCCTTTTGACTGGTGAGAATTCAAATGTGACTTTGATAACCTGATAAGTGTATTTGTTGAAATATGACTTTAGAAATTTGAAATGTGTATTTACCATAGTTCAAATGTGACTTTTATAACCTGATAAGTCATTTGACTGGTGAGAGTTTTAAATGTGACTATGATGACCTGATAAATGTATTTGTGACAAATCAAAATGGAATGCTCTGTTGGTGTATATGTCAGTGAAGAATGCCATAAATGTGATTATGAATCGGTGACTAAGGTATTACGTTTCATGTGATTTACCTCAGGATAAACAAAATGTATTAAAATTAAGGGTGTCTAGTGATATTGAAACTATTTGTAAATATCAACATAAATATCTTTAAAAATATCACCACATATTTGGAAGAAAATGTTGTGACCCATGAAAATACATACAAAACCAATTGAAAAGGGCCTAAGGGATTTTCACAGGACAATGTTTAGGTTCCCATAAGCCATGTTTTACAAAAAATGACTCCAATGGGCAGTGACTGGCTGTTCTTACAATATCACAGAAAGACTAATAACATTTCTCAAACAATGAATTTCTTTTTTCAGTATAACTAGAACATCAGTAGAACTTGTAAGTAACTTTAATTTTTTCATGATTATTGTAAAATATATGTTAATGTTATTGTTTCTAATAATGCATGTGTAAAATGGACGTTTGTAAACCATGCACTCGTAATCAGGTAAATTTATTTTGCTGATTGTCTTATTTTGTTTTTTTAATGTTTCCTTATTTCAATGAATAATAAAATGTTACTGTATTATTAATAATTTTTCTTGTAAATATTTATGATGATTTAAAAGCAACCCTGGCTCACAAGTTCGCAAATAAAAATGGTTGTATTATTTATTTTTCCGTTATTTTGATGTAGAACATCCTTAAAACTACTTACGTCTACAAGTTTAGATTTTTACTGCAGATTTACCCCGAAGACTACATTGCTGTGTAAAAATATTAGAATTTCAGGAGCTGTCCCTTTTGAGATATTAGGCCTAAAAAAGTGACCATTTTAAGGTTCGGTCTATATTTGGAGGTCCATAGAAAAAAAAAAAAAAAAAAAGGACGAGGGTCTCAGGTTTCAAACTTTGTGAATTAATAGTCCAACTAGATACATGTAAACATACGAAGTCTATAGTATGATGCCTTTACCATTCTTAAAAAAAATTATGCTTGAAATCAGAAATTTGAGTGAAATTATTTAACATTTTGTAAGGGCCATTTCATGTATTTGAGCAAGAGATAGCTAAAACATTGTTAGTCAAAAATGTAGAACATTTCATATAGAAAAGAATGATCTGTATTTGAACATGATAGCTCTAGTAGTAAAGCAGTTATTAAATTTTACCTAAACAGCAATTTTGATCAAAAACGCCAGGCTGAGCCGAATAAAAATGTCCACCAGAAAAAAACTAAGACGTGTAAAAATATTTTTTGTTGCTATTTTTGAAGTACATATATACAGTATATTGGGAATATTGTATGCAAAATATAAAAAATATTAAAAAATGTCAAGGAACAATTTGATTCTGTATTGGGATGACCCAGGTGTTTTATCAAAATGGTTTTCTATTGGTGCAGGAGTCAGAGAAGGTTGTGTAATGTCACCATGGCTGTTTAATAATATTTATAGATGCATGCGTTATGCCAAGATAAACGATACTGGTTCATGTCTTGGTATAATATCCATGTGTGTGCAGGTTGCTGTATGCTGATGGCAGACCTGCTGGTAGAGAGCAAAAGTGAGTTGCAGAGTATGTTTTCCCGGATGTACGAAGTTTGCATGAAATTCAAAGTGAGTGTAAATAAGGAAAAAACCAAAGTTATGGTTTTTGAGTGAGGAACCGTTAGCACTGAATGTAATATTAGTGTAAATGACTCAGTGATTGAACAGGTGAATGAGTGTGTATTTAGGAAGCATGTTTGACAGAGAGAACAAATTAGATGGTGAAATTAGTAAGCGAGTGAATTCTTCATTGAAAGTCATAGCTGCTTTGGGAGGTTTTCACAGGAATGATGAGTTTTCAAGAGAGTCCCGCATAGCTGTGTATGAAAGTGTAACTGTTCCTACTCTGATGTATGGCAGTGAAACCTGGGTACTACAGAAGAAACATAGAAGTCGTTTGTGTGCTGCAGAAATGCGTTTACTTACGGGGGTTTATGGCAAGACATGTTATGATCGTGTAAGGAATGAAGATGTGTTGCAGTTGTGTAATGTCAAGAAAAATGTTGTTAGCAAAGTGGAGACTAAATATGCTTTGGTGGTTTGGCCATGTTGAAAGAATGAGTGATGAGATGCTTACTAAGAACATCTTTTTAGCCCAAGTGGCAGGAAGGAAAGGTAGAAGAAGGCCAAGGAAGTCATGGGAGGATCAGATTCAGGAGTGTCTGCATAAGAAAAAGGTTATGAGTAAAAAGTACAGAAGATCTTGTGTACGGCATGTGATGAATGTCAGTAAAGCCCTAGTTGTGCATACATGCCAGGTTTTATGGTTTACCCATAAAATTTGCGGAAATTTTGCTTCTCTTACGGTGATTTTACGGACGACACATTTCCATTTTTTTTTCTTCTAGGTTAGTACAATTCCGAGGGAAGAATAAGTGTTCCCAAGGACCACAGCGCTTGCATTTTCTGGTTTGTATGATCACAATGTCACCTACTTCTGCGTCCCGAGCCCTCTATCTCGCAGCCTAGCGGAAAAGACTTGGTTAATTTTGTAGGATTAAGATTAGCAGTAATTGTTAAGAGAGAGAGAGTGTTTAAGAATATGTGCCTCACATGAGACATAAAATTGTGCTTTTTAAAGGTATTCCAACATGTTGGCACAAAAATGTAACATCAAAATCTCAGTTAAGTTAAAGTAAAAAGTTACTGCAATATATTGCAATAATTTCGCAGTTACGAATAAATTTTTTTATCTGTGTATGTAGCCTAAAAATGACATATTAATGATATGATTGTACTTCTATACTGATTGCATTTTAATAGCTGTGTGTGTGAAGTAGTGCCAAATACTGTATATTCATTATGACAAATCAAATCGACTTTTAATTGATATGTTCGAAACATTTAATCGACATGGTCCATATATCAGTTACTGGAACATATTGATTAAATGTTCGCTAAAAATTTTTTTTACGGATTTCAATTTTTGAAAGTTGGCTGGGTCTGGTTGTGTGTCAAGATCACTATTAATATAAATGGAGGTTTGATATGGCAACATTAAGTAAATAATCAGTTAAAAAATTATCTGTTAGTTTGTATTTCTTTGTGGAGCTAACCTTTGAATCTCAGAGGACAGCTTAGTGATATGTAGAACTCTAAATAGATTTTATATTTATCTATTGTAACTTGCCTTGATAAAAGTGCAAAATTAAATATCTGTTCAGAGTTGGCAACTTTCAAAAGTGGCTGTTTGGAGCAGCATCACACAGGCTTGGCTATGTGTGTGTGTGTGTGTATTTTCAATTGGGCAAATGAATCCCATTGTTGTTGGTTTTTTAAAAAAAAAAAAACGATGCACATCCACAAAATAAATTACTTTGGCTTTTTACTTACAGGGTAAACATTGCTTTGAAGTTTACAAGCAGTTCTGCTTCTTTTATTACAAATTATCCACACAGGCCGATTTTTTTTTTTTTTTTTTTGTGCTGATGTCAGAATCTGGATACACCTTAATAAACAAAGGCTTGGCATGGTCCGCCATAGAGATGTGAAAGTCGTACTGTATAATAAAAGCTGTAAACAACATTCCGCACATATTATGCAGACATTTTCCGACATTAAAAAGAATGAAGATGTAAGGTTTCGACTAAATGCCTTTACATTAGCGTTATCTTTATGTCGGTGGCAGGTCACTTAAACTACCCATATGCAACAGTAAAATCGATTTCACAAACAGAACAATAAAAGCGTTTTTTGAGTTTCTTAGAATGCTTCAAAATGGTCTCGTTTGCATCTGTAGAGCGTTATTTATGCAGTCTTTTTGACATAATGGAGAAAAATAATTTTTTAAGTCCTTCAAAATTGTGCATTGCACTACAGTGAAAATTGAACAACTACATCTACTCACTCCATTGATGTGGTCCTAGCCAATACTTCCCACACTACACCTCAGAAAAAGCCGCTTCACATATCTCCCTTCAGTTTGTCCTGCCCTGCCATGGGAAGCAGTTTCGGAATAATTCAGCTCTCCCAAGATTTGTTTGACATTCTGCTACACTGCACCCCATAAATAAATGAACACACGCACACAAATGCGTTGCCAGTAGCTTGAAATTAAGGTCACACTGCAGGTGCAGAGAAGGAAATAATTCATTTTTCAGTAGTTTAATATTGGATGTTCATTGTGAATAGACATGTTGAGTTGAAAGGTGGCATTTAAAGTTAGAGAGAAAAAACAGACAAAGGAAAAACTTGGACTGCGATACACTTCGAAAGATATGAAGCTTAACCTTTAAAAAAACTATGAAGCAATAATGATAATAAAAAAATGAATTAACTTCTAATGACAAAAGTTTTAACGCTTTGTGCTGAGTATGTGAATCTAGCCATTGAAAACGGAGCAACTACGCTTAAAGCCGAGCACTTTTTGCATGTCTGCGTTGTTACCTCACCACTTGCAGATTCACTAGATTTCATTGTTTTTTTAATATGAGGCTGTATTTATTGTCTTGGACCTATTCTGAAGATTAAATATGACTCATTATTAGAAATTTAAATCTTACAAGATCAACAAATCATGGTTTTCCCAATAACCTAAATTACTAGGAGATTTGACTTAACCTTAATTGTGGCAACTAGAGCACATAATCATTTCTTAGATATGTAACTCTGGTGTTCTCCTCTGGCCTTTTTGATGAGTGTATTTGTATGCCAGTTCTATGTGATTAGTATTTTAATGTGCGTTCCTATTAAGGAGTATCAAAAAACTTCCTGGAGTCAATTATATGCATCACACACAACCTAATTACCATAAGTGCAGCAACCATTGGTGCATGCACACACACAGTCCTCCCATTGGCCCTCCAATTTTGGGAAAACTCATATATAAGGCTTCCATGAGTATGGCACAGAGGCTGGCAAATATGTTGCATTGAGTGTCTTCTACCATCACAAAACAGTAATCTCAAAACCCCAATTTCATTTGGAATAGCCAGAAGTCACAGAGCATGAGTTCTGGTAAATTGGATGACTGTGTTCTTGTTTATTACAAATTGCTGCTCTGTTGGGGCCATGGGATGTGGGGCATTATTGTGATGCAGGACCTGTCTGCCATGTTGCTATTCTCATTGTTTCCTTTTTATGCTGCCCACAAACGCATGAGCACCCAAACATAGTAGTGGCATTCAGAGTTGTCCCTATGGGCAGCGGTTGATGATGCACGATACCCATTTTTACCAAAAAACAATCAGCTTGACTTTAGTCCATGATTTATATGGTCTTGGGAATGGTTGAACGTGACATTTTCATGACTGTATGTTGGGTTTCAGGTCATTCACAAACTGCCAAATTTCACCTCCCGGCATGTGCCAGCAGCAGACTACTATAAGAAAGTTCTTTAGGATATACACATTTCCAATCAACATCCTCAGCAAGCCTTCATACCGAAATTCAGAAACTCTTATCTTGATAACTGTTCACAACTTCATGAAAAAGAACTTGACTGTGAATGGTTCCTGAATACAGTTGTGATCCAACTCAACTGTGATGAGTCACTACTCTGTCCAAACCCCTCTGAGGAACTTCCTGGCTCCTCTGGTGCTCTGGGTCACACCTGAACAGATTACAGTGTGGCTAGTTATTCTCCACAGTTTACGGCCTTTCTGTTTTCTATTTCATCATCTATCGACATTTGTGGAACAAATTTCACACAGACTTGTGGTATGCCCAGTTCTCTTGGGGCAACTTGATCTATGCTGAAACAAAGGAGCTATTGAGTTCACTTGCTACTTGATGGATGTTTATTCACGGATTTTGGGACATTAGCTGCTTCACCTTGACATCCATTTCATCTCCTCAAGACCTTTTCAGTCTCGCACTGAGGTTTATCTTTCAGTGGTTCCTTGCCCACTCTTGAACTGCTAGTACCTACCAGTTGTGCATAGCTGATTTCTTCAGGGCATTATTGCTGTAATTAGTATTCCACACTTACAGTGAATCAGTGGAACTGTTTCCTGACTTGCATGGAATTTAATGTTTGATCTCGGTTAAAATTGCAACATTGCAATGGATGCCTTCACTAATCCACCAGCAGTACAGAACTGATGCAATCTTGCCCATTGTGGTGTTGCAGTTAATTGCATAAGGTTGACATTTACACTTTCTATCAACTGTGCTATCATTGGATGACCTATCTTTCTACCACACCACATTTTCAGGAATATTTTAGTACTCCTGTGTGTTGATCTTACTTGTTGCTCAAAACTTGTGTTACTGCAGCTAAAAATAACTTGTTTTTCTAGTTGTGCCTGATGTTGTCCAGTCCCAGAATATGTACATTGACATGCTTTCATCATCAAAATCTGTGATTCCTACATTGTTCAAACGGGGGAGGAAAAGGAAGGTAAGCTGCTTATGCTGTGATTTTAAGAATTTCTCATGGTGCTGTGCGCTTACAAAATATTAGTTTTATTGAATTTCACATTGTCTTTCCATATTTTCTGCAGTTTTCTTTTCCCTGATAAATTCTTGAGTTCGAGTGCTGTATTTGACCTGTTTTAAAAATTGAAATATATAACAAAATCTGTTGAAACATATGTAGTGTTGTTCACACTGTTAGATTTAGAACTTTGTTTGCATCGCATTTAATTTAATGAATTGCTTGTTTGTAGATTTTGCAAGCAGGAATAATTAGTAAAAGTTCATTGTATATTAACAAACAGGCATTTTTTTTTTTTTTTTTTGAAGAGAGGTCCTCCAAATTTTGACTGCAGTCACATGGTTCGTATGCTCCTTAAAAACCTTCAAAAGTCCTTGAAAAAATAAAGTTCATTTTCAAGTCCTTGAATGTACTTGAAAAGGTTTAATACTCCGTAAATAGTACTTTATTTATTTATTTATTATTATTATTTTTTTAAGGTGTAAAATAATTGTTTGTGCTAAAAGGTTGTGTAGGAGATTTCTGTGCAGTTCCGATAAAATGACCAAGCTGATGAAGTAGAGTAGAACTTGCGTTCAACTCAGAGTGCGTGGACAGCTGGTACCTTGGCTATGACATCACTATGGAGTAAAACGTCAGCCATGGAAGTAAAATAAGTGGAATGATGTATTCCCAAATTGTGATTGGCTTCTGCGGAATGAGGTTAGGGACACATTCTTGCCGGAAGGTGAATACGAAAATGTTTCTTCTGCCCAGTACTGTTGTTAGATATAATTTTTGTCCATAAGTATTTGCATTTCAGCTTGAAGACTTTGGAAAAAATTCCGAAAATGGAAGTCGGAGGGAGCAAAGATTTCTCCCTTAATACTATCCCCCCCCTCCCAGTGACATTCCAAATGTCATGTGCTGTTGTTAATGTTATTTCTTCCCACAAATATGTGGATTTAAGCTTTATAAGAAAGGGAGAAATTTCTCCGAAAACTGAAGTGACGAAGTTGGAAAATTGGGAAGAATTTATTACTGCATATTTCAGCTTGAAACTGCAGGTAACAATTTACAAAAATGGAAGTCAGTATTCGTAAAGGGAAGTTAACATTATTTAAGTGTTAAAAAGAATTGATATTCTCAAAGTTATGCCATTTATCCAAAACAGTGGAAGCTTTGATATCAGCATTCATTGTCCTCAGGCTGAAAGTTCTTTCAATATGATGGATGAAATTATTCTCATCTGAGGTAATGAAAAAGTGACAAAGAAATGGAAAGGGAAATATAACGACAGAAAGAAAATTGAAGCAATGGATGCTATGCAGCTGCAGAGTCAGTGTAAGACAAATAGTCAATATAAGGCAAGGGCGAAGCTTGGGTGGACGAGATGATGGAAAGAAAAATTGACAAGGAAGAATACCAGGTCAACGGAGCAAAGCAGGTGTGGGCAGGATGATGAAAGAAAAAAGGATGGGGAATTATTCGCTTTTTGGCTATTAAGTGGGGACTTTTTTGTTGCAAAATTACCGATCGCATTTGCGCCAAATCTTTACCGTGATTTGGCACAAATGCGATCAACAGCTTAAATACTGTGTGAGACCCATTTTTCAATCTTCACTTTGCCTATGGCTGTTAAATGTGAGGAAATGATTTCATAGTGTATTCTAAGCTTCTCGCCAAGTTATTGTACTGTTTGTTGTAGATTGGATTCAGTCAAGGCCTCCTATTCTGCATGATCGATAGCTCCTAGTCTATCGTGGCTCTTTATAGGTCCATATCGACAGACCGGGATTTAGCAATCCAACGTTGTGTCTTGTGTTAACTAATGATGCCTTACTGAAATGCTGTATTGGTATTGCAAACTGCTTCCAATGCACTGTGTTGAAGTTTAAACTTAAATAAGAAAATGATGCGAATTTGGCTGTTATCCATTATTCGTCTTCACTGTAGCACAGTCCCCTTGGAACTGATGCCACTGGTGAAATGACCTGTGATTTATAGGCAGCAGTTGTAACTGTTGAATTTACAAGTCACATCGCATGTTGTGTTAATTCCTAAATTACTTGCCAGCTGCACGAGTCTTCAAAATCTGACATTTCATCTGAACAAGATCAGTTTCCAAAGCAATTTCCAAAAAAGAAAACTGAAAGAAGGAATAGAGATTGAGAAAAATCAAAATTCCATCATCAATGACTGCAAAGGATTTTCCCTGCCTAACATCTGGCAGGATTTGTTGAAAAATAACCTAAACCGTCAAGGTTAACCGTAACCGTCAAGGTAAACCGTAACCATGATAGTGACAAGGAAAAAGTGAAAAAAACAAGACAGCCTGAAGAAGGAGAAGAGTTTTCTCCGAAAATTTGCTATTAAAGAAAAAATTTCCTAGTAAAATCCCATAAGTTACTTTAGATTATTAAGATATTAGTTGTTACAAATTTTGAAGATAACAATCCAATTTTTGGCATAAATGTGACAAGGATGGTAAGTCAGATAATATCCGAAAACTTAAAAATTTTCATCGTCCTGGATATTAGTTGTTATTTACTATCACTCGGATATCTCCATTGGCACTTTATAATAAACAAATTTGCCTTTTTCTTTGTGAAGTTTGCATGAATATTTCTATTGATTTTGTGTCCACCCAGATCCTCATTTGTATTTCTTCTCGGAAGAGGCTGGCCAGTACTGCAGTGTTAGATTGAGTTGAAAATGTCTCAAAGACAGAATTTGGACAACTCACAGCAACAGCAAGTGATTTGTAGGATAAAAGCAGGTAAGTCCCAGTTGGAGATGCCCTGAGTATTAAATGGACCACAAAATTTCATCTCAACACTATGGAGGCAATTCCTTAGTACAGGAGAGGTTTATTGCAGACAAAGCCATCCCAGGGCTACCACTGCTGCATGTCTCTGTTAGCAAGAAGACATAGGCAGATAACTAGTAGGCAACTGAATTTAGAGATTGCGGCATCCACTAGCACAAGAATAAATTGATTTGGAGTTTACTGTAGGTTGCAAGAGAGAGGTATATGCAAGGAGACCTATGATTTGTGCTCTACTGACTCCCTCCTTCAGAGAGCCACATTTAAGAGGAAGTCGCTAATGTTCCTTGGGGAGCTCAGGCTACTGGCCATGTGAGCTTTCACAGACCCAGGTGCAGAATCTTTTTCACAAGTCTGCGATGCAGAAAGGAAAACCTAAAAATTGTCAAGCAACATTTAGACATTCCTTTACTGCAAGGTAAAGGAATGTCTAAATGTTGCTTCTGCCATAAAATTGATTGTTCTGCACTGTGACAAAACGAAGTGTTTTGAAAATGAGTCAATTTTAGATTTTGCTAATAGTGCAAATTAGTACGTATGAGTGGAATAAGGATGTGTTGCAGTTGTGTGATGTGAAGCAAAATGTTAGCAAGGTGGAAACTAATATGCTTTGTTGGTTTGGCCATGTTGAAAGAATGAGTGATGAGATGCTTACTAAGAAAATCTTTTTAGTCCAAATGGCAGGAAGAAAAGGCAGAGGAAGGCCAAGAAAGACATGGGTGGATCAGATTCAGGAGTATTTGCATGAGAAAAAGATTATGAGTATGAAGTATAAAAGATCTTGTGTATGGCGTGTAATGGATATCAGTGAAGCCCGAGTTGCATGTCAAGATCGCTGTAAATGGAGAAGTTTGATATGAAAACAGTAAGTAAAAATATCTGGTAGGTCGTATTTCTTTTTGGAGCTAAGCTCTGAATCTCAGAGAACAGCTTAGTGATATGTATGTATGTATGCATGCAAATTAGTACGTATTTAAGTTGCAACAGTCAAACTAGCTTTTTCCTGACAAGAAATGCAGAAGGAACTGGAACTATTTTATTACATCCAGAACTTAAACATCATTCTTTAAATACTTTTGGATTTTTAAAAATAAATGTTCAGAAAGTGTATAAGGAATAATAAATAATTTGAAATCTATATATTTTTTTTATTTTGCCTTTACATATTTAATTGATTAAACTTTAGCTCCTTCCTTTGAAGGATGTTTTGTCTGACAGACAAAACTGCTCTTACTATTTCTTGCAGCAAATGTGTTGTACTAGGAACCTCACCAGGTGATTATTAGGTGATTGTGTTAGGGGGTAGGGACAGGAACGGATCCAGGATTTTCGTGAGGGGAGAAGGTGCAAGTGTTGGGAATAACCAGGGACCTTTCTGATATTTTCCAGCAAAATGAAAAAGTGTTCTTAGTATGTCTATAAATTCTTCCAATTAATTAACAAAAGAAATATACTTTTAAGTAATACTTTCTTTCACAAAAAATATTCAATTTGTTATTAAAACCTAATACATTGAAACTTTTCCTTGATTACTGAGAGGGGGAGGGAGGCACCCTCCACACCTCTCCTCTTGATCCGCCCCTGGGTAGGGATCATATCAATTTTTAGAAACAGTAATTTTGTTATATTTAACTTGATTTGTAAAACATTGGTCCATTTGAAACCCAGTTTGTGAATTGGCCATGGTTTTAAGAAAAATTTAGTGAAAATGTGGCAACATTTTCAGTGATATAATTAAACCCCATAAACTTAAAGTGAGAAAAATGGCAATGGTTCTTGTAAAGCAAAAAACTGTTTGCCTCATCAATCTGAGATGAAACTATCTGGAAGAAAATAATAATTAAAAAAAATTGCGACCCTCAGCTTCTGGAATACAGCGTAATACGGCTTTGGAAGTGAAGCAAGGGACGTAAAAATGTGATCATGTAGTGACTATACCTTTCTACATGGATTGGAGGCCCTGTGTCATATTGACCCAGCAGCTGAAGCCTGGCTCTCTGACCTCGCCCTCAGTGTGTGACTACTCCACTTACTTAATTTTTAAATCTCTCATATGGTTGTGTGTTTTTGCATGTCCTAATTCATGGCCATTTGCTGTAAAACCCATACAAACAAACAAATAAATACCGTATATCATCATCATCATCATCATTGTCAACCATTATCAATCCACTGCTGGACGAAGGTCTCCCCAAGTTTCCTCCACAACGGTCTGTCTTGTGCCAGTCTCCTCCATGTCACTCCCGCATATTTACGAATTTCATCCACCCATCTCCCATGTGGTCTTTTTCTGGGTCTTTTCCTGTCCCTTGGAATCCAATCTAAAATTTCGGCTGTCCATCTATGGTCTGTCCTTCTGGCAGTATGTCCAGCCCATTGCCATTTCAGGGATTTAACTCTGATCATGATGTCTTCCACTCTCGTCATTTTTCGGATCCACGAGTTCCTCTTCTTATCTCTCCTGGTTATACCAAGCATGCACCTCTCCATGCTGCTTTGAGTTGTCTGCAGCCTTTGTATGTCTCTTTTAGTTAAGGTCCACGTCTCTGCACCATACGTAAGCACTGGAAGGATGCATTGATCAAACACTTTTCTTTTAAGACATAATGGCATATTGCTCTTGAAAATTATGCTGTTTCTTCCAAAAGCTCTCCAGGCAAGTTTTGTACGCCTATTAATTTCTTCATCAATGTGACCCTCACTTGATATCTGCTGTCCAAGATAAACATACGTATCTGTTATCTCCAGTTTTTCTCCATCAATCGATAAATCTTCATTTCTTGTAAAAGCATTGAACATCACTTTTGTCTTCTGAAAGTTCATTTTTAATCCCACTTCTTTACTCTTGTCAGCAAGTTCCTGGATCATACTCTGCAGCTCTGATGGGGTAGTTGCAAAAATGACTATGTCATCAGCAAAACGAAGGTGGGTTAGATAATCTCCATTAATCTTTATCCCTTTGTTTTCCCAGTTCAGTGATTGAAAGACATTTTCCAATGTGGCATTAAAGAGCTTCGGAGATATGGTGTCACCTTGTCTCACTCCCTTTCCAATTTTTATGTGTGTTGTATTTTCAAACAGCCGAATCTTTGCACTTGCATTTTCATAGATGTTGTTAATAATATTAATGTATGCATCTTCAATACCGCAGGATTTCAGAGCCGTGGTAACTGCTGATGGTTTCACCGAATCAAAGGCTTTTTCATAATCGATAAAAGCCATGCACAATGGAAGTTCATATTCCCTCGCTCTTTCAATTAGTTCTCTCAGTACGTGGATATGATCTATTGTGCTGTAGCCACTCCTGAATCCAGCTTGTTCTCTCGGTTGAGCCATGTCCAGTGTTACCTTCAAGCGGTGTGAAAGAACTTTAGTGAAGATTTTATAAACCACTGATAGGAGGCTGATAGGTCTGTAGTTCCTGAGATCCTCAATGTCACCTTTTTTATGTAGCAGGATCATTGTAGCATTGTTCCAATCCTCAGGAATCTTCCCTTCATTAAGGCATCGAGTGAAAATTTGGGCGAGTACTGTTTCAATTTCTCCACTTGCTTCTTGTATGATGTCTATAGTAATTCCATCTTCTCCTGGAGCTTTCCCCGCTTCATGTTCTTGATTGCATGTGCAACTTCTGCTGGGAGGACTGGAAGAACTCTGGTACCTTTCATGATGTCTGGAGTACATGTATCATCCCTTTCATATAATTTGGAGTAGAAACTTTCACTCTTGTCAAAATTTCGCCTCTATTTCTTGTTATAGAACCATCTTCTTTTCTCAGAGCCATAATCTGTTTTCTTCCCTTACTGAGATGTCCCTTTGCTATCTTTAGGCTTTGGTTGTTTTCAATTGCTATCCTCACTAGCTCACAGTTGAATTTCCTTACGTCTTCAGTGATACTTTTTCGTGCTGTCTTGCATAGCTCTATATATTCCACTTTGGAAGTCACATCTTCTTTAGTTGTCCTCATCTCTCTTCTTTTTTTGCATCAACATTTTGGTTTTTCCTGATAATTTGTTTACATGCAACTTGTTCTTAGACCCAGCTAATTTTGTTGCTGTTTCCATAAGAGCTTTGGTTACTTTTCTGTTAACTTCCGAAATATCCACTTCTTCCGATGTTAGGCCTTCTAAAGCAGAGAATCTGTTCTTCAGTTCCAACTTGAAAGTATTATGGTGTTTTTTAAGGTTGGTTATGTCAATACATTTTGTTTGTCTTATGAGCTTGCCACGTTCCAGTTTAGTGTTGAGGTGCATCTTATATCTCACCAATCTATGGTCACTACCTGTGTTGAACTTGTTTAGCACACTGCAGTCTTCGATGACGAATTTTTTGTTACACATAATAAAATCAATTTCACTTGTCGTCCCAATTGGATGTCTCCATGTCCATTTCCTGTGTGGCTTTTTCTTGAAAAAGGAATTCAAGATGAAAAATCCTTCTGCCTCTGCAAACTCAACGAGAGTATTTCCACGCTGGTTTCTGTTGCCGTGACCGAATTTACCTACTGAAGTTTCATTCTGTTGCCGGTGCCCTATTTTTGCATTGAAATCTCCCATAATTATCTTCAAGTGCTGCTTACCTTTATTATTTAGATGACGAAGTTCCTCATAAAATTCTTCAATTTCTTCTTCAGGATGACTTGTGGTGGGTGCATAAGTTTGAATAATCTGAGCCTGGTATCTTCTCGATAGTTGGATAACGAGTCGTGCAGCTCTGTCCGAGGAACTTTCAACTTCTACCACTTTATCCTTCAGTTTCTTGTTTATTATAAATCCAACACCACTAGTTCTGCCAGTATCTGTCCCACGATAATAGAAGAGATGTCCACTTTTCAGTTCAATGAGATCTTCTCCTTTTCTCCTTACCTCACTCAGCCCGACGATGTCCCACTTGATCCTTTGTAGTTCCTCTTCCAATTCAAGAAGCCTTGAATCAGAAGATAGGGAGCGTCCGTTGTAGGTAGCCAAGGTCAGCATCAAATGGCAGCCTAGTCCGGTCCTCCGGGGATTCTTAGCACCCTCTGCCTTCATGTCGCACTGGCCGCTGCCTTGGCCAGGTACATTCCAGCTGCCGGAGACTGAGGGCCAAGATTTAAGTTGTAGAGTCATTTTGGAGGTGTTTGGCCATAACTCACCACGCTGGCCAAGCGGGTTGGTGAGTGTGGGATAGCATTTCCTCTGATCCCGATGGTATAGTTATACCGCTATTTGCGGTCGTCAGAGCCCCTTTAGTGGGAACAGGATGCACCACGAGAAGGCGGGGTTGACATTTGTCAAGGAGAGGCTGTGATGTTACGCATCACCTGACCTTACATCCCATACCGTATATACTCGCGTATAAGTCGAGAAATTTGGGACAAAATGAGAGCTTCAAAGTAATGGGGTCGACTTATACGCGGGGTCTAAAAAATCGTAAGTCCAAAAGTTCTTCCCGTGAGGCAAAAGGCAATCCATCCCCCCCCAATGCCGATGCGGTATTAATTACGAAATCGCAACCCTCTGAAAGGAAAAAAAAAAGAAAGAAAAAATGCCGTTGTGGTAGAATTACGAAATCGCAAACCTAAGAATTTATCCGCACTTTGAGAAGTCTCTCTCCTGGCTTTGCGTATCCACAGCGCAGTCACAGCCGCGCATAGAAAGCTCCGCCCTTCCGACTACCAGTTGATTGCACTGATCTTCGAAGTAACGGCGCCATGCGACAGCCAGTGTTAGGTGTTGCTTGTTCTTAATCGCACGTGTCTCGCTTCTCCTATTATGGGTGACACGGATTGTGTAAAGAAACGGATGTCCTATAACGCAGGATTCAAGTTGAAAGTGGTTTCTTTTTGCAGAAAATACTAACAACTGTGCTGCTTCACGTCAATTTGGCATTAACGAAAAACTGATTCGAGATTGGCGCAAAAAAAAAACCGGACTTGGTGAAAATCCCAAAATCGCAAAAGGTGCTGCGCCGTGGAACGACATCTTTCCCAGAGCTGGAAAGTGTCTTGAATGATTGGATTGTGGGCTGCAGACAAAATGGATTTACATTGTAACGCGAACTGGTATATGTTTGCGAGCAATGAAGCTCGCAAAAGATGAAAAGTTTGCAGCCGCAAATAACACTTTTCGTGCCTCACCAGGTTCATGAACCGCTATGGGTTGTGTCTACGCCAGCTCACCAAAATTGCACAAAAGTTGCCTCGTGACCTCGAAGCAAAGATAATGGAATTTCAAAAGTACGTAATTCAAAAGAGACTGCTTTTGAACTTTCCCAAATAGGGAACATGGATGACACCACCATGTGTTTCGACCTTCAGGGAAATAAGACGGTGAACCAAAAGGGCGAAAAAAATATCTTGATCAAAACGACTGGCCACGAAAAATCCAGTTTCACGGTTGTTCTTTCCTGTTTGGTCGACGGCAGTAAGCTACCTCCGGTAATTATTTTCAAACGCAAAACTCTGCCGAAAAGCGTTGTCTTTCCGTCTGGTGTGCTCGTTCGTGCCCATGAAAAAGGATGGATGAACGAATCCGGAACAATTGACTGGTTACAGAATGTGTGGAACAAAAGGCCAAGTGCACTTTTGAGGAAACCTTCTCTTTTGGTGTGGGATATGTTTGTTGCACAACCGTTGTGCAGAAGTGAAAAAAACTGCAGAAAATTCAAAAACAACTCTTGCTGTCATCCCAGGTAGGTTGACATCTGTTCTTCAACCACTAGATGTCTGCCTTAATAAGCCCTTCAAGGACAATGTGCGGAGGTATTGGGCAGATTGGATAAGTTCTGATTTGCCGACTGAAACCAAGGGCGGAAATCTAAAGAAGCCGGATATCGTTTTGATTGCGCGATGGGTCAAGGATGCTTGGGATGCCATACCTGCGGAAATGGTCGTGAAATCATTCAAGAAATGTTGCATTAGTAACAAACTTGATGGCACAGAGGATGATGAGATTTTTATGAGTGATGATGACAGTGATACTGATGTTTATGATGACGCGCCGATGACGGAGAAAGACTTTTTTGAACTGTTTTGCGAGTCTGACTCGGAATCGGATTTTGAAGGGTTCCGATGAAGTTTTTGGGTATGCAAATTAAATTTAGTATTATATATATAATTTTTTTTCATTTTCAAATGTTTTTGAATAAATTCATTGAATTTTTTTTTTCTCATTCCGGGATCGACTTATACGCGAGTTTCCGATTTCTTACGATTTTTTCCTCTGAAAGTGGGGGTCGACTTATACGCGAGTATATATGGTAGTTATGTTTTGGCTATATCATCGAATATTGAGTGGTGCTAATTAAATCTCCATTAATTAATTAGTCATCTCCTTAATCAATTATTACTACACTCAGTTGTAGTTACATAAATTTTGCAGGTCTCTTTGGTGTTGTTATAACTGTGAATGTGACATAAAAATAAAATTTCTTTAATATCTTCTTTTTTGTTTCATTACCATCCACATTTAGGTTTGAATTTTAAATGATTTCCAAAATTGCATGTGAAATGTGGTTCTGTTTTTAATATATTCCACTTTAGGTGAATTTGGAGGGAAATTGGTAGATATGTTAAGACTTTTGTTGAATGTGTAAGATGATAGATACTATTTTTTTTTAAGTTTTTTATATTATCAAGGAGTGACAGCCAAAAATAATGTGGTTTACAGCTTCCAGTTTTTTTGTTTGTTTTTTTACAAAATATGTGAAAGTGTGTCATCATGCTTACACTTTTCTGTCTTTTTTGTAAACCAATTCAATTTGCATTTTAAATGTGATAATACTGTTACAGTTAAGTTCACTGAAACATGTCACAATATTTTTCAGAGAAACCAAGAGCCAATGCAAGTTTGCTCTAAAGGAGGACTGAGTAGCAACGAAATGAGTAATTCAAACTTGAGGCCCGACACATCTGTGACACACTCTTCCTTGTACTTGAGTTCCGGTTCTGCTACTGCAGACAGCCATTTATCTGTCAGTGAACATGTTGAATGTAATAATTCGTCTGTGCATTTGGTTAATTTGGAAGATACAACCAGCCTTCTTACTGACATTGAGTCAATTATATCTGCTGATTCAGCATACTCATGCATTTCTCATAACAGGGTGGCACCCATTCATCTGTGGTCAGTCTCAACAAATGGCAATAATTTGACTTCAGTTGAAAGTCAGAGTGAAAATGTTCATGACTATAACACAGCTACTAGTGCATTGTCATCCACACCAGTAAAGAATGCTTCAGATAAACATTTTATTTTCTCAGCTGCTCAGGTATGGTTCATATATTTTTATTTCCAGCTATGAGTGTTGTCCTAAAAGAATGCCTTTTTGCTAATAATTTTTGTAATTTTGGAAATATTTACATGAAATTTTACATAAATTTTGATTGACCTTCTGAATAGATGTACACCTTTTAGTGTTTAAAATTTTCTTCACAAAAGATGGATATTCACCTAAGGTAAAGAGCTGTCATTGAGTTTTTGAAAATGGAGGGTTGCAAAGGAGATCCATATGAGGCTCCAAAAAGGTGTATGGAAATGTGACGATCAATATCAGGAGATGGATGAAGCAGTTTTAAGTTGGCAAAACCTCCATGGCCCACAAATAATGGAGCAGTAGGTCTTCAACTGCAGTCATTCAAGAGAACCAACAGCAAATTGATGAACTTGTTCAGAATGATCATGTGACCATTCATGAGATGTGTGATGTGCTACATTATAGTTTTATAGCTGTGAAAACAATGACTGTTGACTTGGGATATCAGAAAGTGCATACAAAATGGGTTCCACACGAATTAACTTGTGATTATCAGAACCAAAGGGTCGAAGTGTGCATAAATCTGTTGGACATATTTCTTTCCAATATGATTACTGAAGATGAAACCTGGGCATTCCTTTATAACCCTGAGACAACACTGCGGTGCATGGAATGACAGCACAAGACCTCGCCCAGTTCTAAGATTTTCAAAACACAGCGTTCAACAAAAGAAGTGATGGTGGCAATTTTCTGAGGTGTTAGAGGCATCATTCTCATTGATTTTCTCGAACAAGGGTGGAAGTATCATTAGTTCTCCCTACACTGAAACACTAAAGAAGCACAGGAGAGCTATCCACAAGAAGGGACAACACATGCCTCTTCTTCTGTCCTACATCATGATAATGCCTAACCTGTCACCTTACTTCAAACATCTCAGGCCATTGCCAAACTGAGGCAGACAGTAATCCTACATCTGCCATACAGCACTGGTTTGGGACCTTTCGATTTAAACCTGTTTGGTCCCATGACACAAAGTCTCTGTGGTCAACATGTTGAGGACACAGATGAAGTTAAATAGGCCATGAAACTTAGACCAAGTGAGTCCAAAGAATTTATCCAAAGTGGTTTCACTTTTTGGTTTGAACGATGGCATAAATACTTGATTTCAGTGGGGGGACTGTTTAGTTTAGACAGTTACATTCAGCAGATTTCAGTGCATTTTGTACCAGATTTCATTAAAATATCTTGACCGACAGAGGAGCCATTTGCAGAGAGGCATAACTTTTTTGGACATTCTTCATACATGTTATCATGCTTTATTATTTTTTTCATCATGGTGTGATGCAAGAAAAAAACAACTGATGACTAATTTTTAGTATGGCATTTTGGCTTGCCTTTTTGTTGTATCTGTATTTTCTGTGAATGTTCCTATTTTTATTTTCTTGTTTTTAGCTTTCAAATGCAAACTGAGGGATCACTGAGTTAGGACCCCAACTAACATTGTGTTGGGTTATGGCTTGTTATTTCATGTTATGTTAAGAAGGGGTTTGTTGCTGTGCCATTTGCAACACACAGTTTATGAGTGAAGTCTAGTGGCAGATCTCCACATTGCACATCACATTCCAGATTGCAATCCCATCAGACACTTTCGTCTCTGAAGTGTGTGATGGGATTGCTATCTGGTGAATTTGTATCCCAATGCAAGTGAGTAACAGCTATATGTGTCCCTTGAACCACTTCTTTACAGACCACACCTCATGACTAGGCATATTATCAACATGAAAGATTCTCTTGGTGAATGGATGCAACATGACAAACTACACACAGTCTGGTAAAACCTTCTGATACATCTGACTTGGGTCACATGTTGTTGTACATGCACCAGAGTAGGTTTCCCATGGTCCTTAAAAAGTACCCTCCTTTTTCTAAAAGCGCTTAGAGATCTTTACTTATGATTGAATGAAATTCAGTATTAACTATTAGGTGCTCAGTGCTTCTGCAGTACTTTATGATGATGTCATGTGTGAAATCACAGAAAGTCTAATTTGTACATACATACATACATATCACTAAGCTGTTTTCAGATTCAGAGGTTAGCTCCAAAAAGAAATACAAACTACCAGATAATTTTACTTACTGTTGTCATATCAAACTTCTCCATTTACAGCGATCTTGACATACAACTCGGGCTTAACTGATATCCATTACACGCCGTACACAAGATCTTTTATTATACTTCATACTCATAATCTTTTTCTTATGCAGACACTCCTGAATCTGATCCACCCATGTCTTCCTTGGCCTTCCCTCCCTGCCACTTGGACTAAAAATCTCATGACTCATTCTTTCAACATGGCCAAACCACCAAAGCATATTGGTCTCCACCTTCCTAACAACATTTTGCTTCACATCACACAACTGCAACACATCTTCGTTCCTTACACAATCAGACTGTGTCTTGCCACAAACCCGATTTGAATGATATTTAAGATTTAGGAGTTTTTCCATGTGCTAAATAGAATGCGCATAAAATAACATACCCCTTATATGGAAAAATTTGGAGATAGTGAGCTAATTAACATGTTAATTAGCTTAATTAGCGTTTTTCTTCACATCACATGATAGTTCTTTTCGAGTGCTTTCCAACGGTATCTTACTTGATCTACGGCAAAAGTAACACATTTCTCCAGCACACAAACAACTCCTATGTTTCTTCTGCAGTACCCAGGTTTCACTGCCATACATCAGAGTAGGAACAATTACACTTTCATACACAGCCATGTGGGACTCTCTAGAGAACCCATCATTCCTGTGAAAACCTCCCAAAGCAGCTATGACTTTCAATGAAGAATTCACTCTCCTACTAATTTCACCATCCAATTTGTTCTCTCTGTCAAACATGCTTCCTAAATACACAAACTCACTCGCCTGGTCAATCACAGTGCCATTTATACTTACATATTTCATCCGCATGCCAAGTCTAATCACCCTTATCAACAAAAACTCAGTGCCTTTTACAGTTGTGTATATCGCGCGATACATATATGTTTAGATAAGGACAGTTTGGAAAAAGAACTTTATTTCCTTAAACGTGTTGCAGTACAGCGAGGAAACAACCCTTCCATTATAGACAAGGCTCTGATAAAATTCCGGAAACCGAAGTCCAACTCCACATTACCTCCTGTGATGCGCCCATTGCAAGAGAATTTTGCCATTATTCCATTTTCCCGTGACATTGCCTTCAAAATTACAAAAATTCTCAAAACCTTTAATTTTAAGGTGATTTTTAAACCCATAAACAAAATGAGATTTTTAAGATCAAAAGACTGTGTTGAAGACGACAAAAACTCGTGGGGAATTTATCAAATTCCATGTGAATGTGGCGCTTCGTATATAGGACAGAACCGTAGAGCCTTGAGTTTTCGATTGAAGGAGCACAAGACCTACATTTGGAATTGTGACTTAAAGAAGTCATCGATAGTTAAACACTGTTACGAAAAGGACCACAGATTTCTCTTTGAAGAAGCAAAACTTATTGACAAGCCAGATTCAACCTCCAAACTTGATAGTTTGGAAGCTTTCCATATATATATCAGAAGTCTTCGCGACTTGTTAATGACATGGCATCCACGCCATTTCTATCAAATGCATGGAAGCATCTAACCAAAACACGTGACTGTAGACACCATTTATGATGTCATATACAATTTGAATATTTACGTGCCATTCGTCCTGATGAAGCTAGGTCAATACCCAGCGAAACCATGATGATCGGCTTGAGAAATAAAAAAAAATAAATAAACATTTGTGACAACTACGTTGTATTATCTTAATCTATATGTAATCGTCACAAGACTGTAGTCGTTGAGATAAAGAACCATAACTTTGGTTTTCCCCTTATTTATACTCAGTTTGAATTTCATGCAAACTTTGTACATCCGAGACAACATACTCTGTAGATCACTTTTGCTCTCTGCCAACAGGACAGTGTCATCGGCATACAGCAATCTGCACATACGGATATCACCAAGAGATAAACCAGTATTATCTATTTTGGCATCGTGCATGCATGCATCCATAAATATATTAAACAGCCAGGGTGACATTACACAACCTTGTCTAACTCCTGCACCAATAGAAAACCATTTTAATAAAACACCATTCACTCATACACAAGCTCTAATACCAGCATACATGGCTTTTACACTATTAAGTAGATTCCCAGTAACACCATATTCATTCAACACCTTCCACAAAAGTGTCCTATTTACTCGGTCATAAGCTTTCTCTAAATCTATGAAGGCAGCAAAAACTTTCTTACCAACAGCCAGATACTTTTCAATCATCGTGCGTTATGCAAAAACTGGTTAGTGCAGCCTTTACCAGGCATAAAACCACTCTGAACATCCTACACTTTCTTTGATGTAAGACCCCATACTTTTTCAATAACAGCCTTACCAAAGTCTTTCCCTGGCACACTTAGTAGGCTAATACCACAATAGTTCTTGCAGTCAGTCTGATCACCTTTTTCTTTATGCAAGGGAACAATGAGCATCCTTCCAATCCCAAGGGACCATTTCTAACTCCCAGCACAACTGGCAAATTTCAGTTAACCAGTCAATTGCAGAGTCACCACCATATTTTAACATCTCGGCGGCTATGCCATCAACTCCCGAAGCCTTACCATTCTGAAGAGATTTTAGAGCTTTACACACTTCTTCTTTTGAGATCCCTCCTGTGCTTCCATCCCTCACTGTGACATCATCTGCATCTGTCTCAGAATCATTTTTGCTTTCCTGATCTAATAACTCACAGAAATATTCACCCTATATTTCACTTAACTCATTGGGCTCCCATATCATTTCCCCGATCTCATTGTTCACACAACTTACAACTTTGTTTCCCCTATTTTTCCCGAGTCTCGTGTACTTCCAGAAAGACTTCCTATCTTTCCAAAAAGCCAGTTCATGCCTTTCCACTTTCTCCTTCCTATCTTTTGCCTTACTCTGGTGAACCAGCTTAGCAGCTTCACACTCTTTTGAGCTATATTCATCTACAGAGACTCTACTTTGCAACATCCCCAAATAGGCTTCCTTCTTTCTCTTTACTGCCTCTTCAATTTCACTATTCCACCAAGCATCACCTCTATTGTTACCCACTATTGTGGTGCCACAGACCTCTTTAGCAGCAGTGACAACACAGTTCTTAAAACATTCCCACTTCTTTTCTACATCCCTCTTACCAGACTTCAGCTGCTTCAGTCGTTCTCTGAGTAAGTCAGAATAACGCTGATGATCCTCAAGGAGCCTATCAACCTTTATTCTTTCTGTCCTGGGTCTCTTCCTATTCCTTTTCCTCCAACCAACATTAAGTTTCACTTCTGACACTACCAAGTAATGATCAGAACCAACATCTGCACCTCTCATCATGGGTGTCAACAACTAAGTGTTTCAGACGCTGATCGTAGACAACAAAATCTATCACACTCTTTTGACCAAGAGTACAATTTTCCCAAGTATATGTGTGGTTGAAAAATGTATTAGATGCACACAAACCATTCTCAATGCAGACTTCAATTAATCTTTCACCATTATCATTCACACAAGGATCATTAAACTTACCCCAAAACATTGTCAGAAATTGCATTCTGCACATCTACTCTAGCATTGAAATCCCCTGCTATTATAACTTTTTCTTTAGCACCAAACTGGCTCAAAACAGCTTTTAGCTCATTCCAGAAATTTTCCTTCTTATCAGAAGGTTCAGAGTCACAAGGAGCATACATTACAACAATTAAGATTCTCTGAAGTTTCACTTTCAAACGAATCCATAGAATTCGCTCACTTACGCAACTATAGTGAATAAAGTTGTTCTTCATCTTTTCACTTAAAATCACCCCTATACCAGCCTGTCCTCTCACATTATCCAATACTCCAGACCACACACTCACTGTGCCATTCACTTCTTCTACCCCAATTTCCTTCTTTTTGGTTTCACTTACACACAGCACATCCAGTCTATACTTATTCATGTCCTCAATCACCTTATTCATCTTGCCATTTATACCTTTAGTATTCCTTACACCAATCTTACATTCACTCAGCTGAGATGTTTCTCGTATGCCGTTTAGAAAGTCCAGGTCAATTCCGTGGTGGACCGTCTGAAGTGTGGTAGGTCCACCATATCCCACACTTGAGTCTGGATATTGATTTCTTTTTGTCTTTTTAATCAGCTAAATACATCAGTGTGGGTGATTAGCCCACAGCTGAGGGTTTCAGTTGGTCATTCAACCCAAGGATTGTGAAACAAAACCCAGTGAGTTGGGGTCTTTTTGCCAATGTCATACAGAACTAGCTGGCGCCTCTCCAAGATTCACAGAGGCCCTAGTTGCTGTTGTGTGTGCCAATGTTACTACAGAGCACCCTGAGGAAACAAATCCATCTCTCACTACGATGTGAAAGAAATATTGAAAATTTCACTGTCGATGTAACCGCCGTTAGCCGCAATGACGGCTTCAATGCGAGACCGAAAGCGTTGACATGCCCGAATTATATGGTCCTTCAGGATGTCGGACATTACTCTGCTAATGGCAGTTTTTACTGAACCAATGCTTGTGTGGGGATGTCGATTGGCTTCCCGTTCAACAACGCCCCACGTGTAATAGTCCAGGGGATTGAGATCTGGCAAGTTAGGTGGCCGTAAGTTGGGTGTGATGTGATCATGCAGATGGGTTGCCTTCCAGTCTTGTGTTGTCAGAGCTTTATGTGCAGAGTCCTGCTGAAAGACATATGGCCTTGCATTGCGTACGCTGTCTATCCAGGGCTTCACAACTGTTTCCAGCACCTCAATGCAGCCAGCAGCATTCACTCGAAGGCCTTGTGGGAAGAAGTGAGGTGGCATGACGTGGCCTTCGCTACTCACCACCCCTAAAACCATAACAGTTGGAGGAAACTTGGTGTGCATAACACGTGGGACATCGGAAGGATCCGCACATAACCATCTGTCATTTCTCCCGTTCACCTTTTGGTCCTGGTCGAAGTTTTTTTCATCGGAGAAAACCCAGAGCAAGCCAGGTTCCTCTGAATGTTTCACATACATACATATCACTAAGCTGTTCTCTGAGATTCAGAGGTTAGCTCCAAAAACAAATACAAACTTCCAAATATTTTTACTTATTGTTGTCGTATCAACTTCTCCATTTACAGCGATCTTGACGTACAACTCGTGTTTCACTGATATCCATTACACGCCGTTTCACCTTGTTCAGTAATTGCTTTGCTCGAAGCAGTCGTTGTTCTTGTGTCTTCGCCGACATGAACTGTCCTTTCCTCCGCACGTACTACTGATAACTAATGTCCTCGTGCACCACAGTGCGGATTGTGCCCTCGGAAACCTGGAGATCTCGGGCAATGGCTCTGATGGACGTACCGGGGTTCGCATCGATAGTGTCTTGGACCTGTTGTACGAATTGTAGTATTTTCATACAGTCTGAACGCTGCGAGTGCTTTTTGCGCTTTGTTACAGGCGACACATGTCCGCCAGAGGCTTCCAACTCTTTCCGAACCTTGTTCACAAACGATCTGGCGACTTTAAAAAAATCTTGCAATCTCAACATCGCTGTGCTGTGCATGTAGCGCAACGATCACGGCGTGTCTTTTCATTTCTTGCTTTAGTTGAGAGTCTGCCATTGACGCTCTGTAGAGGTAAAGGCCCAGAAATAATTTTACACATAACTGCAGGCGCTCAATCACATGTCCTCAAATACCGTACACACCCTGTATAATTGCATACACAAAATTTTCCAATATGATTCTGCAGACAAATAGCTGTATTGTCTAAAGTGAGTTGATTTTCCTTTGGGGGCATCAGTTTTGTTGACGCTTTGATAAGAGCTGTTTATGAGTAAATCATGTTCCCATTTACACACAATATTGGAATGGCACATAAACTTCTGGAGAAGCAAGAGGATATCTGTCTTTATGAAGAAGTTAAATGACAGTAGGATTTGATTTTACAAGAAATGTGTCTGTAGCTGAATTTTTATGCAGATTTGGGTGAATCTGAAGGTATATGTAGTATTAAAAGGAATGGAGCTTGTTAGCATATATCTGATTCTGGCTGAGCAATGCTTTAGAGCCTGAAACCCACTGCAAGCAATTTTAATCACTTTAGTGTCTGCTGTCCTGGAATCATTGGCTAAAATACTGCCAGAACATTTCCAACAATTGTAGATTCCATGCCACAACAATGTTGTGGCATGGAACTGGTTGCTTATTGCTGTTGTGAAAGCAAAAGGGTGGAACTTGCACATCATTATGTGGGTATGTACTAGTATAATAAATTGTCCTTTCAGTGTGTGTGTATGTATATATATATATATTTATACGTAAAATCCCGAAAGTCCTTAAAAAATTTTGAATGGTGCTTAAAAAGTCCTTAAAAAGTGCTTAATTTTAATTCTTAAAAATGAGTATGAACCCTGTATGACCATGGCTACGGCATTGGCGATTCCAATTCAAAACTCCAGAGGATCCTTCTCTGGAGTGGTGTGCATAATATCTATTACATTTTCTCACAAGAAAAAATCTAGTAGGGTAAAATCTGGAGAATGACATAGCCAAGAAATTGGCCATCACAGCCAATCTGTAGGCTGGAAACTTGTTCAAGGAGCTCTCACACAGAGACCTATGGGGGAGCCCCATCTTGTTAGAACAAGATGGGGCTCCCCCTTTATAGGTCTCTGCGTTAGGTTGCAGTTCATGAAGCTGTGGTAAAATAAATTGTTTCGAGATATCAAGATAAACAATCCTGCTCACTGTCATTTTGACATGAAAGAGAGGTCCGATTATCCAGTTATGTATGAAACTATACCAGTGATTTTTGCACTGCTTATCTTATATGTTTGTATACAGAATGTGGGGCTTAAGAAACCTATATTCAAATGTTTTGTTGGCATGGACACATGAAATGTTGCTTTGTCCGAAAATATTACATGTTGCAAAAATGTATTATCGTTGTCAATTTTATCCGAAAGCACTATTACTGCAAATTCTATCCATTTAGGCTCATCCTGTGCATGAAAAATTTGCACTTTGTAAGCAAACATTTTTTTTTTGTGGAACCTTTTATGGGCAGTTGAATGTTGTATTTGAAGTTCTTGAGATGTCAATTTGCCTGAGCTGCATTGAATGCTTGCCTAACAGATTTCACTTTCATGTCTGCGTTATTTGGAACACTACGCATTTCCACAAAACAATCATACCAGTTTCTTGCTATATCTTGAAGGTGGATTATGTGCGTTGCATGTTTCAATAAAATTCTGCTGCATGGATAACACCATTTCTAAGGAAATGTTGATCAGCTTCTTCACTTTACTGTTCATTTGATACATGCAGTGCCATCTGTTAGCACTAATGGAAAACTTCTATTCTTGCTTTATTACTAGCAAAAAACCAACCGACGATAGCCACAATTTTTTTCTTTTTTACAAATTTTTCTTTTATGTACACCTTGTATATTAAATTGATTAATCCACCACACAGTGTGCTAGCAAATGCATTGACTTCTTTGTTGCAGCCACTATTTTACTATTAATAGGCACACATGAGAGATTACCAGTTATTGGCAGCACAAGTTCATCAGGCTCTCGCTGTCACCATTCTCATGAGAACAAGCCTGTGTGAGATCTCCAAAGGCAAATCTTCAATTCAAAGTAAATTGAACTTCACAGTGTTGAAAATATGTTCTTGAAACAGTTAAGCTAGATGTTGCATAATTTAAAAAATTACTGTTTTTCAGGCTAATTTTTAATTTCATGTGAAGATAGTATGAAAAGTGTATTTCCATGTTTCCTCAGTATTATTGTTTTTACATGTTGTAATCAAAGAAAGAAAAATGTGTTAATATAGTGGTTGTCATAAAGAACTGATTCTTCTGTGAGCCGTGAAATAGAACTCCTTGATTAGATAGTGGCAGAAAGTCATTGTACCAGTTCTGAAGATTTTTCTTTAGTTTTCAGTATGTCAAAAAGAGAATGTACAGTCTAAGTTTTGTGTGTTTTAAGGAAACAATTTTTGCATTTGAATTAATGTGAAAATATGATTGTAGGTACACATTTACATTTTTTTCCATTTGTTTCAGCCTTTGAGTTATGATTCATTGTCATTTGATGAATATCATGGTGGTTCCTTGAACCATGGACATGCTCCTCAGATGTGCAGTACTGAAGAACTTCAAAATGCTAATTTGCCTTTGACTCCCAAAGAAAGTAGTGGAAGGTAAATTATCCTTTTGCAATTTGTGAAAGATTCTTAAATAAATGGAATGTAACACAGCTAGAGTAAAGTATGAAATCTTAATATTTTGCAGTAATTCCACCACTTTGTTAGTATGTGTATTTATTCGCAGATGAGTAGTTCATACACAGTGGTCGCGGCAAATTTTTGGACAGGGAGTAAAACCACTCACATGATTTTCAAGAAGTATTTTGTAATTTTTAGAAGTAGCACTCCTCATCGTTTGCAAATGACTACCATAAAAATTCTCACTTCTAAAAAAACTGTTTTTTTTCTTCTATTAAAAATATATGCATTACAATGAAAAAAAAATGTTTTATTTTTTGGACTTGTAGTTGTTTTAATTATTTTAATAAGCACAGAACAATTTAAAATAAAGTAATAATTTCTAAAGTTAACATGCATCCTTACCTCAGCAGCAAAGTTGAAAATTCCATATGTAATTCAGTATTGCAACAGATTGTAATTGAGAATGATCTGTCTCAATCACATTTTTCATTAATATTTTTAATTCAAAATATGAAAGACTGTCTTCTCAGTCTCTCACATTTTTAATAAAAAATACAGTGTTTTGTAAAGTTCAGTTCTGTTCATTTGCTAGAAGTTGCCTATCTGTGCAATTAAAATTAAAATCCTTGGCATATTCACATTCTTCTTTTAATGGATACAACAGAGTGTCATCAGTAGGTTTTACTTAAATTTAGTGTTCTAATTATTCAACAACACTATCCACAAATATTTGGAGCACTAAAAAAAAAAAAAAAATGTTGCCTTCCCCCATTTTGCTCGGGCTTGCACGCACACACATCCTGTAGCTCTGTCATTTGCCAGGCTGGTAAACGAGGGAGGAATCACATTATGGATAGCACAACTGGTGTGTTAACGGTCAATAGAAAAAAATGATAGTAATGATAATGAGTTAAAATAATGACAACCAACCTAAAGTGTTCCGTTTTTAAATCAGGATGGCTAATTTTTGGAGCAGTTAAAATACATCCTGATTTTTTTGAGAGGTAATTTTCATTTTTGATACATAAAATACGCCTGCGCAGGCATTAACACGATTTCTGTTCATACATGATGAGTATCTAAAGTGAAACATTATGACAAAGTGATAAAGTTGGTGTTAATAAAGAAAGATGACACTGAATTTTCGGGTGTAATAAAGCACATCTTTTTAATCCGTTCTGACGCAAATTAAATTTATCAAAGCTATTCAAAGTCAATGGAAAACAATAGATCTGACGAAAGAAAGAAGATTTTCAATCGGGTTTTTAATCCCTCAGATATTGCTGTAAACGGAATCATGAGCTTACGAACTCTTAGAAACAGAGATATCGACAAAAATAAGATGTGACTTTACGTCCCGTGGTGGGAAAACCATGCATTATTTTAGGAAGAAAATATTCTCAAAAGGTTTATCCATATAAGCGGTATCGGTCGAAGAAAAAAAAATTAGTCGAGTTTTCAGGAGCCCAGATTTTGTAACAAATACTTCAGAAGCGGAAATTAACACTTATGCCCCCTGGTGGCTAAACCATTCTTTACCAAACATTAGAAATTATGTGAAAAATATTTTCCATCAGGTCTTGTATGCGATACAGGAAGAATTTTTCAAATCAGAGCTTTAGGAGCAGAAATAACGCAGAAAACGCAATTTACCTTTATGCCCCCTAGCGGAAAGTCTATGATTTACTTGAAAATTTTAAATTTATAGGAAAAACATTTCGCATCGGAAACACTATCCAACAAAGAAGGAAATTTTCAAATCGTACTCTTAGAAGTAAAGATATTGGCAAAAATAAGATATACATCTACGCCCCCTGGCGTAGAAACCATGCATTTTTTCAAAAAGAAAATTTTCCTAAAAGGTTTGTCAACATGAGTAGTATCAGTCAACAAACGACCTTTTTTTTCAATCGAGATTTTAGAAGCTCATATTTTGCTGCAAATACAACAGAAGCGGAAATTAAGACTTACGCCCCCTGGTGGCCAAACCATTTCTTACAAAAATTAGAAAATATGTGCAAACGATTTCCCATAAGGAGCTGTATCCGGTGCAGAAAGAATTTTTCAAATCAGAGATTTAGAAGCAGAGATATAGGGGGAAACGCAATTTACCGCTACGCCCCTAGCGGAAAGTCTATGAATTACTTGAAAATTTTGAAATTACATGAAAAACATGTCACACGGAAAACACTATCCAACAAAGAAGGAATTTTTCAAATCGGACTCCGAGAAAAAGAGATATTGACCAAAATAAGATGTACATCTACGCCCTCTGGCGGAGAAACTGTAGAATATTTTAAGAAAAAATATTCGGAAACAAATTATCAATGTGAGTGGCATCAGTCCACGAAATAATTTTTTCAATCTATGTTTTAGAAGCTCCGATTTTATGGCAAATACATCAGAAGCAAAAATTAACCCTTACGTCCCCTGGTGGCCAAAGTATTCTTTACCAAAAATTTTAAATTATATGCAAAAGATTTTTCGTGAGGAGATGTATCCGCTGAAGAAAAAAAATTTCAAATCGGAGTTTTAGAAGAGTTATCGGGAAAAATGTAATTTACTTTTTACGCCCCCTAGCGGAAAATCTATGCATAATTTGAAAAAGTAACTATTTCTAAAATACTCTTCGACATAAATGGAATCGAAAGATAATTTTTTTTTTTTTTTCAATCAGATGCTTAGAAGCAAATATGTGGAATAAAACGTATTTTTGAATTCGACATCATCTGCATTTACGCCATCTACCGGCGAAATTGTACATCGTGAAAAAAAAACGAAATGAAGGATCATTTGCATATTTCAAGCTTTTCACTGCAAAAAGAATTTTTCAAATCGGACTAATAGTTGCAGAGATCGTGAGTACAGACAGACAGACGGACGGACTGACTGATGGACAAACCGATAACAGAAGCATGATCTTTTTTCACAAAAGACATGCTAATAATTATATAACAATAAATGATAAAAATTTTGAATTTCCGTAACTTTTGTGTTTGAAAATTAATATCAGGTATTTTCCCTATTGGGTGTATATACAGTATGCACTCGCATTTAAGCCGATCCCCCTACTTCAGCAGCTAAAAATTGGTGGAAAACCTTGACCGGCATAAAAGCCGACCTTAAATTTCAATATTTTGGTAAACATTGTGTCTCTTCTTTATTTCTCATGGTGACATTTATTGACTGGCACTCTGCACAACATGTATGTGTTTGAGACTGCAACAGAATATCATGTGACTTATGCCATAACTTAAGCATGTAGTATGTGATTCTGTCAGCACATATCAGAAAATTCATGCTGTTAGATTAGTAATATATGAGTGGATGCATGTTTTCTGTTTTTAAGTACAATTTTGGGAAGCTTCATAAGAACTCCCTTTTTTAGTATCTGTACTCTCTAACATGTTTGTCATGACTAACATACTGCAACTTTGAAAAATTGTAAGAAATTTTAGATTGCTTTTTAAGCAATGTAAATAAAAAAATGTAGAATGAGTACATAAATGACAAAAAAAAAAAAAAAAAAAAAAAAGGAATAGACCACCTGTTTCTCTACCTGTGTCACCTGATCTTAAAAACAAACTGGTGACTGTTTCTGTGAGTTTATCAACAACAGATAAAAACACATTAATTGAATCAGCTTTGTTCTGCATCATGTCTGCAAATTTCAAATTAATGTTTGATTTTTATTAATACTGCCAATTTTTTTCTGCTTCCAAGATTTACTGTTTTGCGCATGCAGTTTGTGGTTGCCAATGCAGGGTACATTTTATCTCTGTAGGAGAGCTGTGAAGTTTTGGTTCAGCAATTTAAAGAAGCAAAAAGGGGTTATCATAATGATAAAAAAAGAAAGGAAAATGTGTGTGTGTGTGTGTGTGTGTGTGAAGCCTAACAGCAAAAAAAAAAAAAACTGCATCTGAAGAATTATGATTATTGGAATTAAAATTGATATGTAACACTTTCCATGTATTGTCCAAATTGAACTTTAAAGAATGTAGAACATATCTGTAATTCTTATTGAGCAGATTATAAGTTTGATGCTCATGCATAAATTCTGGACATCAAAATGTCCAGCAACCTGTTAAAGCTGCAAAAAATCTAAAACACTTCTTTTGCTTCTGAGAAGTTCTCCAAGAAGAAACTGCAGAACTGTTCTTTCACCATATTCAGAAGCTTGGAAAGTCCATAAGAAAAAAAGTGGTAGTTGCTTTATGGTAAAGATTCATAACTGACATACTGAACTTTTTCATAACTGACATGTACTGAACAGGGTAATTTAGGCTATGAAGGAATGGTTGTAGGGAAAATATGAGGAGCCTATTTTATTTTTTATAGTTCTCTTGAATTTTCACACTTTTTTCCAGCAGTACTCCAAGGGTCTTATGCCCTCCAAATAAAATGACTCTTCAAGGCTGTCAAAATAGGCTTCCACAGCATCAAAAACTTCTTTGTTCGTCCCGAAATGTGCACCACACAAGTAGTACTGGGGAACAGATGGTAGGTGAGTAGGGATAAAGTGGTAGCAGAGTTCAAACCCAGGTGAGTAGGGATAAAGTGGTAGTAGTTCAGGTGAGTAGGGATAAAGTGGTAGCAGAATTCAAACCCTCATTTATGGGTAGCAGCCATGGCAACTGGTGAAACAACACCCCTTTGGTCAGCTTTCTTTGGCATTTACCCTACAAATGATGCAAAATTTTCCTTAGTAGGTTAGTATAGTATGCTCTGGTGATAGTTTGGTCCATTGCCACTCCTACTGCATCTGAGAAAATTGTTGCCATCACTTTTCCAGCAGAAATTACAGACTTTGCTTTCTTTGGAGTGGGTGAGTCACCATGCTTCCATTGTTTTGATTCTGGACTTCTTTACAGCACTGTATGGAGTATTGTCCCCTAGTGTTGCCACCCTATCTTCATGGATAACCTTTCGACCTAACCTGTTTTTGCACAGATACTTTATCACAGCTCTGAGCACTTGCTTCTCCATTTTTGTTTCCTTGGTTCTACTAGTCATCTTCTCAAGATATCAGGTTCTCGTGCAGAATGAGTCAATCATAAAAGCTTAAGGTAGCAATCTTAAAAGCACGATAATTAAAACACTACGCAGGCTTCCGATGAAGTGAAGAACTTATTTAATGTATAAGTTAAAAGATTAAAAATAAAGCCATAAGAACTTTCAGTCTTTCTAAAGACCATCATCAAATTAAAGTACTAATGGCTGCCTTTAGTGCTTTCATCTGATGATAGTCTTTAGGAAGACTGAAAGGCTGTCTTTAGTACTTTAATTTGATGATGGTCTTTTGGAAGACTGAAAGTTCTTATGGCTTTATTTTTAATCTTTTAACTTATACATTAAATAAGTCCTTCACTTCATCGGAAGCCTGCGTAGTGTTTTAATTACCATGCTTTTTAAGATTGCTTCCTTAAGCTTTTATGAGTATGATTGTAGTCATCTTCTACAACCTGCAAAAAATAATGAACATAACTAGGAAACTGGAAACAGGTCACTGGGCAAGTAAAGACTTGCGGTATTGCGTCCAAAAAAGTCCAGTGACTATTTCTTCATTGTCCAAAGCTCAGAACTTTTGGGAAATGTCCTACATAAATGTGCATACTTAATAAAAAGCAACTACCTGAAGAGATCAACACTCAGTTAATATATATATATATATAGAAACAACAAAAACAGAGGGACAAGTTCCAAGAATTTTTTTTTTTTTTTTTGAAAAATTGCTGCATTTAAAACTTTCTCTGAGTATCAAAAAATCATTGTCCAAAGCTCAGAACAAAAATTATATATATACAGATGTTGTGTCATTTGTTATATGTTTCTATTCAAAGTTCATAAATTCAGTGGAAAATGAGATGTGCTAATTTTCTGTAATTTGAATGCTTGTTTATCTCTCAAAAAAAGATCTGTGCAAAAAAAGTTGTTTTTTGAAAATTCAAAATTTCAACAGTTTTAATTTGATTTTTCATGATCAGTGTGAATTATGTTTAATAATTTCTTTCAGCTCTCTGGGAACCCCAAAATTGAATAGAATAACCGCAGAATCTATGCCACGTACACCAACACCCTTTAAGGATGCTTTGGCTGCAATGGAAAAGAAAAGAGGCCCCTTAAAACATATGGTATTGATCCTTACAATTAATATATAACTTGTTTTCTTTATATTTGTAAATTATGATACCTTCTTTTAGTTAGTCTTTGCAAAGAATAACTTCTGTTATTGCTATTTCTTTGTACAACACTAATTCAGATTAGTCAAACTGAAAAGTTCTTTAAAGGCAGAGTTTAAGCTGGCTCAAAAAATGCTAAAATGTAGGAAAAAGTTGTTGCAAAATGCTAAAGAAATTTAGCCTCATTTGTCGACGAAGGGACATGCTACAAATCGTCGTAGTGGACGAATCGACGCGTGCTGAATCGTCGCAGTGGACGAAGTGGTGCACGATAAATCGTCGTAGTAGTCAACGAACTGTTGTGCGACGACAATAAATGACTGAGACTGAACAATAAATGACGGAGTTTCCATCGTATGACGGAATACTTTTACCCACGAATTAGCGACTGAATTTAAATTTTCCCCCTGGACTACAGGAGTTCAAATTTTCAGAAATTTCGGAACACAATCATCTCTGTGATATTTAATTGTCTGGCACCATTTTGCAACAGGATGCTAATTTTCTTGCGCGTTTTAGATTAATTCATCGCATTTTGCGAAAATAGCGATCGTAGCTTAACCTCTGTTTAAAGGTTTAGGCACAGTAATCACTAAAGCCTTGATATTCAAGCACTCAAAACCTCCAAAATCAGAAAGCATTTATGCACTAAAAAGATAAAGAAATATGCATTCGAAATTCCTGAAAGTTTTACAGTAGGGTTCATATACGAGGTCCGATCAAAAAGTTCTGAGACTAGGCCGATATACAACAAGGTACTTACGTTACTTAAGTTTGGATATGATCTCCCTCAAAGTAGTCTCCTTGGGCAGCAATACAGCACTGCCAGTGTTTTTGCCACTGTTGGAACACTCCCTGGAAGTCCTGTTCGCGAATCGTGTCAAGCACCATCTGCGATTCGTGCTGGGTCTCGTCCATGCTTTCAAAATGGTGACCCTTGAGCTTCAGTTTGATCTTTGGGAACAGAGAGAAGTCGTAGGGGGCCAAATCCGCCAAGTAAGGTCGGTAAGGAAGGGTGGTTATGCTGTTGCGGCTGCAAAACTGGCATGTTGCTAACGCTCTGTGAGCTGCTGCATTGTCGTGATGGAGCAGGAAATCACCCCTGCTCCACATTTCAGGTCGTTTGCAGCGAATGTCCTCCCTAAAACACCACAGAACATCTCGGTAAAAAGGGCGGTAAGGGTCTGGCCCTGGGGGATGCATTCACGGTGCACAACCCCACGAATGTTGAAGAATATGATGAGCATGCTTTTGGTTGCACTCCGGACCTGTCTTCTTTGGTCATGGAGATGCCAGGCTCTTCCACGGCGACGACTGTTGTTTGGTCTCCGGGTCGTAACCGTAGACCCAAGTCTCGTCCCCAGTGATGACCTGCGATAGGAACGTTGGTTCATTCACCACCTGCTGATGAAGATCTTGACAGAGTTCGACATGGTTCTAGTTTGCAGTCCATACCGAAATCGCAGCTGTGTTCTGCATGTGATCACCAAATATCATGTAGCACAGCTTCCGATGTTCACAGCACAGTGCCACTCGGCACAATGACTCATAAAGGTCACTGCCCTCGAACACTGTTCGTGTATCTACGTACTGCAATCTGTTGGCGCACTATGTACCTAGTCTCGGAACTTTTTGATCACACTACGTACATTATCTGATCAAAAGTATCAGGACACTTGCATATCCACAAATTCTCTGCAATAGGAGAGGAGTTAAAATTGAGTTGGTCCATCCTTTGCTGCTATCACAGTCTCCACTCTGCAGGAAAGGCTTTCCACTAAATTTTGGTACTTTGCTGCGGGAATTGCCTTCCAGTCTTACACAAGAACATTAATGAGGTCAGTCATTGATGTTGGGCAGTTCTTCCTGGCTCACAGTTGGCATTCCAATTCATCCTAAAGGTGTTTCATGGAGTTGAAATCGGGGCTGTGTGCATGACAGTCAAGTTCTTGCACACAGATCTTGTCACACCATTCCTGAACAGACCTGACTTTGTAGGTGGGGGTATTGTCTTGTTTGTAGAAAAAAGGGCCTTCACCCAGACCCATAGCCAGATAAAGTTGGAATGGGTGACACATGTTAAAAAATGTGGCAAAAGATGTAAAACAGGTCAGGCAAAATATAAAAAGGAAGCCTGGTACTGGACTGTTGCGTGAATCGCTGGGATGGGCAGAAAAGAAAAGCAGGTTGAGCAGCTAGGAACCTCAGCTCAAACCATGAAAAACAGCCCCAGAGCTTGCCTTCTTGTTTAGTGAGGGTAAACTAGCATTTCTCTTTTGATTGGAATTGATTTGTTTGAGTATTGTCATCGTGTAACGGAGCAGAAATTTTTAACTAGTGGTTTCCTTATTGTACCACAATGCTGTTAAGAGTTAAATCTAAGAAATGATAATTTGGTTTTTCAAAGGTGTTTTTCTTAAACAATTTCAGGATGTATGAAAAAATATGCACTAAATGTGAAAATATGCTTTCATTCCTCAAAGTGACTGAGTACACAAAATAAGCATTTTGCTTGAATATCCGGACTTCAGTAATTACATCTTTTTGACTGAATTTTTTAACTTATCCAATCTAGAGTTTTAATGAATTTCTCTCGTGTTGATATTAAATTTTGTATGACAAAAATAGGTTTCTTATTATGTTAAATTATGTGAGATGTGAAAAACATTTATTTTGATATACTGTATTTCTTAATCATGTTTAACTATTGAAGTCACAGCAAATTATATAAATGGATTTTGAATGCAAAAAGTTCAGAAAAAGTTTTTTTTTTTTTTTGGTAGAAAGTCATGATGTGAAATTTCAGTTAATGAATTAGTGAAAAAGAAGGGCAACAATTATAACTTTCTGCTAGCTGTCAAGCTCACTGTTTCACGGTTGCTTAAAAACGAAGTTCTTCTGTGCAATTTTTTAATGCTCTCATTGCATCATGATTTACTGTAGGTAAAACCAATCATTTGTGCCAGCTAAAAACATTTTGCAGTGTTGCAGGTTCGATTTAGCAATTTAAGTTACTTAGCAGGTTACTCTGACTAATTATTGTTTGCAAGTTCTCCCAGCACTGCAATGTAAGGATAAGTTTCACCAAACTAAACTATATTATGGGTGATTCAAACACTGATTTTTTTTTTTAATTCAGTGCAGAATCATAAGGTAAGTGCTTTTGGTTAACGTGGAAAGAGCGATAGATTTATATATTCAACTAACACCACATATTTAGATGATTTTCACCTTTTTCATAAGGTAAAAGCTAATTTTTGGTGGGTTCACATCAACTTTCCTCAAGTCTGCCAGTCACTTTCTTCTCTGATGTGTGTCAGATATTGGCTGCGTCCCTGACCTCCTTGTTACTTAGCTCTTGCCAACTTCTGCTTTTCAGCCCATCTCAGTTTTTTAAATCCAGTGCAAAAGTCTAAAGCTTTGTTCTTCTGATGTCTAGCCGATGGTCAGTATTTCACTAATAAACTAGTGACATATATTGACCATTGAAATAAGCTCTTGCACAGACACCAGACATAAGTAAACAATTATAGCAGTAAACTAAAGCACCTACACAAGCTTACATTGACGCCAGAGCTAAACATGGAGATTCACTGGCACTCATGAAACAAAAAATAAAAAAAAAAGAGCTGCACTTTAAGAAAGGTTACCTCATGTTTAAAACTTTCAAAACATTACTAAAAATCAAGGTTCTAAGTATTTACAAGATATTAAAATCAACAATTAACATACCAAAGAGCTTATTGCATTAAGACTTAATAAGATTAAACATTATTATCAAGTATCACTATTACAGTATGATAACTTATTTTCAACAGCTGATATTCACTCTCCTGTAGAATCCTTGTGATTTTCAGAAGGCCATTTTGCTGTCACTATATGGAATGAGCCAGTTTGGTGCTAAAGAGAAAAATTAGCAATAGTAAATTTTAATTCAGTTGAGCTACACAATTGAGATTAGCAAAGCGTTTAAAAAAAAAGTGTTTTTGCTAGCCACTGGTCATTGCTGTTCTTAAAAAGCGTATTAGCTGTCGGCACAATGGTCTCCTGCCAATCAGCTGTGTAGCAGTGATGTGTTTCAGAGGCATCGTTGCGAGATAAATGAGGTACACTTATTGTAGTTATGGGGGCTTTTCAAAACCAGGGGTGAATGCCACTCTTGGGGTCTAGGAATGATTGTGAGGGGATGCACTTGACATACAACAGCTGCCATTCCAACTGCTCACAGTGATGTTTCTGTCAGATGGAAATATCTGTTTCAGCAGCTTTTAAATGAATTATTAGTTAACAGAATATTGCATTTCATGCACTTTCAAAATGTCTGTTATGAACATAATTCTAATATTGCATCACAACTAAATTTAAGGCCCAATCAGTAGACAAGTCGATGCGGTGTTAAGTTGATGCCCAAACTTCTGAAGAAAAAGTCTTGTCTTATACCCTGAAAAATATGGTACATTCATCAATCGGTCAAAGTTCATGAAGGAGACCTAGCCTTGGCTCTTGATAAAAACAAATACTTTAAAAATGCCAACTTTTCCCAAAATGATGTTTTGATTTACTCCTTAAAAATTCAGATGTGTTGTTGAAATGCAAGAATCAAAACTTCTGAAAACCTTATAGGACCTTGCTTGTCTTTTCTCATAAAATTCCTGACTTTTTCAATAGAATAATAAATGTGTGTTTCAGTGAATGAAATGTTTTAAAATGGCCCTTTTGAAGAAGATTGCAATTGATGGTAGTTTTCATTTTTCAAAAATTGACACCCAGTATTTCTCCTGTTCCAAAATGTAGAAAATGCATCCACACGACAATACCATGCAACTGTGAAAAAGTTCATCAGTCAGTTGTGTCAAAGCTTAGTTTGTGTGTGAATGGAGGTCAACAGGCAACAAGAGATGGAAACATCACCTGCAAAATGTCCGGTTAATCCAAATTATATCACCCAGAAAGATGCAGAATTAGTGTTCAGGAAACTTCAGCAGTCTCTTCTAGTTTGGGGTGAACATTTGAATTTTTATTCGTGTAGCTACATTTCTGCACATCTATCCCTTTTGCGCATGTACTTGGAAAGGAAGTAAATAAATTGTCTGATAAAAAGTTTTTGTTGTCATACTTCTCTTGTTTTAATCTGTTATGAATTACTATGCTATTGGCCAAAGTTTTTCTATGTGCATCTGGGAGAAAATATATTTTGTTTTAGTTTAAATCCCTCTCCCAGTAATTAATTTACCTGCAGTCATACTTTTTTTATTGATGAATGGAAAATAAAACTGTGTATTGAATATAATGCACTGTGATATGTATTTCAGGATGAACATTGATTACTACTGTAGCAACCTGAATTGAAAATATATATCACTTAAAATGTTGGTGTGCTTTAGCATATCTGCTATCCAAATTATATTTATTAACTGTTTTTTTTTCTTTTTAATTATTTAGCCTCTTACACCAACAAACCAGCTGGAAGATTTACATGAAATAATAGAAAATGAGAAATCTCAGGATCTGAAACTGTTTGTGACTTATGTACCAAAAAGCAGTGTAAATGTACACACTAGATGTGTGTATAACAAAGAGGTATGTATCAAAAGAAGTCATTCCTTGTTTTGTGAATTTTGAAAAATGTGCTGATATTTATGCCATGTGTTCTTGATGCCCAAAGGAATGATAATAGCCATCTTTATCTTTTTTAGGCTTTCCAACCGTAGGTTGAAGAAGCGCATATGCTCCAGCTTTGTCCGTCCGTCCGCATGATAACTGGCGTAAGAATGGTTCGATTTCGATGAAATTTTAGTATGTGGTAGGGGACCACCTGGGGACGAACCTATTGAAAATGGGACAAATGGGGTCAAAGGTCACGACGTAGGAGCGGGATCCATTCCATTGCACTTATAAGTCATAACTTGCGAAAATATGATTCGATTTCAATGAAATTTTACTATGTGGTAGGGGACCGCCTGGAGATGAACCCTATTCAAAATGGGTGAATTGGGGTCAAACGTCAGGACATACGAGCAGGATGCATTCCATTGTCTTTATGCTTCATAACGTGCGTAAAAATGGTTCGATTTCGATGAAATTTCAGTATGTGGTAGGGGACCACCTGGGGACGAACCCTATTGGAAATGGATGAAATGGGTTCAAAGGTCAGGACATAGGATTGCGATCCATTCCATCGCCCTTATCCCATATTATTAAGGTGGACGTCAAGTAATTTTGCTTCCTATACTTCCTATGGAAAAACTTTTGTACACATTTCCTTCACAATTATTGTGTTCCCAAAGATGAAAATTTGAGCATCGATTAAAATAACTTCACATTATAACTTGGAATACTTAATATTTTCTAAAACATAACCATAATTATATTAAAAATCAATAACTTTTCCTTTGGTGGTGTTGAAACCAGAAAAAGGATGACGTCAGTAGACAAACAAATGTTGGATTGCGTAATTATGGTTATGTTTTAGAAAATAGTAGGTATTCCAAGTTATAAAATAAAGCTATTTTAATCGATGTTCAAATTTTAATCTTGTGAATGCATTTATTGTCCAGAAAAAAGATGGTGCGACCTGTATTTTCATGACGTCAGTAGACAAACAAATGTGCGATCGGATCCTATTAAAGTTTTATGAGGCCGCCCCGGTGGCGCAGTGGTCTAAGCGATGAACTCTGATCATTCGTCCGAACGGGGTCCGGGTTCGAATCCCGGTGAGGCATGGATGTTGTGTTTGTCTTACGGCACTGGCTCTCTCCCTTCCCTGGAACCAGTGACCCTAAATTAGGGACGGGCGACTGCTTATAGCCCATTGAGTTGCTCACGGTGGTCGTTAAACCTCCAATCAAAAAAAAAAAAAAAAAAAAAAAAAAAAAGAAGTTTTATGACGTCACACTTTTGCGAGCAGATGGTCGCGATTCCCATCTATCTCATTACGTCACGCGTTGTGTGCGTGTGTTCGTCCGCACGATAACTCTCGTAAAAATCGTTTGATTTCGATGAAATTTTAGTATGTGGTAGGGGGAACACCTGGGAAGGAACCCTATTGAAAGTAAATGAAATGGGGTCAAAGGTCAGGACATAGGAGCGGGATCCATTCCACCACTCTTATGCGTCATAACTAACGTAAAAAAGGTTCGATTTCCATTAAATTTTAGTATGTGGTAGGGGATCACCTGGGGACAAACCCTATTGAAAATTGGCGAAATGGGGTTCAAAGGTCAAGACATAAAAGCAGAATCACTTCCATCGCCATTATGCGTCATAACTCATGTAAAAATGTTTCGATTTGGATGAAATGTTAGTATGTTGTAGGGGCATGCCTGGGGACGAATCCTATTGAAAATGGGCGAAATGGGTCAAAGGTTACGACACAGAAGCGGGATCTATTCCATAGCCCTTATGCATCATAACTTACGTAAAATTGCTTCGATTGCGACAAAATTTTATCATGTTATTTCGGAGGTATACTGAACCAGTTCTGTTGAATATCATCGAAATGGGATCAAAGGTCAGGGCACAGGAGTGAGATTTATTCCACATAACTTGAGTAATGATTTCTAGTATGTTGGAAAGTGTATCATAACCAATGCATTGCATGATTTTACTAACTTGTTTATATATGCAGAGGAGTTTGTCTATGTTCATAAGCTATTATTTTAGGGGAAAAAAATCACTGGCTTAAATGTTGATATTTAAGTTTGGCTGCCTCACTACTCAGACAATGTCACCAAGATTAATGAAAAATACTCACAGGCACATTATTAGCTAACATGCATAAAAAAATTGAAAGCATAAAGTAAGATAATTGTAATTTTATAGACCTCCTTAATGACAGCATTTCTTGTAAATGTATGATTCTCAAATCTTTCCTTGATAATGTGCACCCGATGGAGATTTAAAAATTATTTGGATTACATCCTCTTGTTAAAGCAGCATCATTGTCTATGTCCAAAAACAGGCTCAGTAAGTTACACACTTACTTAATCAAGAGATTGTAACTTTAAACACACACACACACCATAACTGGCACTGTAAATCACTCAAACAAAATAGCTTTGTAACAGAAGCAAAAGTATCAGTAGGCTTCCCCGGTGGTGCAGTGGTCTAAGCGATGGCCTCTGATTATTGTCCGAAAGGGGTCCGGGTTCAAATCCCGGTGAGGCATGGATGTTGTGTTTGTCTTACGGCATTGGCTCTCTCCCTTCTCTGGAACCAGTGACCCTAAATTAGGGATGGGCGACTGCTTATAGCCTGTTGAGTTGCCATTAACTCTCCTTTGAGGGAAAAAAAATATAGTTGACACTTTAAATGCATGTAAAAATCTAGTGAATTATTACACTCGTCGTCAGAAAAAAAAAAAAGTTACACCGAGAAGGAAGCAACCGACAGGAATAAAACTTGGTGTGTAAGTTTTCGTGAGACATGCAAATTATTCAAGTATCACGCTCGGCTGCACATATGACGTAATCAAGGTGGGGTCGTAGTGCTGTGCCTGACTGGCTATATAAGGTTGTACCATTGCGTATGCTTGCCATTCTTACTCATGCTGTTGTGTTGGTTGCATCCTTTGTAAGTGAAGTATGCATCGGAAAAAATTCAGAAGCAATTCGAGCAGTTGGAGGAGTTTGATAGGGGCCACATCTTTGGTCTCCAGGTATCGAGGTATTGGATGGTCTTTCTGCCATATTGATTGTGCGGATATCACCATAGCATGCTGTTGGTTCAGTGGATGGAACAAGGCATGCAGTAACGACAGGAAGGGTCTGGGAGACCTAAACGAACCACGGAGAGAGAGGACCGACATGTTGTCTGACACACGGAGTGACCCAACAGCCACGATTGCAGATATTCAGCAAGAAGTGGTGCCTTCCGTGCACCGTCCGATTAGTGCCTGCACAACATGGGACTACACGCATGCAGACCATTATGATGACTATTCTTAACACCATTGCATCGTTGCCAAAGACTGCAATGGTGTCGTGCCAGACTGTCATGAAGCCACTCAAAATGACAGCAGGTGATCTTCAGCGACAAGTCCCAGTTTTGTCTTAGAGGAGACTACTACCGAATCAGTGTGTGGAAGCACCATGGTCAGGGCCAAAATGAAAGGTTTGTTGTCAAGCATCACACGTCCAGAAGGCCTGGTGTCATGGTGTGGGGTGCAATTGCCTATGATGCCAGATCACCTTTGGTGTTCATTACAGGAAAAGGTGCTGCAACCAGTGCCCCCACCTTATCTGAACGCTCACTTTGGTGCGATTTTCCAACAGGACAACACTCATCCACATACCGCTGCTGTCTTGAGAGCTTGCCTTCAAGGCACTGACACTCTGCCATGGCCAGCCGCATCGCCAGACCTATCGCCGGTTGAAAATGTGTGGGATCCTATCGGAGGCGCTATCCACACTCCACCCCTACTGCACAATCTTCAAGAACTGAGTAAGAAGATTTAAGCTGCATGGGATGGCTTATTGCATGACATCATTAGGAACCTGTACAATTCCATGCCAAGATATCTGGCATGCTGTGTGAGCAAACATGGTGGCCTGACGACATACTGAGAGACACTACTTATTGGTGTGTAGCTCCATCAGTATTGGTTATATCAATCTCAATGTTTAATCATTTATTGTTCCTGGTAACCTTTACCTTCCTTTCGAACAGCATTGCACGTCCTTCTGGGTGCAACTATTTTTTTGACGATGAGTGTATGTTAGGTATTATATAAGTGTTGTGTTCAGCTGCTACCATGGAGACAACACCCTCAGAAAACTTTAGAATTGTATTCTTCTGGGGCAGGAACAAAACCTGTAACTTTTGCTGGGGTATTTTAATTACTACACCACCCCTTTTCAATTATAGGAATCAACAAATACCAGATTGCACTGGTTGTAGTAGCAGCAAACATTCTATCCAGGCAAGGAATCACCAGTTCTTCAGATAATGCTATGAAGATTAAATCTTCTCGAATACAGGGCAAGCATATTTCTTTTCACAGAAATGCCATATTCAGCTGTTACAGTGTATGAGCATGAGATACATTTTCGATATCTTGTAATGTGGACTGTCTGTTGAATCTTATTTATTATTGTTTTTTTCTTTCTGTAGAATGTTACTCCCAGAAGAGTTCGCAAAGCTTTGCATGAAGCTTGGGGATCTGTTGATGTTAGTGCCAGCAGATCTGTAGCAACTTGCATGTTTAATGGGAGCGAGATGGCAGGAATAAATGTTGGTTTGCAAGTAAGTTGTGTGTAAACCTAGTTTTTTTTTTTTAACAGTATTGAACAGTTTCTAATGCAAACAATTTGAACTAAGTGTGTTGTAATGGATTGTTGAGGATTGCAAAAAAGAATGTAATTTCATTTGAAAAACTTTTAACCACTAGACAAACTCTTAAGGTATCTTAATTTATCAGCGTAAAAACTGATTTGCTAAAACATAGTTATTTTTGTCTCACTATAAAAATAGAATTGTGAAATGTAATAACTTCAATGAGTATTTAATATGTAAATCTGGTTAAACTCGTATATAGCTATGCAAAAAGCTAAATTAATTCTTGATTTTGATTTCAAAGCATTTATTGAATCGAATGGAGCAATTAAAAACCTGGTCAGAAGGCTGGAAAGATTACTACATAGGGCAGAAAGTACAAGTGCAAAAATATTTTGTAATTATATTCCAAATGCAACATGAATGACTATGACAGCCAAGTAATATTCATTTAGTGTGTATGTAAAGCTGGTAATTTCATTACTAGTGAAGTTGTAATGAACTTAATTTGATAGCATATGGTTGCTGAGGAAAATAAAAGTAGAATTTCATATGATTTTTTCTGGAATATTAAAACAAATAAATCAGCATGAAATATGTGCTTTCTCTAAATGCAGGCTTAGAATTTATACTCTCCTTGAAAATCGATGTGTTATTTTAAAGGTTTTGAACATGTGCTGGAAAAAATTATAAACCCTGGAAGTGTGACTCGTTAATGTTAAATCACTTGCATGCATTGTGAATCACCAATGTCTTGTCCCAGTGTTTAAGCTGGATTTTTGGCTATTTTCTCAGCAAAATGCTATGCAGATTAGCAAAATTTACAGTTCCATTTTTTGCTATATATTTACATATGGAAATACGAGCACAGTGATGCATTGGATAAATAAAATTTTGTTCTTTAAATTATAGAATTCAAGAATAAAAACAAATAGGCTTTTTTACACTTCTAATTTTGATTTAAAAAAATGCTGAAGCATGCAGTTTGCTCAGTCCTAGGCTTTTTATATACAGTAATACTTCGAAAATCCGGCATCAACGGGACCGGACGAGTGCTGAATTTATGAAAATTCAGGATTTTTGAAGCCATCCCAAAACTGCATAACGAACGTTACGTGTAAAGCACGTGCTTACACGTAACAGGTAACTTTAACAAAAATTTGTGTTTCTGCACCTTATAAATATATATGCAGGGGTTGCGCTGCTGATAGCATTCTTTGCAATTTGCGAAAAGAAAAAAATCATTTTGGCGGTGGAAAAACAAGTTTTGGTGAAAATATTGGCGATTACCTTTTTATACTATTTATTATAAAACTGTAGGAAAATAATGAATTTGGCAAATAAAAAAACAGAGCAACCGCTAGGACTAAGCGATATATTGTTACATTGCGAAAACCCGATGTGAATTTTACATCGATGTTATGGTTTTTCGACTGATGAAACTATAATACATCGTGAAGGGGATTACTGCAATGCATCATGAAGGACGATGTAGATGTCATTATACGATCAAATCCACATACTGCCACCACCAAGCACAGATCTTCATTGCACGTTCGACACTCATTTGCAACGCACACACTGATTCGTCGCATCATTGGTCCGCGTCACTTCAGGGCGGCCCAATGAGATGACGAATTTGAGAAACCTCCCGATGTTAGACGTAGACGGCTCTCGGCAATTCGCACGCTGAGATCAAATGATCTCGTGATGTGTTGTTGAGACGGTACACCGAGAGATTTTGCATGGTTACTGGTAAAACATCGGATTATCTCACGAAAATGAAATCAGAAAAGTGCTGGATTTCTGAAGTTGCCGGTTTTCCAAATGCCGGATTTTTGAGGTTTTACTGTATTTTTACAAAGCCACAACCGACGACACACTGGTTGACCCGAACCAAAACTGCGCATGCAAGCTCCTGGGGTGGCTAGTCACCTCTTTCCTGATCCATCTTAGCACAGAGCCCTTGGAAAGGTGCCCTTGTACTTGGGAGAAAAGACAACGAGATGGAAAAATGACAACATAGTAAAGCAGCGTGTGACTGCCATGACGGGGAAGGGTACCAAGTCAGCAGGGTGAAGCAGTGATGACGGAATAAAAAAATAACGGGGATAAAAACAAAATGCAATAATGAAGCAGGGGTGGGTGCGATGACGGGGAAAGAAACCAAGTTAGTGAGGCAAAGCAGTAATGACAACAACAACAAAAGAAAAAGAAAAAAAAAAAAAGCAAGGGTGAAGCAGGGATGAGCAGGATAATGAATGAAAAAAGGACGGGGAAACATTCGCTTTTTGGCGATGCAGTGGGGACTTTTTGTTGCAAAATTACTGTCTTTATCTCGATTTCGCAAAAACGCGAGCGACACCTTTAAACACTGTCTTGTACTTCAAAAATAAAATATTGCCCTCTCTTCATAATAACAGATTTTTTTACTTGAAATTTATTTGTGAGAAACTTCCACATATATTTCAATTGCCATGGATGCTTTACACATCAGGTTTTGTGTGTAAAGTACAGAGCTGCCTGCTATTAAAGATTTTCCATAATTTTTATGGATTATCTGCTGACTTTATGACATCGCAGACCTTACGAAACAATTCACTTCTGACCTATCTGCTGTGAAGTTCATGAATTTGCCACCATTTGCTCTAACAGACCAATTTTTGCACCAGATGATCAGGGCTTCAGTTTATGAACAGCTCCTCAGTTGTCTTTTTTCCAGTACTTGCAAATGACTACTTCCCTTGTTTGGTAAGTGTCTCACTGTTTGATGGGCAGATTGATTCTTAAGCCATTCATAATGGGGGAAATAAAAAATAATTTTAAAGTGAAGTATTTCCTTTTGCAGAAGCAGTTCCATTTGTCGTGGATATTTCTTCAGCTATTCAGTGCCATCATCTTGGCATCAGCTCGCCTGAAAGAGGTCAATAGTAGCAAAGTGGCTAATGTATGTTTACAATTCTTGTTGAAATGCTGTCTTTACAGAGCATGCTAAAGAAATATTTTTTTTTTACCATGTCAATTTCAGGCACGAGATTTTTGCTGATTCGTAGAATTATGTTTTTTTCTCATTTGAGTCATTCTTAAACTCAATGCAAAACTGAAGATAATTTTGGGGGAGGGGGAGGGTCATTTGTGGAAATAACATATTCTGTCTTTCAAAGCATTTGGAAACCGTAGTTAGGTGGACGGAAGATTTTTCCTGTAATTGTAGCTTTTATCTCCCAATTTTGCCTTTTTGCAGTGTTATTATGCATCATCTTATTGCATAAATGTGTACATTTGAGCTTGGAACAGTAGACAACAATTTCCAAAAACAGATATTAGATGAACTGAAATTTTAGCTGTAATCTTCCAGCATGAGATTCTTTTGCGAAATTCCGCTTTTAACATCACTATTTTGGCCATTCTTTAGATTGACTCAAAAATTGTTGGTGGTGAAGGGAGGGGGGGGGGTCTTCTGAAAACAGAATTCCATCTTTTGAAAATGTAAGTTGTTCCCACTTCCTGTATTGTTAAATGTTAGCACTTCATCTTGATGAGGATAGAAAACAGAAGTGACAAAGTTGGAAAATTATGAAGAATTGATGCATAGTGTTAATTTTCTTTTTTTACTGATATACAACTCCAAGAGTTGGCCGCTTTAAAAATATCTAAATTTGCTAGAGTATCGAAGGAAGGGTGTGAAGGAAAAGGGTTTTCTTTTTAAATTTGGCTAGACTTAGTTATTATGCTGTGTGCTTTCATCAATACACACACATCTGAATGACTTGAACATGTTTTCATGCTGATAGTGTGTATGTACAGTATTCTTTACATAATTTAACAATGCACATAAAATCATTGAAAAAAGTTCCCTGAATTACATTTGCTAATTTGTGTACAAACTGATTACATAAATCTTTATCAGTCTCATTGCAGATTCTTTTTCAAATTTAACATAAAAAAAAAATTGATTTCCACGAACAAACACGCCGTGCTTGTATATTATATAAATTGCACAAGCTTTTTACTTTTCTGCATTGCAACAGTGCAATTAATTGTCATCCATGTGGTCACTACTTCAACAAATTGAAAATTATTATGCCAGAGAGTGGGGATTTCCAGGTTTCAGTGTGAGTATGGTACTATTACACCACATAAAAAAATTGCCATTACTAACTGTGAGCTGTATGTAATGGTATAATTTCTGTCTTCAGAACATTATGTAGATCTGTTCTCTGGTAACTTCCCATGACAGTAGTTGGCTTCATTTTAATAGTAGAAGTGCCTAAAGATAAACAGATGGACTTGTTGGCTAGCACAATAATTGTCAAAGGATGACAAAATGTTTTCTGTGGAATGGTGTTACATGCATTCTAACCACTTGATATACAGACGTGAAAGAACATATTGCTGCTGTATAGTTTTGTTGAAATGAAGGGAAGCTTTAGTATTTCATGTTCTGCCTTTTTTTATTTTTTTTTTTTATTTTTCCAGTTGCACTTTAAATTCTATTTATATATTGACTGTTTTTTTTGTTGCTAATTCTTTTGTTTTGCAATTTTATTGTTTTAGCACTTGCAAAATCCTCGGATCGCACAGCGCATACAATTTGATGATATACTATGCCCTGATTCTCCTTCAGAGGTAAGTTTTCCTGTCTTTTAAGAATGGGGATTGGGAAAATCTTTTTGCATGCTATGAAAGTCTTGCTTTTCTACATTATATAATGTGTAATGCTAAGTTAAATATACCTAGAACTACAATACATGTACAGAGCAAATTTAGTTTACAAATCTTATTATATAGTAATGCTCGGTGTTAGAAATGTCATATAAAAACTGTCTTAAATATTTCATAATTAATACAAGAAAGTTTTTATTGGAATATGTATTTAATATACAGCAATTACTTTGCTATGAAATCATAATTTAGAATGTAAAGCAACTCATCCAAATGTTGCAAGTTCAAAACTTTTAGTACCAATTTGTGCAAACATTCCTGATATCTATAGAATTTTCAGGGTGCAAAGTCTCACCCTGTAACTTATTTCTCCCAAGCACTTGGGGCAAAGTATAGTTCATCTTTTACTTCTGCTTGGTTATTGGAATTTTTTTTTCCCACCAAATTGGTTATCTGAAAGACAAAACTTAAGGTGTGCAACACCACGATTAATTTTGCTTTTCTGTTTTAAAATTTGGAAATGCTCGATAGTAGTTCGTTGTCATGTGATTCAAATAGGTGAAATTTGCAATTTTTTTCAGCAAAAATGTCTTGAATTAGCCGGAATCATCAAGTTGGCAAAGCGTTCACTGTCATTCCTCTATACCAATAGGGTGTTCAGTCATGCATGTTTTTGGCACAGACCATTTAAATTTTTGCTTGTGATAAACTTTCTCCATACAATTTTGCTTTTCCAATAATGCCCGACTACTCACCTTCAGTCTACCTCTTAATCTTTGGCTTGGTATCCATACCCTCTCAAATGCTTCCTTCTACACAAGAAATTTCCAGCTCTATTCTTATGTCTATGTGATCAGTTGTGTTTCACCACTGGATTCACCTATTTTCCCTCCTGTAAATAACCATTTTACACAAGTTCAGTTCTCAGGACAACCTCTTTCATAGTGAAAATATTGTAATACAGCTGGATAAGGCACGTTGTCTAGTTCCTTTTCAAACTTTCTAGTCTTACTAATAATCACATCCAGATAATTAAAATCTTTTGACTTTTCCCCTGTATTACACAATTAATATTTGGTGTTTGATTTAGATTTATCAACATTGGTTATGATCCCAAATTTTTCATATGATGCTCAGCTGAAAGTTATTTACATACTTAGATGTCATCCCCATATGGTAGAGCAATTTGTGTATACTTATTCAGCTGGACATCATAGAGTGTTAAATTATTGTGCTTTTCATAGTTACAGTATTACAGATTCATGATATTTGTAAGAACAGAATAGGCAGTCTGTTGTTCACCTACAGAAAAGCAGCTGAATGTAAAGGTTTGAAGTTTTGGCATAATCTCTGGAAAGCTTTTTTTAAAATTATGTTTGGGGCAATCTCTAAGAAAAGTGAAGAACTAAAAGGCACTGCCAATATAGCAGGCTGGACTGTAATGATTAAAGCCTATTAAATGCAAAAGTTAAATTTATTGACTTTACTCAGAGATATTTTTTGAAATGTTCTTACCTTTAGTTGACAATCAATGCCTCGTTCCACAATTTTTTTTTTTTTTTTTTTTTTTTTTTTTAGAGCGTTGCACTGTTTATCTTAATGTCTAAACAGTCCAATCTGAAAAATTCTTTTGTCGGAGAGTGTTGCGTTTCTGGTAAACCATATTTCGCATATAATTTCTAATTTTTCTTAACACACAATTTCACAACTAGTGGGCGAAACACTTCTTTTTCTTTCATGCATTGCTGTGTTTTTTTCAACGTCAGATTTGAAAAATTCTTTTAACATTGGATACCATTTACTTTGAAATTTTTTGCTTCTTTTTTGGGGAGGGGGTTTAAAGTCACTTTGCATAGTATTCATGTTAGGGGGCATATATGTAAAAAACTTTTTCATGTTATCTATACTCTAATTGCCACATGTAGAAGATTATTCTATTATATAGCTTTTGCTAAGAATTTATAGTTCTGTCACCAAGGGGGTGTTAGCATATATTTAAATCCCTTGGTTCGATTCCTTTACCTTTAATATTTCGTCTCTATTTTTTTATTCCAATAATTCACAGCTTTCTCATTCTAGTGGTAGTAAAGTTATATTGTGTTTTCCTCCATATAATTAAAAAAAAAAAATTCAGCCTGTGATGACAAATATCTTCTGTATAGAATGTGTGATTTTTCATAACATACAATTTGTCATTAGTGGCTACTTCCAGTTTCAGAAATTTGGGTAACTTTTTTACTATGTACTGTTCACATTGCATAATGTAAATGCATACCCTTTTTGATAAGAATTTACTTTGAAAAACATTCTTATTTGGTCACAACCTTGACTAACATGCTAGTGCTACCTTGTATGTACAAATCAAAAAGATATTTTGCTGGCTTCTAACCATTTCACCTTTGAACATCGTGATAAGGGGGCAAAGTCATGTAATTTTCAAGACTGTTAGAAAGTGCATCCAAGTTGGAAGAAATTATTGAATCTGACTTGGACCTTTTTTTATACTGTGGTTTTTACTGTTTCCAATATTAAGATGCTGTTCTACTTTCCACCATGAACCAAGTTAGATATGTTGCCAATTTCAAAAATGTTTTTTTGGGGGGGGGGGTGACCGTGTACCTCACATTGATGTAGTACTTAATAAGCAAAATTGTGCTGTTCTGGTGAAGCATTATCATATCAAGAGATAATGATAGCCATGGGGAGCTTACAGAAAATGGAACAGCATTGTTTAGTTTTAAGTTACCCTAAAGGTAAAATTCTTTATCCATTATATGTAGTTAAGTGTTTGTGCTGAGATTATAAGCCCTCAAGACAATTGTGTCATATGCAACATCCTTTTATGTATACTTCTATCACAGATGAAGAGAGAATAAGTGTAATCAATGCACTGAATTTTATTCAGGATAACAAGTACTTTAACCTCAATTATCAGGTGCCCCGATGGGATCACATATTTCAGGTCTACTCGCAGAGGTTATCTTACCGAATATTGAAGAGGGATTATTATCAAACACAAAACAATTCTTACTTTTATTATTTATAAGGTATGTTGATGATATTTTGATCCTGTGGCAATATTTTGATGACGAATTGAACAACTTCATAAATGTAATAATTTCTACCCTACTATTGAAGTTACAGTCGAAAAAGAAAGAAATCAACAATTAAATTACTCCAAAACGCAATATTCCATTTTTTGAGAATCATCTTACATTCCAGCTATCATTCCATATAACTCCAGCCTTTTATTTTTTATATCCGAAGAGCTATTTCACACTCATCAGCAAGTGGATCTGAAAAGAAGGAACTAAATTGGATAATAAACTTCACTACAAAAAATCCCTTATTCATCAATTTACAGAAAACTTAAAAATCAGAATGATAGTACACTGAACGAAAATGGGAAATTTCCGTATATTCCACCTATTTTTCATATCCCTAAAAAGGAGTGCCAGAAGCATAACATGGTTCTTGCTGAAACAGTGACAGATATTTCAAATGAACTGACAAACAATCATGAAAAGAGGCCTATATGAAACACAGCTGGTGTCTAGGCTATCCCAACGACTAAAGACAATCATCCTGATAAAATTTATATCGGTAGTACCAAAAGACAATTGGGTACAAGCGTGAAGAGAAGACAGCAGTTAATACAACATTGTATACATAACCTAGCTTATCCAGACTGGGAGAACGTTAAAGACCCATCAGCAAATATTAACTTCTGGGGCAGTTATCATAGAAAAGACCAAGAATATAAATTGTAACTTGAATGCACCATCTGATTTAACTTATGCATGGAGACACAGTCAGCAGGATATATTTTAAAGTTTAAAATGTTGAAGAAAAATGCCAGGTAATGTTAATATTAATGCAGAACAAAAAGGAATGGAAAGGAAAGGAAAGCATCGAATGATCGATAGATGGCACTTTCTGACCTAAGTATACGTACACCTCCTGCCATATGCGTGTGCAGTTTTCTGACGTGTAAAACCAGGGTGAGGAGCCTAGTTAAGCCTCAGAGATCAAGTGCAGTTGCACTAAACAATGAACCTTGAAAATGACTGCAACTGGGACAGTCGAAGTCGGTTGGTGAAAATGAATATATTGTCGTGGTCAGCCTGCTTCAGTAAATTTTTTATCGTAATTTAACCTACTTCGATGAACATTGTTGTGCTCGTCCTACTTCAATTTAAGTACATTTTAATTCTCCTTTATGTTTAAAAATTTTGGTTTTTCATTCGACGTTGAACATTTCATTTTAAACTTCAAAATATATCCTGCTGACTGTAATATCTGTAGGGGATTAATATGGTCTAATATCTCTTCAATATTTCATATGAGCAACCGCATTTGCTTTCCTTGTTTGCACATAAGGATTAAATTTATTGCAAACCCATTTTGCTCTTGCATTATGACAGATTGGGGAGTGACAATTTAACATAATGACATTATATGACCGGCAGTGCCTTTCTCAACAATCTGCACCTGATGTAATGTAAGTTGTTACTTTTTTTCACAAATTGTTAGACTTATGTGATTTTGTTATCATGAGTGTTAGTGATTTTAGACCAGTAACTATTAAGGGTTGACCCAATGATATATAAATAAATACAACATGTGAAACAGTATAGGCTAGTACATAGTACTTATATCAAATTATTAATACTTTTATGTAGTTCTTCATTGGCCCCAGTTTCTTGACTTTTGATTAAAACAGTTTAACAACAGCGTGACAGTATAAGGTTAAAAGTAAAGTAATATAACAGAAATTGAGTGATTGGATAAAAGTATGTTAATGAAAAAAACCATGAGGAATAACCACTCACCATAAAGATCATGGTAACCTCCAATGGACCAAACACTTCCAACACGTCAATTCATCGTGATGTAACTGGGCTTCCACAGGTTTACAGACCTCTTGCTTACGCTTCTTATTTTCGGGTGTGAAACATCGTTTTTTTCCTTTGCCTTATAGTATGTTACTATAATGCTTGTCAATTCGATAAAAATCATACATACAACTCATTCATACAATTCAAGTAAAAACTATGTACATAAACCTTACATTCACAGGTGATTAAACCTTAGTCAACTCTAATTATGGAACTCCTCCTTCTGTTTCACAACCTCTGCTACTCCCACTGCAATTGTCACACCCATTCAGCCCCGCACATCCAATCCTCTAGTACTTTCGACAGATCCCTGTCATCTTCAGGAGGCAGGTGTGTCTCATCCGCCCACCGCAGCTCAAGTGAGCAGAGCCATCGAGGCCCGGGCCCTAGTCGCTATCTCTGAATCGTTGTGTTCTGGCGCCATCTATTGTCCCTGCTGCTCTTTTTTCTCTCTTTCTTTTTACGCTGCTGTTCAATTTTTATTATGGCTTTCCATTGTTCGTTTAAGTTATTTGGCTCATTAATGTTGCATAATCTTGATCTGTTTTTTTCAATTAACACTGATTCTGCAATTCTTAACTGCTTTTCGTTTTTACAGCTCTTAATAATTTTAATATCTTCAAACCTTGGACATTTTTGATTTTCCATACAGTATTGGGTCAATGCTGTCTTAGCCTCTTTTTTGTTCCAATTATTAATATGCTGATTCAATCTATACTTTAATTTGTTCTTGGTGCTGCCTATATATGACACAGGTGGTTGCTGGTTTATTGGGATTTCATAAATTCCTGCTCTATCTAATTGGCTAATTTTTTCATTTTTAATCACTAAATTTTTTACAGTAAGTACCTGATTTCCTACCTGTATGCCATACTTGCCACAAACTTTATTAATTTCTGCTGAAACATTTTCTATATATGGCATTGCTCCCACATATTTTACAAGTTTTTTATCACTCTTGACCTTATTGTAACCTTGAGTTACTTCATAAATCCATTTTTTTTAATACCTGTTTAGGGTATCCAAAAGCATATGCAATTTTTTCAATATATTCAATTTCTTCTTTTCTATACTGTTCAATTGATGAATGTGTTAAACTTCTTTTAATTAGTGTTTTAATACTATTTCTTTTATGTGTTAATGGATGTGATGACTGAAATGGTATAAGTACTGGGATATATGAAGATTTTCTATGCACTCTGAATTGTAAACTCTCATCTGTTTTAATAATCAAAACGTCCAAAAATGCCAAAGTATTGTCATGTTCTTGTTCTACTGTCAGTTCTATAGATGGATAAATTTCACTATACTTTTTTGTCAAGTCCTCAAGTTCATCATTTTTTAGCCTGGATGACAGAAAAATGTCATCAACATATCTGCAGTATATCAGTGGTGGATCCTCGAGTTTACTTATTATTTTTTCCTCAATGTCACTCATTATAATTTCAGCAAATAAAGTTGACAGTGGTGACCCCATAGGTCCACCATGATTTTGTTTGTACATCTTGTTGTTAAACTTAAAAATGTTATTTTCATATCATCATCATCATCATTGTCAACCATTATCAATCCACTGCTGGACGAAGGTCTCCCCAAGTTTCCTCCACAACGGTCTGTCTTGTGCCAGTCTCCTCCATGTCACTCCCGCATATTTACGAATTTCATCCACCCATCTCCCATGTGGTCTTTTTCTGGGTCTTTTCCTGTCCCTTGGAATCCAATCTAAAATTTCGGCTGTCCATCTATGGTCTGTCCTTCTGGCAGTATGTCCAGCCCATTGCCATTTCAGGGATTTAACTCTGATCATGATGTCTTCCACTCTCGTCATTTTTCGGATCCACGAGTTCCTCTTCTTATCTCTCCTGGTTATACCAAGCATGCACCTCTCCATGCTACTTTGAGTTGTCTGCAGCTTTTGTATGTCTCTTTTAGTTAAGGTCCACGTCTCTGCACCATACGTAAGCACTGGAAGGATGCATTGATCAAACACTTTTCTTTTTAAGACATAATGGCATATTGCTCTTAAAAATTATGCTGTTTCTTCCAAAAGCTCTCCAGGCAAGTTTTGTACGCCGATTAATTTCTTCATCAATGTGACCCTCACTTGATATCTGCTGTCCAAGATAAACATACGTATCTGTTATCTCCAGTTTTTCTCCATCAATCGATAAATCTTCATTTCTTGTAAAAGCATTGAACATCACTTTTGTCTTCTGAAAGTTCATTTTTAATCCCACTTCTTTACTCTTGTCAGCAAGTTCCTGGATCATACTCTGCAGCTCTGATGGGGTAGTTGCAAAAATGACTACGTCATCAGCAAAACGAAGGTGGGTTAGATAATCTCCATTAATCTTTATCCCTTTGTTTTCCCAGTTCAGTGATTGAAAGACATTTTCCAATGTGGCATTAAAGAGCTTCGGAGATATGGTGTCACCTTGTCTCACTCCCCTTTCCAATTTTTATGTGTGTTGTATTTTCAAACAGCCGAATCTTTGCACTTGCATTTTCATAGATGTTATTAATAATATTAATGTATGCATCTTCAATACCGCAGGATTTCAGAGCCGTGGTAACTGCTGATGGTTTCACCGAATCAAAGGCTTTTTCATAATCGATAAAAGCCATGCACAATGGAAGTTCATATTCCCTCGCTTCTTTCAATCAGTTCTCTCAGTACGTGGATATGATCTATTGTGCTGTAGCCACTCCTGAATCCAGCTTGTTCTCTCGGTTGAGCCATGTCCAGTGTTACCTTCAAGCGGTGTGAAAGAACTTTAGTGAAGATTTTATAAACCACTGATAGGAGGCTGATAGGTCTGTAGTTCCTGAGATCCTCAATGTCACCTTTTTTATGTAGCAGGATCATTGTAGCATTGTTCCAATCCTCAGGAATCTTCCCTTCATTAAGGCATCGAGTGAAAATTTGGGCGAGTACTGTTTCAATTTCCAAAGAAAGGTAACTTGATCACGCTTAGTTACGTTAACTAAAACTTTTACAAAAGTTCTGAAGCTTCGACCCATCTTAGGTCTTCATCACGCAATGGAGGACTAAAATTGTTGCCAGATTCTACATTTGAATTTTTCCTATTTTGTTGCCAAAACTTAGAATTGATCTCCAGATCAACGGAATGTAGAGAGGAGATTCGGAGTTGCAAGTCATTGAGTTGAAAATAATTTCTATGCTTTCACGGTAACGGAGGGCAAACGATTGTCAAACGGCTAGCAATTCGCTTTTGCTTCCAGTGGGGAACTGCAGATGTGTCTTCCATTGTCAAAATAGACAAGGCAGTGTTGGGATTGCCTTTCGAAACATCTTTTCTGTGTTCTAAAATTCTATGGCTAATGCTCTCTGTATGTGCTTCCAATGTATAAGCTATCCCCAGTAGAAGAAGAGATAGGAATGCAGTAAACTCCTGGGAGGTTCAGGCTTTCAACTTTGTCCCTATCCCTTTGTAGAAGTTTCAAGATGTTTGGGGTAGATTTAATGGCAAGATGGTGCAACCAAAACTTCTAAAAGGATCTGTAACTTATAAGCATAGGAAGGATGGTAAGGAACAGAACCACAGAATTTCAGGTCTTCTCTTGTGAGGAAGGAGGCATTCTGATTTTCGAATGGTTTTCATATTTCTTTATGAGGGAGCACTGTAACAGCAGGGAAACATGAGAGAGGGCTGTGTAGAAATTTTGGAGAGTTCTTCTTGAAGAGAGAGTTGGTTGTTGCAAATGATATGAGCTCTGTGGATGTAGGACTTCACGCTGCAGCTTGTAGAGATGCAGGGTGCAAGATTTGTAGGGAATGATGTTAGTGGCTGCAGAAGGTTTTCGATAGACGGAACGAGTAATGGAGAGATCAGCGTTTCTGCAGATAGATACATCCAGGAAATCAATTTTGTGATTTACTTTCCTTAGATATAGTGAGCTTAATGGAAGGAAATTTTTCTGTAATGGAGTTGATCAGTATCTGTAGCTCAGACTCGGAATGTGGCCAGCTAATGAAAAATGTCGCCTACATATCTTAACCATAGGGAAGGTTGAAAAGGGTGTAGAGGAATTATGGAAACTTCAATATGTTGCATGTAGATTTCAGCAAGCAGAGGGGAAAGAGGTAGCCCATGGGGAGACCAGATTGTTGCCTATACAATTTTGTTGAAAATAAAACAACTGTGTTGATGAATAGTGTGGAAACAATCATAAAGATCTTGATAAGAGGATCGGGGTTCAAACTGAAGAATCAATTTTTCATGAGGAGCATGTAGGAATCAAAATATGGTACAGAGGGAAACAAAGATTCTACATCAAGAGTATACAGATTATCACAAGTGGGGAAAGGAATTAGGAAGGTTGTGGATGAAGTTTGAAGTGAGACAACTGTATGAGGATGGTTGGTTATTTGCGTTTGTGGACCAATCTCTTTTCAAGGTTTACAGCTGGAGAAAACGAATATTCCACTAAAGGTCTGATGGGGTTACCAGCTTTATGCAGTTTCACTTGCAGGAAGAGCCTGGGAGTTCTAAAGTAAGGAGGGGGTGATATATCACCAAGGAAGGATTGAAGAGTTTCTTAGCTAATCTGTCAACTGAGTTTTTGAGTGAGTTGGTGGTGTCTGACTGTAAAGGATGCAGTTAGCAGATGTAAGAAAAGAAAGCACTTTTTGGTTTAGAGTTTTCTTTACCAATGATGACTGGGCAACCAACTTTATCTGCTTTTGCATACGGCTAGGTCATTTTCTTGAATAAATGACCTGAATTCTTTTAAACAAGAGGAAGAGACTTGATTGGCACAGAATTTTGCTTGGATAAGATAACAGCAGCGTTGGCACGAAGGGATAGGCTGCTGAACAGTCTCAGTTCTGTGGATGGCTGATTCTATAACAGAAACAGTTTGTGGAAGATTGATAGGAAGAGCAGGTGAAAATTTTGGGCCTAATGATAAGAATTTATCCAAGCTAGGAGGAATAGTGACAGAAGAAAGATTTACATACTTTGGCTTGTCAGTAGAGGCTGATGACGGAGATGTTGCTCGACTTTTTTGCTTGGAGAGTAGAAAATTGAATTTCTTTTGTATGGCGAGCATATTCTTTACTTCTATTGTTGAGAGAGTTTGGTTGATGCGAACCATGAAAATATCAAGCAACCAAACTCTCTCAACAATAGAAGTAAAAGAATATGCTCGCCATACAAAGAAATTCAATTTTCTACTCTCCAAGCAAAAAAGTCGAGCAACATCTCCGTCATCAGCCTCTACTGACAAGCCAAAGTATGTAAATCTTTCTTCTGTCACTATTCCTCCTAGCTTGGATAAATTCTTATCATTAGGCCCAAAATTTTCACCTGCTCTTCCTATCAATCTTCCACAAACTGTTTCTGTTATAGAATCAGCCATCCACAGAACTGAGACTGTTCAGCAGCCTATCCTTCGTGCCAACGCTGCTGTTATCTTATCCAAGCAAAATTCTGTGCCAATCAAGTACTCTTCCTCTTGTTTAAAAGAATTCAGGTCATTTATTCAAGAAAATGACCTAGCCGTATGCAAAGCAGATAAAGTTGGTTGCCCAGTCATCATTGGTAAAGAAACTCTAAACCAAAAAGTGCTTTCTTTTCTTACATCTGCTAACTGCATCCCTTTACAGTCAGACACCACCAACTCACTCAAAAACTCAGTTGACAGATTAGCTAAGAAAGAAACTCTTCAATCCTTCCTTGGTGATATATCACCCCCTCCTTACTTTAGAACTCCCAGGCTCTTCCTGCAAGTGAAACTGCATAAAGCTGGTAACCCCATCAGACCTTTAGTGGAATATTCGTTTTCTCCAGCTGTAAACCTTGAAAAGAGATTGGTCCACAAATGCAAATCCCTGGCAGCCAACCATCCTCATACAGTTGTCTCTACTTCAAACTTCATCCACAACCTTCCTAATTCCTTTCCCCCTTGTGATAATCTGTATACTCTTGATGTAGAATCTTTGTTTCCCTCTGTACCATATTTTGATTCCTACATGCTCCTCATGAAGAAATTGATTCTTCAGTTTGAACCCCCCGGTCCTCTTATCAAAGATCTTTATGATTGTTTCCACACTATTCATCAACACAGTTGTTTTGTTTTCAACAAAATTGTGTATAGGCAACAATCTGGTCTCCCATGGGCTCACCTCTTTCCCCTCTGCTTGCTGAAATCTACATGCAACATATTGAAGTTTCCATAATTCCTCTACACCCTTTTCAACCTTCCCTATGGTTAAGATATGTAGACGACATTTTCATTAGCTGGCCACATTCCGAGTCTGAGCTACAGATACTGATCAACTCCATTACAGAAAAATTTCCTTCCATTAAGCTCACTATATCTAAGGAAGTAAATCACAAAATTGATTTCCTGGATGTATCTATCTGCAGAAACGCTGATCTCTCCATTACTCGTTCCGTCTATCGAAAACCTTCTGCAGCCACTAACATCATTCCCTACAAATCTTGCACCCTGCATCTCTACAAGCTTGCAGCATTGAAGTCCTACATCCACAGAGCTCATATCATTTGCAACAACCAACTCTCTCTTCAAGAAGAACTCTCCAAAATTTCTACAATAGCCCTCTCTCATGGTTTCCCTGCTGTTACAGTTAACTCCTCATAAAGAAATATGAAAACCATTCGAAAATCGAATCCTTCCTCACAAGAAAGAAGACCTGAAATTCTGTGGTTCTGTTCCTTACCATCCTTCCTATGCTTATAAGTTACAGATCCTTTTTAGAAGTTTTGGTTACCATCTTGCCATTAAATCTACCCCAAACATCTTGAAACTTCTACAAAGGGATAGGGACAAAGTTGAAAGCCTGAACCTCCCAGGAGTTTACTGCATTCCTATCTCTTCTTCTACTGGGGATAACTTATACATTGGAAGCACATACAGGAGCATTAGCCATAGAATTTTAGAACACAGAAAAGATGTTTCGAAAGGCAATCCCAACACTGCCTTGTCTATTTTGACAATGGAAGACACATCTGCAGTTCCCCACTGGAACGAAGCAAAACGAATTGCTTCGTTTGACAATCGTTTTGCCCTCCGTTACCGTGAAAGCATAGAAATTATTTTCAACTCAATGACTTGCAACTCAATCTCTCTCTACATTCCGTTGATCTGGAGATCAATTCTAAGTTTTGGCAACAAAAATAGGAAAAATTCAAATGTAGAATCTGGCAACAATTTTAGTCCTCCATTGGCGTGATGAAGACCTAAGATAAGGTCGAAAGCTTCCAACTTACGAACTTTTTGTAAAAGTTTTAGTTAACGTAACTAGCGTGATCAAGTTACCTTTCTTTGTTAATATTGTTACGTGTTTTGCCCATAATCGTCATGTTTCAATTTCTCCACTTGCTTCTTGTATGATGTCTATAGTAATTCCATCTTCTCCTGGAGCTTTCCCTCGCTTCATGTTCTTGATTGCATGAGCAACTTCTGCTGGGAGGACTGGAAGAACTCTGGGTACCTTTCATGATGTCTGGAGTACATGTATCATCCCTTTCATATAATTTGGAGTAGAAATCATTCACTCTTGTCAAAATTTCGTCTCTATTTCTTGTTATAGAACCATCTTCTTTTCTCAGAGCCATAATCTGTTTTCTTCCCTTACTGAGATGTCCCTTTGCTATCTTAAGGCTTTGGTTGTTTTCAATTGCTTTCCTCACTAGCTCACAGTTGAATTTCCTTACGTCTTCAGTGATACTTTTCGTGTTGTCTTGCATAGCTCTATATATTCCACTTTGGAAGTCACATCTACTTTAGTTGTCCTCATCTCTCTTCTTTTTTGCATCAACATTTTGTTTTTCCTGATAATTTGTTCACATGCAACTTGCTCCTAGACCCAGCTAATTTTGTTGCTGTTTCATTAGAGCTTTTTACTTTTCTGTTAACTTCCGAAATAGTAACCAAAGCTATTTCTGAAGTTAACAGAAAAGTAACCAAAGCTCTAATGGAAACAGCAACAAAATTAGCTGGGTCTAAGAACAAGTTGCATGTGAACAAATTATCAGGAAATATATTTTCATATATATATATCAATTATATTGTACATATATTTTCATATATGTACAATAAAATTTCTCTTAACTCCTCTATTTGTATTGCATTCATTGTCTGTAGCACATACAATTTTTCAATAATTATTTCTATTGCCTGAGGTACTGGTGTGCTAGGAAAAAGATCTCTCACATCCATACTAGCCATATGATATTCACTTAAATCTTGTTTAATTACTTTAATTTTCTCAATAAATTCGTATGTATTCTTCACAGTGAACCTTGTCTTCATGAACACAGGTGCCAAAAATTTGTAGATATTCTTTTCTAGTTTTATTAGTGGGGAATTCCTTTTTGATACAATCACTCTCATAGGTGTATCAGGCTTATGAGTTTTTATTTTTGCAATCATTTTTGGTATTCCAGTACCCATTGGTGGGTATGCTTTCTTTATTTCATCAGGCAAGGTGCTGTGATTTCTTATTCTAGCTAAGTACCTTACTTGAGATTCTGTTGGGTCTTTTGTCAGAATGCTGCAATTTAGTTCTTCTATAGCTCTATTCATCTTTAGATCATATTCAGTTGTGTTTAATATTACAATTTGCCCTGTTTTATCAGCTTCACAGAATTTAATTGTTGGGTCATCTCTTAATTTAATCAGTTGTTCTTTCTCATACTGAATTTTATCTATATGATATTTCTTTTTCTTACTTTTTTCATTAAATTCTTTCAAAACAATTCTATACAGTTTACTTCGAAAATTTTCACGTTCTTCTGCTGGTACACTGCGTGCCATTTCTTCTAAGTTGGGTATTAATTCTTCCGTCCTCGGCAGGCTCCGTGGAAACGCAAATTTTTTACCTCTCTGCAAAATAGCTCTTTGCGTGAAGCTCAAGGTCAAGTTGGAGTTATTCTGATATACCTCATACATATTCTCCCGTTGTTCTTGTACACGTTGTCTGTCAATCATCACGTGCAACTTTTTTTCCATGACTGCTCTTGAGCATTTTTTTTCGTATTCCACGATGTCAAAAATTTCTCTGAAGGTTACATCCAAAATCTCATCTCTCCAATTACCGTCGAACTTTCTATACTTTTTATAACATATCAAATCGATTAAATGTAAACATTTCATATTCAAGTTAAAAATCAGTTTCCTTTTATTGACAATTTCAGCTCTTAATCTCTTTTTTTGGCATTCCTGAATTATTCTATTATCCTTAGCAGTGACTGGGCAATTCCGTATTTTTAAATACTTTGGTGTTATTTCTAGGTCATGGCACGTCACCAAAAATTCTTCTTGATTTTCTGACTTTACTAATTTAATTTTAGCCTTCTTAAACGCCTTAATATCTCTCATCTCGAAGTTGTGAAATTGATTCCTATAGCGCATAATACCAGAGTATGATAGCGACTGCAAACCCCCACCTCAACTATCCCAGCTCAGAATTTTGCGTAATTCTCAATTATTATATTTTGCACTTTTAAGGTATTAACCTTGCAAAGTGCGCATAGTTACGTGCAATTCATAAATGAAAAAACCATGAGGAATAACCACTCACCATAAAGATCATGGTAACCTCCAATGGACCAAACACTTCCAACACGTCAATTCATCGTGATAACTGGGTTTCCACAGGTTTACAGACCTCTTGTTTACGCTTCTTATTTTCGGGTGTGAAACATCGCTTTTTTCCTTTGCCTTATAGTATGTTACTATAATGCTTGTCAATTCGATAATTGAAAAATCATACATACAACTCATTCATACAATTCAAGTAAAAACTATGTACATAAACCTACATTCACAGGTGATTAAACCTTAGTCAACTCTAATTATGGAACTCCTCCTTCTGTTTCACAACCTCTGCTACTCCCACTGCAATTGTCACACCTACCCAACATCCAATCCTCTAGTACTTCGACAGATCCCTGTCATTCAGGAGGCAGGTGTGTTTCACCGCCCAAGTGAGCAGAATCGAGGCTCGGGCCCCAGTCGCACTTCTGAATCGTTCTGGCGCCATCTATTGTCTCTGCTGTTTTTTTCCTTCTTTTTACGTTGCTGTTCAATTTTATTATGGCTTTCCATTGTTTGTTTGTTATTTGGCTCATTAATGTTGCATAATCTTGATCTGTTTTTTTCAATTAACACTGATTCTGCAATTTAACTGCTTTCGTTTTTACAGCCTTTAATAATTTTAATATCTTCAAACCTTGGACATTTTTGATTTTCCATACAGTATTGGGTCAATGCGTCTTAGCCTCTTTTTTGTTCCAATTATTAATATGCTGATTCAATCTATACTTTAATTTGTTCTTGGTGCTGCCTATATATGACACAGGTGGTTGCTGGTTTATTGGGATTTCATAAATTCCTGCTCTATTTAATTGGCTAATTTTTCATTTTTAATCACTAAATTTTTTTACAGTAAGTACCTGATTTCCTACCTGTATGCCATACTTGCCACAAACTTTATTAATTTCTGCTGAAACATTTTCTATATATGTATTGTTCACATATTTTACAAGTTTTTTATCACTCTGACCTTATTGTAACCTTGAGTTACTTCATAAATCCATTTTTTAATACCTGTTTAGGTATCCAAAGTATATGCAATTTTTCAATATATTCAATTTCTTCTTTTCTATACTGTTCAATTGATGAATGTGTTAAACTTCTTTAATTAGTGTTTTAATACTATTTCTTTTATGTGTTAATGGATGTGATGACTGAAATGGTATAAGTACTGGGATATATGAAGATTTTCTATGCACTCTGAATTGTAAACTCTCCTCAATAAAAACGCCCAAAAATGCCAAAGTATTGTCATGTTCTTGTTCTACTGTCAGTTCTATAGATGGATAAATTTCACTATACTTTTTTGTCAAGTCCTCAAGTTCATCATTTTTTTAGCCTGGATAACAGAAAATGTCATCAATATATCTGCAGTATACAGTGGTGGATCCTCGAGTTTATTTATTATTTTTTCTCAATGTCACTCATTATAATTTCAGCAAATAAAGTTGACAGTGACCCATAGGTCCACCATGATTTTGTTTTGTACATCTTGTTGTTAAACTTAAAAATGTTATTTTCATATATGTACAATAAAATTTTCTTAACTCCTTTATTTATTGCATTCATTGTCTGTAGCACATACAATTTTTCAATAATTATTTTCTATTGCCTGAGGTACTGGTGTGCTAGGAGAGTTTCATTATCCATATTAGTTATATGATATTCACTTAAATCTTGTTTAATTACTTTAATTTTCTCAATAAGTGTATGTATTCATCACAGTGAACCTTATCTTCATGAACACAGGTGCCAAAAATTTTATTCTTCTAGTTTTTTGAAAAATTCCTTTTTGATTACAATCACTCTCATAGTATCAGGTTTATGAGTTTTTATTTTTGCAATCATTTTGGTATTCCAGTACCCATTGGTGGGTATGCTTTCTTTATTTCATCAGGCAAGGTGCTGTGATTTCTTATTCTAGCTAAGTATCTACTTGAGATTTTGTCTTTGTCAGAATGCTGCAATTTAGTTCTTCTTAGTTCTATTCATCTTTAGATCATATTCAGTTGTGTTTAATATTACAATTTGCCCTGTTTTTATCAGTTTCACAGAATTTAATTGTTGGGTCATCTCTTAATTTAATCAGTTGTTCTTTTCATACTGAATTTTATCTATATGATATTTCTTTTTCTTACTTTTTCATTAAATTTTTCAAAACAATTCTATTACAGTTTACGAAAAATTTTCACGTTTTCTGCTGGTACACTGCGTGCCATTTCTTCTAAGTATTAATTCTTCTGCCTCGGTAGGCTCCTGAAACGCAAATTTTTTTTCTGCAAAATATTTTTGCGTGAGCTCAAGGTCAAGTTGGAGTTATTGCTACTCTATATTTCGTTGCACGTTGTCTGTCAATCATCACGCAACTTTTTCCATGACTGTTTTGAGCATTTTTTCGTATTCCACGATGTCAAAAATTTCTCTGAAGGTTACATCCAAAATCCATCTCCAATTGTCGAATCTTCTATACTTTTTATAACATATCAAATCGATTAAATGTAAACATTTCATATTCAAGTTAAAATCAGTTTTTTATTGACAATTTCAGCTCTTAATCTCTTTTTTGGCATTCCTGAATTATTCTATTATCCTTAGCAGTGACTCGGGCAATTCCGTATTTTTAAATACTTTGGTGTTATTTCTAGGTCACGGCACGTCACTCAAAATTCTTCTGATTTTCTGACTTTACTCAATTTAATTTTAGCCTTTTTTAAACGCTCTTAATATCTCTCATCTCGGGAAATTGATTCATAGCGCATAATACCAGAGTATGATAACGACTGCAAATCCCCACCTCAATCTTAGCTCAGAATTTTTGCGTGTAATTCTCAATTATTATATTTGCACTTTTAAGGTATTAACCTCTTGCAAAGTGCATAGTTCACTTTGCAAGAGGTTAATACCTTAAAAGTGCAAATATAATAATTGAGAATTACACGCAAAATTCTGAGCTGGGATAGTTGAGGTGGGGTTTGCAGTCGCTATCATACTCTGGTATTATGCGCTATAGGAATCAATTTCACAACTTCGAGATGAGAGATATTAAGGCGTTTAAGAAGGCTAAAATTAAATTAGTAAAGTCAGAAAATCAAGAAGAATCTTTGGTGACGTGCCGTGACCTAGAAATAACACCAAAGTATTTAAAAATACGGAATTGCCCAGTCACTGCTAAGGATAATAGAATAATTCAGGAATGCCAAAAAAGAGATTAAGAGCTGAAATTGTCAATAAAAGGAAACTGATTTTTAACTTGAATATGAAATGTTTACATTTAATCGATTTGATATGTTATAAAAAGTATAGAAAGTTCGACGGTAATTGGAGAGATGAGATTTTGGATGTAACCTTCAGAGAAATTTTTGACATCGTGGAATACGAAAAAAAATGCTCAAGAGCAGTCATGGAAAAAAAGTTGCACGTGATGATTGACAGACAACGTGTACAAGAACAACGGGAGAATATGTATGAGGTATATCAGAATAACTCCAACTTGACCTTGAGCTTCACGCAAAGAGCTATTTTGCAGAGAGGTAAAAAATTTGCGTTTCCACGGAGCTCTGCCGAGGACGGAAGAATTAATACCCAACTTAGAAGAAATGGCATGCAGTGTACCAGCAGAAGAACGTGAAAATTTTCGAAGTAAACTGTATAGAATTGTTTTGAAAGAATTTAATGAAAAAGTAAGAAAAAGAAATATCATATAGATAAAATTCAGTATGAGAAAGAACAACTGATTAAATTAAGAGATGACCCAACAATTAAATTCTGTGAAGCTGATAAAACAGGGCAAATTGTAATATTAAACACAACTGAATATGATCTAAAGATGAATAGAGCTATAGAAGAACTAAATTGCAGCATTCTGACAAAAGACCCAACAGAATCTCAAGTAAGGTACTTAGCTAGAATAAGAAATCACAGCACCTTGCCTGATGAAATAAAGAAAGCATACCCACCAATGGGTACTGGAATACCAAAAATGATTGCAAAAATAAAAACTCATAAGCCTGATACACCTATGAGAGTGATTGTATCAAAAAGGAATTCCCCACTAATAAAACTAGAAAAGAATATCTACAAATTTTTGGCACCTGTGTTCATGAAGACAAGGTTCACTGTGAAGAATACGTACGAATTTATTGAGAAAATTAAAGTAATTAAACAAGATTTAAGTGAATATCATATGGCTAGTATGGATGTGAGAGCTCTTTTTCCTAGCACACCAGTACCTCAGGCAATAGAAATAATTATTGAAAAATTGTATGTGCTACAGACAATGAATGCAATACAAATAGAGGAGTTAAGAGAAATTTTATTGTACATATATGAAAATAACATTTTTAAGTTTAACAACAAGATGTACAAACAAAATCATGGTGGACCTATGGGGTCACCACTGTCAACTTTATTTGCTGAAATTATAATGAGTGACATTGAGGAAAAAATAATAAGTAAACTCGAGGATCCACCACTGATATACTGCAGATATGTTGATGACATTTTTCTGTTATCCAGGCTAAAAAATGATGAACTTGAGGACTTGACAAAAAAGTATAGTGAAATTTATCAATCTATAGAACTGACAGTAGAACAAGAACATGACAATACTTTGGCATTTTTGGACATTTTGATTATTAAAACAGAGGAGAGTTTACAATTCAGAGTGCATAGAAAATCTTCATATATCCCAGTACTTATACCATTTCAGTCATCACATCCATTAACACATAAAAGAAATAGTATTAAAACACTAATTAAAAGAAGTTTAACACATTCATCAATTGAACAGTATAGAAAAGAAGAAATTGAATATATTGAAAAAATTGCATATGCTTTTGGATACCCTAAACAGGTATTAAAAAAATGGATTTATGAAGTAACTCAAGGTTACAATAAGGTCAAGAGTGATAAAAACTTGTAAAATATGTGGGAGCAATACCATATATAGAAAATGTTTCAGCAGAAATTAATAAAGTTTGTGGCAAGTATGGCATACAGGTAGGAAATCAGGTACTTACTGTAAAAAATTTAGTGATTAAAAATGAAAAAATTAGCCAATTAGATAGAGCAGGAATTTATGAAATCCCAATAAACCAGCAACCACCTGTGTCATATATAGGCAGCACCAAGAACAAATTAAAGTATAGATTGAATCAGCATATTAATAATTGGAACAAAAGAGGCTAAGACAGCATTGACCCAATACTGTATGGAAAATCAAAAATGTCCAAGGTTTGAAGATATTAAAATTATTAAGAGCTGTAAAAACGAAAAGCAGTTAAGAATTGCAGAATCAGTGTTAATTGAAAAAAACAGATCAAGATTATGCAACATTAATGAGCCAAATAACTTAAACGAACAATGGAAAGCCATAATAAAAATTGAACAGCAGCGTAAAAAGAAAGAGAGAAAAAGAGCAGCAGGGACAATAGATGGCGCCAGAGACACAACGATTCAGAGATAGCGACTAGGGCCCGGGCCTCGATGGCTCTGCTCACTTGAGCTGCGGTGGGCGGATGAGACACACCTGCCTCCTGAAGATGACAGGGATCTGTCGAAAGTACTAGAGGATTGGATGTGCGGGGCTGAATGGGTGTGACAATTGCAGTGGGAGTAGCAGAGGTTGTGAAACAGAAGGAGGAGTTCCATAATTAGAGTTGACTAAGGTTTAATCACCTGTGAATGTAAGGTTTATGTACATAGTTTTTACTTGAATTGTATGAATGAGTTGTATGTATGATTTTTATCGAATTGACAAGCATTATAGTAACATACTATAAGGCAAAGGAAAAAAAACGATGTTTCACACCCGAAAATAAGAAGCGTAAGCAAGAGGTCTGTAAACCTGTGGAAGCCCAGTTACATCACGATGAATTGACGTGTTGGAAGTGTTTGGTCCATTGGAGGTTACCATGATCTTTATGGTGAGTGGTTATTCCTCATGGTTTTTTCATTTATGAATTGCACGTAAACTATGCGCACTTTGCAAGAGGTTAATACCTTAAAAGTGCAAATATAATAATTAAAAGTATGTTGTTCAAAATGCCATCTATGCACTCCCTCAGCTTTCCCATATGCATTTCAGTCAAATGTATGTCAGCCATCTTTAGTGGGAGCTGGAATATTTTGCTGCACTATGATTTTTCCCATCATGCTACTTTGCATCCATCTCATTATATGCATTCCAGATAGGGTCCCCATCTATCATTCAAGTAACAGGAAGTTTTGTATCTCTTCTTTTCCTGTTTTTCACATGTAGGATAATTCAACTGGCACATTACTATTGCAATTAGAATTTTTAATTTTTTCTATTATCACTGCCTCAACTAAAAGTATTTTACTATAGATGAGTGTTCACATTTCAATATCTTCCCAACTAGGTATGACTTTTTTTTTATGCAATATTGGACTAACAATGTTCTTTCCATGTATTGGTTCCAATCATTCAGATGTTCTCTCAACCCAATATGCCTGCTTTTTTCAGTAATGATGTTTGTTCTTTTCCCTTTTCACAGATGTGAGCTTTCTCTTCTATTGTTAGATTTGTTTTCTGGCAGTGTTTTTTCAATCAAAAGGCCAGTTATTGATTTAATGTATTGTAAACTTCCACAGAATTTTTTCAATTCCCATATTTTCCCTTTGGTTAATACTGTAGAGTATCTCATTGATAAATTCAGATTTATATCCAAATCCTGTTGCTAAACTCTTGATCCACTGTATTTCTTTATTAAAAACCCATTGATTTGACAAGTGGGATAGTGCTATTTGCATATACACTCAGGAAGCTGCCATTTTGTATTTATATGGATGGTTTGAATTGTTTAAAATAATAGATAGAATAAAGGTAGGTTTCCAGTAAACTTCATATTCAATTTTTGAATAAAATGTGCAGATATTGTGCTGTATTTCTTGTCACAGAAATTGAAAGATAAAAATTTGAGTATCTAATTTTTTGATGCTGAATTGTCATGTAATACTGTATTTTTGATATCTTGCAATCAAAATATAGTATTCCATGACAATCACGAAGAGGTTTGATGGGAGGGGGGGGGGCATTGAGGCACTTATTTGTCGATATGTAGTTTTGATGAATTGGAAAAAGTTGTTGTCGCTGATGTATTTTAAAGGCATTAATTTCTTTATTGTTCTTTAAGTCTATAATACACTATGCCCCTTCAGAACAAAAAAAAAAAAAAAAAAAGCACTCGATCGAGATGAAAATTGCTATGTACATGTATAGGGGGAATTTTTTTTTTTTTTATCGCAGTTCCAGAGCAGTTGGTCCATTTATTTGGGTGGAACAAGTCAATATGTTGTAGTACCACTTCTGTCTTGGATACAGGCGGTTACCCATCGTGGCATAGGCGTACGCAGTTTGTGGATACTGTCCTAAGGTCTAGCATGTCAGATGGTGCCCAAATTGTGGGCCAGTTTGGCAACATTACAGGGTGGGCATAGGTGGCGTCCCATCATTTCTCAAACATGTTTGATTGTGAGAGGTTGGGCTTGCCACAGAAGGGTGTCGACATTATAGAAGTAGGCTTGTGAGAGCTGTGCTGTGTGTGGCCAGGCATGATGCTGCAACAGGAATGGCAACACAACATGTCATTGATGTATCATTGAGCCATGAGGGTGGTACGGAGGACTACCAAGGGTGTCTGCCTATTGTAGGAAATGGCTCCGAGACAGTCACTTCTGGCATGACAGCCGTGTGCCTTTCCATGGTAAAGGCAGGATCTGTGCACTGGCTGGATTATCTCCAGACATGTAAGCGCTGGTCATTGGCACCAAGTACAAACTGTGACTCATCACTGAAGACAACACCGTGACACTGGATGCTATGCCGCATTGATCAGGCCCAACAGTACTGCAACCGGTGCCAGCGACGGTCAGTGATAGGTAGTGGTGAAGTGGTCTCCTTGAATGTAGTCCCTATGCCATAAGTTGTCTGGCAACTGTCTAGATGTCCACTTCTGTACCTGTAGACGACACAACATGGCCACAGATGGTTCAGAGCTTCAAATTCGATTCTTTTTGTGCGGCTCTCACAATCGCTCGATCCTGTCATTCGGTCCTTGCCATCGGCCCATGCCCTCCTAGACTGATTAATGCTAATCAGTAATGTCTAATTACCGTGTCACTCTGACTCAAATGCCTGGTGATACAGCTACTTAACCAACTGGCCTCTGCCCAATAATAACTGCTCGTAGTGTGCACGGATCAGATGTTGAGGCATCCCCACAGTTCGTGGAGTGGAGGTTAATGCAACTGCAACAATTGTCTCTGTGTGGGAGCTTTGCTCTTAATATACCCTCCGGTTATTTTTTTATTCATTTGCATATTTGGCGGTGAGGTATTTGCATGCAGAGCTTCATCAGGATGTGTCTTAACATTTTTCAATAGAGTGCATAACTGGAATAGCCAATCTACTGGGGTGTTAGGCTATAATGATTGATACCACTTCAAGACTAGCAAGAAGTAGATCTTGGTGTTTATTATAGTTGTGTACTAATTAATTAGTTCATAGCAATTGTGTTCTTCATATAACAGAATTGCTATGAAGTAATTTATGACTCAAACATTGAATACTGCTTAACCACTTATATTCCTTCTCGTAATGGATAAATAATTTTACCATTAGCGTTAGTAACCTATACTGATTGATCTGGTGATTAAATTTATGTACAATATTGGAAAGTGTTGGAGTATTTGGCTTGTAACCATGCCTTTACCACACATAAGAATGAACCAATTTCAAACTTTGGAAGAGAAATTGTACATTTAACCTTCCGAACAAATTGTAACATTAATAAGGTTATTCCAAAGTACAGTCAGCTCCGCTTATCGTGAACCTCTGCAGACTTGTATATTTCGTTCACTATGTTCAAGGTTCACTAAAACCAAACTGTCTTCCCTTAACCTGAATTGAGTGGAATGGTGAGCAAGAAAATAAGATATGCATGTTGTGTATATTCATTAAATTAAGTAAACAAAATTAATTTTACATTACCTTAATTAACACGAAAATAGTCTGTTACATGCTACTGCTTGCTGCAAACAGTTTTAATAAATATTTTTCTATGTCCTTTTCAAGAGTGTGCTTTTGCTACACTCGAATCTACATTTTCTATACTTAGTAGAAACCTTAGCACAGTCCTGAGAGCCTCCAATGCCTCTTTCATTGTTGGACTCATTTTCTTTCATGCTGGAATAGTCTTTCACAGTTTTGACAATGGCTTCATCCGACGGGATTTCATTCGTTATAGCTTCACAGTCAGCATCGATGTGCTGAAGCGGGTGCTTGAAAGATAGATCATCTTCTTCTTCGAATGTTACACTTCCAGTAGCCAAACCAGCCCTCTGGAAACAGTTATGAATAGTGCCCACTGACATACTCCTCCTGGCTTTGTTTCCAAAATGTACAGCATTCAGAACATTTATTGATGTGCTCTGCTTTGATTTCAAGGCTTGGATTAAATGAAGCGTTACTTTCCAACTGTAAAAGGTTTTAAAGCTGTGAATCACACCTTGATCCATGGGTTGGAGGACTGATGTAATGTTGGCAGGCAGGAACACCAGCTTGATGTTGCTGAAGTTTTCAACATGAGGATGAGCTGGGCACAGAATTTTTCATTCTTTCATTGTCAGATCTCGATCCCACCTTCGAAGTTCTTCTTGTAAAATGAATGATGTCATCCAGGCTTTATTGTTGAACTGATAATTAACCGGGAGTTGCCTGACATTTTTGAAACACCTCGGGTTCTTAAATTTCCCAGTTAGCAGCAGTTCTCTCTTCTCTGACCCTGACATGTTAGCACATATCCATAGAGTTACTTGGGTTTTCGACATTTTACCAGAAACTTCAATGTTTTGTTCAGGCGTTAATTGATAGAACAATCCGGTCTCATCACCATTGAAAATATTGTCAGACAAATAGCCGGTACAAATTCTCGGCTACTCCAAACTCAACCCTGACGTAATTTCTTGATCCACAGTAGTCTGGCTAACCCTTTGAACACACAAACTCTTGATTCTTGTCCAGTAATTTGGCTAGCTGTTCAGCTTTGGCCTTCAGCACAGGCCCATTGCGAGCGACTCCTAAAGACCTCTGAAGAGTAAACCATTGAAGTAATTCTTGGTCAATGTCATCTCGATCAGACAACTGAAGTTTCTTAATCTCAGGCTTGTTTATATTCAAAGCACTCATGGTTGATTTACTTAAACTGTACTTCCAACCCATGTCTGCATGCGAAAGACCATGTTCAATGTCACTGATAATGTTTGCCTCATCTTCCAAAGAAAACACTTTATGCTTCGACATCCTGTACATATTCACTGTTCAAAACTTGGAACAAACTGATCAGTCTCCACCTGCAGAGTGATTAGGGAGTTGTGACTTAGCCTTGAAATTTCCCCGGGTTCGCTTTTACAAATCTGTGTGTGTGTGGGGGGGGGGGTAAGCCGTTGGAATTTTGCCAGCATTACCCCGTTCGCATTTAATGCTCAAATGGACAAGACTTAAGATTCAACGAGACCCTCCATCTTGTATTGCTGCTTTCTCTTGTTAACCAATGGGCAAGCCTATTTCACAAATTGCTCAGGCAATTTTGTACCACCGTTTGTGGCTAACGCAAGATATATGAAAAATAAAGAGTTCCCTGGTTTCAGAATTTTTATTGACCTTTCCCTTCATTTTTTATCTGCAGCAAAAGTCGTACCAAGGCGTCTTCCATAGTTTTATTAATTAATAAAAAATACTTAATGAGTCCAAAATGAAAATCTGAAACCAGGGAACTCTTTATTTATCACATATCTTGCGTTAGCCACAAACGGTGTTCCAAAATGTGCAAAATTGCCCGAGCAATTTGTGAAATACGCTTACCCGTTGGTTAACAAGAGAAGGCACAATACAAGATGGCGGGTCTCATAGAGCCTTAACGACCTCAGTTCCAAAAAAGGACACTTGCCCCTCATCGTCCATACTGGACACAGTAGCCTTTTTTAAAAGAACTAATCCTACCTTTGTCCTTCAATTCACTCAAGTAGTAGTAGGCCTACAATATTGTTCGCAACACATTCTTTCAAGTTTTTACAAGAAGGTTTGTTTTGAAATAAGTTACAATTTCATGTTACAGGTAAATTCTTTTCTTTGGAGTTTTATTTTTAAAGTTCACTATAACCGAAAATTTTAATGTACACTGGCGGAAAGTGAAAAAGAACACCAAGAAGGAGACTTTTGATGCCAGTGAAATTTATACAGCATAATAACGGAATGCAGAGGATAACGTGATCAAAACATTATGGCAAAATACAGCTGTATTTCCTGGTAAACTGAAAAATAACATTTCCATGTAACATGGTTAGTACGAGGTTGAACTGCGTCACACTGTGCAATTCTGGCATGGAGTCTGTTGTGCAGATGTTGGATGCAAGTTTGGGGTATTGAGTTCCAAGCATCCTGAACCTGGACGCGTAAATCGGGGATGGTCGTGGCTGGCCGTGGAGACCGGATTAGTCGTTGTCCCATAAAATCCCACACTTGCTCAATGGGGAACAAATCCGGTGAACGTGCAGGCCATGGAAGTTGTCTCACACCCTGAAGTGCATGTTGCGTTGCATGTACCGTGTGTGGGAGTGTGTTATCTTGCTGGAAAACACCACGATGGACCGACCTTACAAATGGCACAACAATGGGCTGAATGATGTTGTTGATGTAGGAGGTGCTGTTTAACGTACTCCGGTACAAACACTAGTTGTGTACGGGAGTGATAGCAGATCGCTCCCCACACCAGGAGACCAGGTGTAGGCCCTGTGTGTCGCTGGCGGATGCAAGAAGGGTGGAGATGCTCCCCTGTGCATCTGCGAACACGCATACGGCCATCAGAGGCTCCCAAGCAGAATCTGTTTTCATCGCTAAACACAACAGATTGCCATTGCGTTCTCCAGTGCAGACGTTGGCAACACCACTGCAGCCGTTCCTGACGGTGGGCTGGAGTCAGAGGCACGCGTGCACGTAGTCCTGCATCCAGTAGACGGTTGCGGATAGTTCGCACAGTCACCTCAGGTGCGATGGCAGCTCGGATTTGCGTCGCAGTGGATGTTCTGCTTGACAACGCCGCTCTTCTTATGCTTCGATCGGTCCGCTCATCAGTCAGTCTGTGACTCCTGGTTCCACGTCTTCTCGTGTGGGAATGATCCTCGGACCATCTACGCCACCATCGTACCACCACCGATTCTCCTCGTCCAATTCGCTCCGCAATACGGCGATACGACCACCCGACCTCGCGGAGTCCGACTAGATGACCTCGCTCAAAGTCCGATAACTGCTGAAATCGTACACGTCCAGGCATTGCATCTTCTTCAGGGTCTTCGCACGTGTCCGTACGCCGACGACTGATTACATTCACTTCGCCGTACTCCTTAAATACCACCGACGAAAATTTGCATATTATGCCGTGCTGTGGCGTAAGCGCTCACCGGTTGGTCCCGAAATTAACATCACACCTACGTAAACTCGACTCCATTAACATATGTAAATTTCATGTTCGTCCGCCAATTTCTTCTTGGTGTTCTTTTTTCACTTTCCGCCAGTGTACATTTCTGATGTTGCGTATGGGGACCAATGATTTAGGTTCACTATAACAGAGTTCACTGTACTTACAAATAAAAAATATATTCCGTCATTTCTAATTATGATAAAACAATGCAAACTGTGTAAATAAAATGATTAAAATCCCAAATAAGAGAAGCAAGTGGAACTATATTAATCATCTGAGTAAAAACTCATATCATACATATAATGAAGGAAGTAGAAATGATAACATCTAATAGCTCTAAATAACCAGGATAACAATAAAGACAAAATTCCATGTTACACAGCAAATCAAGTGTTGTTATCACTTCAAAGGCACAAAGTGTGTATATTAATATAATATCCCCAAAACGGAAATTATTATATCAGAAGTTGAAGAAATAATTCAGCACTTACCTAAGAAAGAACAAGAACTGGCTAGAGCAATCAAAATGATAAAAATAGCTCATGTGTAAAATATGAGAGGCAGGCTCTCATGGATTTAAGAAATATTTCAACAGCTTTTTCAAATAAATTAAACCAAGTAGTGATTTTGAATCAAGAGGACTATATTCCAAAATAAATGAAGCCATTGGTCCCTGACTGTAATATTAATCAGGACTCAACTGAAACCTTAATTCAAAAACTAGTCAATATAAAATATCATGTACAATTACCTCCTCAGACAAAAAAGAAATGTTACCCATCTGTACGTAAGATACTTGGCAAAATAAAACCGCATGAACTGAGAACCAATCCGATCTATAATAGCGAAACATATAACACCAACCATCTACCTTGAAAAAGCTTTATTTAAATATTTAAAAGCATATTACAATAATCATGAATTCACTAAACAATGCAACATAAGTCATTAAAAAAAGTACACAACTGTAAGAAAAACCTAGCTGTACTACTGCTTGCTAGTTTTGATGTATCATTATACCCTAACACACCAGTAGATTCTGCTGTTGCACTTGAAGATAAGACACCCCTAAAAAAGAAATTAACAGCATTATTATGGCTTTAAAATAAATCAGCAATAATAAATAGTGCCTCAATGGGCTCCCTCACCAAATATTGAAATCCACAACAATTCAGTAAAACTACCTGTCAGATATGGTGATGATATATTCTTCAAAGAATTAGAATATTTCTTAAGTAAATATTATCCATCAATTTCTGTGTGTGTGACCCAAGAAATTTAACAGAGTAATACACTACCTTATCAGGACATCTTATTCAAAAATTGAATATTAAGTTTACTGGAACTGTGATTCCATCTATTATTCAAATCATCTGTATAAATACGAAATGGCAGCTTTCCAATTGTATATACAAATAGAACTACCACACTCATCAAATAAACTGATTTTTATAAAGAAATACAATGAATCCTGAGTTTAGCAAAGGAATTCGGCTACAAACCTGAAATTATTGATGAGCCACTGTACAATTTTAACCAAAGGGAAAATATAATGGGAATTAACAATAATTCTGTGGAAGTCTACAATATAACTGATAGAATCCAAGGCATTGCTCAAATCTGTAAAAAAAGAAGAAAAGAAATATCATTACTGAAAAAGCAGGCATATACAAACTACTAATTAGATAAGACCAGGTGTATAAAGCAGTAACATATATCGGAAGCACCAAAAGAAATTTGGATATTCAGTTAAGGAACACCAGAAAGATTGAGAACATCAGTAATACAATATTGCATAAAAAAAATAAAGTAGCACCTAGGTGGGAAGATATTGCATTAATATGCACACATAAATTCATAGCAAATACTTTTTCAGTGGTAATAGAGAAAACTCTAATTGCAACAGTAACTTGCCGGATGAATTATCCTACATGTGGAAACATGAGGAAAACAGGTCAAGATACAATACCTGCATCAAGAAATGATAGATGGTGAGAATGTGTGATGTGGCATGATGGAAAAATAGTATTAAAGCTCCCACTGAACATGGTCAAGATGCATTGTGCTGAAGGAGTGCGTAGATGGTGATTTTAGCAGCACACTTTGATCTGATTTCTATTCTATTGCTTCACTTTTAATCAAGAAACTGAGGCCTAATATTATTAGTTGTAATCTGTATGACACAAATTACATAAATGCTATGATCTAACTCTTGGTTCAAACACTGAATAGCCTTCCACTCACAAAAATATACGCAAATCGTCAGTGACATTTCTAATTTAAAAAAAATTCAGAAAATACTCTTCTATCAGTAAGATAAATAGCTCATCAAGTGAGTTGTAATATATGTGGAAAGCTTTTCAGATATTGAGCTCCATAATCAAATCAGATATTTGTGACCATGTTGGTCTCTGAACAACTTCAGTTCAGAGTTTTGATCATAAGACTTGTGTTCTTTCACATGGAAACTTAAGTCCTGTCACGTTTGTCCTATAAGACAAGTATAAAATTAATTTATACGGATCAAAAGGCTATGTCAAAGGCATAAATGTGTGAGGATTTTATCAGATCCCTTGCAAATGTAAGCTTTCATATTAAGGACATATTGACAGTGCCTTAAATTTCCATGTGAAGAAACACAAGAGTATTTTTTCTAAAGAACTGTGAACTCATCTGCACAGCATTGTCACAAAAATGCTAAACGTGATAAACCTAATTTGACCGTCAACCTTAATATTTTAGAAGCTTTCTACGTACGTCACGGCTTTTCAAGTGCATGGAAACTCGCCAAAATATGTCAATGTTTATTTATGGTTCATTTGTAGTGATGAAGCTTATAAAAACCTAGATCCTAAAATAAAATACTTAATTGTTGCTGATTTTATCTAATTTTAGTGTTGTTCCATTAACAATACTTTAATGCATGTTTTGAAAATATTCCCCAGCACCCAACTTTCTCACTTCAGACGTCCTAATTGCAGTAAATACTTTAATTTCTGTCATATATATGGTCCACAAATTATCTGTTAAATTACAAGTTTTGGTTCTGCGGCTAACACAGTGCTTTAAAAAAATCTGCGTGTTAGGAGAAGCGTTAAAAGCAAAAAGGATGTAAAGTAATACAACCTACGTCTGAAAAGTTCCAGGACTGATGCAATAAAGAATATAAAAAGTATTGTACTCACAATTAATGCTGGTCATCTTCAAAATACCATCCTTAAAGATCCTGAAAATAGTTCTGCAAAGCACTTTCCTGGATGTGTGCAAATTGTTTTGTCATGGCTCCTTGGATAGCTGTAATGTCTGCATGATACTGTCCTTTTAGTGCCCAGGAAGAAGTCACAGAGGAATACAGCACATGTGGCAACACCATGCTTTGATGGTGAGCCAGGACTTGTTGGACTGACAACACGGTATGTGGTATTAAGTTACCATGGAGCAAGAACCAATTTCCGGATTCACATTACTGGGGGCAACTGCTGTGTCAATGTCGTTAGAATTCTTGATTTACCGTTGGACCCACTGGTGCGAATTTATTTTGAATTGAAAAAGGCTATCAGCATTGTCTTTGATGGTTGCATGCAGGCTTTCTTGGTCGATGGTCAGTAGGTACCTGTCCATTCAGCACTTTGTTGCTTGGTTTGTGGTTTATACTGCAGGCACCATTTTTCATCTGCAAAAATCAGAATCCTCAGATTGATAAACGAACCTCCTTTTGGTCATCATTCAGGGTACCAATCTGGTATTAAGTTTTTGTTTTCCAGATCCTCGCATATAATCTCATGACAGAATGACTTACTGATGCCCACCGACTCAGCTAAAACTCTCATTGTAATTCAGTGATCTTTACCTTATTCCACACCTCTTCGATTTTTTTTATGCTTTCCAGCCGTAGGTTGAAGAAGCGTATATGCTCCAGCTTTGTCCGTCCGTCAGTCTGTCTGTCTGTTGGCACGATAACTTGCGAAAAAATGGTTCGATTTCGATGAAATTTTAGTATGTGGTAGGGGACCACCTGGGGACGAACCCTATTGAAAATGGACGAAATGGGGGTCAAAGGTCACGACATAGGAGCGGGATCCATTCCATTGCCCTTATGCGTCATAACTTGCGTAAATATGGTTCGATGCCGATGAAATTTTTATATGTGGTAGGGGACCACCTGGGAAGGAACCCTATTCAAAATAGGTGAAGTGGGGTAAAGGTCAAGACATAGGAGCGGAATGCGCTCCATTGCTCTTATGCGTTATAACTTGCGTAAATATGGTTTGATTTCGATGAAATTGCAGTATGTCGTAGGGGACCACCCGGGAATGAACCCTATTGAAAATGGGTGAAGTGGGGCCAAAGGTCAGGATCCATTCCATCGCCCTTATCCCATAATATTAAAGGAGCACTTCTTGTATGTATGTAAATTTTATTTTGAAAACGGCTCTAAGGATTTTGATGAAAGTCGCTAACCTACCGTTTTCTGGTACTAAAAATCAATTTAGCTTGATCTTAACTTTAGGAAAATTTGTTTAGTGGGTTAAATAACCACCCCGAATTACCACATTTTTAGTGTCATGGCGTTGCCTCATTAATGTCACCCATGCTTAGAAATCTTATGACGTCACTATCTCGCGATTGAGATGTTGGCACATGGTCACACCATCTGGCTCATTGTGTCACGCATTGTGTGTGGATCCTATTAAAGTTTTATGATGTCACACTCTTGCGAGCAGATGGTTGCGATTCCCAACTGCCTCATTACGCCACGCGTTGTGTGCGTATGCCCGTCTGCGTGATAACTCGCGTAAAAATCGGTCGATTTCAATGAAATTTTAGTATGTGGTAGGGGACTACCTGGGAACAAACCCCATTGAAAATGGGCAAAATGGGGTCAAAGGTCAGGACATAGGAGCGGAATCACTTCCATCGCCATTATGCGTCATAACTTACATAAAAATGCTTCAATTTAGATGACATGTTAGTATGTTGAAGGGACCTATTGAAATTGTGCGAAATGCGGTCAAAGGTTAGGACACAGGAGCGGGATCTATTCCATAGCCTTTTATGCCTCATAAATTATGTAAAAATGCTTCGATTGCGACAAAACTTTATGATTGTCTTTTGGAGGTATACTGAATCGCTTCTCTTGAATATAATTGAAATGGGATCAAAGGTCAGGACACAGGACCGAAATTTATTCCACAGCCATTATCCTCATAACTTGAGTGATAACTAGAGTAATGATTTCTGCCATGAAGGAAAGCATATTATAATCAATGCATTGCATGATTTAAACTTGTTACTCTCTACTCTTCCATGGCTGAAATGAAACAGGACAAGAACACTTGCTATTACTCCCTTAGTGCCCACCTGTATAAACTGGTTTCCAGCTGTTCTCAAATTGGCCAAGGACTGCTGTCCTCTGGCATACATGTGATATTTTTATCCCACAACTGTTACATGAGTTACACAGTCAGTCATGGAACTTAATATACATATATTTTATGAAGGTAGAGGGTCGCAAAGAGAATACTTTTTTTCTTACAAGCATTTTGACAGAAAATATGATGCATTGAAGATGAACTGTTTTGTTTGGTCTTCACTTTTCCAGAAACATGCCAAATGAAGCAGATTATTAGGTCTAACTTGGGAACAATGGCAATGCTGAAAAAACTAGAAATTTTTGTCGTAAATGAATTTATGGCACTTCTATTCATATTGTACTGTGAAATTAACTTTTTTATGGGTCTTATAGAGGTTATTTTTCAAAAAAGTTGGTGGTAAAATTTTCGAACTAAAGGCTAGTTCGTCATTATTTCGCTTAAATATGACAGGACAGTTATTTTTTTTTTTTTTTTGCTTTGCTTACCTCTTTGGACTCTTGAATCATGACTTTTCTGATGGAAATTATGACTCGGGACCAAACAGCAGATTGTATGAAGGGGAAAAATTTTCTTTAGTCTACAGCTAATGTGTGGATTCCCCCCCCTTGAATTTCATAACCTATAGATTATACAAAGGAAAATGTGGTACTTTGAATTTATATGTGCAAGATACAAATTCAGCAAATTGTAATTTAATAGAATCAAAATTAGAAATATTGATTTTTTTTTATTTTTTTATTTTTTGAGAGCAGGGATTGGAAGAACAGGAAAAGAAAATTATGGACCAAATTGGAATTTTATTTATCAATGAGAGATTTGGGTATTAAAAATAATAACTGCAAATACACTACATTACTTTTATTTGTTGAAATTTGAATTCTTTTCATCGGGCTCGCAGATCTGTCAATCAATATTACGTTGCATGAATCTCTGCCTTTCCTTTCCATCAAGTTATAATTACGTTTGCTGCCCTGGCAGTGCAGTGGTCTGAGCTCCGGCTTCTGTCTAAAATGGATCCAAATTCCGGTGAGTTATGGATGCGTTTGGTTTGTGGCACTAGTGACTGCTTAAAACGTGTCAAGCTGCTCAGGGTGGTCGGTAATCCCCCCCCATTTTTTTTACTGTTCTTAATGAAAGGGGAACTTTGTGAAGTGACATATCCATAACTTCATAAATTTTTCACGAAATTAACACAGTAACCCCCCCCCCCCATCCAGATCAGATCTTACCATGTATATTTTTACTTTGTACACTTTTAAACACAAAAATCCATTGTTTACTTCTTTTTGTCATCATGATCTTTATGCTTTTGTTTTAAAGGTACTGTTGAAAATTTGTCTTACTTGGAAACTTATTATTATTTTATGTTCATTTCAGCATCCCTGTGGCGATATTCCCTTGTAGACGGTTAGTGTTGAAGAACTAACACCATACTAACAGTTTCTGTTGCCCACAGCTTTGTAAACTGAACTTACTGTTAATATTGTAGTACAAAAAGTTTATCTGTAAAGTATTGTGTGTTGATATTTTTACATTTTCACGTTTGTTGTATATACTCATCTTTGCCTAGCTTTCTGACTGCATACTTTCATATTGTTTTCTATTACACAAATCAGTTTATTGATATTAAATTTGTATGCCTTTTTAAAATTTTACCTTAAATTTTATATAAATGGTCTTATAGTTGATAGAAATACAGTTATGCCGGTGCATTGTGTATACTTGTAACAAAACTAAAGAAAAAATATTGTAGTTCTAGCTCAGCACTTACCTAGTCGCTCTTCAGGTTATGAAATTGTACCTGCTTGGAGTCTAAAATATATTCTTTTGTTCATGCATAATTGGTAAAGCATGAATTATATATATACATAAAAGTAGCAAGAGTTCAATTTTATTCTATATATTAAATTATTTAATCCTATTAATGATGTGATTTTGCATAGTTTTTTTTAATTATTAACCCCTGCTGATTGGAGAAAATGTTTTCCTTACTTTTTGTATCAGCCATTGAAAACTTTTCTGAAGCATAAATATAGTTAACAGCTTATGGGTAGCTTAAGTACTAATTCACGACATAACCAAGAAATAGGTGCTGGCTCAATTCTGAATACTAAGGTTTCATACTCTGTTGCATTTTTCTATGAAATATTCAGGCAACATTCTTCACATGCAGTGTAGTCTACAATAGGGTAGGTGACTTCTGTGTAAAATACTTATTACTAAACTTCAGGTTTTTTGAAATCATAACTCATCAAATGATGTATCCAGTGCTTCTGTCTACATCTACCTGAAAAATGGTTTATATTCCTCTATCTGCACAATCTCTTCCATTTCTAATATACAATCATGGCCAAAAGTCCTGCACCAGTAGACAAAGTCAAATTTTTGATGTTTCAAGTCAACTTATACAACGTAATGGTAAAGTCAGGAATGCATATTATACATCATTTTAAAGGAAATTTTTATGCTGGATTCAAATATTTTTACAGAATGTTATTACTAGTAATAGAAGTGAAGTTATAAGCAAAAGTACAGCATCTAGTCATAAAAAGTAACAAATAGTGGAATTCGTGAAATTAGTGTACAATGCATTTAACGTAAAATTACTGTACAGTGCATTATTGACACCTGCAGGACACTTGAAATAATGTACCAACAAGCAAAATATGCTTTAATATTTAATAGGATAACCATGGTTTCTTAGTAACAAAGTGCACCTTCTTGGCATGGAACTAATGAGCTTCTCTAGTTGTCCATTGGTGATAACACGGTGCCATACAACCCTTACAGACTTTAATTGAGTCAATTAAAGGACTTTAATTGAGTCTGTAAGGGCCATATGGCACCGTGTTATCACCAATGGACAACTAGAGAAGCTCATTAGTTCCATGCCAAGAAGGTACACTTTGTTACTAAGAAACCATGGTTATCCTATTAAATATTAAAGCATATTTTGCTTGTTGGTAAGTTATTTCAAGTGTCAATAATGTACTATACAGTAATTTTACGTTAAATGCATTGTACACTAATTTCATGAATTCCACTATTTGTTACTTTCTATGACTAAATGCTGTACTTTTGCGTGTAACTTCACTTCTATTACTGGTAATTAAATTCTGTAAAAATATTTGAATCCAGCTTAAAATTTCCTTTAAAATGATGTATAATATGTATTCCTGACTTTACCATTATGCTGCATAAGTTGACTACAAACATAAAAAATTTGACTTTCAGCCTACTGGTTCAGGGCAGTTGTTCAACTATAAATGCAAATATGATTCTAAGAACTTCATTCCCAATAAAATAGAAAAACCGTACATGCTTCGGAATGCAGTCCCCATTAATTGCTCTTACTGCAACATTCTAGAAACTTCCTAATTCCAGTTTCAAAGAAGGTTTTTGATTGCTTCACAGCTGCCATGATCTCTGCCCCCCCTGAAAATTTCTGTTTTTGACTGGTGAATAAGTGAACCCAAGTCTTACCACAATTTACAATAGTATCTAAAATTTTGACTCCCTCTCTCGCATCGCTGCAATGTCTTCCCTTGTGCTCCAGTGACAGAAGTTGCAAGACCCACCTTGCATTCATTTTATTGAATTTCAGGTCATTGTACATAATTCTTTCAACACTCCCCTGTGAAAGTTCAGGAAGTGTTTGTTACCCAGCGATTGTCTAGCATAAGTTCATCAGTTCTGAAAACTCTCTAGTCCTTAGTCTCCGAGTGTGTGGTTCAATTTTGACACATTCTCATCTTTCTCCAAAATGATTTGGCCCAACTTCATGTCCTTGCCTTTGACAAACAACCTTTCCCAAACGGCTTGAAGCGTAGAAAAGATTTCGGAAGAAATGATGTATTTCTTCACGAGAAATTTTATAATTTTGTGGTGCGCAATACCACTGGGTGTGTCATGTTCAGACATGGTGATTTGGAGGGGGCACACGACTAGTGCCTATTGCAAGTTTGAACATATCCTTACTTGTCGATGCATGAATGGTAACTAAATTTTCATTTATATTTGAGCATCCTATTTATAAATAAATGTTTTATTTTCACTAATAAAAATATTACTGCAGCTTTTCCTCATTACAGCAAGGTGTGGCTTCAGTGTTATGTAAATTTTGCTAATTTTATTTCTATGTATCTAATTTTATTTCTAAAATTATCTGGTAGTTTGTATTTTTTTGTGGAGCTAACCTCTGAATCTCAGAGAACAGCTTAGTGATATGTATGTATTTCTATCACTTGATTTAAGGAAGGTGGGAATTTGGCCAGTAGTAAGTATGAAATTGCTAGTAGGGGGAAAAAAGCGGCACTAACAGTCTATTTTTCAAACATGCACTTTTGTTCATTATAAATGTGCCCTAGTTCAATTTTTTTCTTTTACTGTTAGTAAAATAATCGGCCATGGACATTGCCTTCATTGTTGAGAAGTGTAGAACATCTGGATTTGTTAGTACTAGTAATGGGTGGAATTGAGGCCTAGATGCTAGTAAGTTAGGCCTTCTTCACATAGTTTGCTAAAGAAATTTATCCATGTTTACTCACCACATCTAAAAACATTCCAAAGTGTACATGTTCCATGCTCATTATGCGATATCACATAAATACAAGGTTAAATATTTGTATATTTTTTCAAAACTTCATAAGTTTGTCTCCCATCAGGGTGAAAGGTAAATCTTTAGACTAACATTTGCTAATGCACATGCTTTTTTGACACTCAACAGGCTGCATAATTTGGTTCACGTATCAAAAACTTTAAATTACCATACTTTTTATCATAATTGCAGATTATCTGTCAAAAAAAATCAAAAGTTTAGGTTCTGTGGATTATTTTTTAAAAATTTGCACCATAATGGCCAGGAGAGGTCATATATTTTGAAAAATTATGAGAAGTGTGTTAGTGACAGTAATGCAATACAAAGATGAAGGTCTGCAAACAGTTGAAAAGTTTTTTTTTTTTTTACTTATGAGCATTTTGACAGGAAATATATGATGCAATGAAGGTGATATTATTTGTTCTCACTGACTGTCACATGCAATAGGAAGCTCAACATAACACACGTTTAACTGCAGTAATGCTGAAAAACTCATAGTTTTTGCTCTTTATGTGCTTGAAAGAAACAGAAAAGCATTTAAAACTTAGTTTGTATCATTCATCCTGTAAAGAAAAAAATGTACACACACATACAAAGTGATTTATGTGTATAATACAAATCACTCAAAACTCAGGGTGGGGTGGATTGTATGTAACACTGATATTCACAAAAAATTCTGAGAAACTTGTAAATTATCATCATTGTCAACCATTATCAATCCACTGCTGGACGAAGGTCTCCCCAAGTTTCCTCCACAACGGTCTGTCTTGTGCCAGTCTCCTCCATGTCACTCTTGCATACTTTCGAATTTCATCCACCCATCTTCCATGTGGTCTTCTTCTGGGTCTTTTCCTGTCCCTTGGAATCCAATCTAAAATTTCGGCTGTCCATCGATGGTCTGTCCTTCTGGCAGTATGTCCAGCCCATTGCCATTTCAGGGATTTAACTCTGACCATGATGTCTTCCACTCTTGTCATTTTTCGGATCCACGAGTTCCTCTTCTTATCTCTCCTGGTTACACCAAGCATGCACCTCTCCATGTTGCTTTGAGTTGTCTGCAGCCTTTGTATGTCTCTTTTAGTTAAGGTCCACGTCTCTGCACCATACGTAAGCACTGGAAGGATGCATTGATCAAACACTTTTCTTTTAAGACATAATGGCATATTGCTCATGAAAATTATGCTGTTTCTTCCAAAAGCTCTCCAGGCAAGTTTTGTACGCCGATTAATTTCTTCATCAATGTGACCCTCACTTGATATCTGCTGTCCAAGATAAATGTATGTGTCTGTTATCTCCAGCTTTTCCCCATCAATCGATAAATCTTCATTTCTTGTAAAAGCATTGAACATCACTTTTGTCTTCTGAAAGCTCATTTTTAATCCCACTTCTTTACTCTTGTCAGCAAGTTCCTGGATCATACTCTGCAGCTCTGATGGGGTAGTTGCAAAAATGACTATGTCATCAGCAAAACGAAGGTGAGTTAGATAATCTCCATTAATCTTTATCCCTTTGTTTTCCCAGTTCAGTGATTGAAAGACATTTTCCAATGTAGCATTAAAGAGCTTTGGAGATATGGTGTCACCTTGTCTCACTCCTTTTCCAATTTTTATGTGTGTTGTATTTTCAAACAGCAGAATCTTTGCACTTTCATTTTCATAGATGTTATTAAAAATATTAATGTACGCATCTTCAATACCACAGGATTTCAGGGCCATTGTAACTGCTGATGGTTTCACCGAATCAAAGGCTTTTTCATAATCGATAAAAGCCATGGACAATGGAAGTTCATATTCCCTCGCTCTTTCAATTAGTTCTCTCAGTACGTGGATATGATCTATTGTACTGTAGCCACTCCTGAATCCAGCTTGTTTTCTCGGTTGAGCTATGTCCAGTGTCACTTTTAAGTGGTGTGAAAGAACTTTAGTGAAGATTTTATAAACCACTGATAGGAGGCTGATAGGTCTGTAGTTCCTGAGATCCTCAATGTCACCTTTTTTATGTAGCAAGATCATTGTAGCGTTGTTCCAATCCTCAGGAATCTTCCCTTCATTAAGGCATCGAGTGAAAATTTGGGCGAGTACTGTTTCGATTTCTCCACTTGCTTCTTGTATGATGTCTACAGTAATTCCATCTTCTCCTGTAGCTTTCCCCGCTTCATGTTCTTGATTGCATGTGCAACTTCTGCTGGGAGGACTGGAAGAACTCTGGTACTGGTACCTTTCATGATGTCTGGAGTACATGTATCATCCCTTTCATATAATTTGGAGTAGAAATCTTTCACTCTTGTCAAAATTTCGCCTCTATTTCTTGTTACAGAACCATCTTCTTTTCTCAGTGCCATAATCTGTTTTCTTCTCTTACTGAGATGTCCCTTTGCTATCTTTAGGCTTTGGTTGTTTTCAATTGCTTTTCTTACTAGTTCACAGTCGAATTTCCTTACGTCTTCAGTGATACTTTTTCGTACTATATATTCCATTTTGGAAGTCACATCTTCTTTAGTTGTCCTCATCTCTCTTCTTTTTTGCATCAACATTTTGGTTTTCCCTGATAATTTGTTCACATGCAACTTGTTCTTAGACCCAGCTAATTTTGTTGCTGTTTCCATAAGAGCTTTGGTTACTTTTCTGTTAACTTCAGAAATATCCACTTCTTCCGATGTTAGGGCTTCTAAAGCAGAGAATCTGTTCTTCAGTTCCAACTTGAAGATATTATGGTGTTTTTTAAGGTTGGTTATGTCAATACATTTTGTTTGTCTTATGAGCTTGCTATGTTCGAGTTTAGTGTTGAGGTGCATCTTACATCTCACCAATCTATGGTCAGTACCTGTGTTGAACTTGTTTAGCACACTGCAGTCTTCTATGACGAATTTTTTGTTACACATAATAAAATCAATTTCACTTGTCGTCCCATTTGGATGTCTCCATGTCCATTTCCTGTGTGGCTTTTTCTTGAAAAAGGAGTTCAAGATGGAAAACTCTTCTGCCTCTGCAAACTCAACGAGAGTATTTCCACGCTGGTTTCTCTTGTCGTGACCGAATTTACCTACTGAAGTTTCATTCTGTTGCCGTTGCCCTATTTTTGCATTGAAATCTCCCATAATTATCTTTAAGTGCTGCTTACCTTTATTATTTAGATGACGAATTTCCTCATAAAATTCTTCAATTTCTTCTTCAGGATGACTTGTGGTGGGTGCATAAGTTTGAATAATCTGAGCCTGGTATCTTCTCGAGAGTTGGATAACGAGTCGTGCAGCTCTGTCAGAGGAGCTTTCAACTTCTACAACTTTATCCTTCAGTTTCTTGTTTATTATAAATCCAACACCACTAGTTCTGCCAGTATCAGTCCCACGATAGTAGAAGAGATGTCCACTTTTCAGTTCAATGAGATCTTCTCCTTTTCTCCTTACCTCACTTAGCCCGACGATGTCCCACTTGATCCTTTGTAGTAGTTCTTCCAATTCAAGAATCCTTGAATCAGAAGATAGGGAGCATCCATTATACGTAGCCAAGGTCACCATCAGATGGCAGCCTAGTCTGGTCCTCCGGGGATTCTTAGCACCCTCTGCCTTCATGTCGCACTGGCCGCTGCCTTGGCCAGGTACATTCCAGCTGCCGGAGACTGAGGGCCAAGATTTAAGATGTAGAGTCATTTTGGAGGGGTTTGGCCATAACTCACCACGCTGGCCAAGCGGGTTGGTGAGTGTGGGATAGCATTTCCTCTAATCCCGATGGTATAGTTATACCGCTATTGGAGGTCGTCAGAGCCCCTTTAGTGGGAACAGGATGTACCACGAGAAGGCGGGGTTGACATTTTTTCAAGGAGAGGCTGTGATGTTACGCATCACCTAACCTTACATCCCGACATATTAAATATAATTAAGGGAGGCTGTGAACACAGCAAAAATATTCCAAAATAGATATATAAAAAAATAAAACTGGACTTAACCTTTTGTGACTAGGTAACTTACAACAGTTTTGGTTGTCCCATTCTTTCTCTTTTTAGACTGAATTTTTTATGTTTTTCATCTTCCCTGTACACGGTGAAGTACCTCTTTGTTTTGATCTATTGAAGTACATGAAGCAAAGAACATTAATTCTGTAATTAAACTTAAGAATGTGCAAGGACCCATAAAAATAATTTCTCTCATTTATATACTCCTGTTGCAAATAAGTTAAAACTGCAGTTTGATCATAGAACCAATAATGGTTATGTGATCACTTTCAAAATCAGGCTTCAATTTGCATAACATAAGCTGCTTTCAGGAAGAAGCATTTGTATTCACTTCTTCCATGGTGTGTGCTGCTATATCTACAGCAAATTTGGAAGCAAGAGTAAAAATTGCCCACTCATCACTCCATATATATGTTACAGAATCAGCTCTAAAAGTCTCTGCCTGATTGACATTTGCACCATAAAGTAATAAAGAATCTGAAACAATTTATATAGTTTTACAGATGAACTTCATACAAAGGTGTCATTTCATTCAAGTATCATACCTGTATTGGCCAAAATTTGAGGTTTGGTAATATAAAAGTTTAACTTTCGAATTTGCATCTAAAATTAGTCTCTTTTTGTGCAGTTTTGTTAAACAGTTCTGTGTCTCATTCTGTCTTTATTTCACCTCACCTCAGCAGCACAGCTATTTAGTGGTCTGTGTTCAACCCTTTTGACATCTAGTGCTGGTTTTTTTAATTACTTATATTCCTGTATAGTTTCTTTTACCATAGTGCTAATTCAAAATAAGTATCTTACAAACATCAGCTCGATTTAAAATAGTGACCTTGTCTCCACCATGGGTCACCATCTGTTTAGTTCTTGCATGTTCCATGGCAGTGTTTTTTTTGAGATCAAGTTTTATAATTTGTGGTTCTCTTTCATGAGCTTTCTGATTGTATTTGTATTGTACTTGCTTTCTTTTGCAAGCTGTTTAATCTGTCCTATTCCCACCCCTTTTTTTTGTTTGAAGAATGTGTATACATGGGCTGTAGTGATATATGCTTGAAATACTGAAAATTTATCTTAGTGTAGCTGAAGTAACTTCATAAACAGATATCAGATATACTACACACACTGTTTTCTCGCTATCAGAAAATCTATCTACAGTATATAATTTGCTTTTTTTTTCTATTGCAATTCTGATCAGTATGGAGGGGTATAATTTTTACTGTGACATCAGCAAATTTGTTTCTAAAGTGTGCCTTTTTTAAAGCAATTTTTCAATCTATATGCCTGAAAAATCCACTTTCTTACTATGGCAACTAAGCATCTCAACAATAATTGTAATAATCCAGTGAAATCTTATTTCCACTTTTTACTTTTTGGAATGGCTTCAAATAAACTTCAACTTTATTATTATTATTTTAGGACAATATTGTATCTAACCTTAACTGAATATGGTTCAACACAATGTATAGTTTCACAGTTTGGCTCCTTCATGCATAGCATAGAAGTTAAATTTATTTTAACCATTTTTGCTTTGGAGAAATAACATCCATTTTTTTTATACTCATAGTTGGATCTATTTTTCTATTTCAAGAATGGCTTTCCAGAATTTGTTGTTGCCTATGGGTCATTTTTGATGTTGCATATTTTAACGAGTCCCTTAATTCTGAAGTTCCTTAGCTGTCTCCATTTGTATGATATGTGAATAATCACCTTCCCATAGCAGTATCCTTCATTCACAATTCTGCTGACAGAAGTACGTGTTATGCATTCTGAGCTGTAGGTTTGTCACATGCTTCTAATGAGAATGACCAGAGCTCGATGTACATAGAATCGGGCCCTAGGCACAGCACAAGATAAAGCCCCCAACACGTCGGCATCCTTGAAAAAGTACATTTGTCTCCACTAAATATTATTAATTAATTTAAAAGTTGATATAATAAATGGGACACTATGCCAGGAAAAATAGGAAATAATATCTACTTTTATTAAATCTTAATATTAGCAGGGAAATTAGCACTTAAAAATATAGACAGGTAAGTTAAACACTATTTAATAGTTTACTATTGCTATTTTTGCATTTAATTATGTAATAATTAAATGCAAAAATAGCAATAGCAAAAATATCTGAAGACGTTAAGTTATTCATTCTCTTTTAATTTTATTTTTAACCAATAAACATTATTTAGACTTGGAACAGACTGATTTTTTCAGGGCAAGGTGAACTTCCATGCAACTGATTAATCACCTGTGATGTATTCAATATTATAATAGAATAATTCTATTAACAGAGAAATGATACATTTGAGCAGACATGCATAACTGGATAATTCTCACACTCATATCACACACATAAAAGCACATGCAATTTTAAAATCTGATGCTTTACAATACGAAATACCCAAAGCTTCTATAAAGTGTTTTAGCAATGTAAAACCTCTCTCAAGAGGTGCATAGTACAGGATTATAGCATTTTTGGTAGTGAAAGAGCCTAGAAAAAACACCAGTGTTAATCTTCATTTCAGGGAGAAAACAAAAACAAACTGTTTTTCCTTGATTGTGATTCTGGCCCCCCTCTCAAATGCGGGACCTGGGCATAAATCACAGGTTGTTTGAACTCTGAAGTTTAATAACTTTTCTCCAGAATAAGAATAACCTTGTGCATTTGTTTTTCTTGCAAAACCTAATTCATTTTTTAAGCATCAGTCACATTTCTTTTGTGATGCAGGATATGCCTCTTGCTAGAAGTTGTAGTTTGTGCAATGTAATTTACAGCATTTTGTCATGGGATGGTCCTATTGCTTCCACTGAACATTTACAGTTGCTTTTGAAAAAGGATTCCAATCTTTTTTTCTTTTCAAATGAATGGCTACTGATTTCATCATGTGTGCATGTATGGCAGGTTCTGGAATAATGTTTTTTTCTCATGCATCCCGTCACATACACAAACTGTAAAATGTCATGTGACTCCTGTTTAAAAAAGGGAGAAAAAAGTTCATACAGTTAACTATCACACATTTCCAGTTCTCTTAAATCACTCACACAGATGGGCAACAGCAGACTTGATGTTGCTTACAGGCCTTTTGTGAAATTTGTTATAGAAGTCACGTGTAATATTCTATCACATTACAAGAAGCGCCACCTCCAGTATGTGTACGGTACCAGAGTATCTTGTGAATGGTTTTGCGGATCGTTTTTGAAATCACATCTAAACATTTGCATTCCTTACTAGACACTATTTTAAAGGGATAAATTTTAAACCAATAGTATTGTAGTGCACTGTAAGAAGAGTTTTGTTATTGGTTCTCCATAAACAGTAATAATAATACATAATCATACTACACAAACTGGAACTTTAGATTTTGATTCCTCTAATGTAGATATAGTTCAGAAAGGGAGTCAATCTTTTGTTATGAGGCATAACATTGTGTAAGTTAAACATTCAGAACATAGAATAACTGCTTCCTATGTATATTGTGAGGTTAAAATTTATTGCTTCAAGTGAGTAAAATGCTTAACAACAGTGTTCATTACAGTAATTTGAAATAAGATAATTTTGTTTTTTAATTATAGACTGAATAACAAATATTTAAAAGTCTTGTGTGATTTATATCTATCTTACCCAGCCAGGTTTCATATTATTCCAGCATGGTGTTTTGTAATTTTTGTTGTACAGTATTTGCACTTCATGTATTACTGTTTTGAGCAGCTATGATGCATTTAATACATTGTTTTTCATAATTAGTGTTTATAAATCTGTATCACAAAGGAGGTGTACTTTTTGCCACCAGAATTTCCATATTATGTTTTTAGGATACTTGCTTATATAACTATAATGTGACTGGTAATCCAGAATGTGAATTGCTAATGTTTTAAATAACACAATCATTGTTGCAGTGCTATGTAGTTATTTAGAAAAATGCATGCTGAAGTATTCATATGCTGAAGTAGCAGTTATATCAAGTATATAAACAAACTGAAATGAGACTGCTAACTGGTCCAAAAAATGTTTACAACCTTGAGTAACAGTTTATTCATTTCAGTGCCTTTTGGATTTCAAAAAAAGGGGCTAACTTCAGAATAGTAATTTGCTTCCCCCGTAATTTATGCATACTTATATTGTTGCATCTTGTAAACTACAAGATAGAGACCAGTGGTCGACTCCTGTGCTGTTTTCAGGAAGACATTTTCACTTGTGCTGCACCGGTTTCACAGTGGAAACTAAGCGGGCTTTGTTAGCAGGGATGTCTCTTTGCCAGTTTAAATGTTCATTGCAGAAGGATTAGTGTAAGCACATACCATACTAGTCAGCCACTAAGGTATTAAGCTGGTCATCTGTTTTATGCTTCATTCAATTCTTATACTAGGGGTGTTCAAATGAAAAGGTACGAAATGTCATAAGAACGTAACCGTTAACATATTTGCCTATGCCGCTATGGGAGAACGTAGCGACACATCTAGGGATACGATTGGAGTCGCCGGCGTGGATCGGAACATGCGCGGGCGCCCGCATGCGCAGGAGAGAGCAGAGGCTCTTATAAAGAGCGCCGTCCAATTGACGCGGCAGTGCGTGTGAGGACAGGATGGCGTTCACATTGCAAAATTCGACGATTGAGGTGCAGCGAGGCGTTATCCGATTTCTGACAACGGAAGGTGTTAAACCGGCCGCTATTCATCGCGGAGGGTGTGGTTCTGCTCCATGATAACGCGCGTCTACACGTCTCCAGGGTCACACACGCGGAACTGGCCAAGTTCCAGTGGGAGCAGCTTGACCATCCGCCCTACAGCCCGGCCATGTCGCCCTGCGATTTCCATGTGTTTGGTCCCCTGAAAAAACATCTGAAAGGGAAGTGCTTCCACTCGGACGACGAACTCAAGGACGCTGTGCAGGACTGGGTCTCGTCACGGCCACAGGAATTCTGGGAACAAGGAATCCTTCGGCTCGTTAATCAATGGGATCGTTGTGCTACGGCCTATGGTGTATACTTTGAATAAAGTCTTCATTTACACCCACAGTGTCGTTTCGTACCTTTTCATTTGAACACTCCTTGTATGTCTGCTTGCACAGTTTTGTTGGGGAAGAAAAATAAACCCTGATTTGTCATTATTCTATTGTCTGCTTGAACCAGAATTTGCCTCATGTATATCTAGTGGACTTGCATTGTATGGAGTAGCATTTTCACCTTTTCTCATTTGGCATCTTGCTGTCTTCTCATAATTATCAATGAACATATTTTACCAGCCCTTTTTCTTTTATTTTCATATTTTCCAGTAGCCCATGTATTCAAAATTTGTCTCCTAATAAATTCTGAACTTAAGTTTATTTAGTTAGTGGCAATGTAAGTCAACTTTCTCTAAACTTTTACATATGTTAGCAGTGATACTATTTTGTATAGGTTCCACGACCTTTGGTATAAACTTCCTCATGCTTGTGCTGAGAAAATACATGTTTTAAGTTTGAATTACAATACTCAGATCTGTTTGCTTTCTGGGTGTAAACTGGAATTTGAGAAACCTCAGCTATGCCAATTCAGAAAATGCAGCAAAATGATAATTAAAAGTGCCTTGGAGTTCTGTTTGGTGGAGAAAACATTGCATTACCTTCCTTCCGGTAATGCATGGTGAAAGGAAAGGCTTTTTTTTTTTTTAGCTTTAAAAATACAATCCTTGCACTTGGTAGATCCATTGGTACACTCATTGTGAGATAGGATTTCTATAGTCTCCCTAAGTAAGGTTTCTTTTGTTGTGGTGTATGGCGCAATATCCTTAATGCTGCTCCAGAGTGGTGGTGCCTCATTATTTAGTACTTTCCTTGACAGTGCACTCATGAGTTTGACATCCCTTTTATGCTCTTCAAGTCTCGTAGCAAAAGACGTTTTTGTCATTCTTATGCATATATTTTTAGTTTCATCAAAGAATGGAGTACATTCCAGCATGCTCAGATGTGGTATGTTAGAGATTATGACATGATTATGTCAGATATGGATTTATCCCCACATCATAATTTAGCCTTTTTTGCGTTCTCCTGAATGAGAACTTCGGTATATGTGGGATAGACCCAATGAATCTTGGCGCACGATTGATAGTGCACATATTCAAGTTTTCCATTTGCTATATATATATAATTTTAACAACTATATTTATTTATAAAGAAGTAATTACTATATATATAAATATAGTTGTTAATTATCTTTTTAAATGTGTATATAAGTCATTAATTTATGTTTCGAAGTTAACTAACGTAATGAGCGAAGAATAGGTTTAGGGAAGAGGGGCGAGGATAGTGGTACTTGTTAACAATTTATGTTTAATTTGAGTATTCTTTAGAGTAGGTCTGGGAAACATAGTGCCTTGAGTTAAATAATTTTGCAATTGATGTACACATCTTGCTATCGGGAAAGTTTTGACATGCCAGAAATGTTAAAAGATGAGCTACGGCATGTCTGGAGGTAGGTTAATCGCTTGTGTTATTGTAATACACAAGAGATATCCACCCTTAATGGTGGAAGGACAAGCAACAGGGAAACTTTTGCTTACTGGCTGAAAACCTCCTGCTAATACCTTCCCCACTGTCTCAAAATTGCCTTTAATAGGCATCTGAACTATTTCAAACATACCAATGGAGAAATCTGATGTTGATGAAATTTTCATTCAGCTATTCTAAATTTGGTTTTCTTATGTGGAACATTGGAAGACCAACCACATTATAGTCACATAAAAATATTTCTTTATGTACAATAAATGTATTAAGGATAGCTGCAAAACACTTAAAAACTTCCTTTAGTAGTTACTTATTAACCCTTTGAGGAGTATGAATGTACTGGTATGTTCACACTTCTCAAAGGGTTAATGATGAAATGGGACCTTATTCTGTGGTTGCAAATGTTGTCTGTGCACTGGGAATAGAAAATAGTTATAATTTTTGCAAGCACTGTAATTTATCCTAAATTATGTTTTCCCAGTGATGATGCCATATGAATGAACACATATGTAAGTAAACATTTAAAAGCAGCTAATTTACGTAGTGGGGGTCTCACCATCTTTGTTTCATATCAATAAAAAAAAAATTCAGTCTTGCATGTGTAGGTGAGCAAAAATATAGTTCTCTTACATAAATTTGAAATGTTTAGCCAGTTTTTTTTGTTTTTTTTTTGTTCTGGCTATTTGTAACAAGGAAAATTATTCCTACAATTCATGGTCTCTCCTTACTGTAGAATTATTGCACTTCTGGTAAATGTTTATGTAATATTTTGTCTTCAATTTTGGGATTTAGATTTCTTTTAAATGCTGTTGTTTAAGATTCCTTATACATCACAGCGTTAATTCACCTTAAAATGTATGTAGAAATTTGATGAATTGCTATGCTTCGCTTGTGTTTTATCTTATTCTCGGAAATAAAATATTTGTTATTGGTTTATGAAAACTGTGTATAATATTGGTATTGTATAGTTATGAATATGTGTAAATATGCACGACGACTCAGTCACTGGATGTTGTCAACATCTGGAAAGTGTTTGTGATATTTTGAGCATTCCTGTTTCATAAAATGTAGGCATGAATTACTGAAGTGATATATTTTATAGCTTATTGTAAATGGCACCTGTGTTGCATGCTTACTAGCTGAATATATATACTCAGAAAGCTCAGGTTCTTTAAAGTTATGCTCATATTATATAATGTGACACTGAATTGATTGTATTGCAGAGCACAGCCATCCATCTGTTGTGTGGCTCTAATATTTAATTTTTATTTGTTGCACCATTAAAAAAAGTGCACTTAATTGTGTATCAGAATTTATGAGCAGAGTTTGATGTGATAGTCATTTAATAACTAGTTAGATTTTGGTGGAAATAACGAAGCGTTTGAGTGAAGGATGAATTCATGGTTATGTTTTGATGAAATAAAAAAAGGGTCACAGGTTGCATCTTGTTTACAAAATATGATATTCTCTTAAAGTCATCAGTTATCAAAAGAAGGAATAAAACTTGAAGAATCAGAATTTCATCATCAATTACTGCCTAACATCTGGGAAGATTTGGTGAAAAATAATCATAACCATCAAGATTAACTGTAACCGCGATAGGAACTGCCTAAAGGATAAGAGTTTTCTGAGAAAATAAGTAATTCCTAAGATAGCCCCTACATTATAAGTTTAATGAAGTAGTGTTAGATTGAACAATTGGTGGCAGTTTTTCTGTATAGAACATGTTAATAAGTGCCGAAATAAGTATTTTTCAACTTATGAAATTTATTCAGAGATGTGTGCTCTCTTAAAAAAATCAACAAAAGTAAATAATAATAAATTTTTCTGTGTATAACCAAGTACTAGGTGTGAGTTAAAGGTGCAAGAAAGCCATACGCACTTGCCTTATACTGCAAAGTACAGGCAGTTGTTTTCTATAGTCCTCTGCTGATATTCCATTCTTCATAGTTGCTAAATGCACATCATCAGCCTCATGTTCCATGTCATTGTGGATGCTGCTGTGCATTATGCACAGAAATGGAGGCCCAACTAACATTTCATGCGGCTCAAAACGGGATGAACTTTTGACTCTCCCTGGTGCATTACATGAATTTTTTTTTTTTATTGCTATGAAATCCATGACCATAATTTTTTCCAATCTCCCTCATCTCATGAGTGCAAAATGCAAACTTTTAAGAATAAAATTACATCGCAGAAGATGCAGTTTGTTTTAGTGAAAGACTGCATGTTTGGTGTTTCAACTTGCCTGTCTGCTTACCATGTGCTTTTGTTGTTTTTTAATTAATTGCCCTAGTTACTGTAATGAGGTTATTTTAAAATGAATGCTTCCAGTTCATCATTCTGTGATGTTCAGGCAAATCACAAAATATTTCATTTTAACCTTGCTAATTAGTTTTCATGATATTAGGTAAAGTAAGTTTTATTTTTCTTAGTAAAATTTCCTTTTAGTAGGTCAAAGGGGAAAACAAGTGGTGTAATGGTTGGGTTTAAAAAAAGTTACTGCAATCCCATTAAGATCCAGAAAATTTATGACCTTTCTGAAAAAAAAGGTAGTTAAATGAATGTGATGAGATAAACATCTGGATCTATTTGAACAGTAAGAAAAAGCTAATATTTTTCTGTACTTTTATTTTTAAATTTCAAGTTGTGCACATGCCTTATAAACTTGGTATTGTTATGCAACCAGTGAAAATATATTTAGTATATATTGATCTTCATTTGTACAAACTGTTTTTCTGGCATATATAATAATTGCAAAAAAAACTTGTAAATCATCTTTTGTGACTTTGATGCATTGAAGATGTAGCTAACCATGAATTCATCATATTACTTTACTGGAAAACGATTTTTGCAGTCTTTGTCCTAGTCTTCTGAATGGCAGCCCAATAATAATGTTGTCTTTCTTAACTACAGAATAACTTTTCTTGATTTTAATGTAACCATGAGGATCTAGTTTCCAATTTTTGTAACAGGGATATGGTTACAATTTTGTTGATAATAAATAATTTGAAAATGCATTGACTTTTTTTTGTTTGTTTCTATATGAAAATCCATATCCTATCAGTAAGTTGATTTTTAGAGTTAACAATTTGTATTCAAGAAAATGATAATAGGTATATGCATTCATGGGCACAAAAATTGCAAAGCACATCATGAGTGAAATTTGTTACTTCCATGAATAATGATGTATCTGTCTCTATACACATGACACAAACAACTTTGTAACACCACTATAACACTATTTACTCCAATAATGCTGCTAGGGCAACACAAAGAATGGATATATCTTTCACACTAAAGAGCTAGTTTTGTAAAACGAATGCATAAGGCAAGAACAACAAACTCAAATGTTGTTTCCTTATTAATAGTTGTCTGTTTCTTATTTTACAGAAACAATCATATGGAAGGTAAATGAAATTCCATTACTTTGAGCAAGAATCACTTGAATTGTTCATTTCAACCAGAAAATGCAATTTTTGGCATTGAACAGATTTCAGCTATGTTTGAAGGCAAGCCTTTCAAAAATCAGTCATTTCAACCGAAAACTGCTAGTGGGAAGAGATTATGGCAGTATTTGAATTAAAACTGGAAGCTGTTCATTTTGCTTAGGAAATGCACTTTCCTTGGGTGAGAAGAATATTGTGATTTCTGATTGCAGGAAGGCTTTGGTAAAAAAAACCAAAAAAAAAAAAAACACACACTCCAAGGTGGGGAAAAGATGTATGTCATTGTTTTGAATCAATTTCTCCAATTGCACAAATATTACAACACTTCTTTTTTTTAGCACAATTTCTCATGAAGGGAAAAATTACTTAACTGCTCGTACGATATGAATACCTTGTTGAGATTGTGTTTCCTTTTCCTCAAGGTGATAGGATGAATGCATGGGGAAGTCAAGATTGAATCAAAATAGTGAGATGATGTTATGACCTTTCTCAAAAAAACAAAAAAACAATGTATGATTGTGGGTATGCAGATTAAAAGACAAGAGTTAAACTATGGAGGATTTCCGTGGAAAATCTAAACAATTAGTTTTCTCTCTTTCTAAAGTAAAACGAATCGTGCAATTTTTCTACCATTAAGTTCAATATTTTTTTCTTAATGAGTGGTATAGGAAGAGCTTCTTTAATTTTCACTATATAGACTTGGTCCATACAGATGTGCCGCATAATTGCTCCATCAGGAGACGAGCAACTGCAATCCTCTGCAATTCCATTCCTCTAATCTTTACAGGGACCATTCGGAAATGTTTGGTAGAAACTTTATTACCTGTACATTGTCCAATAAAATACATCAATTACTTCTGACACCACAAGAAATGCTGTAGTGCCCTAAGGGGAGGGCTTGTGTAGAGAAGTGGCATATTTGAGTCCTGCTTCTCTTTGGATGCAGATAAAAGCCACTATTCCAAGTGCTAGTGTTATTACTAATGATTGGAAAACTTACAATATGCTATTCTGGTGGATGAGTAGTCAGACAGAGATGTGGGCTTCTGCTAAGCTTCCTGGATGGTACGTTTGACCTGTTCTGCTAGTTCTGTCCCCTTCATTTCTTTCCTTTTTTTTAGTTTGGAGTATGAACAATTTGTAGGAATATAAGCAGTCTCTAATTTAAAATCACTGGTGTCAGGGAAGGGTCACAGCAACACTGTAGGATAAACACACCAGTCATGCTTTATCCGGAATTCGAACCCAGGTCTATCGAGTGAATGGTCAGAAGCCGGCGCCTCAGGTTGCTATGTCCAAACAAGAACTTAATCGGTTCAATATCGCAAGTTGCGCACAGTCGTGTCACGAATATCCTTGGGAATGAGGTTTATGATGATTTGGTTTCCCGTTTTCTTCCTCGTCAAGTGCCCGGTGGCCTTAAAGCCGCGAAATCTATCACAGTAGGTTCAGAGCCACGATATCCGGCGAACGTCGGATGTGCACTAAGTCCGTCTGGCTCGGGGTACTGGATCCACCGGTTCCTGATGCAAAGCTAACTCATGGTATATATATTGTGGGAGCCCCCCCCCCCCTGTTTTACATATTTGGAGCAATAACGAAGTACCACGTGATATCAACGTCATGTGCATCTACTATAAACTGTGCACACCTATCCTCTGTATACACTGAGTGGCCACTTTATTATGTCCACCCCCTCAGTACTTCGTTGAGCCACCTTTTGACTTTAATACTGCGTCGATTCTTCGTGGCATGGACTCCACGAGATGTTAATAGGTGGTTTGTGGAATCTGAGACCATGCTTGATGAATAGCACTTACCAGGAGTGTTGAGATTGCAGGGTTGTGGATCCAGCTGTCTGGCTCGTTCAACTTCATCCCACAAATTCTCAATGGGGTTGATATCTGGAGATTGTGGGGCCACCTAAGCAAAGTAAACTCACCGGCATGTTCCTGAAACCAATTCTGTACAATACGAGCACTATGGCAGGACGCATTATCTTGTTGAAAGTATAACCATCGCCATTAGGATAAACCATCCACATGACAGGATGCACTTGGTCCGCAACGATGTTTAGATATGATGTGCCAGTCAGACGTTGATCAACACGAATTAAAAGGCCCAAAGCATGCCAGGAAAACATTCCCCAAACCTTATAACGTTGCCTCCACCAGCTTGAAGGGTTGTAGCAATGCATTTGGGGTCCATGCTTTCGTGCTGTTCCCGCCAAATTCTCACTCGGCCATCGGCATGGTGCAACTGAAAACGTGATTCATCGGACCACATAATTTGTTTCCAATCCTTGTGCTCCTGTGCGAACTGGAGACCTTTTCTCATGTTAACTGCAGACAGCAAAGGTGTTAGAAAAGGCCTTCGGCTGGCATATCCCATCCGATGCAGTGTACGGCAAACAGTGCGTGCAGAGATCACTTGAGATCCTTAATTAAGATGGTCTGTAATTTGATGCACTGTTGCCCTTCTGTTGTCTGTTACCAGTCTGGACATTCTCCGTTCCGTACGAGCAGTCACTAGTTAATGACGACCACACGCTGCACGTAGAGACCCAGTTTTTTTGGCTGACAGTCCAGTCTTTAAACACTTTAACAACAGCTGCTCTGTAACATTTCACGAATGCGGCGGTTTCAGTGATACTCGCTTCATGGCTCCGCGCTCCTACAATCATCCCACGTTGAAAGTCCGTCAAATCGCATTTTTTACCGATCTCGTCACCCAAAAATCACTTCTACTACTGTCGCAAGCACTGAGCTTTCTCTTTTTATACTAGCCTCGCCCTCTGGCGGTAACAGCTTGCAGCCGTAGCTCATTTGCTTAAAACTCTCAAGTGGTCATAATAAACTGGCCACTCAGTGTATAATCAGGCCGCGGATGGCCTAGTGGTCAACGTTCGTCACTATCACAGATAAATCTCAGGTTCGATCCCAGGCAAGTACGAACGCTCGAACCACTAAATCCGCCGTGCGTCGAATGGGCACGTTAACCTGTCGGACCCCGAGTACTTCCCCCAGTTATAAATAAGGGCGTCTTCCTGCCCCTTTCTACCTCGCTTGCGTGTGACTTCCTATGGGGTACTCTATCCCCAAATCTCCTAGGTTCCTATTTCTAAGAGTTATTTAAGACCTGGGCTCAGACACTCCTTTCCTAAAATCCTCTACGTATGATCTGATTGATCTCTGTATATAATCAGTAAAACGTTTTCCAGTAATGGGGAAACGTGGTGACTTAAGCCAATTTGATCGCGGCCAGATAGTTCTGGCACGGAGTGCAGTTGCCAGTATTTCTGAAACAGCCACACTTGTTGGCTGCTCCCGTATTACTGTATAAAGGGTGTACCAGGACGAGACATCCAGCAGGAGGGCTCCACTGTTCAGGTACGCGCAGTTGTTATTACGACTGGTATCTCAGCAACGACGTGCAATAGTCACCCACCAACACAACAGCGGTGCAGTTGCACCATACTACGTACCTTGCTCCGCCTGGGGTTACACAGCAGGCGACCAATGAAGGTACCCATGATGACGTCCATTCATCGCAAACTACGCTTCGTATGGGCCAAGGAACGTCGGCAGCGGATCCTCGACAGATGGAAGAAGGTCGTCTGGAGTGATGAGTCCCGTTTCCTCCTGCACCATGGTGATGGCCGGGTTCGCATATGGCATAAACAGCATGAAGTCCTATCCCCTGGTTGCACAATTGGGGTTCAACAGGCCGGTGGAGGTGGTGTTCTGATCTGGGAAGCTTTTTCCTGGCAAGCTCGAGGTCCAATGGTTATCATCCCACAAACACTGAATGGTGGGCCCTACAGGAACCTGTTAGCCTACCATCGCCATTTATATTTGTAGGAGTTTATCTGGACCACAGTTCCATCTTTCAAGAGGACAACGTCCCGTGTCATCGGGCTCGTATAACCGTTGGAGAAACACGACAACGAATTCGCCACATTGCCTTGGCCTCCAACCTCTCCTCCTGACAGTAACCCAATTGAATATTTGTGGGATATGCTCGAACGGCTGATCCTCCTCCACGAAATGAGTGTAAACTGACGAAGCTTCTAAGCGCCACCCATTGTCAGGGGGTATAGCTTCGGAAGAGTTGAAAACAGGTAGCCTGCTCCTGGGCAAAAGGTGAATCGGTGGGGTTCACGCACACTTAATGGATTTCTGGGCGATAATTGCAGAGAAAGACAGAAGTGTAGTGGAATGGGGATATCATCTCTTCTTTCCCCCAGACGACAACTCCTGGAAGTGTGTCCATTTTCCTTTCATCCTTCAAGTGAACGTTTATTGGGAGGATCGGTGTTCATGTGTGTTGCGTAGCTAAGCAGCGGTTAGTCTCAAGTGGCGGACAAGTTTAATATACTTGAAAGATTTAATTAACTACAGTTCTAATAAAGTTAAATAAATCGAGTATATTCAATTGTTATGGATTTATTGGGTTCGAAAGAAAGTAATGTCTTCAAATGCAAAGCAATAGAAAAGTGCTAATTTGCCATATATACAAATCAGTCCAAAATGTAGTCCCCATCGTTTGCCACGATCTGCTTCCATCGCCTGGGCATTTGTTGGATACAGTCCCTGTAGAACTGTGGCGGATTGGTCGCAAAGAAGTAAGTGCGCGTTCGACATCGTCCTGATTGGTGAACCGCTGTCTGTCTAGGAAATGCTGCAACGACCGGAAATGGCAGTCGCTGGAAGCAATGTCCGAAGAATATGTTGGGTGTGGCTGGACTCGTAGTCTAGGTCCCTGATCCTGTGACAGGTCACCTATTCTGTGTGAGATCTCGCTCCATTCTGCTGTAGAAGAACGCCCTTGTGGTTCAGCAGTGCTGGCCAGTTTCGACGTGAGCGATGTGTGCAGATCATCTAGCTGGCGGCAGTACACACCAGCGGTGATACTGGTGTCCGGCAGCAGCTCAAAAAAAAAAAAAAAAAAAAAAAACACGATACCCCACATATCCCAACAGACAAAATGTCCTTAAGTGGGTGTAAGCCGGCTTTCGGGTCCAACCTCTGTTTCTGGGTGCTGATATCATCATAAAGGACCTATTTCTCGTCACCTGCCACAATGAGGTTCAAGAGCAGTCAACTCGGTCACGTGCAAGCAGGAAAACGCATGCAGTTTGTTTTCTGCTTAACTGTGAGTTAATGGGGTACCCAAACTCCCCTCTTGTGCACCTTCCCAAGTTGACGCAGGTGCGTGGAAATGCTGGTGGGATTTGTTCCCAACTGTTCGGCCAACTCACGTGTGAGTTGGTCTCCACTAAGATCTTTAGCATGTCCATATCCACTATTGTGGGTCTTCCGAGTTTTTTTGTTGTTATTGTTTGGAGGTTTAACAACGGCCGTGAGCAACTCAATGTGCTATATGCAGTCTCCCGTCCCTAATTTAGGGTCACTGGTTCCAGGGAAGAGAAAGAGCCACTGCCGTAAGACAAACACAACATTTATGCCTCACCGGGATTCGAACCCGGACCCCTTTCGGACGAATGATCAGAAGCCATCGCTTAGACCATTGCGCCACCGGGGCAGACTTCCGGCTTTGGGATGGTCTGACAGGTCAGAATTTCTCTCTCGAAACCGTTCGAACCAACGACAGCACTGACAATGTGATATGGCATTGGGATACACACCGGCATTGTTCCTTACAGCACTTGCGGGGGTGGTAATGCGACGAAACTCGTACAGCATGCAATGGCGGATGTGTTCCTTGCCCATTTCAGTGTTGGCAAGCGCGTACACTCTTCGCCTTCTGACGACAACTGCCACTGACTTAAGCCACCTACCTGTTGATGTCATCATGCCAGTGTGCTGCGCAATCTCAGTGGCCAATGTGCTCCGTGGCCGGTTCTTCGACTTCGGGTACATCGTCATTGGACAATACTTTCTTTCCAACCCAATACACAATTTAAATATATGCATATTATAACATTTGCATCTTTTTACATGGTGGGAATTTTATCCCAGAAACGGATTTAGCGAGCGCCCGAATTTAACGAGAGTTTCCATAGCTCCCGAGCTCCTAGTTATAAGTGAGCAGTCCTGCAATTCATATATTAATCTTTAGCTGTGTTAATTTTGTAGTTTCTAAATAAATAAACCGTCGTGGAAACGACAAACTGTGCGTGAACTGCTTATACACTATGTTTTCTTTTTGCTTTGTCTCAAATTTAATGAGGAATTGTACAAGTAAATCACTTATTTCGTATCATGATATACAGATTCATATCAGCAGATGAGTGTGAACCGTAAATGTAACAAGCATGACGTGTTTACTTTCTGCTCCCCCCAGTGTGTGTGTGTGTGTTTGCATCAGATCGGCGGCCTGACGTAGATCTCGATATCATCATCATCATCATCATTGTCAACCATTATCAATCCACTGCTGGACGAAGGTCTCCCCAAGTTTCCTCCACAACGGTCTGTCTTGTGCCAGTCTCCTCCATGTCACTCCCGCATATTTACGAATTTCATCCACCCATCTCCCATGTGGTCTTTTTCTGGGTCTTTTCCTGTCCCTTGGAATCCAATCTAAAATTTCGGCTGTCCATCAATGGTCTGTCCTTCTGGCAGTATGTCCAGCCCATTGCCATTTCAGGGATTTAACTCTGATCATGATGTCTTCCACTCTCGTCATTTTTCGGATCCACGAGTTCCTCTTCTTATCTCTCCTGGTTATACCAAGCATGCACCTCTCCATGCTGCTTTGAGTTGTCTGCAGCCTTTGTATGTCTCTTTTAGTTAAGGTCCACGTCTCTGCACCATACGTAAGCACTGGAAGGATGCATTGATCAAACACTTTTCTTTTAAGACATAATGGTATATTGCTCTTGAAAATTATGCTGTTTCTTCCAAAAGCTCTCCAGGCAAGTTTTATACGCCGATTAATTTCTTCATCAATGTGACCCTCACTTGATATCTGCTGTCCAAGATAAACATACGTATCTGTTATCTCCAGTTTTTCTCCATCAATCGATAAATCTTCATTTCTTGTAAAAGCATTGAACATCACTTTCGTCTTCTGAAAGTTCATTTTTAATCCCACTTCTTTACTCTTACCTGTACATAAATGACAAAGCACAAGTTACATTCATTTAAGATGTAAAATACGAATAACATTTTAGTATATAAGAAGCAGTAAAAAAAAAAAAAAAAAACGGATTCAGACTCTTTATCTCAACGACTACAGTCTTGTGACGATTATATATAGATTAAGATAATACAACGTAGTTGTCACAAATGTTTTTTTTTTTTTATTTCTCAAGCCGACCATGGTTTCGCTGGGTATTGACCTAGCTTCATCAGGACGAATGACACGTAAATATTCAAATTGTATATGACATCATAAATAGTGTTTACAGTCACGTGTTTTGGTTAGATGCTTCCACGCGTTTGATAGAAATGGCGTGGATGCCATGTCATTAACAAGTTGCGAAGACTTCTGCTATATATGGAAAGCTTCCAAACTATCAAGTTTGGAGATTGAATCTGGCTTGTCAATAAGTCTTGCTTCTTCAAAGAGAAATCTGTGGTCCTTTTCGTAACAGTGTTTAGCCATCGATGACTTCTTTAGGTCACAATTCAGACTGTTGGATTTTCTTCAGATCTGCATTGTGACGGGTCTTTAGTACAACATCCTATGCTTAGCAATGTCTGTATCCAGTGGCGTAGGAACGCTTTTAATTTTGTGGGGTACAAGCTCATGAACCTTACATCTCAAGGATTAAGCCATCTATGAATGACCCCCTCCGAATTTTTTTTTGGATAGGTGTAGTATATTAGAGTTTTTATAAAATACGTATACTGATCAGGAATTCATCCGAATGAACATTGTTATCATCATACTATTATTAATTATTATTATTTTTATTGCTGACAAAAAGTTCACATTATTAATTTCTTATCAGAAAATGAATGGAGAAGTTTTTTGGTTTTTTTTGTGTTCTCTGTTGTTAATTTTTGTAATTTTTTATTTCCATTAAAATATTGAGCAGGGACAAGTCAACATTAGGATGAATTTCTGTCAACAGGGTTTGGAAAAGAGGGATTTCTCAGGAAATGTTATATAACTCTTTACAAGAACGAATTAAATTTCTTATCATTTTTGTTTACGTTAATAAAGTAAAATCCGCAGTAAGATAAAAACTGCTCTTTTTTTTTTTTTTTGAGATTTAACGACCACCGTGAGCAACTCAATGGGCTATAAGCAGTCGCCCGTCCCTAATTTAGAGTCACTGGTTCCAGGGAAGGGAGAGAGCCAGTGCCGTAAGACAAACACAACATCCATGTCTCACCGGGATTCGAACCCGGACCCCTTCCGACGAATGATCAGAGGCCAACGCCTTAGACCACTGCGCCACCGGGGCGGCAAAAACTGTTCTACCCGCGAAGATAGTACCATTTAAGCATTATGAAGTCTATATTAAAAACTCTGAACAATACATAGGCTAACAATTGATGTAAAAAGCACATTGGTCTGGTGCAAAGCTAAATGATGGTGGAGATATCGAGGAATTGGAGTTCTATGAGTGGTATGTGAAATCCGTAATGCACTTGTTGTATTGCTACAGATCTTAAGACAGAAAACAATTTTAGTGCCGGGGTTGCGGGCGCTAAAATGTCCACTTGTGCATTAATTTTTTTTTAAAGTGTAGAAAGGACGACCTTATCAAGATGCATGGAATTTTAAGAGAAAAGAAACACTGATCACAAGTATGTTATCAAGCCCTAGCCCTACCATATGCTGTTTGAAGTTATTAACAAAAACCTCGCACTCGTCGTTTCCCTGCAGAACTAATTTGCTGGAGTTTCCCAGATGGTTGGCCAGTTTTTGGTGGATGAAAAGCCTCCCACTACAAGCTTCGGATATAAAAAAAAAAACCCAGATGACCCATGATATTTCTTTGAAAAAAAGAGAATAAAAAAAAAAATAAGTAGCATATAAATTTTACGGTTCACTCTTTATGAATGATTGGTTTGTGTTTGCTCATATCTGGAGGGTACAGTAGATATTAATGTACCCCTCTCCAAAATTTGGGGTACATTGTACCCCTGTACTCTCCCCCCGTTCCTATACGCCACTGTCTGTATCTGCGTACAGTGTAAAGTACAATGCACTGATTTGTTTTGGCTAACGAAAGAGTGGAAAGTTCCCTCTCTTAAGCAAGCGTTTGACTCTATCACGGCACAACAGCCAGTGAAAGACTGCGATAACATATATAGCAAAGATCTTTAACACCAAACTCCGTTAGTTTCAGCGCAACTTTGGATTCGAGAATGCGGCATTGGACACTGATTTCGCATGCGTATAGCAGTTTAGATAAAATTTCTCACCAGTTTAGCAGCAGGTGAGAAATTTTATTTTGCTTCTTGATTCATATAAAGACCTTCCATAAAGAATGTAATCAAATTACACTGCACTTTCGTAAATTAAAAGGTTCATATTATTAGTACTTTCCTTCACCTTTCTTGGAATTTCAATAAGCTCCTCTCATCAGTATCGCCAGAATCGTTCACTTGTTTGCAACAATCTCTCCCCCCCCATGAGGTGATCTTTCTCTTTAAATCCTAAAATATATAAAGCCACTAGAACGTGATATGCGTTCTCTTAAAGCTCAATAAAATTTTCATCTTAAATCACTTAAAAAAATAATAATGGAGGGAAGGCATGTTTACCCACTTAAAGTTTACTTTGCAGAGCTAATAACTAGAGGAAATCTACTGACCAATTTTAATAAGTTTCGTTGTGGGAGACCTTTATACGATTGAAGTAAAATATTAGGGCGCGGAGCTAGAGCATAATTTAGTACGACCGTTTTAAAGTCTGTCGTCATGTAAAGTACGGAATGTAGAATTATAATGCATGTAACTATAGACTAGCATATGAGGTGTACCAACAAAGTTCGGTTAATGCTGTCGTAACGCGTTAAAAGCAAAGGTTGTGAAAGGTGCGGTAACTTGCGTGACGCAGTCAAGTTCATGAGAGAAACCGTCACGGAGCTCTAAAAAGGGCACAGTGTGTCGCGTTAGCTCATGTACACAGACTGGCCATTGAATTAAAAACCTTTATGCAGATGTACGTAAACGTTCTGAAGTTCTCTCATCAACCTCTAAATCTTCAGTTCTTGTGGAAATATTATGCATCAGTTTTGTTTTCTGTGAAGTTCATCTTTAATATCACTTCTTTACTCTTGTCATCAAAGTTCCTGAATCATGCTCTACAGTTCTGGAGGGGTACTTGCAAAACTTTCTTTGTCGTCAGCAAAACGAATGTGGATTAAATCTCCACTAATGCTTATCTCGTCTGATCCTTCCAGCTCAATAGTATCTTACCTTATCCTTTCAATCGATATAGTTACTTATTTTTATCGATATTCTAGCTGTGCAGCTTCATTAAAATTTGGTCGGTGTGTAATAATAAAAAGTTATGAAACCAATGAATTACAAAGGGTTAGTCGAAAGTTTTGCATAAACACATGTGCTGCGGCGGGTGCGTCACGTGTTTCAACTAGTTCAAGTCGCGCACTGCACTCAGTCGAAAGGGTGGTAGTCGCTGTTGTGAACAGCATTGCATGTCGTCGTTCTGCCTGTGGTTGGGACGCCTGAAAGATGAACAGCCACTACCGGCTAATTAAGAAACTTTTGCTTTACGAGTTTGAACTCGGCCATAACGCTGCTCAAGCAATACGAAACATTTGTCATGCGAAAGGGGAAGGTTCCACAGCACCGCAACTAAATGGTTCAAGAAATTTCGCTCAGGTGACAGAAACCTCGACGATCAGCCAAGGTCAGGTAGACCACGAACCGTGGATTCGGAAACCGTGCAGGCAAATCCGACAACCAACATTCGGAGATTATCAGGTGAGCTGGGTGTATCACAGATCCCCATGGTTCGTCGGCAAGGTCTACAGGAGCTGCCTCATTGTCCCTCACGAACTGACGCCAGCTGAAGCAAACCGGAATGGAAGTGTATACAAAACTCCAAGAAAACCCGCGCGATGTACTTTTCATCAAGAGAATTATCACGTGCGATGAAAAGTGGGTCTATCTCCGTAATCATAACACACAACGGCAGTGGTTGAGCTCGGGCCAGCTTCCGGAACCTGTTGCCATAGGTGGGAGCTTCGAGCACGAGGTGATGCACTGTGTCTGGTGAATTTCGAGGGAATAATCCACTACGAATTTGTTCCAGACGGTCGGACCATCAACGCTAACCTCTACTCTAGACAGCTAGAGCAGATGTATGCCTTTTTGGAGGAGAAATACCCGGCATTGGTGAACAGAAAGCGCTCTCTCCTACAGCAGGATAACGCTCGGCCTCATACCGCTCGAACAACCTGGGCAAAACTTCAGGGCATCGAACTGGTGCGACATCCAACATATAGTCCAAACCTTGGCTCTTCAAATTATTACTTGTCCCGGTCCATGGCATACTTGCTTCGCGGGCGGCACTTCAACAACTAGGAGGAGGTGTGAGCTGGGGTGAAGGAGTTCTTCGCCTCGAAGGGCAAGAACTGGTTCCGCCGAGGAATCAAAGAACTTGCAGACAGATGGCTAAAGACGGTCCAACACGATGGCCTATACTTTGAATGCTAGTCGGCTTTCGTCGTAAAGGTACGTATGAAGACAAAGTGATCCAAATATTGCAAAGCATTCGACTCACCTTCTGTAACTTAAATACAAATTTTTTCAATATCTATAAAATAATAAAATCAATTAATTGACTAAACATACAAATATTTTCAATATTTAAACAATTATAACACCCCGGTGGCGCAGTGGTCTAAGCTCTTACTTCTGATCATTCAAGCGAGATGGGTCCGGGTTCGAATCACGGTGAGGCATGGATATAATGTTTCTATTACGGCTCAGGCTGCCTCCCATTTCTGGAGCCAGTGGCCCTAAATTAGGGACGAGTGATTACTTATAACCCATCAAGTTGCTCACGGTGGTCGTGAAACCCCCAAACGAAAAAGAAAAAAAAATCTGAAGAATTTTTCTCTTGGGAAATTTTTTAGGGTTGGACTGAAAAACAAAATGGCCACACAATATAACTGCACCGTAGCGGTTTCCTTTCCCTGGAAAAAAAACGGCGCTAAATTAGGGATTGTCGACTCCATTAAACTAAAGAAACTGTGAAGTTTCATTGGTAAAACTTCTTTACGTTTTGGTATACCGTGACTGTACTTTTAACTAATTCCAATTGGAAAGCAATTTTCCCAGCACTATAGTTAGGGTTAGAACGCCCCTTGGACTCAAAGTACAGGGGTAGTTATAGAGGCCATCATGCGCATGCGTCTGCAATGGAAGTTCGTACGAACTCCTATGAACGCGCTTTCTGAGATGATCGATTCTGATCGCGCTCGTCCATTTCTCCGTAATTGCGCTTCTGAATTATCAACAGAGGTTTTTCATTGAACGTCTAGAAACAATTGACAGCTTTTATGCTTGCTCATATATTTTATAAAAACAGATGGTTTCATAACTGCGTCGACGGTTTTTAAACAAGTAATCGAACTCATCAAATGTTGATGAGCTGCGATTTGAGCGCAGGAGAAAGCTTCAGGAGGAATGACAGATGTTTCGAAGAATGTCATTGTGCGTTTAGACGAAGCACAAAATTAGGTATCACAACCGTGGTCGCTTGTGTTATGTCACGCCGATGTTACATCAACGCTCTGTTGAAACGCAAAGTCACGTCCTGCATGTCTGCAGCTGCGCATGCGCTCTTGGAACATGCAACAGGTTTCCGTCAGCAAGCGGGAAGCGGTTTATTTGGCGCGAGACAACGGCTTTTTCCACCCTCCTGTGTTTCCTCCTTTTTTTATATTTTGTTTAATTTGCTTTTTATTTTTTTCCACGTTCATCTTGTTTCATGCATGGAGGTGACCTCTATTGGCTGAAGCCCGAGGACACAGCGTAATTGGTGAAGTCTCGTTAGGCGCTGGGTGGCACAGTTTTGCGTGATGACTACGAATAGGGCAAGGGGAGGGCATGCAAACGGAACATCACGTGACTTATGCTTTAATATTCCACAGGCAGAGTAGTAGCCAACCACGTGCATGTAAATATGCACACATGCGCACATGATTGCTTTCGAAAATTTCTGGTCGTATGTCCACCCAAAAGTTGTTAACTGACGGTGCTGGGTTTGTATCAAGGTTATTTTTCACGTATGTGATTTATTGAAAAATGACATTTTAATTGATGATTTATCGGATGCAAAAGTTGCAGATATGAACGTCATGAATGGAGGTACTACTTGTTCTTTAAAGGATTCTCAGTTCTTTTCTACATTGCTTTGTTTTACGCGAATGGTGAGGAAAACATTTCACCGTGTTTCCATATGAAAGGCATCTTGAATTGAGATTGTTACAACAACAACAACAAAAAAAAAAAAAAAAACTTTCAAGATACTAAAAGGGACCCAGAGAAAAGATTATTTTCTTACGATAAAGGTAAGTGAAATTTAATTTCGTCTCGTTTTTTAACATTTGAGAACTTGAGGACGAAGTGCAAAATATTACTATTGGAAAAATTCCTCTACAAGTTTTAGAAATCCAAGGTGGTTTAAGTTGTGTTAATGTGTTCTTCGGTAGAAAATTAAAATGCTTAAAAAATAGGTTCATTAAATCCAGTTTTTAAAATGTTTAGGGTATCGAGATCCCAAAATTAATTTTGCTAGAAGGATTCGACATGTGACTTTACATATCATAATTTTGAAATTTTCAGTAAATATTAACGCGAACAAAGAGAAAAAAAATGCCAAAATCATGCGCAAATATTCATTTACTGCATTCTGTCTGAAGATATTTGATTAAAAATTCCAAAGTACAACCAAACTGTCGTTACTGAAATACCAATAGGTGTATACTGTCTTTATCCATTAAATATCGCTATGCAAGATCACGGCCTGATTACAACAGAGCTCTTTAAAATTTCAGCCTCTACCGATGACTTAATCATTACTGAACAAATTATTATCATCATCACTATAATTATTATTATTACTATGAAAGTGACATTTTATGTAGTTGTTTTTCTTTTCACCCTCATATACGTCAATCTCCAATGCTTTCATTAAATGAGCAGTTTCAACAGGGGCGTATTTGGGACAACCAAACCAAGCCGATAATTTTAGCCTGGAGGTCCACTGCATGAACATAAATATCTACACGGGAAGAATATCTCATGAATTCTTTCATGAAAAAAAAAATACTTATGTTAGGTCCTGGACGAAAGCGAACTGTTAAAACATGCATTTTAAAACGAATTCAGTCGTTAACAAAGTTTAACAATTTAACGGTAAAGAATTAAAAAATCCAGTCGTGATTGAATCTAGTATGAATTCACGCTCAAAACGGAGTGTTATTCCAGGTAATTATTTTCCTCTTAAAAATTTGGATTTGACAAAAAACAACAACAACAACAAAAAAACGAGTCTTTTGAAGGCCTCGTTTTCAACTAATTCACCGTAAAGATCATTCTAAAAATTGAATGTACGCAAAATCTTTTCTACGCAGTTAAGTTTCCACCTTTCGTAGCCAAATGCACAATGGTACTACTACGTTCCCCTTGAGTAGATGCCTCATTTAAGCTTGCCCATGAACTACTATTTTGACATGTGAGCCAGTAGTGGTAAACAGTTGTTTTTTAAAGAAAAATGTGGGTAATGAACTGGTTCATCGAACGAAGCTTACTTATTTCGGAATAGCTCTGCCGTAGAATCGCTTTGTGCTCTGTGTCAGTCCGTGGATAAGCGAGTGGTAATGATGGGTCATCACAATGGGTACAGTGTCTCCTTCAAGATCACGAAAGGATGGCAGGGCATACCAATTACTCTGGGCTCCAAGTCCAACGACCTAGGTGTAACTCATGCTTTTCAGACACGCATAAAACTCAAATGAAATTAATTATCATTATTCATGATACCAAAATAATTAGTCGTTCGTTCCAAAAAGTCCGGACCAAAAGAATACGAGAAAGTGGGACATCTCTCGAGTGGTGTACCGGGAAATGTTCCGGTGAGCCAATCCGCCCCTGGTTTCAATTTTCATTAAATCCTTTGTTACTCTTCTTCGAAATTACACTGTAACAAAAAATTCCGTGAATTAATGTAAAATCTTATGGCAGCACAGTTGTCAAAATAATTCCGTTCTGTAAATAAAAATTCTGTTTTTACACAAAACTTCCGTTTTATAATAGTATGTTTTTCCACAAAATATTTCCGTTTTCTGACAGAATTATTGCGTTTATTTACAAAAACTGTTATATAACATTCTGTCTTTTCACAAAGTGTTTGCGTTTTCTGACAGAATTATTGCGTTTTTTTACAAAAACTGTTTTGTACTATTCAGTATTTTCACAAAATATTTGTGTTTTCGGACACAATTATTACGTTTTTTCACAAAACTTGTTTTATAACATTCGGTGTTTTGATAGAATTATGTTTATTTACAAAAACTGTTTCATAACGTAATGTTTTTTTCACAAAATATTTGTGTTTTGTTACATTTACTATGTATATTTACATATATTATGTTTTATATTTTCCCCAATTATTTATTCCCTGGGCATAATTTTTTTACATAGAAATGTTATGTTTAATAACATGTTTTCCCACAATTTTTTTCTTTTTCTGATAGATTTCGCTTTAGAGATTTTATTAGTAATTACAAAATTAAAAATTCTTACAAATTCATTGATCATTAATCAAATTGTACGACTTTTCAACTATCACACAATCAAATTTGCTATCTAGGATGAAATGTGGAACAACTTTGATGTGAAGGTTAAATTCTCCGCCCTGGGTCCCCGATGTGAAGGTTACATTTCCGACCTTAGGTCTCCTGGTGTCTTATTCAGGCCCTGACCAAGACATGTGAACTGTCTATCCACTAACACTGGATATACACAGTACGAAAATTATATGAAAACTTAGCCAAACGAGGGCGTAACTTCAGACTTATTCATAATGTTTGTAGTTAATCTATAACATACTTTTGGTGACAGAACTTTAAAACTCACACATACTAATCAGCACTTGTTATAAATTAGTTCATAATTCGCTCATTTATACCAGCGAATATTATAAAGTTCATCATTCAATATCTAACTATATCTACCACATAATCATTGCTAAAAACACCCCACCCCCGTTTTTTAAATTTCCTTTCCTTCTCTGTTTTGTGCAAAACACGAACACTTTTACTACATTTTGATGTTCACCTTTTTTACGGATTTTCAGCTCTTCAATTAATATTTTGCAGCCGTAAGATGTATAAACTATGCTAAACATTGCATTTCTGTGGGAAACTAACAAATCTGTTTTTCCTGGCTGAAGTACTATATAACATGTAACCGTCGTGTAGTTGAATGCCTAATGTAACTATATTGTGACACACACTGTTGATATCACAGTTAAAATTTAAATGCTTTGAAAACTATGATAATTTTATTTCGAAATAAAACACAGTCAAACAATGCAGATAAGAATTTTCGATATCGCACTCCAATGCACTAACGCACACAGAAATTTTTTAAGGAGGGGGTCCAAGCAGAAATCTACGGGACAAACAAAACGAGTCATATATTATACACCTCTTATTCTGACTACGGTTAAATTAGAAAACACGCGTGCATATATACTCGTATATACATGTATATCATCATCATCAACTATTGTCAGTCCACTGCTGGATGAAAGTCTCCAAGTTTCTTCCACAACGGTTTGTCTTGCGCCAGTCTCCCACATGTCACTCCAGCATTCTTTCTAATTTTTTCCATCCTTCTCCCATGTGGTCTTATTCTTGGGCTTTTCCTGTCTCTTGGAATACAGTCTGAAATTTTGGTTGTCCATCGGTGGCCCGTTCTTCTGTCAACATGTCCAAGCCCATTGCCATTTCAGGGATTTAATTCTGATCATGATGTTCTCCACTATTGTCATTTTCCTTATCCATGAGTTCCTCTTCTTATCGCTCCTGGTTACACCAAGCATGCATCTCTCCATGCTTCTTTGACTTGTCTGCACTCTTTGTATGTCCATGTTAGTAATATTCCAAGTCTCTGCTTCGTACGTAAGCACTGGAAGGATGCACAGATTAAACATTTTTCTTTTAAGACACAATGGCATATTGCTCTTAAAAACTGTACTGTTTCTTGCAAAAGCTCTCCAACCAAGTTTTATACGTCGAATAATTTCTTCATTAATGTGACCTTTGCTTGATATCTGCTGTCTAAGGTCAATGTAGGTACCAGTTATCTCCAGATTTTCCTCATCAATCGATAAATTTTCATTTCTTGTAACAGCATTGTACATAAATAGTTTTGTCTTCTGAAATTTCATTTTTTATTCCACTTCTTTACTCTTGTCAGCAAGTTCCTGGATCCTACTCTGCAGATCTGAAGGGCCAGTTGCAAAATTGGCTACGTCATCAGCAAAACGAAGGTGAGTTAAATAACTCCATTAATTTTTACCACTGTTTTCCCAGTTCAGTGATTAAAAGGCATTTTGCAAAGTTGTTACATCATATATACACTGCTGGCCAAGCAAAATGCAACACCAAGAAGGACACGAGATAGCAAAGCCAGATTTACTGGACACATAACAACAGATACAAAGATGAAACGATTGAGCTTACAGGCCCGTGCGATTTGCGGAACACGCAGACATCAATAGTTCGCGTGGCCCCCATGGCTGGCTATAACAGCCGCTACACACCGCGGCATCGAACGAAAGAGGCTTTGGATGTGGGCTTGGGGTATGTCGGTCCAGGCTGCTTGCACACGTTGCCCCAGTTCATCAGGCGTAGCCGGTGGTAGTGCTTGCCGGGCCACTCGGTTGCCATCAGCGACCAGACGTGTTCGATGGGCGACATATCGGGAGAACAGGCGGGCCACGGCAGCAGTGACACCTGGTGGGCCGTGAAGAATTGGTGCACGATGCGTGCCACGTGCGGGCGCGCATTGTCTTTCGAAACGTGGCCGCTGGCAGGTCCTGCACGTAAGGGAGGACTACAGGCTCCAAAACGTCGGAGATGTAGCGGTGGCTGTTGAGTGTACCGGCGATGCGTACCAGAGAGGCGCGGGTGTCATATACAATTGCGCCCCAAACCATAACCGGCAGGTGACTAACCGGTATGGCGATGCATAATGCAGGCGTCATGCAGTCTCTCGCCGCGGATCCAAACATCGTGGTGTTGCAGGCAGAAGCGGGATTCGTTGGAGAAGACAATGTCGTGCCATTCCGTAGTCCAGGTGCGGCGTTCAACGGCTCACTGCCGCCGCACTCGCCGGTGGTGTAACGTCAATGGTAATCGGAGCAATGGGCGCCGTGCGACAAGTCCCCGCTTATGCAGACGACGTCGAACGGCACGTGCTGACACAGGTTGTTGCGCAATACACCCTAATTCCTGCGCTAACGTTCGTGATGTGGCGGTGGGAGCCGTCAATGCCCGCCGCACAACATGCCGGTCCTCTCGTCCGGTGGTGTGCCGCAGCAATCGCTCACGTCGGTCCGTCTGCCCCTCCTGCACCCACCGAATCCATACTCTCCTCACTGTGGCTGGATCTCGTCCCCCACGGGCACCGATGTTTCGGTACGATAAACCGCTGTCGCAATAAGCCACTATTCTTCCTCTGTCGAACTCCGAAACGTGCTGGAATGACTGCCGTATTCTGCGACGAGACATCAGGAAGCTCCCCACACACAGGTCCGGCAGCACAACACACTTCCACTACTTACCCCTCGCATTCTGTGCACCCTTCTTATAGTGCTTCACGGTGGCGTGCCGGGCGCGCATGATTTGCATATGCTCTACAATGCTAATTGTTTGCATGTCCTCTCGCGGGCGACGCATGCTGCGAATTTCAGGCCAATCGGATGCTTCCTTCTTGGTGTTGCATTTTGGGTGGCCATCAGTGTATATCAATCATTATTAATGATTAAAAGGCGTTTTGCAAAGTTGTTGCATCATTTATATCAATCATCATCAATCATTATTAATCCACTGCTGGATGAAGGTCTCCCCAAGTTTCTTCACAACTGTCTGTTTTTCAGCCAGTCTCCTCCATGTTACTCCGGCATGATTTCGAATTTTATCAGCCCATCTCCCACGTGGTCTTCTAGGTATGTTTCTGTCCCTTTGTATCAAATCTAAAATTTCTGTTGTCCATCGGTGGTCCGTTCTTCTGGCAACATATAAGCGTGCTGGAGTGACGTGAAGAAAGCTGACTCAAGTCAGACCATTGTGGGAGAAACTTTGGGACACCTTCACCAAGCAGTGGATTGATAATGGTTGGCGGTGAAGATATGTAATGCATATGAATGTTGGCATAAATTAACACTGATTGCATGCAGGTTAAAAGTTTAAAAAAATTCTCATCTGAATAAGTAAGACATACTTGATAATCATTGTAAGACCGCAAGACGAACAGAAAAGTAATCATCATTGCGAAAACTAGAACTAAAACTGACAGAAAAAATATAAATTTATAAATCCATGTGCAGAATATTTTTTTCTTTTTTTAGATTACAAAAACCGAACAAGAAAAAAAAAAAAAAAGTCTGGGCAATATTTTCATCACAAGACTCGTGGCGACTGTATCTAAGAATTCGTTGGCATCTGTTTCCTTTTACCGATTTTGGCATTAGATTTCATAATGAAGCTGCAGAAGATACTTTGTGCACTGCATCATGTAGAACATCACCTCACGTTCTACAAGTATTCAAATATTCACAACATTCTCATTTTTACAAATATTCCAACATTTGTATCCTAAATTTTCCGGACTGACACTTTGGATTTTATACCGATTTTGCCTGCAGATAATAACCTCCTGAGATGTAAATCATGAAATTTCTTGGAGTCAGAAATAGTAAGACGGAAAACGTGTGCGACGATCACTAAATTTGATGTTCGGGTCAAATTTAAAATTTTTACCGATCGAGAGAAAATGTAATAGGCGTATAAAGCTTCCTTCAGAATTTTTGATCGCAAGTTCATTGCCAAGTTTAAAGCGTAGCTTTAAATAATTAGTAAAGGTCCCCCCTTTTTTTTTTCTAGGAGCGGTGAATTAACGACCACCTAAAAACTGTAGTTAATCATTTATTCGTTTATTTGGAGTCTCTGGTTCCAGATAAGAACAGAACCATCGTCATCAGATAAACACGCCACCCATGCTTATCCTGTATTCTAACCAGGGCCCATATCGAACGAATGGCCCGAAACCAGCGCCTCAGACTGCTCGGCCATCGGGGTGGCTTGGAAGTTCGCATGTCTACTTTCTAAAACAGAAATTCTCAACCTTTGACCTTCGTTCAATGTGAGACATGCTATAAGAGAGAAGTATGAGAAATCGAACTTTGTTAATGAAAGTAGAAGTAATTCACCGAGTTGCACAGTTTATATTTAGACAATCTTTTCTAATGAGTGACTGAAAAAACGAATTTTAAAGAAACACATTTTTTTTAATACCTGACAAAAAATGTACACTGAACTAATAAGGTATCTGATAATCTGTGTTGATTGCTAGCTATTCGTGTTTAGAAGTCTAGGATGATCTTCGTGTTGAGCCCCGATGGCCTAGTGGTCAGAGGCACGGGCTCCCGCACAATCGAGACCCAGCTAAGCCATGGATGGTGTACTACTAATGGCTTATCCGGGTCTTGATTGTCCATGGTTGGTGCGCCCTAGATTAAGGCCAGAGTTCTGAGTTGGTGTGCCCTTGATTTAGGCTAGAGTTTCGAGTTGGTGTGCCCTAGATTAAGGCCAGAGTTCCGAGTTGGTGTGCCCTAGATTTAAGGCCAGAATTCCGAGTTAGTGTGCCCTAGATTTAGGCCAGAATTCCGAGTTAGTGTGCCCTAGATTAAGTCCAGAATTCCGAGTTAGTGTGCCCTAGATGAAGGCCAGAGTTCCGAGTTAGTGTGCCCTAGATTAAGGCCTGAGTTCCATCTCGTCCCAAATCTCGGTTGATCTGTGGTTAAGGCCTTAACCACAGACCAACCGAGATTTGGGGCGAGTTGCTTCCTAAACCCTTAGATGCTCATGGGCAGGGGCTGATTGGGAAGACCAAACCAGGCCGATAATTTTAGTCTTGCAGTCCACTCTAACAATACGTACAGGGTTATACTTCCCTTATAAAAAGAATTCTGTTACATCATCGTGGATGAATTTAAACTGTTCAAATATGCTTCGTAAAACAAATTTTAACAATTTAACGGTGAAACAATTTTAAACATCCTTTCGTGATTGAATGTATTAGTAGCTTCAAACCAAGCTCAAAACAGGGTGTTGCGCCAGATTATTGATTTCCTTTAAAAAAAACTTAATTTTGACAAGAACAAAATCATCTCTCTTGAAGACTTTGTTTCCAGCTATGAATACCATTCTGAATGTTAAAATGTGCGCATGCAACATAACAATTTCCCTGCACAATTAAGTTTCATATTTATTTGTCTTATGATCTACTGTGCAATTGTACTGGTATCTCCTCCTTAGGTAGAGGCCTTTTCCAAGTCTACCCATTATTTTGACCCCTTAGTTAGTACTGGTAAACTGCTGTTTCTTTTAAGATACATGTGTGTGGGACACAGATTTCGGAATATCTATGCCGGAGAAGCATTCTCTGTATCAGTCAATGGATAAGTGTCTGGGAGCAATAAACTATCACATGAGGGTAGGGCACACCAATTACCCTGGGTTCCGAAATCCAGCAACCTACGTCTAACTGTAGTTAGCCTTAGCTTAATTCATTTATAACAGCTTTCTTGGACAAGAGGCACGTTTCTCATAGACGTGCAGAGAATTTTGCTATTTTGTTTTGCAGCCAACACCCACCATAAATAAAAGGAAAAGTTGGGTTTTTTTATGTTTTTTTTAAAATGTAAATAACCTTTCAGATAGAAATGAATCTCGGATGAAGTTTACCATTAAATAAGTACCAAAATAATTGTTCGTTCTTTCCAAGAAATCCACGCGAAAAGAATGGGAGAAAGTGGGTCAGTTCCCGGTGGACCATTTTTGTGTTCACATGAAGTCATAAAGTTTAGACGAAAGTTTGTGTTCACATGAAGTCATAAAGTTTAGACGAAATTTTGTGTTCACATGAAGTCATAAAGTCTAGTTTTTAATTTTCGTATCCGAGAACTGCTCCGGTGCTAGTGATTATTTCCACAGTTGAACTTTGATTTGTCCATCTCGGACGAACTGTCAGACACCAGCACTTCACACCACTCAGCCACGACTCCAGTGCAAGCACGAATTACTCAGTGCGCAATGCCACACCAGTGGAGGAAAATCTTAAACTTTTTTTCACCTTCTTGTTCTCATCCCTTTTTCTGGATGCAGACAATACTCTGGCTAGGTTTCACTTTTTTTTCCCGGTATTTTTCAAGATAATATTGATTTATTCTATTCCCTGTTGTTGCTCTCTTCTCTCAGGGAACTGCATTTTCCAACGATTTCTTCAATGACGTTCATCTTATATTTTTGATGGATTTTTACTTCTATTTTTATAACACATAAACGTTCCACATGGTATACTCCACTAAATGGAAAAATACTTTTGAAATACTCCTCTCCTCGTCTTCTTATACTAATCGGCAGGGCTTTGATTTGAGAGACCAGTCTCTTCCATTGTGTTGTTACAACATATAATTGCGGCTTAACTACTTTCCTCCCGCCCTTCCTTCCTAGTATCTGATTTGAATGAATAGTTGATAACATACAAATATCTTTTTTTATTCTTCTATTTCAGTTAAAGAGCTTCGCCATTGTGAAAAGATATAGCCTCTCTGTTTTTCTTCAGCTTTTTTGTTTCTTTCTTTACTGAGCGATAAGCATGTCGCCCAGCTGCAGAGATGAATAAAAATTATTAGTCGGGAGACAATGACCATTTTTGAGAACTGGTTTCCTTAGAATCATGATGAAATTTTGATACAATTCAAATGTTTTTGCTTCTAAAAAAAGAGAAAAGTCATAGAGCTAGGGATAAATTCGCTGTTCTGGATTTGGGAAGATTTGGGGACATAATTCCCTCCGAAATCGAAGCACATCATCTACAAGTATGAATTTATTAGCTTAAATGCAGGCTCACTAAATATCTTTTTGAAAGTGATATTACTTAAGGTAGAAGTCAAGTAATTTTGCTTCCTATACTTCCAATGGAAAAACTTCTGTACACATTTTCTTCACAATTAATGCGTTCCCAAGGATGAAAAATTTAAACACCGATTAAAATAATTTCATTTTATAACTTGGAATACTTTATATTTTCTAAAATATAACCATAATTACATTAAAAATCAATAACTTTTCCTTTGGTGGTGTTGAAACCAGAAAAAAAATTAGCGCGACCTGTACTTTGATGACGTCAGTAGACAAACAAATGTTGGATTGCATAATTATGGTTATGTTTTAGATAATATTAAGTGTTCCAAGTTATAAAATGAAGTTATTTTAATCGATGTACAAATCTTCATTCTTGGGAACAAATTAATTGTGAAGAAAATGTGTACAGAAGTTTTTCCATTGGAAGTATAGGAAGCAAAATTGCTTGATGTCCACCTTATGTTCAGGATCCAAACAGTAAGCTACCTATAAACAGCCGAGAAAAATTCAGTAATGAAGAAAATATAACCCGTGCGGCTTACAAATTGAAAACCTAAGCAAGAATGTGGGTCGAATTCGAGGACAGTAATGAAAATATTATGGAGTGAAATAAATTAAGGAGATAAAAAGCAGTATGATCAGTGAAATATTGCATTATTCAATTTCGGTTATAAATCTTAGAGCGCTGGATCGCAATTTGCATATTCATGTGCTGACTCAGTTTCGCAAACGTGAACTCAGACAAACTAGTCGCATACTGAGAATGCGTGGGAACACTCCTTCCGCAATTTACTTTTTATTTCGCAAAGGACTCCGCAGTTTGAACGTAGTCATAAAATTGAACTGCCTTGAAGTTTCTTTTTTGGTAACGGCGAGAAAGAGAAGTCATAGATTTTAATTAACAGCCGATAGTTCTTACTCAGAAAGTTCTCGAATGAAGCTATGCTTGCAAATGTTCTTGCTCTCTGATGTGTGCGATTTTGCGCCATATCATTGGAACGCAATGCAGATGTTACTGCTAGTGATGGACCGTAGCCTACGGGGATCACCTACATAGTAGGCAGCGGATGGACTTTTCGTGAACGATTCTTTCGTCGCCATGAATGGTTCGCTCTCGCAGCTGTGAATGACCATTCAATTCGCAATTACTAAAACACACACACACAGTAAAATCGCAGCACGTTTAACTTCCTTCTGTTCTCATGAGTTTGGAAATGAATTCCTAACAAGAAAAGTAATGTCGAGAATAGGGGACCGGAACTATTTTTTGACAACAGAAGCAACATATCAGGATTTGTATGTTTTGGTCTAATCATAAAACTTATTGTGCTGTTGTAAAACAGGGCAAAAAACCGCATGATGTTGTCATTAGAACATGCTGCAGATAAAACGACTGTATCGGTAAAATCTAAATTAATATAAAACTTGAGTTCTAATCTCTATATTTTGTTTTGTTTTTCTATATATATAATATTTTACTCATATTATTTCATTTAGTATTTTTGGTTATGGGGTTACATTTTATCATATATTCATCATCATCATCATTGTCAACCATTATCAATCCACTGCTGGACGAAGGTTTCCCCAAGTTTCCTCCACAACGGTCTGTCTTGTGCCAGTCTCCTCCATGTCACCCCTGCATACTTTCGAATTTCATCCACCCATCTCCCATGTGGTCTTCTTCTGGGTCTTTTCCTGTCCCTTGGAATCCAATCTAAAATTTCGGCTGTCCATCGATGATCTGTCCTTCTGGCAGTATGTCCAGCCCATTGCCATTTCAGGGATTTAACTCTGATCATGATGTGTTCCACTCTTGTCATTTTTCGGATCCACGAGTTCCTCTTCTTATCTCTCCTGGTTACACCAAGCATGCACCTCTCCATGTTGCTTTGAGTTGTCTGCAGCCTTTGTATGTCTCTTTTAGTTAAGGTCCACGTCTCTGCACCATACGTAAGCACTGGAAGGATGCATTGATCAAACACTTTTCTTTTAAGACATAATGGCATATTGCTCTTGAAAATTATGCTGTTACTTCCAAAAGCTCTCCAGGCAAGTTTTGTACGCCGATTAATTTCTTCATCAATGTGACCCTCACTTGATATCTGCTGTCCAAGATAAACGTACGTGTCTGTTATCTCCAGCTTTTCTCCATCAATCGATAAATCTTCATTTCTTGTAAAAGCATTGAACATCACTTTTGTCTTCTGAAAGTTCATTTTTAATCCCACTTCTTTACTCTTGTCAGCAAGTTCCTGGATCATACTCTGCAGCTCTGATGGGGTAGTTGCAAAAATGGCTACGTCATCAGCAAAACGAAGGTGGGTTAGATAATCTCCATTAATCTTTATCCCCTTGTTTTCCCAGCTCAGCGACTGAAAAACACCCTCCAATGTGGCATTAAAGAGCTTCGGAGATATGGTGTCACCTTGTCTCACTCCCTTTCCAATATATTACACTTCAATATTAATTTTATGACATACAACGTTAAGAAGAAAACATATATAACACTAGGGAAGAAAAAAAATCCGTGGTGACTGGAATTTTCGCCCTGATTCTGAGTATTTTTGTGCCGCTGATTCCGGAAATACTGTAGTATCCTTTTTGTTATAGCAGCACTAGTTTTTGAGATATTGTTGGCGTTTTTACCGAGTATTAAGTTATTTACCCGCCAGCATTTGTTACCTGTAAAAAAATTGTTTTCGTGGTGCGTGGAATTTTCGACCTGATTCTGGGTATTTTTGTGCCGCTGATTCGAGGAAATGGTACCTCTACCCTTCTTGCTCTAGCAGCTCTAATTTTCGAGATAGTGTTGGCGTTACCTAGTATTACTTTATTTCCATACCTAGTATTACTTTATTTTCCCGCCAGCATTTATTACCTGTTCGTGTACATACCTTTGAATTTTCTGTTCTGTCCGTGTTTGCGCGTGCACGTTACATGTTCAGGCGTGTTTTATTTCTTATTCAGGCGTTGACATGGATTCATCACGAAGCAAATGTGTCAATCATCCGGATGTTTATTGTTACATTTGCGGAGAGTACACGTTTGCTCAACAGAGACAAGCTGTAACAAACTTTGTGTAAAGAACTTATTTTGCCTACTTCACAGTAAAAATAGGGGATCAAGATAAACTTTGGGCATTGCATGTTGTGTGTAAAACGTGTACAGAGCACCTGCGACAGTGGACGAATGGGAAAAGGAAGTGCATGAAATTTGGAATACCAAGGGTATGCCGCGAACAGAGCAACCACAGTGATGACTGTTACTTTTACCTGGTGAATATAAAGCGCATCAGTGTGAAGAACCGGAGTAAGTGGATATATCCTGATCTAGCCTCCGCTAGACGCCCTGTTCCACATTCAAAAGAGATACCTGTCCCAACATGTAGCAGGCTTCCAGAGCTCTCCAAAGAGTCGGATGAATCGGCTGGTGAGAAAGTAAGCTATGCTGAGCAACATGATAGTGATTTTCAAGGACCTTCATCAGCTGCATCAGGTTTCAGTCAAACGGGATTGAACAACCTTTTAAGGGACCTAAGTCTTCTAAAGAAGGCAGCTGAATTGTTAGCTTCCAGGCTGGCAGAAAAAAAAAGGCCTGTTACCGAGGAAAAAAATCAGTGTATCGCAACACAGAAAAATAGTTTCTGCCATTCTTCACACACACACACACACACACACACACACACACACACACACACACACACACACAAACGAATTCGTTTTCTGCAGCAATGTGCCAGGATTGCTGATAGAATTGGGAGTACGGGAATACAAACCCAGTGAACGGTTGTTATTCATAGATAGCTCCAAACGCAGCCTCAAATGTGTGCTTCTACATAACGGGAACAGATACAGACCAATCCCAATCGGTCACTCAGTTGGTATACAGGAAGATCGGACGACAATAGCCATAGTTCTAGAGAAGATAGCATACTGCGATCACCAATGGGTCATCTGTGTGGATTTGAAGATGGAGAATTTTCTCCTAGGGCAGCAGACCAGGTACACCAAGTACCAGGGCTTTGTATGTCTGTGGGACAGTAGAGCTAAAGATCAACACTGGGTGAGAAGACAGTGGCCTGTGAGAGAAAACATGGTAGCTGGAGAGAAAAATATCGCTACATAACCTTTGGAGGATAGAGAAAAGATCATATTGCCACCATTGCACATCAAACTTGGTTTGATGAAACAATTTGTTAAGGCACTTAAGAGAGATGGAATGTATTTCGGCTACATACACAGTGCGTCAAAGAATTTTTAAGACTGGTGCTAGATTTCAGCTTACGGTGGCGCCATCAGTGTAATCACGAATGCCTTATAAACCGTGACCATCTGCTTGCTTTCTGCCAAAAGTACTGCGCAGTTGTTAAAGTAACTCAAACGAAACGGCCGTTCATTAGAGAAGTAAAAATTTTTCATGTTGAATTATTAAGATGGAAAAAAGGGCTGTTATTAAATTTAACGCAAAACTTGGTAAAAGTGAGTTTTGTTTAAGTAGATCAAATGTTTTCCTGTGGCACAAACGTTTTTTGGACGGAAGAGAGACGGTAGAAGATAAGCATACCGGAAGACTAAGTTCATCTCGGACACCTGAAATTATTAAAAAAGTGCGTGATTTCGTGGCAAACAATCGATGTGTGTCACTAAGAATGATGGAAGAGTCTTTAAACATCAACAAAGAAACGACTCGAACCATCCTGCATAAAGATTTGGGCAAAACAAAGGTCTGTGCTAAATTTGTTCCACACACGTTAACCAATGAACAAAAGTCAAGGAGAAGTGCACATTGCAGAGACATCATTTCAGCCGCTGAAAATGATCCAAACTTCTTAAAATCGATTGTTACTGGTGATGAAACATGGCGTTTTCAATATGATCCTAAAACACAGCGACAAAGTGCGGAATGGAAGTAAAAAAACTCGCTACAAGCCTAAAAACAAGAAAAGTTCCATCGAAAATCAAAACAATGCTCATTTGTTCCAAGTGAACAAACAATTACTGGTGAGTTTTAATTAAATGTTTTGAGGCGTTTGATGGGCAGAATTCGTCGCATTCGTCCATAATATCGAGATGAAAACAGTTGGTGTTTGTTGCCCGATAATGCACCCAGTCACACCTCACTTTTTGTTCGCAGATTTTTGGCGAAAAATTACGTCTGTGTGTTGAATCATTCACCGTATTAGCCTGATTTAGCACCCTGCGACTTTCCTTTGTTCCCAAAACTTAAAATGACGTTAAAAGGGTGTCATTTTGATGATATTTCGACCATACAAACAGCTTCGACGCGTGCTTTTGAGGCAATTCTGCAAAGTGAACCGGAACAGACATTCGAATCATTATTAAATCGCTGTAACAAGTGAATTGAAGCCGGAGGGACTTTTTTTTAATAACAAACCAAAACAAATTATAATTTCTTGTTTCTATTTCATTTTACAGACCCAGTCTTACAAATTCTTTGACGCACTGTGTATGTAGAAAATTTCCAGCGTTGAGCATGGAGAAAATAAATACAGGTACATTCGGTCAACCACAAATCCGGGAACGCATGAAAGACCAGGGTTTCCAAGACTCAATGGACAATACTGAGGCATGTGCGTAGTCGTCATTTTGTGTGGTTGTACAGAATTTTCTTGGGAAACATAAGGCCGCTAACTACGGTGAATATGCTCACTGCGTTTTGTACACTTGTTTGTAACATGAGCATCAAATTGCATTACCCCCACAGTCATTTGGATCGATTTCGACATTATCTTGGTGATATCAGCGATGAACAAGGGGAGCGATTTCACCAGGAAATATGGGCCATGGAAGAACGGTACCGTGGACGATGGGATACGCATATGATGGCGGACTATTGTTGGAGCATCCACCACGAATATCCAGGAACGTCGCATCGCAGGAAATCACAAAAACGCGGGTTCAGTAGCATGTCTCAATGATGAAACTTGTGTGTTGTTGTTCGTGTTCTAGGCTTCTTCGGATTTCTCTGCATATCTCATATCGTGAGAAGCAGATCTGATGTAGAAAAACTAATGTCATTTTCGGAATCTGTGACCCCAAAATACACCAAAAAAGGGTCTAACATCTTAGGCACCAAAAGTTGTGTTTCCCAGTGTAATATATATATACAGGGTAACCACAGAACAGGAAATATAATGTACAGGGTAACCACAGAACAGGAAATTGAATAAAAGGATATATATATATATATATATATATATATATATATCCTTCTATATATATATATCCATCCTTCCAGTGCTTACATATGGTGCAGAGACGTGGACCTTAACTAAAAGAGACATACAAAGGCTGCAGACAACTCAAAGAAGCATGGAGAGGCGCATGCTTGGTGTAACCAGGAGAGATAAGAAGAGGAACTCGTGGATCCGAAAAATGACGAGAGTGGAAGACATCATGGTCAGAGTTAAATCCCTGAAATGGCAATGGGCTGGACATACTGCCAGAAGGACAGATCATCGATGGACAGCCGAAATTTTAGATTGGATTCCAAGGGACAGGAAAAGACCCAGAAGAAGACCACATGGGAGATGGGTGGATGAAATTCGAAAGTATGCAGGGGTGACATGGAGGAGACTGGCACAAGACAGACCGTTGTGGAGGAAACTTGGGAGACCTTCGTCCAGCAGTGGATTGATAATGGTTGACAATGATGATGATGATGATATATATATATATTCATCTTCAATAGTTGGTGGAGCCTCCACGAGCGGCGATTACAGCTGCGAAACTCCGGGGCATACTCTCAACCAGGCGTTGTACGACGGCTAGCGGTGTTTTCTTCCACTCGGCTTGGAGAAGACAGGTCAGTTCCTTCACCGATTTCGGACGGTGGGGGCGCCCCTTAAGTCGACGCTCCAACTCGTCCCAGAGGTGCTCGATAGGGTTAAGGTCCGGGCTCTGCGTAGGCCAGTCCATTCGATTAACCCCATTGTCACCATACCAAGCCATGGTGGACCTCGCAACATGACAGGTGGCATTGTCATCCTGAAAGTAACATGGGTCCACCCCATAAAACTGCCACAACGTAGGAAGCGCATGGTCATCCAAAATGGTGCAGTAGGTCTCGGCGTTGAGTCTACCAGGAATTGCGACCAAGGGTCCCGTACGATACCAGGAGAAACACCCCCATAGCATAATTCCACCGCCGCCGAACTTCACAGTTGGCACAATACATTCCGGCAGGAGGCGTTCTCCAGGCAGACGCCAAACCCAGACCTTGCCATCCGAACGGTAGAGGGTGAACCTTGATTCGTCGCTCCAGAGAATCTGTTTCCACTGTTCAGCGGTCCACTGTTGACGTTCTTTGCACCACGTTAGCCGAGCAGCGCTATTGGACTTGGTGATCAAAGGCTTGTGGGCGGCAGCACGTTGTATGTGTTTCAATCCGATTGTCGTTCCTGAATTAGCAAGCCTTGGGCGCTGGTCCCTGTTACTGAAGTTTTACCCCATTGGGAGCACCTGAAGAGAAGGCAGTTTCTCCTGGTCAGATGCAAACCTTGGGTCAGATGTACGTATGCAAAGAGAGGATCGGACAGTCTGGCGAGCACGAACGCTATCGCCAATCCTTCTTCCAGAAATTTCGGCTGCTTATCCGAGGTTCATAGCACCTACACCTTAAAATTTACTAGGCCCCGATAACAAAATGGTTAAGATAGAGAATGAGGAAGGGTAAAGCAACAAAAAGGAAGCATTTTGAGAGTTTGGGTGAATCACACCCCTAGGGATTCCTAAAGTCGAAAGGAAATTGTCCGTTGTATTGTACTTTAAGTCTGTCCGCGTCCGTTATTTAGAATGTCCGCTATTAAGAAGTGAAGAAGCCATGCATTTCTGCAGGGGAATAAAAAATTGTCCGTTATAGAGAGATGTCTGCTATTAAGAAGTGCCCGTTAATGGAAGTTTCAGTGTACGTGTAATCACATTGAACAATCACTAGAAACTACTCTAAAATATTCGGGGCTAGTGTACAATTACGTATAAAAGTGAAAAACATGTACACCGATGAGCTATTACATTATGACCCCCAACCTAATAAGCTGTAGCCTGCAAAACAGCGGCCACTCGGTGAGGCATCGATTCGATGAGGTGGCGATAGGTATCCTGGGGTATCTGGTACCATAATGTCAACAGCAGGCCCTCCAGTTCTCGTACATTTCGGGGTACTGGTGATTTAGCACGAACCCGCTTTTCCAAGTCGAACCACAAATGTTTGACTGGGTTCATGTCAGGTGAATTTGGAGGCCAGGGCATTAACAGAAAGTCACCAGTATGTTCCTCGAACCTGGCAGTGTGGCATGGCGCATTATCGTGTTTATATATAACGGCCGTCACCAGTCGGGAACACAGTTGCCATGAATGGGTGAACTTGGTCCGTAATGTTGTTCAGATACCTGACAGCTGTCAAGGATTGTGCTATTGGGATAATGGGGCCTATAGTTTCCCAAGAAAACATCGCCCACAGAATAACACCGCCGCCGCCGTCCTATTTCCGCCCAACAGTGCATCTAGCCTCCGTTGGTAATCTGCGTATCCGCGCTCGGCTGTCTACGTGATGCACCAGAAATCTTGTATCGTCAGACTAGGCTACTTTCTTCCAATCATCCACGGTTGAATCTCAATGATCTTGTGCTCTTTTTATTCGTTGTTGGCGATGACGTGCAGTGAGCATGAGGACCCCGCTGGGTCTTCGGCTACGCAGGCCCATGCGCAGAAGGCTGCGATGAACTGTGTACTGTGACACATTGCTCTGATCACCACTGTTGTAGCTGCTGATGATTTGTCGCACTGTGGCCCTGCGGTCGCTGTGAATAATGCGAGACAGTCTCCGCTCCCCTCTGGCTTCAATGAGCTGCGGACGACACACGACTGGACGACGGTTTTTTGTTTAAAAATCTGCGCATTACTTTTGATACGTACTCACTACAGCGGCACGTGAGCAATCCACAAGGCGCGCCGTTTCTGAGATCATAGTTCCGAGGCGTGCCATCACAATTTGTCCTTTATCAAACTCCGATAAACCGGCGGCTTTTTCCAATCTGACTCCGAACACTCAACTAACCGAAAGCCTGGTGCTCGGGTTGTATATATATATGCTGCTCTGTGAACTTCATCTTCGCCCGGGTTTGGTCTCCATGCGCGCTCATTTCTCTAGGCTGGGGGTAGTCATAATGTAATGACTCATTGGTGTAACTGAGAAGCGTATAACCGAGGTTTTATTGTATTAAGATATATCTCAGTTTTTTCTTTTCTCCTCCTATTCCATTTCCCCCTCTTTCTTTCTTTTTTTAAAAAGAAAGACTGATTATGTTATACTTAAATAAAATAGGGAACTTTCCTGCTCTTCGTATTATAAAAACCCAATACCTTTCAGGAATTTCAAGATAATGCGAATACTTCGTGAAACGTTCCCCTCCCTCCTCCTACAGGACAAGCGAGAAAAATTTAACCTACGTTTCAGGCTAAGAATTCATTCATTTTTTGTTTTGCTTTTTGATTGGAGATTTAACGACCACCACCAAGCCAATGGCTTATAAGCAGTCGCCAGTCCCGAATTTGGTGTTCCACGAAAGGGAGAGAACTAGTGTCGTAAGACAAACACAACATCCATCATTCCTCACCGGGATTCCAACTCTCACCCATCTCGGAAGAATGGTCAGAAGCGAGAGCTTAGACCATTGTACCATGGAGGGCGGCTCACAATTCTCGAAGTATAATAATCAAAATTTAAAATAGCACATAGTTTTATCAGAAGAAATTTGAAATGGCGTTAAATAAAATAATCAAATATTTATCCGATTCCCGATTGCGGAAATAATTGAAAAGTAAGAAAAGTGTGTGTGTGTGTGTGGGGGGATGTGATGTTCCTCCCCTGCACGCGAATGAGTGAGAGGGAGTGCTCCCCCTGCCCCCGCGGTTCCGACGCCACTGGTGTAGAATTAATGAAGGTCAACCGTTATGTGAGTGAGCAGTCAGCTAGGAAAATGATGAAAATTAAGAAGGGGAATGATACAGTACGCGAATGTCATTCATTTAAATGATGTGCCCGAATCGTCCACCACGAGCCGGTCATCGGGAATGGTGAAGATATTTCGCTCTTCTGGGCAGTTTGCCCAGAAGAGCTCTGGTCTTGAAAACGCTTTAGTCGTAAACACAGGATCCCTGAAAGGAATTATTCACTCAGAGAGCGTAGTGACAAACTGGAAATTGAATGGTCATTCGTTTGCACGATCATTCGCGAATGATTCTTTTGGGTGAATGAACTCCCCCAAGAAGGAATGGTTTATGCCATCATTAATTACTCTCTCGCATGGAAGCTACGGCTTAAGTATCGTAAAGTCATTTTGGGTGAATCATTCCTCAAATGAGTATAAAATACAACTCCAAACACAGACATTTTTCTTTAGTGGGGGATTTAACTTTTAACTACCCCTTCAGTATTTAAGACTATAAGGGGTTTCTCGTCCCTAATTTGGGAGTACTGGCTTCAAGGAACTCCATAGGACAACCTTTGGATCATCTGGAACTCGAGTCCGGGTCAGTTCAGATAATTAGTTACCTACCCGCGCCTCTGAATACTCAGGCAGGCCTTGATAAATAAATCGGAGCTCATATGCACAAAACAAGTAAAATAAACAAATCATTCAAACATCAATAATTGATGAAGTCATTGCATGTTTATTTCCTCTACTAGGATTTTGTTTCTTCTTTTCTTCTGTTTTTCGCACAATTATTATATTCGTAGTTTTTTCCGTTATTACATCTTTTTACGAAATCGGTTTTGAGGTCAAAGATATGTATGCATGCATGCATGCATGTATGTATGTATGTATGTATGTATGTATGTATGTATGTATGTATGTATGTATGTATGTATGTATATCAAAAGGAAGCCAGAATTTGCAAAAATACATCAAAAGAGAGTGTTCCACAGAATACGCCAAGCAGCAAAAATTAATGGAAACCCTGTATATCCTGAAAGTCTGACATTCTGTATGAAGACAATTGTGCTTCGCTTGGTGTCAACAAGGATAATTGGACTAAAGTGAAAAACTACTTATTCAACAACTACCTATGCATGGGTAAACACCTCTTTGTACAGACAAAAGGTATACCTATGGGAGCTAAATTTACCAACCTTTTAGCTAATATTTACCTTCATACATGTGAAAAACAATTCCTCTTAAAGTTCAGGAGTTCTGATTGTGCACTATATAGATACATAGATGACATTATCACCTTCAGTCATCATAATTTTGGCGAAACAGCTTTGAATATCTATCCTAATACCTTACTACTTGAAACGTATGAACAAACAACTCAAAGGTTCCATTACTTGGATTTGGAGATAAACCTCAGAAAAAATAAAGTTACAGCCTCGATTTTTGACAAAAGAAGATACTAAAACTCTGAAGTGAAATACTACATAAATTGGGACTCCAATGTGTCGAACTCCGTATTTCGTAATCTTCTGTTTTCAGAGTTTTTCAGGTGCGTTAATATCGGCAATAATTCTACAGCATTGCTTCATATTCTTAGAACACTGTTTAAAACTTTGCGTTTTGTTGGTTATCCTTTCAGGTATTTGCTCAGGTATTTTAAATAAATAATAGAGTCTACACGAACACAGGATTTTTTTATCAATCAAAAGTATTTTGATATTAGTAATATTAACACAGGACCCAACAATATTAATTTAACATTTTTTCTAAGTGTCACTTGAAGGGTCGCTGGTGGCTGAATATTTATGCATTAACCTCTTTATTGTTTGCTTTGCACTATTCTCAAACTTAATTAGTAATAAGTTTTTCATAGTAGTTGTATAGATGGCGCCAAAGTCTACACGGTTTAACAGTATAGATATATGTTTCTATTCATATCGCTCAGTTATGCTCTGTTTGGTGACCCTAGGGAGTACTGGGACGGTCTTTTGACGACGGTCAGACACTTGTCCTGTTCGAAAGGTCACCTGGTGAACAGGTGCTTCCCTGAAGAGAACTGTTCATATTCTATAGCTTCAGTATATTTGATTTTCGGGATTGAGGTATGCAGTTTTATCATACACTTTCCATTTTTTTGGATTTTATGCTCTATTCAGCCCGGAGTAGAGAATTTTCACCACATTTATGTGCTACATATGTTTCGGTGTCTTATGTTTGTTTATTCAGATTCTGTTCTTTGGTGTTGGTTGAGTTACAAGTGAATTACATATATGTATATACATATACAATATATATATATATTGTGCCAGATGCCCAATCAAATTGTGACTGTTTGTACAGCCCTTCGCAACTGCTTCAGAGTTCGGACCTTCGGTACCACATAAAACGAGTCGAATGAAGCTGGTAGTCGTGGATGGAAGTCACAGTAAAGCTCAAATAGCCCCCAGAGAATCTTCAATAAAGTGAACGACATTCTCCCCTTATCTATCTAGTTAAAGAAACATCGCGGTCTTCATTGTCATCGACAAAGGACGCGGTTTGCCGCCCAAGTGGCGCAGTGGTCTAAACGCTAGGCATGGAAGTTGTGTTTGTCTTACGGCACTGGCTCTCTCCCTTCTCTTGAACCAGTGACCCAGTGGCTCTCTCCCTTCCCTTGAACCAGTGACCCAGTGGCTCTCTCCCTTCCCTGGAACCAGTGACACTAAATAAGGGATGGGAGACTGTATAGTCCACTGAGTTGCTCACGGTGGTCTTTAAACCTCCTATTTACAAAAAAAAAAAAAAAAAAAAAAAAAAAAAAAATCCTGAACATTTTGGAGGAAGAAATTGGAATTTTAATTGTACCACAAACTGGTAAAAAAAAAAGTTGCAATTCCAATTTTAGTCAGAATGCTAGCAGTGGTTTTGCGCCCTCTCTTGAGCTGCGTCTGGGCCCGTCTGCCCCGCCCTAGTTATGCCTCAGTTTAGCAGTAAGAAGGAGGGGAAGTGTGGTGTACCTAAAATTATCACTCATCCGTATACATTCGAAAGCACAGTGAGAATGCCCGAGTGATTCTCGTTTTGTTTTCTTACGTGACCTAACCTTACTCATGTGCGTTCAAAGAAAAGATCAAGCCAGCGTTGCGTGCATATTTTGTCATGACTGTATTTCTCGTTATGATTTCCTTCAGTTATTCATGCCTTGATCACGAAGTGTTGGCCTGTTACGCATTACTTATTGGAACGGAGGACAAATTTGTGTTCTGCACGCTAGTTTTTCATTGCCCACATTTTTGAACTAATGGCTGAATAAATAAACTTTAATATTACGCGAAAGGTATTTTTAAACTTACATAAATTGGTTTCGAAAGCAGATTTCTGTTTATTTGGGGATTTAATGTCCACTGTGAGGAACTTCAAAGGGCCTACAGCAGTCGCCAGTCCCTAATTTAGGGCCACTGGTTCCAGGGACGGGACCAGTAATGTATGAGTCAATGGAAAATGAAGCATCAATAAGTTGCCAGCGTAGGTCATTTGAGAGAACAGCCACTCCGGAGTTATAAGATGTGGCTCCGAATCCCACTGTCAGCCAAAGAAGGGTTATAGGTGAAAGAAACACATCGCCTCATCCTGAAGTCGAACCCAGATTCAATTCAAACGACTAACCAGAAACCTATATCTTTGGCCACTCTACCCCCGGGGTGGCAAAAACAGAATTAACTTTTAGCGACAAGGAAAATTAAAGGTCAATCTTTCTGTATACATGTTGGGCTGGAAGTAAAGTAATATCCGATAAGGAGGTAACCAAAGTCGGAACCCCGCCCTACATTGGCCACTGAGATTGCGCAGCACACCGGCATGACATCAGCATATTGCTTAAGTCAGTGGCAGTTAGCCGTCAGAAGGCGAAGAGTTGTAAGCGTCATATGACATGGAAGTGGACAAGAAGCACACCCGCCATTGCATGCTGTATGAGTTTTGTCGCGGTAGCATCTCGCAAGTTCTGTGAGGAACATTACCAGTGTGTAAATCAATGCCATAATCATATTGTTAGTGGTGTCGCTGGTTCGAACGGCTTGGAGAGGAAAATTTTGACGCAACAATGGATATGGACATATTGAAGACCTTGCTGGAGACCGACCCACGTATGGCCACTCCGGAGTTGGCCAAACAGCTGGGGACTACCCACAAGAGCATTATCATGTACCTGCGTCAACTTGAAAAGGTGCACAAGAGGGGAGTTTGGGTACCTCATCAACTGACAGTTGAGCAGAAAGCAAATCGCATGAATACACAGGCGTTTCGCTCCTTGCACGTGACAAAGTTGAACCGCATTGTGACAGGTAACGAGAAATGGGTTCCGTATGACAATATCAACGCCTGAAAACAGCGGTTGGATCCAAAACAGAAGCCGACCCCCAACGTAAGGTCGAGCTTACAGCACGCTTCGCTCACGTTGAAACGACTGGCACTGCTGTCTTTGTGGGGGATATGCGGGGTGCCGTGTTTTTTACGCTTTCTAACCGTAGGTTGAAGAAGCGTATATGCTCCAGCTTTGTCCATCCGCACGATAACTCGCGTATAAATGGTTCAATTTCGATGAAATTTGAGTATGTGGTAAGGGACCACCTGGGAAAGAACCCTATTGAAAATGAGTGAAGTAGGGTCAAAGGTCAGGACATAGGAGCGGGATGCATTCCATTGCCCTTATGCGTCATAACTTGCGTAAATATGGTTCCATTTCAATGAAATTTTATAGTATGTTGTAGGAGACCACTTGGGGACGAACCTTATTCACAATGGGACAAATGGGGTCAAAGGTCACGATATAGGAGCGGGATTCATTCTATCGTTCTTATGCGTCATAACGTGCGTAAATATGGTTCAATTTAAATGAAATTTTAGTATGTGGTATGGAACCAAATGGGAACGAACCCTATCGAAAATGGGTGAAGCGGGGTCAAAGGTCAGGCATAGGAGCGAGATGCATTCCATTGCCCTTATGCGTCATAACTTGCGTAAAAATGGTTCGATTTCTATGAAATTTAAGTATGTGGTTCCGGAAGTATACTTTACCGGTTCTGTTGAATATCATCGAAATGAAGTCAAAGGTGAGGTCATAGGAGCAAGATTTTTTCTACAGCCATTATCCTCATAACTTGAGTAATAACTTGAGTAATGATTTCTGGTATGTTGGAAAGCGTATCATATTCAATGCATTGCATGATTTTACTAACTTGTTTGAGCTGCTGCCGGACAATACCACTATCACCGCCAATGTGTACTGCCGTCACCTCGACGATATGCACGCATCGCTCACGTCGATACGACCTGCACTGCTGAACAGCAAGGATGCCCTCCTTCAGCAGGATGGAGCGAGACCTCACACAGCACAGGTGACCTGTCACGAGATCAAGGGTCTGGGCTAGGAACTGCTGCTGCACCCAGCCTATTCCTCGGAGATTGCCACAAGGGACTATCACCTTTTCCAGAAGCATTTCCTGGGCGGAAAGTGGTGACGGTGTCCAACAGCTGCCAAGACATTGGAAACAGGAGGTGGCAAACGATGGCAACTACATTTTGGACTGATTTGTACTTGTATATACGGTAGATGTCACTTTTCTGTTGCCTCGCATTTGCAGACATTACTTTCTTTCCAACTCAATATATTTCTTCGTCAAATTTCAAAGAACAGAGAAATGTCTAGGAACTGACATTAAAATTAAATGTATTTCAAGAATAATATGTAATCAGCTTCAGAATAAACTACGTGCGACAAACCTCACGCCAGGTGTTCTTTAAAAACTTCCAGTTGCGTTTTGAGGAAAATGCAACCAAGCAAAAGTGATGCGGCTTAATAGTCGTAAAACACTATCACGAAACTGAACAAATGGTTGCTCAAGCGAGGAAACATTTCTCGACGGTACGAAACGATACCCATATTTTCGGGTAAAAACTCCGCTTTCAAGCTTTTCTTACATGCAATCAGTCAAATGGTTTAGCTAATAAGATTTAGCTGTCAAGGTTGGCTCACTTTGTTAATAAATTTTACTTGTCTCAACGTAGTTAAGATTGGCATAGGAGTACCGTTAGCAACTTTAATCATGATTGCAGAAGGTTTTAATTACTCGTCTTTCTATCTTTAATTTAATCAACGGATTTTCATAGATAACGTTCCTGACAGTTAATTATGCAGGTAACAGATCTAACTTCCACTACTAATGAAGCTTTCATTATCGACGAAAAGTGCATGTACTTTAAAAGAGATCCCTTGTTAATCCGTTTTCCTTTCACGACTGAAACGAAACTCAAGACGAGATTCATTCAGATTTAAAAATTTATAAGTTTGAAAATGTTCCACTCTTCATTTGAATTCCTCACAATCTCATCCTTGGTGACGCAGTGGACAAAGCGCTGGCTTGTGTTCCTTCGTCAGAGATGAATAAATGATAAACAAAGGAATACCGGTGAGGTACTGATGATATGTGTGTCTAACGGTACTGGCTGCATCCCTTCTTCCCTGGAACCAGTGACCCTAAATTAGGGACGCTATATATACTGTAGTAGGAACAACATCTATGCCTCGCCAGACTCGAACCCGGACTCATCTCGAATGAATAGCCAGAAGCCGGCCAACGCTGAGACCACTGCCCCACCCGGGCAGCCCCTATAAAGTTGCTCACGGTAGTCGTAAAACCCTTAAAAAAAAATGTTCGCCTGAGGTTCTGACTAATTTCTTTTACTTCGACGTTGCGTGTTCAGTTCGTCCAAATGTTATGGGATTTCACCAAAGAAGGAGTGATAGCAATTCTTTTAATGCCTTTTATCATAAAAAACATTCGGTTCTTTCATTTGTAGGAGGTTTGTCTAGAAAGTAATACCTGATATGAAATCAGGGGCCTCGACTTCACCACATTATTGAGGGAACAGGCAGGAAGAGATCCGACGTACTAGGGTTACGTTTCTATTATTATAAGGAGAAAAATAAAAAATAAAAAAGAGCAAAAAGATAAACTGCGAGATTTGACGTACATTTTGAAAAGCAATTGTAATTGCTCATCAGCAAATGAACAAGGAAACAAAAATATTCTATTGCTGAATATTACAATAATATTTTAAAAAATGAAATTCAGCCTGTAATTTTATAAAAATATCCAGAGGTTTTATTTCCAAACGTTTATAAAAATATGTGAGAAATTATCTGGGTTACTCAAACGAAGAACAAGAAGCCCAAAAAATGAATGGATAAACAAAGGCGCTAGAGATTATATGTTTCTGTATTTTTATTTATTTTATTTTTGATAATCGTTTTAAACTTTTACCATGTATCACGAGAAAATGTTAAACCCAGTACGGGGCTAGCAATTTTATGTTTCTTATCAAATGTACAATGCTGAATATGGGAAAAAAGTTTCCCATATTCAGCAAAAAAAAATTAATAACTTATTTTGTTATTTATTAATTTTTTGGAAATAAATCGCTTTGGCCTTATTTGGCCAAACCTACTATTTAATTAAACAGGACAAAAAATATTGGGTGGGCACTGCCTCCAGAGAAATTATTGGAGCAGTAAGTCTCTTCTTGCCCGTCCATAGTCGGCGCCTATATATGAAATAAAAACAAAATAAACCGACGTTGTCGGAGTTTTTGTATTTCCACAAATAATGAAAATAATCACTCATTTATACATATAATAATCACTCATTTTTCTATAAAATCCCCGCCAGTGTTTAGGCACTTGTCAAATCACGTGACCAGTTTTTGAATATCTTCCTCATAAAGCTCTGCCACCAGTCCATGCAACCGCTGTTGCACTCAGTCTTTCAAATCAACTTCACTAGCGAAGCGCCGTCCTCCCAAAAAGTCCTTCAATTTGGTGAACAAATGGTAATCACAGTAAGCCAAGTCTGAAATGTAGGGTGAATGATCCAGCACGTTCCATTTCAAACCCTGAAGCAGTTGTTGGGTCTGACGTGCTACGTGAGGTCTCGCATTATCATGGAGAAACACCACACCCTTGGACAGCAGGCAGCGCCGTTTCTTTTGGATGGCCCTACGCAGCCACAATAGGTGTCGGCGTTGATTGTTGTGCCTCGGGGAATGAACTCAACCAGCAAGAGACCTCTGCGGTCCCAAAACACTGTAGCCATTATCTTCTTTACCGAAAGCGTTTGTTTACACTGGCGTGGGTTCGTCGGGGACCGGGAATGGTGCCACTCAAGCGACTGGAGTTTGTTCTCTAGCGTGAAATGACTGACCCATGTTTCATCTCCTGGCACTATGTGGTCAAGAAATTCATCGCCCGTTTGTGCGTAACGTGTCGAAAAACTCAAAGCTGCACCCATACGGTTCCTTTTTTGTGGTCATCAGTCAACATTCGTGGTACCCACCTCGGGAAAACTTTCCGGTAGCCAAGGTGTTCCGTTACGATTTCATGGAGCAATGCGTGAGAAACTTCTGGGAAACAGGCATGCATTTTATCGAGTTTATTGCGCCGCTCATGTGTGATGACATCACCAACACATACCTTGATGCCCGCTGTAACAAGAGATGGGCGGCCGGAGGGATGGTAATCACATACACTGAAGTGTCAGAAAAACTGGTACAGACGAGCTTATGCAAAATACATAGAAACGTCACCTATGCGTGTACTCTGTTGCGTCCGCCGGTGCGTACATAAAGCGATAGACATCCTTGCCAGCTGTCAGAGCTGTTTTCGGCATGAGAATGACGAGTAATAACGATTTAAGCTATTTTCATCGCGGTGTCATAGTTTGCGCTCGTGAGTTGGGTCATAGTATTACGGAGGTAGAAACGAAGTTTGAATTTTTGCGGACGACCATTGCAAGGGTGTACCGTAACTACAAGAGTTCCGGCAAAACCTTCAATCTACGATACCAGTGTGGCCGTAAAAAGACATTGGGTGAACGTGACCATCGTCGGCCGTCAAGAATCGTTGCACGGGATAGGCGTGCATCACTCTCGCAGGTATCATCGGAACTCAATGCTGGAGTCTCAACAAACATCAGGGTCCGAACTGTGCAACGTACCCTACACGATATGGGCTTTGGGAGATAACGCCCAATTAGAGTCCTCTTGATGGGTGCACGACACAGAGCTATGGGCCTCGCTTGGACACGGCAACACCGCCACTGGACACTTGATGACTGGAAACAAGTAGTCTGGTCTGACGAGTCGCGTTTCCAACTGTATCGGGCAGATGGAAGGATTCGTGTGTGGCGCAAACCCCATGAAGCTATGGATCTCGCCTGTCAACAGGGAACTGGTGGGGGATTCGTAATGGTATGGGGTGTGTTCACTGGGACCCCTGGTACGTCTACAAACGTCTGTGACCGGTCAAAGGTATGTGCGCATCCTTTCTGACGAGGTACACCCGTTCATGTCCTGCGTTCATGCTGATGGGTTGGGCCTGTTCCAACCATCAGCATGAACGCTGATGGTTGGAACAGGCGCACCTTCACACAAGTGTCGGGGCGCCACATTATCGTTAGAGGAGCATTCATCTGAGTTTGGGGTGTTGCCATTCCCACCCAAGTCCCCAGATCTGAACGTGATAGAACACATTTGGGATGCCATGCAACGCGCTATCGAACACAAGAATCCGAGACCTCGGAATACACTCGAATTGTGGAACGCTCTGCAGGAAGTATGGTGTGCATTGCCTACAGCATATTTACAGAAGCTAGTGGAGTCCATGCCCCGTCGTATTTCTGCAGTCCTGCGCTCCCGTGGGTGACCTACCAAGTATTAGACTGGTGTGCCAGTTTTTCTGGCACTTCAATGTACATTTGGTCTCCCCGCATTAAACATGCGGACACACCGTCGTACCGATGATTCGTCTATCACTCCTTCACCGTAAACAGCCGAAATCCGACGATGAGTGTCTTTCAGACGAACCTTTTCAGAATTTGGAAAGTGAATCACAGAACGCACCTTGTATTCCGCTGGATTTTCAATTGGCTTCGCCATTTCAAACAAGCACAACAACTGTTAAAATCACTACATTAACACGAAACTTTCCACGAGCCTCACCAGCGTGTGAATGAGGATGGGCCGCGTGACGTCCGCGGCCTCACGTGCCCTCTATGCGCAAACTGGTATTACTTTCCGGACGACCTACGTATGAAAATAATGATTGCATTCTTAAAATCATGTAAGTATTTTCAATATCTTTCTTACTGGTTTGAGCTGTTCCCGGCGCTGTCGGGGTGTAACGTTTAAGGTGCAATCTGTATTTTTGCTGCAGTGAGTAATTGTGTTGTAAGTGCCATATCTTTAACCGCCGTAATACTGCCATATGGTCAGAGGCGTAGGCTTCTGGCTAGTTCCCGCCACACTGGACTAGAGCTCTAGTCTCGGATGAGACGTGGGTATTGCGTTCGTGTTACGGCGTTGGCTCTTTCCCTCACCTGGAACCAGTTGCCCAAAACTGGGGACGGAAGAGTCCTTATAGCCGTCAAAGTTACTCATGATGGTCGTTAAACCCTGAGAAAAAACAACAACTAACAAACACGAAACATATTCGTTTTATTATGCACTCTTTGTGTTCAAATCCGGTTAGCAGAGCAAAAGTACCGTCTTTGGAATACATGAATACAGAAATAAAAATAGGTGTACTTTGTAAACTACGTTAATCACCTTTTTATTATGGAGCCCAAATATTTATTTTATCCACCTTTTCCCATTTTCCGTGTCCACAGCTCTAAGTACAACTATGAATTTTCTCTTTCAGAGAGAATGTACTAAAAATAAGTTTGACCTACAAATCCTGTACACTCCTATAAGAATCATACGTAAAATAATTTTACCCAACTGGGAATCGGCTGTGAAGCACTGCATGCATCACGATGACGACGTGTTATTTATTATATTAAGTTGTCGCAGAAGAATGGTCAGAATATTGGTGTAAAATTCAAACACCCAAAATACGGTTCAAAATAAACTGTATTAATCCAAATAATCACCACATGCAGCAACATGCCTTTGCCAACAAGATGCAAGGTTCCTGCATGCCGTCGTGAAAAAATGGCGAGCTTCGGGACACGACAAACTCGTGGAATGCTGTTTCAACTGATATTTGAAAGGGAGGGGATTTTTCCTGTAGAAAGGTGTCAGGGTGCTTGAAGTGATAGTCAATAGGGGAGAGATCAGGCAAATAGGGAGGTAAGGTTCATACCTTGTGCAGATTCTGGATCGTCCGGCGAGTAATGTGGGGTGTAGCGTTATCATGGAGAAATATGGGCCATGGCTGTTGACTAATGCTGGCTGTTTGATGGACAGCTTTCGATGCATAATGTTAAGTACTTTACACCACCTGTCCGCCGTAATGGTTTGACCCGGTTATAAGAAAGAGGAGTGAATCACACCACAGCTGCGGCCCGCCAAACACTGACCATCGTCTTCTTGGGGTGGAGTTAAGGCTTCGGGATGTGTTTCGGAGCTTCGCCGTGGTAGAACCATTGCGCCGAACGTTGGGGCTTGTCGCGTGGCATCAATTTCTCATCATATGTGACGAGAGGCCGTAAAAAGTCGTTCATTTGGTTGCGGACAATCACAAAAATCCAATCGTTGTGTTCTGTGTTGTTCCGTCAATTCATGTGGGCCCATTTATCCACAACCTTCACTTTGTCTAATGCCGTTAAATGTCGGAAAATGGAACACAGTACACTACATTGACAAAAGTCACTGGGCACCAAGAAAAGAAACACAACATAGCATTTATTGACATACATTAGTACAGTGTCGGTCCACCTTTGGCCTTAATGCATGCACTAACCCTTCGAGACATAGACGCCAACTTTCCAGGAATCCAATGGCTGCTCAAGCCCATAACAATGACATGGAGTATGAGCAGAGAAAAGATAGAGGTGGGGAATTAAGGTATGGAAATATATAATGCAGACTATCTTTTTTTTCAAAAAGTTTGTATTTAACCTAGATTTTGACCCTGTTAGATAGATATCTCTCCAAAATGCGTCAATCTGTTGTCGAAGACCAGATGGCCATAACATTTTCGGCAGTTATTTTGTTTCTTTTCTTTTTTTTTCCACTGAATTTTGGAAAACCATGGGTTTTTCAAAACACCTGAACATGAAGATCAAAATTTCTGATTTGTTTTTTCCTGAATTATTATTTGCATTTTCCAATCCCAGCGCAGTTCAAATTTGTAAAAATAATGTGAATAAAAAATTCTTGTAAAAGACGCAAAACTTTTCAATGAACAAAACTTTCAATGGGTGCGAGGCACCCATTGAAAACATTTATTGGGTGCGCAGGCCCAGGAGCACCCACACAGTCGGCGCCCCTGCTTCGAGACATGCTTTCGTCAAGGTTATGGAACACAGCGATAGTTATGCGCTTCCATTCAGTACATAATGCTGCCGCTAAGTGTTGCTTAGTAGTAGGCCTTGGTTCCAACCTTCTTAGTCGGCGCTTTAAAGCATCCCATTGGTGCTCTATGAGATTAAGATCAGGGCTCTGTGTTAACCAGTCCACACACGATACGGAATTATTGTCAAACCACGCCGTAACAGTCCTTGCTTTATGGGTCGGTGCATTATCCTGCTGGTACCAACAAGCAATGATGTAGTTCTAAGAAAAAAAGTACCTCAGCGGAGAGCGGGTTGGATGAAGCAAACCTAGGAAAGACCTTATCATACCAACCGATCATCTAGGCCCAAGGGCCATTGTCGGCGAACCCTGATTTGGAACCTTTGGTCCTGGAAATGGCCAGGGCGGTGGTATGGGCGCACCTCCCCTGCCTTGCCGGAGCTCAAGCGATTGGCCAGAAGCCAGTGTCTCTGATCACTCGGACCCCAAAACCGTCCTTTTGCGTTACAAGGATTCATTGAGTGGGCTCAGGGGATTATTTTCGTTGGAGCCGGTGGCGAGTTCAGCTGAAATGCGTTTTTCAACCATAAAACACTTGTCACCTTTGCGGTGGGGGTTTAATGATCACTATGAATAACTCTAATGGATATAAGTAGCTGTTCGTCCTTTGTTTAGGGCAACAGGCACCATGGAAGAAAAAAAAAACAGCGCTGTAAAACAAGCACTCTACCTATGACTCGACTCTGACTTAAACCAAGGCCCACCTAGACGAATGGTGAGTAGTCTACGCCACCGTGGTGGTTACTTGTCGCTCTGTTTACATGGATGATCACGTCTTACTGCGTGATCCGGCAGTTCATTACCGTCCTTGCAGTACAAATGTTCTGTTGAGGTACAAGTATGATTTCATATAAATCCATGTTTTTTTTACATGATTGTCTGAAAAATATTTCTTTGCCTTGCTTTTTTTCCGAACTAACCACGAGAAGTGCCTAGGCACCGCTAAGCCGCGCTAAGGCTCATCTACATCACTACCAACAAGGCTCGGTTCCATAGTATTGCCACAGAGTTAGTAGGGCATAATTGCCCAGAATATCAAGGTAGATGTGCTGGTTTACAGGTTTGTCCACGATAACCAATGTGCCGAGACCATACTACGGAAAACACCCAGTGCCGTCCCCAGTCTTGGATAGTGACGTCATTGCTGACGCCAATGCTGACGTCAGAGAGCTGAGAGGAGAACTTTGGTGGACAGAGAAGCAGAGAGAATGAGTGAAGAGCGAGGGAAGAGAGGTTGTTTGTTTTGATTTGTAGGGAGGTGACAGGGCATAAGAATCGTATTGTTTTTTGTTTATTAAATTAAATGTTGTAATTGTGAATGTGTGATAGTTATAAATGAGTTTTCGTGTTGATGGTTAAGACGCCACAACCCCCACACGAGTACACTGTCAGCTTCAAACTTGACAGCAGGAACAGTGCATTATGGTAAATAGCGCTCCCTTGACTACCACCATACCCACACACGTCTATCAGACTGATGGATCGTGTATCTGGATTAATCAGTTCATAGGACCCGTTTCCATTGATCTACGGTCCACGATAAATGTTCTTTAAACCATACTAAACGGCGCATAGCATTCCGAGTGGAGATGAAAGGCTTATGAGCAGCCGCACGACCACGGTAACTCAAGGAATGAAGTTCTCTGCGAATGGTACGTGCACACATCCAGGTTCCAGCCTTTTTACTCACCTGTACACTGAGGTCTTGTGCAATATGTCGTCGATTAGCTGTAACGACTTTCCTGAGGCTTCAACATCCTTTATCACAGATTTTCTTGGGTTTGCCGGTACGTCTTGCTGCTGCAAGCATGCCATGTGTCTTCTACGTATGCAGTACATCCAAAACAGTTGACTTGGGTATGTTTAAACGCCTCTCGGTTTCTTTTATGGACAACCCACTAATATAACACCCAACAATCTTTCGTTTGTCAAAGTAAGTGCAGCAACGTTTTCACTCAACCTGACAGTGCAATATGACCGCAGTCAGCTGCAAGCTTGTTTTTATACCGTTTGTAGCTGTACCGCGATCTTAACAACACAGCGGATCCATTCATTTGCTGTTGAAGGGGTGTTCGGCGACTTTTGTCAATATAGTGTATACTCCGAGTTTCTCGTTAAGTTCTCATACCGTTTGACGTATCAGCGATAGCTGCTTCTGCTCTATCACGTGGTTCGCTTGCGAGACTCATATCGGCAGACCGGAATTTGGCAGACTAACGTTGTGTCTTATGTTCACTAATAGTGCCTTCCCCAAATGCTGCATTCATGTTGCGTGCCTCCGATGCACATTGTTCAAATTTAAACGTATATGAGAAAATGACCGGAATTTGTCTCTGATCTATCGTCGTCTTCACTGTAGCACAACTCCCTTGGCAGGATGGGGATGGGCTAGTAGCACAACTCCATGCTGCACTGTAGCACAACTTGCAGGCAGGATAGGGATGGGCTAGTCTCCCCTGACGTGGACATCATGCCACTGTGCAGAAATAAGTGACCCAAAAATTTTCTCTCTCCTTTTTTAGGCTGAACGCCATTGTTATAGCCCTTCCATCAAGTAATCAGTCACAAAGGACTGGTGTCAATCACCTCGCTGTATTAGCACTCTGAATAACAAAGCTAAGCAACGCTTTCTGATGCGCAGGTTAACTCGCTCCAGAGGCATTCATCCCATTTTTCTGACCCCGAGATTATTAATCTTTTAATCGGCTGTAACGAATAAAGACGTAAACGCTAGCCCAGTATTCTAAGGAGCAGTGGGAAAACAAAATGACATTCCAGCAGGGCAGGATTAAGGCCTTAATGACCCCTAGGCTAAGAATGGGCCCCAAAGAACAGATCAGATCATATATAGAGGATTTTAGGAAGGGAGTATCTGACCCCAGGTCTTAAACAACCCTTAGAAATAGGAAGCTAGGAGATATGGGCTAGAGTGTCCGATAGGAAAGTCACACGGAAGCAAGGTAAAAAGGAGAGGAAGACGCCCTTATTTATTACCGGGGGGCCAGTACCCGTGGTCCGACGGCTGATGTTTAGTGCTTCGAGCGTTCGTACCTGCCTGGGATCGAACCCGAGGTCTTCTCCGTGGCAGTCATGGACGTTGACCACTAGGCTACCATCGGCTTGCCCCCAAAGAACAATGGTCCGCCTAAGAACTTATGACGGGGAATCGTTACGAAGTCCGTTAGAACAAGAATTTGTAGCAATATGCTTGTGATAGTTAATGCGCAGTGCATTCTTCAAACTAATAAATTATCTGCGGAGTTTTCATAAGAAGTCACTGAATTTTCCATTGTTCTCATAAGAACGTGAGTTAAAAGCTTAAGATTCTTAGATTTGGCCATGAATTTTCTAATGATTTAGCATTTTATTAATTCATCTTTTTTGTTAAATGTAATGTGAAGCCACAGGGGACTTCGATTATTAACGGTTCCAAGTGCAAATTGGGTGGTGTGGGTGGATGGTAGTGTAAAAGTTGAAACGGTCTCTCAGACCCCGCTGTACAAAGCGATACATGAAACCTTTACCCTTGGTGAGTCACTGCCTTGAAATCTGTTCTTCTTCCAGCCTCTGTTTCTGACCAAGTGGATATGAGACAAAAGTTAAACTATTTTATGAATCTCTCTCTCTATATATCTATCTATCTATTATCGGGTTGATGCATAAGTTCATGCCGTTTTCTTCACCGCACTACAGAAATGTATGATATTACATCAGAAGAGAAAACAGAATCAATCAACTATGTATTTCCTCCCATTGTTTACGGTGGTGTACCAACGTCTGGATAGGTCTGGAATGCCATTCTTGATAAAACGAAACGTGCAGGTTTGGCGGCGAAGAAATGATCAAGGAAATTCTGGAGATCAACATGATTGTTGGACGTTCTGCCACGAAGTGCATTCGACAGAGATCGGACCAGGGGATATTCTGAACGGGCGACATCTGGGGAATAGGCTGGATGTGGAAGGATCTCCCATTTCATGTCCTGAATGGCCATTTTGGCCATGTCTGCACTGTGAGGGTGGGCGTTATCATGTTGCAGAAGGACACCGTGGAGCCGATGTGGCCGTTTCTGCTGAATAGCCCCCTCCACACAGCGGAGTTGCTCACAATAGAGTGCAGCGTTGATTGTCCGATTCCTCGGCAGCATTTCCCAGCGAATAATGCCTTCCATGTCCCACCAGACACACAACTTGATCTTCGCAAGATGAAGGTCATGCTTTGGACGTGGTGTGAACGTCTTGTTTGGGATTAACCATTCCTTCAGAAGCCTGAAATTTACGTACAAGCGCCACTTTTCATCTCCAGTAACAATACGTGACAGAAAGAGTTTGTGTTTCTGAGAACATTCGCGATAACGGGTGAGGAAGGAACCACATATATATGGCAACACACTGATTCTTGTTGTCCTCGGAGATAGTGTGAGGCACCCAAGACCCCAATTTCTGGACCTTTTCCATACGTTCCAGGTGTCGCACCACTATGGCCTGATCACAGTCCATCTCAGTGACCAATTTTCGTGTGGTTTGACAGGTATCCAAGTGGATGAGATGGTTCAAACGATCTTCATCAAAGTGAGATGGACGACCTAAGCGTGGAGAGTCATTGAGGTCAACATTGCCTTGTCGGAACCGCTCAAACCATTTGCGGGCTGTCCTCGGAGCAATAGCATTCTCCCCATACACAGCACAAATTTGACGAGTAGCCTCGGCGGCTGTGGATCCCTTGTTAAACTCGTAGAGGAGCAGATGTCGGAAATGTTCATTCCTCTCTACTTGACACTCCGTACTTCCGGACCTGAAAATCAAAAACCATTAGCCACAATCACACAACGCAATGTGATTTAAATACACGATATTACTGGCTACATTTTGATATGCAATTGGCCATCTGCACCGTCACTACTGACCTGGGAAACTCTCGTGAAATAAAACGGCATGAACTTATGCATCAACCCAATATTTACCTAGGTATGCCTCATGGGCCCAAAGCTATAGCTCTTTAGACCCCGATCCCTCCCTAATCCGGCCCTATATTCCAGTTTCGTAGTCGAAGTTTTTCACGCTAGTACAAAACACATTTTCTTGTCTGCAAGAAGCGAAAGTAAGGACTCAAAGTAACGGCATGTCGTAACAAAAAGAATTTTACAAAACAAGGGTGACATAAAATACAGAATGGAAGAGAGTTTTGTGGAGTGATGAAAAAATGTTCAACTTAGTTGGTTTTGATGGATGACACTGCTCCTGGCTTGATCTTTGTTGAGAAGAAACGTTGTTTTCCAGAAGACAAAGTGCAGGTGGTTTGATCATGATCTGGGCTGACTTCAGCTGGAATGGAAGACTGATATTACATTTCTGTGCAACTGGATGAACGTTACGAACTATGAAAATGTATTTGAAGTCATTTGAAGCATGGCCGTCTTAAGTGGTGGGACAACGGGAACGGTGTCCAGGGCCCCCAACGCCTCAAGAGTCCTAGTGGCTTACAAAAAATCAAACTCTTTCACCACTCTTCAGAAGGTTTTTTTTTATTTAAAGAAAAGAAGAAACACCAATGCAAAAAAGTTCGAAGTCCTTCCGCATTTTTTTTTTTTTTATTTTTCAAACCTTGCTCGTAGCTTCGATTTCCCGAGGAGGCAGGAAAGAAGTTAGGTGTTAGGGTGGATCTTTTTGTGACAAAATAAGAAAAAAACAAAACAAAAAGCTGACCTCTCTCCCGTATGTGGGTGAGAAAGGCCACGCAGAAATCGGAATTTTTCTGAATCACTTTTTCCTTTTAAACAGTCACTGTGTAGTCTATCTACATACGAAGAAGTGCACGCATGTATATCATTGAGGTTTGCCCACCTGGTCTACTTATATATATTCAATCTTAGTTGTTTAATTAAATAACAATAACTGGGGGCCGCATATCGGCATTTTTACCCGGTGCGTCATATTGTCCGGAAACGGCGCTGCGGTTGGTTTACTTCTTCGGCTTTTTTAATTTAATTTTCCTAATGTAAGCTGAGCTAGACGAAGATAAGTGTCATTCGTGCCGCAGGTAACACTAAAAACACAAGGCAGCTACACTTGATGCACGATTATAAAACTTCCAACTACTAATGACTAGTTTAAAACCGTCGTCAGTTGCTAAAAGCATTTATTGATGGTAAAAGTACAAAATTAAAATCATTAGATCTTTCGGGCTTCCAAGAAGCCTATCATCAGATGACATAACGACCTAGCCCTGATGGAGATGACATATACACAGTGCGTTAAAGAAGTTTTAAGACTGGCGCTAGATTTCAGTCTACGGTGGCGCCACCAGTGTAATAGCGAATGCGTTATAAACCGTGACCATTTGCTTGCTTTCTGCCAAAAGTACTACGCAGTTGTTAAAGTAACTCAAACGAAATGGCCGTTCATTAGAGAAGTAAAATTTTTTTCATGTTGAATTATTAAGATGGAACAAAGGGCTGTTATTAAATTCAACGCAAAACTTGGTAAAAGTGCCTCGGAAACGTACCAAATGATGAAACAAGTTTACGGTGAGTTTTGTTTAAGTAATCAAATGTTTTCCTGTGGCACAAATGTTTTTCGGATGGAAGAGAGACGCTAGAAGATGATAAGCATACCGGAATACCAAGTTCATGTAGGACACCTGAGATTATTGAAAAAGTGCGTGATTTCGTAGCAAACAATCGATGTGCGTCACTAAAAATGATGGAAGAGTCTTTAAACATCAATAAAGAAACGATTCGGACCCTCCTGCATGAAGATTTGGGCAAAACAAAAGTCTGTGCTAAATTTGTTCCACACACGTTAACCAATGAACAAAAATCAAGGAGAAGTGCACATTGCAGAGACATCATTTCAGCCGCTGAAAATGATCGAAACTTCTTAAAATCGATTGTTACAGGTGATGAAACATGGTGTTTTCAATATGATCCTGAAACAAAGCGACAAAGTGCGGAATGGAAGTCAAAAAACTCACCACAAGCCAAAAAAAACAAGAAAAGTTTCATCGAAAATCAAAACAATGCTCATTACATTTTTCGATAGCAAGGATATTATCCACAAAGAATTTGTTCTAAGTGGGCGAACAATTACTGGTGAGTTTTATTTAAATGTTTTGAGGCGTTTGATGAGCAGAATTCGTCGCATTCGTCCAGAATATCGGGATGAAAACAGTTGGTGTTTGTTGCATGATAATGCACCCAGTCACACCTCACTTCTTGTTCGTAGATTTTTGGCGAAAAATAACGTCTGTGTGTTGAATCATCCACCGTATTCGCCTGATTTAGCACCCTGCGACTTTTCTTTATTCCCAAAACTTAAAAGGACATTAAAAGAGTGTTATTGTGATGATATTTCGACCCTACAAACAGCTTCGACGCGTGCTTTGCAGGTAATTCCGTAAAATGAACTGGAACAGGCATTCGAATCATTATTAAATCGCTGTAACAAGTGTATTGAAGCCGGAGGGACTTATTTTGAATAACAAACCAAAACAAATTATAATTTCTTGTTTCTATTTCATTTTACAGACCCAGTCTTAAAAATTCTTTGCCACACTGTGTATATAGCACATCGTCAGTAATAATGACGTTACGTATGAGCGGGCAGAGACAGCGCCACCGTGGACATAACAATTCGACAAAATAAATGAAGTGTCTTACATACAGTTAAATATAGTGACATTTTAAGAAACGCAAATGATAAACAAAATGAGAAGCAATTACAAATGAAGTCCGATATATTTATGCATAATATACGCTGTCTATTGTAGAAATAAAAGGGACAGGAAATGTCCTGAATGCATAACAGAATACACAAAATTGGAGATAATTGTTTCTCATTTTTTATCATTTGCATTTCTTAAAATGTCAGTCTATTTAATTGTATGTAAGACACCTCATTTATTTTGTCGAATTTTGATGTCCACGGTGGCACTGTCTCTGCCCGCTCATACGTAACGTCATTATTACTGACGACGTGCTATATATATATGTCATCTCCATCAGGGCTAGGTCTTTATGTCATCTGATGATGGGCTTCTTGGAAGCCCGAAAGATCTAATGATTTTAATGTTTTACTTTTACCATCAATAAATGCTTTTAGCAACTGACGACGGCTTTAAACTAGTCATTTGTGGTTGGAAGTTTTATAACTGTGCATCAAGTTTGGCTGCCTTGTGTTTTTAATGAACTTAATTTTCGTTGAATAATTTGTGGAATGGAAAAGAAACATATCTTTCAGTACCAATTTTCTTGTAAATCACTGAGCAACTAAATGTGAGTGCATTTGGTACACTTAATGTAGTTCTACAATTTCGTCATGCATCATTTTTCATTCAAGTGGTATTTAAAAAGTTACTGGACATTGGATGTTTCGGTGTCACGTCAATTCGTCGCGTGCGTCAATTCGTCGACTACATCAATTCGTTGCCTGCGTCAATTCGTCGCATGCGTCAATTCGTCGAGCGTCAATTCGTCGACCACGACGATTCGTCGCGCGTCAATTCGTCGCGGACAAATTCGTCGACTACGTCAATTCGTCGCGTTTACAGATTTTGGTTACATACAAAACGAATGCAGGAAAACGTACGATTTCGAACGTCTTGCTCCCTGATCAAATTTATAAAGTTTGGACACGCAGACAGGATAGGAATATTACGTTTTTCTTTGGCACTAAAAATATTAGACGGTAAACGGTTTTTGGAACGGGGCAGCGCCCGGTTGGACAGAGCCCTCCATATACAAAATTTTCGTAAAATCTACAGTTTTTAATTCAGAACCACCAAATCTGGTATACTATCGCGTGGTATTCTAACTTAGACTGTAGACGGTTTTGGAAAGCGGTTGATGAGGGGGGGGGGTACAGCCCCCCTACAGAATTGCTGTAAAATATAGTTTTCAATTTAGAACTACCAAATTTGGTATATTATTTCATGATACTCTAACTTAGACGGTAGACGGTTTTTGGAACGGGTCAGGGGCCCGGGAGTCAGCCCCCCCCCGTACATACCAAATTTTCGTAAACTCTAGTTTTCATTTCAGAACCATCAAATTTGGTATCATGAAACTCTAACTTAGTCGCTAGACGGTTTTTGGTAGGGGTTGGTGCCCGCGGGTTCGGAGCCTCCCTCATAAAAAATTTCGTAAAATCTACAGTTTTCATCTTAGAACCACCAAATTTGGTATACTATCTCATGGTACTCTAACTTAGAGCTAGACGGTTTTTTGGAAGGGGTTGGAGCCCGCGGGGTCGAGCCCCCCTCATAAAAAATTTCGTAAAACCTACAGTTTTTATCTTAGAACCACCAAATTTGGTATACTATCTTATGGTACTCTAACTTAGACGGCAGACCGTTTTTGGAACGGGTCAAGGCCCGGGGGTCAGAGCCCCCCACATAAAAATTTTTCTTAAAAACTACAGTTTTCAATTCAGAACCACCTAATCTGGTATACTATCTCATGGTACTCTAACTTAGACGCTAGACGGTTTTTGGAAGGGGTTGGAGCCCGGGGGGTCAGACCATCCCCGAATAAAAACTTTTTCGTAAATACTACAGTTTTCAATTTAGAACCACCAAATTTGGTATACTATCTCATGGTACTCTAACTTAGACGCTAGACGGTTTTTTGAAGGGGTTGCCGCCCGGGTGGTCAGCCCCCCCTCATAAAAATTTCGTAAAATCTACAGTTTTCATCTTAGAACCACCAAATTTGGTATACTATCTCATGGTACTCTAGCTTAGACGGCAGAGCATTTTTGGAACGGGTCAAGACCCGGGGGTCAGAGCCCCACACATACAAAATTTTCTTAAAAACTACAGTTTTCAATTCAGAACCACCTAATCTGGTATACTATCTCATGGTACTCTAACTTAGACGCTAGACGGTTTTTGAAAGGGGTTGGAGCCCGGGGGTCAGACCCCCCTCCGAATATTTTTTTTTGTAAAAGCTACAGTTTTCAATTTAGAACCACCAAATTTGGTATACTATCTCATGGTACTCTAACTTACACAGTAGACCCTTTTTGGAACGGATCAAGGCCCGGGGGACAGAGCCCCCACATACAAAATTTTCTTAAAAAGTACAATTTTCAATTCAGAACCACCTCATCTGGTATACTATCTCATGGTACTCTAACTTAGACGCTAGACGGTTTTTGGAAGGGTTTGGAGCCTGGGGGTCAGACCCCCCCGAATAAAAACTTTTTCGTAAAATCTACAGTTTTCAATTTAGAACCACCGAATTTGGTATACTATCTCATGGTATTCTAACTTAGACGCTAGACGCTTTTTGGAAGGGGTTGGAGCCCGCGGGGTCGGGCCCCCTCATAAAAAATTTCGTAAAATCTGCAGTTTTTATCTTAGAACCACCAAATTTGGTATACTATCTTATGGTACTCTAACTTAGTCGGCAGACCGTTTTTGGAACGGGTCAAGGCCCGGGGGGGGAGGGGTCAGAGCCCAAACATACAAAATTTTCTTAAAAACTACAGTTTTCAATTCAGAACCACCTAATCTGGTATACTATCTCATGGTACTCTAACTTAGACGCTAGACGGGTTTTGGAATGGGTAGGAGCCCGGGGGGTCAGAGCACCCCCGAATAAAAAGTTTTCCGTAAAATATACAGTTTTCAATTTAGAACCACCAAATTTTGTATACTATCTCATGGTACTCTAACTTAGACAGTAGACCGTTTTTGGAAGGAGTTGGAGCCCGGGGTAAAGCCCCTCCCCATAAAAATGCCGCGTAAAATCTACAGTTTTCAATTTAGAACCACCAAATTTGGCATACACTCTCATGGTACTCTAACTTAGACGGTAGACGTTTTGTGGAACGGGTCGGGCACGGGGTCAGAGTCCCTGCACCCATAAATATTTTTCGTAAAAACTAAAGTTTTCAATTTAGAGCTACCAAATTTGGTATACTATATAATGGTGTTCTAAATTAAACGGTAGACGGTTTTCAGAACGGGTCGGGGCAAGGGTGGTTACCCCCCCCCCTACACACAAACTTTCGTAAAATCTATAGTTTTCAATTTAGAACCACCAAATTTTGTATATTATCTCATGGTACTCTAACTTAGACGGTAGAAGGTTTTTGGAGCGGATCAAGGCCCGGGGGTAAGAACCCCCCCCCATACAAAATTTTCTTAAAATCTTTATTTTTCAATTCAGAACCACCAAATTTTTTGTCATGAAACTCTAACTTAGCGGGAGACGGTAAGTGAAAGCGCCACATTATTAACTTGATTTGTTATGCAAACCTTATAAATACGACCACAGCTAATAAAAGTTACTAAAGAGTCCTTGTAAGTAATATTTTTTGACCGAGTGCAAGTACAATTTACGAAATGTCAACAGGTCAAAATATCTAAAGTAACAATGAAATTTGGAATATTTCTTTTTTCTTTCTTTTTATTTCAGTTTTGACACTTGTATTAAGTTTTAAAAACATATATTTCTCCTATCGTATACCTTTATTGTGCTTTAAACAGAATTTCTTACCATATTTTGGGTATTTTGTTTCGTGTGGTTGCAGTTTTTTTAATGTTTTGGGCATTTCATTTTGTGTGGTTACTTCTTTTTATGTTTTGGGCATTTTACTTTGTATGGGTGTTTTTGGTATGTTTTTGTTCTTTTCTTTTCTGTGGTGGTTGTAATGTCGACAGGATGAAAAGGGGAAACTGTGGACAGTCACGATGCCTTCTTGCTTCTAATTTTTTTTTTCAAATACAGCACATGATTTTGTATTGAGTTATACCACTTACTCATTAAGCGACTACAGGTTTCTTTAAATATGAACGTTTTCTTAGAGCCTTTTGTTTCCTCTACCTAGCTTTTTCGGTTCCGCAATTTCTTTTTTTGGTTTTAGAATATTTTCCTTATTATTAATCTATTTTCTCATGCAAACTCTTTATGTAAGGTATGTTTATTCTATCGAAGTATTTTGCGATTATACGTGAAGCCCTGTTGCTGAAGTAAAAAAAAATATTTCCAACTGAAACAACGCAGTTCAGATATTTTCCCGCTGTTAACTCAAAGAATGAAAACAAAAACAACAAATCTGTGCAATGGTTGAGGCATGAGACAGTACTTACTGGTAACCAGGCAAAGTTTTAAGGAAGAATGAGCTTAAGAATTTCTAACTGCAACAAAAAAGAGCATCCGCACTGTATCCCACCCCATCCCCTAGTGCCGGCCTTTGGACGTCTTGAAAGAGAAGTCTTAAGGACACATCTGTATCGTAATTGCCTGAGCATTCGCGACAATATTCTGGTGTCGTAGTAGAAAAACACACTTCCTACTTCGCCTAAATTGCTTGGATGTAATGCCAACGAACAAAGTTTTGCTCTCGCATTGGATTTCTGTTGCTTTTGATGGAATACTTTTCCCCTGGGGCTCACCGCTTTCACTATAGTCTTCAGTACAGGCGGCAATACACCCCAACGTAAAACACCAATTTCACGGCAATTAACTGCACTTAGCGAAAGAGAGGGGCGGTACAGGAAATAAGTCGAACGAGACAGATCTGAACTTAGAAAGTCGGGGGAAGGTGTTGCATGAAAAACTGTGTTTGGCTTACAGATCATTTGGCACGTAGGGACGTAGGTTTCGTTTAATATGTTACGGGGTAAACAAATTGTCTTTTCAGTATAACAATTTTCTTTCATACGCATGGTGCAACACAAAAAATTTGAATTTATTTTTGAGAATTAGCATGACGCCTACCGGCCCAGAGTACAGCTGCCCAGTCCGCGCCTGCTGCCGCCTCCGCAACATGGCTCCCGGGTTCTTCGCATCTGTTGATCCCCCGCCTGGAGCGTCCCAGCTGTAAAATACATGTACCTCTGCGTTTTGGAAAAACAAAAGATAAGATGCCGATTCTTAAAATTAACCACTTCTTGTGACCGCAGGTACGAAAATCTTGAACTTCGCTTAAACCCTAACTGGAGGAACAAGCTTCACGTGATTGTCTGTATTCTGAGTGTTTTATTATATGGTTGCTCATTAGTTCGTAGTTGACTGGAGAACAGAGAACGTGCTTGTTGAAACCTTTGTTGTGCGTTGTCAAGTGATAATAGCGGAAATATATCATTCTAAATATTTTGGAAAGAGAAAGTGCATTGTTTTCCGAAGGCACTATGCAGATGAAGAATGCAACATAAATAGTTAACTCACAAAAAGAAAATGATTTGCTGAAATGGAAAGGGTATTTATTTTGCCATAACAGAGTGCGAGGTGATTTACGGTATTGTCACTGTATTGAAAGAAATTATGGAAATTGTACTGGCTTTGCTAGTACTATTCTTATTGGATATGAACACAGGATGCGCAATGAAAAGCCACATAATCATGCTCCAAGACCGGAGAAAAGTGATGTTGCTGTTGCAAGAACGCAAATAAAAGAACGAGCGAGAAATACGGACGAAGCCCCTGCACAAACTATTCAAACCGTGACAACGTCAATGGCTACAGTAAATGCAGCTTACATGCCTAATATGGATGCACTAAGGCAAGTTGTAAAAAAGAGAAGACATGCCAAGACATGCCTGAGGAGCCTACGACTTCAGAACGGATCGATGCCCCAATAAATTTACAGGAGAAGATGGTGCAAAATTTCTTGGCAGAGATAGCGCATTTGGACATCAAAGAATTATTTTATTTTTAACAGAGAATAATTTACGAAAGCTTAAAGAAGCACCCCTCTGGATTAGGGATGGGACATTTGAAACTTGTCCAACCCTTTTTAGGCAATTATGCTCCATTCATGCTATGGTTGAAACGAATCCAGAGATGCACAGACTTGTCCCACTAGTTTATGGGTTACTTTCCAGCAAGTATAAATAATATAATACTATTATAAAGTATTTTTGTAGGATTTACAAGACTATGCATCAGACTATGATATTCAGCTTGCACCACAATATACGCATAATAATAGATTTTGAAATAGCTACCGTTATAATGCTGCTAAAAAGGAATTTGGAAGCAACACACACAAATGTTGTTGGTTTCATCTCGGAAAAAAATGTGCTGAGGAATATCCATCCTCTGGCATAGCCTTGGAATATAGGGAAAACAGTGAGTTTGCTCTCAAAGTCAGACATTTGCAAGCACTCGCATTTTTTTCATCTGATGAAATTCCAGCTGCTTTTGAAGAAGTGAAATCAATTTTACTAGAATATGCAGATTCTGTAGTTCAGTGGTTTGAGGAAAATTATATTCTTGGAAAATTTCGTGGAAGCAGAAGAAACAATCCAAGCAGAAGCCCTCCGCTGTTCCCGCCAACAGTTTGGTCAGTTAGTGAAAACAATTTATTTGGCTTTCCCAGAACACAAAACGAACTTGAAAGATTAGACAGACGCTGGAATACAATTCTGGGAGAGAACAAACTGTGACTGTACGAAATAATCAGTGAAATTGCGAAAGAGCAGAGAACAACTATGGCTAAAATCGAAAGAGTGATAGCACAGATTCCAACAAATCCACCCAGAAGAGAAACGCTGGCAAGATAAAAAGGAATTCGAACTTCTTTGGTGCACAGTGACAATGTTAACATGCTGGACATTTTAAGAGGAATTTCATATAATTCTACCCTTTACTAAAATGTGCTGGTATTTCTCACTAATTGAATTATACCTTTTACCAACTTGTATTTGAATTTTTCAAGAATGTAATTCCGCCGAAGATACGAGAATGTAAAACACAACGCAAAATTAAAAAAGTCAAAATTTTCAAAATAGCATGTCAAAAACATAAAATGTCAAAAAGTAATCCAAAATGTGAAACATCTAAAAATTCAAAATGCAATTCAAAATGTGAAAGAAATAAAAATTCAAAATGCAATCACAAGTCACAAGCATTACAAAAATGCGAAACGCTATGTAACAAGTACAACACAAAATAAAACAAATGCCAAAAAAAAAATGCATATGCTTTGTAAAATGTACAAAATAAAATAAATGCCATATTCACAAGGATTTCATGACGAGTCAAGTTAAAAATGAGCTTTTACTTAGACTTCAAATAATAATTACTAGCCTCTACACCTTTTTAAGTCTTTAATAAGTGCAACATCATTAACCTGACTTGTCATCAAACATTATCAATATGACCATAGCATACAATCACTTAAAAGACTTGTTAATGGATGAATTGAGGAATCACCAAGTTCAGCGGGTGAACGTTAATGGCAGTTTATAGTTTTGTACTCGAGTAAATGCGCAACACAGTAAACTTGACTTTCTCTGAAAATTTTATGTATATGAGCACGGTTGATTGAAAACTGATAAAAAGGCTTAAGGCCTGTTTATTAATTTTTGTGCCTCAGTCAAAACGCAGTACCATAACCTTGGCATGTTATCGAAACCTTATGAATACGTCGGACTAAAAATTCCTAGAAAAAGTTTACGCCTAAGGTCTTGTAACTAAATTTTGTGACAGGGTAAAACTGCAACATTAATAACTTGACACGTTATGTTAACGTTGTGAATATGAGCACGGCGGATTAAAGATTTCAACAAATAGCCTTTGGGATTAATGTGTTGTAGCTGAGTAAAAATGTAACATTATCTTGATTTTCTATATAAACCAAACTACGTGCTGAAATGGCCCAACTATATATACGTATACTTCAACCATATACCGAAGCGCTGACAAGGTGAAAATAAAAGCGCAATTTTATACGGTCCCCTAACATTTTATGGCCAGCCTACATGGAAGTGGACACCTTGATATCAAAAACATACTTTTTGTACGGTCCACAACAAATAGCAATGGACACGTCGCAATCTTGGGGGGGGTAACGACCACCGTGATCAATTCAGTGGGCTATAAGCAGTCGGACATTCCCAATTTTATGGGCCACTGGTTCCTGGGAAGGGGGACAGCCAGTGCCAGAAGTCAAGCACAACGTCCATGATTCACCGGGATTTGAACCAGGATCCTTCTTGACAAGTGGTCAGAAGCCAGCGCCTAGATCACTCCGCCGCCGTAGCGGCACACGTTGAAATGTATTTTTCATACGGCCCCAAACGCTCTTATGGACATACTAGATTGAACTGGACGCAAATAAATCATTAATATAATTTGTACTAGCAGGGATACCAGTTATTTGCCAGGTACATATTACTATTTGTGGAATCACCAAGTTCAGCGGGTGAAAGTTAATGAATGAAAAAGATATTCCTGCAATTTTCCAGTAAACTTATTTTAAATTTTTTGATTTAGTTAATTTAATTTTGCGAAACAAAAAAAGAAAGAAAAAGGAATGGGAATACTTACCTTCTAGGAGACATCTATAGAACTGCCGTACATCTGGCGTGTTCTTCTGTGAATCCCGCGACACAAAAATGCAATGTACCTATGTGATGTCGCATGCATACGACTTCACATTGGCATTGATCATCTGTTTCTTACCGTTTTGAATTTTGAATATCTGGAACTCTCTGTTTACATTACATTATATTTCTTTCTGATAAGCCGCTCGTTGGTAGTGAAAGCTAAACTATATAGATTTGTGTTTTTAATACACCATTAAACGCATATTTTTGCACTTTATTGTTATCTACAGTCCCTAACTTAGACCGTAGGTTGGTTAGTTGGTTGATGGTTTATGGTGCAAGGCCCTCAAAGGGCCAAAGAGCGCTTTAGAACGTAAATAGGGTATTCTTAAGAGTAAAAAACGAAACTTTTTACGAAAATTTTGCATGGGGCTACCTTGACTCGGGCCCCGACCCCTTCCAAAAACCGTCTACCGTCAAAGTTAGATAACCAGAAGTAGTATACCAAATCTGGTTGTCCTAAATTGAAAACTGTAGATTTTACGAAATTTTTATGAGGAGGGGAGGGACTCTCACCCCGGGATTCCAGCCCTTTCCAAAAACCGTCTAGCGTCTAAGTTAGAGTTTCATGATACCAAATTTGGTGGTTCTGAATTGAAAACTGTAGTTTTTAAGAAAATGTTGTATGTCTGTGTGTGTGCGGGGCGGGGGGGGGGGGGCTCCGACCCCCAGGGCCTTGACCCGTCCCAAAAACCGTCGACCGTCTAAGTTAAAGTACCATGAGATAGTATACCAAATTTGGTGGTTCTAAATTGAAAACTGTAGATTTTACGCGGCATTTTTATGGGGGGGGGGGCTCTTACCCCCGGGCTCCAACCCCTTCCAGAAACCGTCTAGCGCCTAAGTTAGAGTACCATGAGATAGTATACCAAATTTGGTGGTTCTAAATTGAAAACTGTAGATTTTACAAAAAAAAAAATATTCGGAGGGTCTGACCCCCGGGCTCCAACCCCATCCAAAAACCATTTAGCATCTAAGTTAGAGTACCATGAGATAGTATACCAGATTCGGTGGTTCTGAATTGAAAACTGCAGTTTTTAAGAAAATTTTGTATGTGGGGGCTCTGACCCCCGGGCCTTGATCCGTTCCAAAAACGGTCTACTGTCTAAGTTAGAGTACCATGAGATAGTATACCAAAGTTGGTGGTTCTAAATGGAAAACTGTAGATTTTACAAAAAAAAAAAAATATTCGGGGGTGTCTGACCCCCGGGCTCCAACCCTCCCAAAAACCGTCTAGCGTCTAAGTTAGAGTACCATGAGATAGTATACCAAATTTGGTGATTCTAAATTGAAAACTGTAGATTTTACGAAAAAGTTTTTATTCGGGGGGGGGTCTGACCCCCCAGGCTCCAAACCCTTCCCAAAACCGTCTAGCGTCTAAGATAGAGTACCATGAGATAGTATACCAAATTTGGTGGTTCTAAATTGAAAACTGTAGTATTTACGAAAAAGTTTTTATTTGGGGGGGTCTGACCCTCCGGCTCCAACCCCTTCCAAAAACCGTCTAGCGTCTAAGTTAGAGTACCATGAGATAGTATACCAGATTAGGTGGTTCTGAATTGAAAACTGTAGTTTTTAAGAAAATTTTGTATGTGGAGGGCTCTGACCCCCGTGCCTTGACCCGTTCCAAAAACGGTCTGCCGTCTAAGTTAGAGTACCATAAGATAGTATACCAAATTTGGTGGTTCTAAATTGAAAACTGTAGATTTTACAAAAAAAAAAAAAAAAAATATTCGGAGGGGGTCTGACCCCCGGGCTAAAACCCCTTCCAAAAACCGTCTAGCATCTAAGTTAGAGTACCATGAGGTAGTATACCAGATTTGGTGGTTCTGAATTGAAAACTGTAGTTTTTAAGAAAATTTTGTATGTGGAGGGCTCTGACCCCCGTGCCTTGACCCGTTCCAAAAACGGTCTGCCGTCTAAGTTAGAGTACCATAAGATAGTATACCAAATTTGGTGGTTCTAAGATGAAAACTAGATTTTACGAAATTTTTTATGGGGGGGGCTCCGACCCAGCGGGCTCCAACCCCTTCCAAAAACCGTCTAGCGTCTAAGTTAGAGTACCATGAGATATATACCAAATTTGGTGGTTCTAAATTGAAAACTGTAGCGAAATATTTTTTTTATGATTTTAACAATATTTTGTTTTACGTTTCACTGGAACTTTCCAGCTGATGTATATACCGCTGTATTTATTGGCAGAATTCCATTGTCATGTACATAGAAATGTTATTTTACTGAAGAATAAAGGCAATTTTGAAATGTAGATTTTACGAAAAGTGTTTATTCGGGGGGAGGGGTCTGACCCCCGGGCTCCAACCCCTTCCAAAAACCGTCTAGCGTCTAAGTTAGAGTACCATGAGATAGTATACCAGATTAGGTGGTTCTGAATTGAAAACTGTAGTTTTTAAGAAAATTTTGTATGTGGGGGGCTCTGACCTCCCGGGCCTTGACACGTTCCAAAAACGGTCTGCCGTCGTTCAAGATGAAAACTGTCGATTTTACGAAATTTTTTATGAGGGGGGGGGGCTCAGATCCCGCGGGCTCCAACCCTTCCAAAAACCGTCTAGCGTCTAATTTAGAGTTTCATGATACCAAATTTGATGGTTCTGAAATGAAAACTAGATTTTACGAACATTTTGTATGTAGGGGGGGGGGAGCTCTGACTCCCCGGGCCTTGACCCGTTCCAAAAACCGACAACCGTCTAAGTTAGAGTACTATGAGATAGGATACCTGATTTGGTGGTTCTGAATTGAAAACTGGAGATAGCTCACCATGTTTCCCATGATCTCTTCGATTTTGTTGTATTTTATGTTGTATATAATTCTTTCTTCTGCACAGTTTACTGCACACGCAATGTCCCCTACATTATGTTGAATATATTTTGAAATTTTATTGTCCCTGTGTATATAATTTAATGTAAGAAGATGCTCTTCTGAGTACTTTTAGCGATTCTCCCCCTTGTCACTGAATACTTCTGTACATATGATGTAAATTTTGAGTGTAGCACCACTGTTACATTTCTGTTTTATGAGAAGCTGCCCTTCTGGGTATGCTTAGCGGCTTTCTTTTTTGTCACTGTATTGTTCTGTACATATGATATGACACTTATGAATTGCATTCTTGTTCGATTTCTGTTTTTTTGTAAAGTTGCCCTCCTGGGTCCGTTTAGCGTATTTCTCTCTTGCCACTGCATAATTCTGTGCATATAATAAGTATTTGTGCTTAATTGTTTCTACCATTTCTGTTATATTTCTAAATACTGTTGCACCTGTTAGTTCCTTCTCACCCATGGTCTTTTATGTGAATTAATACCTTGTGCATATTTAATCTTGAGTATGGTAGTACTACTTAATTGGAATTTGTGAATAGTATAGCATCATGTCTTTTCTTGTCTACAATACTGTAGTATACATTTTCATTTGCATCGCTCGTGCTTTATTGTCTGCCTCTCCATCGCCCTTCGGGGCGAAATAATTTTATGATTTTAACAATATTTTGTTTTACGTTTCACTGGAACTTTCCAGTTGTTGTATATACCACTGTGTTTATTGGCAGAATTCAACTGTCATGTACATAGAAATGCTATTTTTATTTGAAGAATAAAGACAATTTTGAAATGTAGATCTTACGAATATTTTGTGTGTGGGGGGGCTCTGACCAACCGGGCCCCTGACCCGTTCCAAAAACCATCTAAGTAAGAGTACCATGTGATAATATACCAAATTTGGTAGTTCTAAATTGAAAACTATATCTTACGGTAATTCTGTAGGGGGAGGGGGCTCTAACCCCGCCCCTCTGCAACCGCTTCCCAAAACCGTCAACAGTCTGAGTTAGAATACCACGAGATAGTATACCAGATTTGGTGGTTCTGAATTAAAAACTGTAGATTTTACGAAAATTTTGTATATGGGGGGCTCTGTCCAACAGGGCGCTGCCCCGTTCCAAAAACCGTTTACCGTCTAATATTTTTAGTGCCAAAGAAAAACGTAATATTCCTATCCTGTCTGCGTGTCCAAACTTTATAAATTTGATCAGGGAGCAAGACGTTCGAAATCGTACGTTTTTCTGCATTCGTTTTGTATGTAACCAAAATCTGTAAACGCGACGAATTGACGTAGTCGACGAATTTGTCCGCGACGAATTGACGCAGTCGACGAATTGACGTAGGCGACGAATTGACGCGCGACGAATCGTCGCAGTCGACGAATTGACGCACGCGACGAATTGACGTAGAACCGGATGTTTCTTCTCTGAGATAATATAATGATGGTGGTAAATAGGCGTAAGAATTCTCATATGTTGTACATACATAATACCATATTGTAATGTGTGAATAAAAAAAATAACCACACATTGTAATAATACCATATGTTGTATATACACGTATATATATAGATATACTGTATGAATAAGAATCAGGGCTCCCGAAAAATGTGACAGCCCAGGGCTTTTAGAAATGTTAAGACGGCACTGATTTGAAGGTCATCTAATGTCATTTGAAGTTCATCTGGTGTCATTTGCTGAAGTAATTGGTGGCCCGTTTTTTAGATATACCAGCAAAATAACACTCCAATTTATAACACTAAATCTACAGTGGTTTTTCTAAAAACTGTGTTCATGTTATGAACTGATCATCTCGTAATTCTGATCCGAACCACACTGGAAACGTATAGCTGTGATTAATAGGGCATTATAGAACATAAGATGGCAAGCAATATAATTCAACTGAAAAACTAAAGAAGATATTCTTTCTAAGTTTTAGAATCACATTAGCAAAATAATACATGAAGATCTTTTAATTTCAGTTCCTTATCAAATTTGCCCCTTAATATTGTAGAAAGATGGCAGAACTGCTTACTAACGGGCCTTGAAACTTTCCATTCTCACATAGACCTATTATCATTTCGCAGCAATTGATTCAGGGCATATCAGCTGTACTTTGAATATTACTTTTTCGTTTCATCATTTATTGTTATAAGTTGTTGTTACCGATGTTTCATACCAAACGAAATAAATAGTATATTTCTTTGCCAGTTTTCCTGAAATTTTCACTTTTGTGAGTGCACCTACATATGTGCATCGTTCTGAAAATATTCCTTCTATTAATTAAGTTTAAATAACACACCTGCCAGCTGATGAAACCCTATGCAGTTCAGTATGCCCGCAGACAAAAATTCGAAAAAATCAGGTGTTCTTTCACGATTGTTTATCCGTGGTTATCCTCTCGATTCCAAACTAACCAACGCCTGAGGGGATTGGTACCAGTTTGCATCAAGGAATTGCTATATAAGAATGCTGATGCCCACATCATGTAATTAGCTCTCGATGTTCTTAGAATGATCACGAGCATTGTTTCTAGTAGTTGCCTGACCCCGTACTTGAAATCACAGTTCTACTCCAGTGAACACCGAAAGCGCCGAGCAGATAACTACGTTGATTTAATCCTGCGAAATAGAAATGATTTTTCTTGGAAAAAAAAAATCACGTAGTCTTAAAGAATTCCTTTTGCTAGACTAAACTCTCTCAAAGTATATACTTTTCATATTTGTTTCTTTCTCGAACAAATCGCTTTAGATCAAATGATTGGCAAAAATACGCAAAATTTTGCAGCCCAAAAATGGTATAAACAAAATTCAACTGTGATGTTGGAAAAAGGTAGCTGTTTCGGCTCAATTTCTTTTTCAAACAAATTTAGCGTGCCAGGTAGAAGAGTGTTCAGATGCTTTGGTTCATGGCCAGTCGTCCGTGTTGGTCTAAGTTAGAATCTCGCTTGAGGTGGCGCAGTTGTCTAAACGATGATTTCTGACAGTTGTTCAGAATAGATCTGGGTTCAAATCTCGGGTGAGACATGGTGGTGTGTTTGTCTAATGGCACTAGCTATCCCTCTTCCCTGTAACTAGTGTCCCTTAAGCTGGTTCCACCTAAAATCTCTGCCTTGTGTTTCCAATGGTAAAACTTCTGTACCTATTTTCTTCGCAATTAATGCATTCCTAAGGACGAAAATTTGCACATCGATACAACTAACTCTAAGTTGTAGCATGGGATACTTAATACTTGCTAAAACATAACCATATTAAAAATCAATCATTTTTCTTTCAGTAGTGTTCAGACATGGTAATAGATGGCACGACCTGTACATTGATGACGTCAGTAGACTAAAAAATGTTTGATTGCTTTAATGGTTATGTTTGAGCAAGCATTAAGTATCCCACGCTATAACTTAAAGTTAGTTTTATCGATGTGCAAATTTTCATCCTTGGGAATACACTAATTGTGAAGAAAATATGTAAGGAAGTTTTACCATTGGAAACATAAGGTCGAGATTTTAGGTGGAACCACGTTAAAATCTCAATTGCTGATGGTGCTTGTTAAGCACCAGAACAAACAAAATTGCCTAGAAAAGCTCATAAAATTTTGGAATTGTGGCATTTAAAGTTACAGAAGTATGATTGCTATTTGTATTGATATATCATTTCTAATTTGTATCTCTATAGCCTATCTGCGAAATGTCCAAACCGAAGTTGTATCTCTGGGTGATATTATACAGCCATGCTGACGTGTCGTACATAAATGATAATTCCTCTATACGCCGCATTGTTTTTCTGGTGAAAACCTTCCCTGCTAAGCAGGAGTGAAACTGATTTCAAAACATTGGTAAACATAAACGATGAACGCTCTGCGAAACTATAGTCGATGTATAATAAACATTTTATTGTGCAAAACGTTGTTATTATTATTCTATATAAACGATGAAGTTTCAGGTATATGAGATGTACGGAACGTATATTAAGTTCTGTCAACGATGTATCATTCATCATCATCATCATCATTGTCAACCATTATCAATCCACTGCTGGACGAAGGTCTCCCCAAGTTTCCTCCACAACGGTCTGTCTTGTGCCAGTCTCCTCCATGTCACTCCTGCATATTTACGAATTTCATCCACCCATCTCCCATGTGGTCTTCTTCTGGGTCTTTTCCTGTCCCTTGGAATCCAATCTAAAATTTCGGCTGTCCATCTATGGTCTGTCCTTCTGGCAGTATGTCCAGCCCATTGCCATTTCAGGGATTTAACTCTGATCATGATGTCTTCCACTCTTGTCATTTTTCGGATCCACGAGTTCCTCTTCTTATCTCTCCTGGTTATACCAAGCATGCACCTCTTCATGCTGCTTTGAGTTGTCTGCAGCCTTTGTATGTCTCTTTTAGTTAAGGTCCACGTCTCTGCACCATACGTAAGCACTGGAAGGATGCATTGATCAAACACTTTTCTTTTAAGACATAATGGCATATTGCTCTTGAAAATTATGCTGTTTCTTCCAAAAGCTCTCCAGGCAAGTTTTGTACGCCGATTAATTTCTTCATCAATGTGACCCTCACTTGATATCTGCTGTCCAAGATAAACATACGTATCTGTTATCTCCAGTTTTTCTCCATCAATCGATAAATCTTCATTTCTTGTAAAAGCATTGAACATCACTTTTGTCTTGTGAAAGTTCATTTTTAATCCCACTTCTTTACTCTTGTCAGCAAGTTCCTGGATCATACTCTGCAGCTCTGATGGGGTAGTTGCAAAAATGACTACGTCATCAGCAAAACGAAGGTGGGTTAGATAATCTCCATTAATCTTTATCCCTTTGTTTTCCCAGTTCAGTGATTGAAAGACATTTTCCAATGTTGCATTAAAGAGCTTCGGAGATATGGTGTCACCTTGTCTCACTCCTTTTCCAATTTTTATGTGTGTTGTATTTTCAAACAGCCGAATCTTTGCACTTGCATTTTCATAGATGTTATTAATAATATTAATGTATGCATCTTCAATACCACAGGATTTCAGAGCCGTGGTAACTGCTGATGGTTTCACCGAATCAAAGGCTTTTTCATAATCGATAAAAGCCATGCACAATGGAAGTTCATATTCCCTCGCTCTTTCAATTAGTTCTCTCAGTACGTGGATATGATCTATTGTGCTGTAGCCACTCCTGAATCCAGCTTGTTCTCTCGGTTGAGCCATGTCCAGTGTTACCTTCAAGCGGTGTGAAAGAACTTTAGTGAAGGTTTTATAAACCACTGATAGGAGGCTGATAGGTCTGTAGTTCGTGAGATCCTCAATGTCACCTTTTTTATGTAGCAGGATCATTGTAGCATTGTTCCAATCCTCAGGAATCTTCCTTTCATTAAGGCATCGAGTGACAGAACTTAATGTACGGAACGTATATTAAATTCTGCCAACGATGTATCATAACAAGTCTTTATTTCAACTGTTTTACTAGTTCTCGGTAATAAAAAAAAAACAGACCGTTTTATAGTTTTTAAAAGTATGTCTCTGTCTTTTTGGAGCAATTTCTGATCTATGGAACGTGCTCCACGATTTCAGTAAAGATATAGAGTTCCAAGGTAGCATTATAGGGCAGAAAATTCCTGGAATGTAAACATATGTTCGTACGTATTTAGTATGACAAGCCGGCCCAAAGAAAACTTGCGCATGATGTTTGTGTATGTTATTTGTTGTTACAATTTTGTCTCGTATTGAAGCACTGAGCTATGGGCACCCGTGGTGCTGGGAGAGAGGATTAACTTTTGCGTAGCATCAGACGGCTGCAGTTACAATTCAGTACCACTTCACAACTCTGTACATTTTTTAATATATATGTATGTAGAACAAGATACAAACGATCATTTTAATATCGATTTAATTAACTGATTGCTTATTTAATGAGATAACCGTTCGTAACCAAAATATCTGTTAACTTTGCATTTGCCCGATAGGCTTCGGAATAATTGTTTGGCACATTATCTTAATGTTCAATCGGGGGAAGGTAGGGGGGTAGAACTTATTTTAATATTTTGAAAATAAAAAATGCTTTGCACAAAAATATTGTATGTTGCCTCACTAGGCTTTTTTCTATTTTCACAAAATGAGTCTACAAGAGAAAATTTCCCCACATTTTGACTAATTTCTTTTTCCAACCACTCATTGCAAACGTTTACCGTCAAGTCATTTAATGCATATAAGCCTTTGAGATCTTTGTTTTTGCATAAGGGATTTAGGGCTCTTCCAGTGAAACAGCAATGGGAGCATTCTTATACTTATGAACAGTCTTCAGAACTTTTAGCATTCAGTAACTGACTTAAATTTCGAAAAACTTCTTTCTCAGGCATAAATTAATAAATTTTCATAATGTATAGAGAAAAATTTTGCACAAAAGATGTGCTTTACGAAATTGTTCTGAAGCATTATACAGCACGTCTTTTTTTTCTGGGGGTGTTATGATGCCCCCCCCCTCTTGGGGGCACTGGGAACATCTTAGGCAGAAGGTGCTAAAAATCGATTTGGGGCAGTGGCATATACCTAAGAAAGTCGGAATCCCCGCAAAAGATATCTTCGAGGCCCTTTTGTGAAAGTCTATTAACTTTCAATTGTTGAGATTTTTATATTCCATGTTATTAACTGGGTTTTTTGAACGTTTTAATAATTCAAATTCTTTGGAGCCTAAAGACATTTATCGTAAAACCAAAAATATTGCACTTTATTGCGTGTAACACAACTGTACACGTTGTAATCAAAGTGATCACCGTTTATACATTGTACTACAAAACTCTTACGCCAAAATTAGTCATGCGCAAATTTTATTCTTTTATAGAACTAAGGCCATCTTCTTTGAAATGCCTTACGACGGCACTCATAAAGCCTTGTGATAGTGGCAAAGGAGCTTTTCCGATTTATACAGAAATATAGTACGTACATAAGCAAGCAAATGAGTAAGTAACAGTTAAGAATTCCGACCCACAATGATTTGCAAGAAGCAAAAAGTCCGCGCGAAGAGTATCTTTTAATTCATTATATTCTGAAGGACGCATAGTTATGTGCAAACAAACCACTATAACACATAATTCGGTATCCTCCTTGGTATGATAATTTCATTAATTGAACAGATGTTTCTTTAACATTTATCTTGTTAATATACATATTACAGGAATTGCTATGGGAATCTTCTCGAGTTGCTCATTTCCCTTTTTACAAACTATAACCGGGAAAATGATTTCTATATATTTTATTTATTGAGAAACAGAATAGCTTTTCTTTTTTGCGCTTTCCAACCATGTCGGTTGAAGAAGCGTATATGCTCCAGCTTTGTCCGTCTTGTCCGCACGATAACTTACGTAAAAATGGTTCGATTTCGATGAAATTTTAGTATGTGGTAAGGGACCACCTGAGGACGAACTCTATTGAAAATGGGCGAAATGGGGTCAAAGATCAGGACATAGAAGCGGGATCCATTTCATTGACCTTATGCGTCATAACTTGGGTAAACATGGTTCGATTTCGATGGAATTTTATCATGGTGTTCCCGAGGTATGCTGAACTGATTCTGTTGAATATAAGCGAAAGGGGGTGAAAGGTCAGGGCACGGACCGAGATTTATTCCACAACCATAATCCTCATAATTTGACTAAAACTGCTTCTATTGCTGCAAAACTTTAGCATGTTGTTCCGGAGGTATACTGAACCAATTCTGTTTAATATCATCGGAATGGGGTCAAAGGTCATGGCACAGGAACAAGATTTATCCCACAGCCATTATCCTCATAACTTGAGTAATATAAAAGTAATGATTTCTGGTGTGTTGGAAAGTGTATCATAATCATTGCATTGCATGATTTTACTAACTTGTGTTGAAATGTTATGTGAGAAGCTGATAACTCATATTCATGGGTACAGATGCACCATCTTTATGCATGGTGGTGTTCTATGCCACAGATCAAAGACAGTAAAGGACTACCTTCAGCGGAAAAGCGTAACTGTGCTTGACTGGCCCGGTAATAGTCCCGACGTTAACCCCATCGAAAATTTGTGGACCATTTTAAAAGACAAGTAAGCAGAAAAATAACCATCAAATTCCCAAGCTTTGATTGGCACGATAAAGTACGTGTGGTGCAAAGACATTTCAAGTGACTACTGCAAATCCCTCATTGAGAATATGCCACATCGTATTCTGTTCGTTATAAAAAAAAAACAAAAATGGCCACACAAAGTACTGATTTCGGTCTTTTTGTGCTCTAAAGAATGCAAGTATTCATCTGTGGTGGCATTGTTTTACGCTTTCCAACCGTAGGTTGAAGAAGCGTATATGCCCCAGCTTTGTCCATCTGCCTGTCCGTCCGTCCCTACGATACCTCGCGTAAAAATGGTTCGATTTCGATGAAATTTTAGTACGTGATAGGGAACAACCTGGGGGCGAACCCTATTGAAAATGGGTGAAATGGGTCTCAAAGGTCAGGACATAGGAGTGGGATTCATTCCATTGCCCTTATTCGTCATAACTTGCGTAAAAATGGTTCGATTTCGATGTCGTACGTAAAAATGCTTCCATTACGACAAAACTTTAGTATGCTGTTCCGGAGGTATATACTGAACCGATTCTGTTGAATATCATCGAAATGGGGTCAAAGGTCAGGGCACAGGAGCGAGATTTATTCCACAGCCATTATCCTCATAACTTGAGTAATAACTTGAGTAATGATTTCTGGTATGTTGGAAGGTGTATCATAATCAATGCATTGCATGATTTTACTAACTTGTTAATACTTCCTTCAAAGCTACCGTCAAAATTGCTGGCTATTTTCTTAACTAGCTTCATTTGAAATTTCAGCTAAAAATTTTATAAAATCTTTCTGCTGGGGCTAAAGGCCTTCTTAGCCGTGAGCCACTGACCCTCGCAATAACTCCCGGAATAGCTCCCACAACCGAAGTTGCGGGAGCTATCAGTACGCCCCTGATTTGGGGGATGTTAGGATGCCAAGGTGACCTGCAAAAATCACCGGAGATAGAGCACAACGAATATTTACACATTACATTGCAATCGGTTTTAGAAATTACCTAATCCCTCCGTTATTATGTAGTAGTTGTTTAAATAACCAAAATGTTACAAAAGTTTAGAGCTTCGCAGTCATCATAAAAAACCCCCTGAATGGTTCCAAAGATCTCACGTAGTTCTGTCGCTTCTGAAGTGTTTTAATAATAATCGCTGTTACTCATAGATCAGTGAGTATAGTTAGAAAGCCGAACAACGTAATTTTCAGTCGCGATTTCTGCGTGGGATAGCTTTTCGTGAAGAAGTACTGTACTTACTACGACTTTTGTGTAGTACAGTATTTCTTTACGAAAAATATTACCACCGCCTCCATAGTACGGTGGTCGCGGAATACTTATCCATCGTATAATTGGATAAACAGTGAGGTTGCGTTCCTATAAATGTAAAGAACCCAATCTCAAAGTTTACGGACGTCGCGTTGTGTTTCATATGGGCTCGTTAAGAGGTATTCGTAAAAAACCCATATGCCGCAAATTGTGAATTTAGAGAAATATACACCTCAGAGAAGTTAGCTACACCAGGTTAAGTAATTAACAATGTTTATTAAAAGAAAAAGTATATTTACGCAATTACATCCTTCAGGTGGAGGCCAAATAGAAGTTATGTTAAATTAAAAAAATATTAGAATTAGCCATGTTTACTGGTCCACTGCTGCGTGAGCCTGTCACACCCTTGAGCTTAACTTTAAATTAACTCCCTCAATGGGCCATTTCGTAATTTTGTGAATGCCGTGCTTCTACTCACAAGAGTGAATAGGTGAATTCCTTGGTTATTCTCCACGGGTGTCAGGGCAAACCGTTTTGACCACCTGGGTTTTCTGCTCCAGTGGGGAAAAGGGGGTTTATGAGGCAGGAAGGGAGCAAAGGAAACATAATTTAAATTAAGTAAAAAAAATAATTTAGGTAAATTATTCCGGGTCTTTAAATTTAATTAGGCCGCAAACAATGTGGCCCGAACTACGAAGTAGTTCCGCGGCAACAAAAACAATTTTTACTAAGTGAAAATGGAAAGCTTTATTTTAAGGTAAAATCACGACAAACTTATAAAATTTTACGGAAACTAATTCGAAAACATATATTTCATATATGTATGCGAACGAGCGCATTATATTTTCAGCGACAGCGTCTTTTACAAACGGTTCCCATGTACGCCAGCCAGAGTTTATGGTGTTAGTAACCCGAGTTCGTGGCTACCGCACTTTGCGGCCATCCGCTTCGTAACGGGAAGCTCGTCATTAAAGAGAGGGGAGGAGGAAAAAAAAAAAAAGCTGGAATTTTCGGGGACGCCCATTCTGCGAACAGTGTTCGTGCCCGTCGAAATGCAAACGCGACGCCCAAGCAAGTTCGGCCACCTTGACGCGATGTCACAAGGGACAACAAATAATAGTTGCTATGGTTACGCAGTGCTAAAATGGTGAAAAAGATCTTGCGATGCGAAGAAATACGAAAACACAGGTCAAAACTACTTCGCGTTTCGGAAATGTTCCTAGGCCGTTCTGAAAGACCGAAAGAGCAATAATTTTACACTCTCTTTGCGCTTTCCGAAAGGAAGGATTTTCTGGTCATTCCTACTGCTTATAAACTTATAACTTATTAGCCGGATCATATCCTATTCGCTGCAGCAGTTATGCATAGCTTAAGTTGTATGCCGCTTCGAAGGAAGAGCAAAATAAGGTGCGTAATTTTTTCTTAAACTAATCTGTTGCAGTGCATTTTGTATGTTCCATTTTTTTCGCTTTCCAACCGTAGTAGGTTGAAGAAGCATATATACTACAGCTTTCTCTGTCTGTCTGTCCGCACGATAACTCGCGTAAAAATGGCTCGATTTCGAGAAAATGTTAGTATGCGGTAGGGGACAACATGGGGACGAAGGCTATTGAAAATGGGCAAAATGGGGTCAAAGGTCAGGACATAGGAGCGGGATCTATTATATCGCCCTTATGTGTCATAACTTACGTAAAAATACTTCGATTGCGACAAAACTTTCTCATGTTGTTCCGGAGGGGTACTGAACCGGTTTTGTTGAATATAATCGAGATGGGGTCAAAGGTCAGGGCACAGGAGCGATATTTATTCCACAGCCATTATCCTCACAACTTGAATAATGATTTCTGCTACGATGGAAAGCGTATCATAATCAATGCATTGCATGATTTTACTAATTTGTTTCTTATAGAGATGTACTGATCGCCCGTGAACTGTACAAAAAAAAAAAAAAAAGAAACAAACTTTCTGCTACTAAGGAAATTTCATGTCAGATGTATGATTACTGTCAATGGTGCAATGGTCTAAGCGATGGTCGCTGATCATTCGTCCGAAAGGGGTCCGGTTTCGAATCCCGGTGAGGCATGGATGTTGTGTTTGTCTTACGGCACTGGCTGTCTCCCTTCCCTGGAACGAGTGACCCTAAATTAGGGACGGGCGACTGCTTATAGCCCATTGTGTTGCTCACAGTGGTCGTTAAACCTCCAATAAAAAAAAAAATTACTGTCAGTTTCGTTAAAGTGAAATTTTCATGCTGCATTTTGATTAAAGTTTCGGTATAAAGAAATTTCCATGTCTTTGCCACGATGACAAGCCCAGCAAATGTTCTTGTGCCTTGTCTTCATGACATTGTCTCAGTAAACTGACGTTACTACGCTGAATCTTGGTCGCCGCAAGCAAAATATTTTGCTGCGTTCTTTTGACGGTCTCAGTACACTGATAATTCTTTTTTTTTTTTTTCTGTTGGGGGTTTAACGACCACCGTGAGCAACTCAGTGGGCTACAAGCAGTCGCCTGTCCCTAATTTAAGATCACTGGTTCCAGGGAAGGGAGAGAGCCAGTGTTGTAACACAAACACAACATCCAAGCCTCACCGGGATTCGAACCCGGACCCATCTCGGACGAATGGTCAGAAGCCTTCTCTTGAATTATATCTCCATGCAACCTAAAATTTCATAACATGCCTGGAAAACAGTATCAGTAATCTGACATTTTCATATCGTGTCTTGATGACAATCTCAGCAAACTAGAATTATCATGACGGATCTTGACTGCGGTCTCCGTAGATTAAACTCTTCGTATAATGACAAGTATCAGTAAACTAAAATTTTCATGATGTGTCTTCATGACCATCTAAGAATTTAGATTTCCACAATTGTCAGACGTTCGTGTATCTATAAGAAAATTGTAAAGATTCTCCCGGAGAATGTCGGTTTTTAATCAACTTACTAATTCTTGTAAAATTCAGGTAACAGAGTCCACGTAAGAGATGATCAGATGAAACCATGCGATCAAAAGCCTAATAACTTTGCAGCAAAAATAAGTTATATTTATTTCATTCTAACACCAAATTCTGTGAGCGGGTGAACGTGAAGGAAAATATTTGCACAAAAACGACTTTCCATGACTTTGGTGTTAAGACAAATACTGACGATTTACAGAGGAAGATATGATTTGTGACAGATTTGATTGTGAATAGAGGGATCAGAAAGATAGGAATTGTGACTGATTCATAACATGAATAGAGGGATCAGAAAAAGCAGGCACAATATCACTCAAACTACTTACAACAGCAATGGAATAACTATTTAACCGGAGGAAAAAATGAAACATTCCGATTATAAGAAAACACAGCATTCTACATACGCATATAGTGGGTATATTTCTTATCTGCTATGTTGCGTTTAATGCGCTTCACAAATATTAAGGAATAACATAAAAGATTTCCAAGTGCCACATGAATAATTGTGATCCCTGATGTCTTAAGGGAACTTCCTGGATCGGAAAACGAAACTGTGTTCCCTAATTTCCGTTCGCAAAACCGTGGACGATATATTCAGTTGCTTCGTATGAACACTGTCCTGAATGATGCAACAAGACTGGACGAAGTCAGAAGATGCAGGTTTGATTTCAGCTCAAGCAAACATTTCTCAAGTAATTTAAAATCTAGGATGTAGACTGAAATTATGAACTTTAGTAGCAAATTTAATATTTTTTTACTCTGCGTCCAGCTAAGGTATAGATATGAAACCACGAATAATGTGTGCATTACATCCTCAACTTTCTTTATGTACTACTATTTCGCGCGTTGGCCACGAGGTGGCAGCACACGAATAGAGCAAGCAAAATGGCTGATTTCAGCGGGCGCTCAGAAGGCATAGTGCGTGTTGTGGTATAACGAAATAAAAAGGTACTGTATATCTCTCTGGACATGTTAGAAAATTTCCTCACTCCACGATTGGACGTTGCCATGGAGACTGATGTAATGTTTCGACAAGATAGCGCCGCATCACGTTGTTTGAAGCATTTTTGCAACTTCCTCGACAGTCTAGGAAATGGATCCGCTCAATGGGGCAATACTTGGCAGGAACTGAAATATTGCTGGGATACATGCAGTGATAAAGTTTAACAGGAATTGCGAAGTTGTTACCGAAATCTATAATTAATTACCCTGTATTTTGACGACTTAGCGAGCCGATATACAGTATGTGAATATACTTTTCAGTGTCCTCTCTGAACAAGGACATGATTAAAACGTTCCCACAATTTCTTATAATAAAGTAATTTGCAATGAGAGCCAGCTATATGAATTAATATAACGACATCTATAGATTCTTCTCTTATTTTTTGACTAACAATTTAAAGATTTGTAGCATGCGTGAGGTCATTCATACTTAACTCGTGCGCTTCCTTACCGATTACTGTTATTTGGGAGCTTTTATACCAGCCTAGTCAATCCTAAGTTTTGGCGTAGACTAGACTCTCTATAGGTAAGGAGATATGGGTGGAAATTGTACCGTTCTAATGGATTTCTGTTTTTTGTTAGATCACATTAACCTGCACTGTAGTTAAAATTGTCTTATACTAAATTGTTCCTGCTTCCAAATAATCACGTATTGTGTGCTCAGGAGAAAACCTTTGATTACAGTAAAACCTCTTTTAAACAACGCTAGCTTATCCAGAACTCTCTCAACCGACGCCTCCCGTATTAGATGTTTCGTTTATTTTGGTAATTTTTCCGCCGGCATTCCGCGTTTGGTCAAAGTGTCAAGAGAACATACCATTGTCATTTTCTTATCTTCCTCTTCAACCGCGCGGACGCCAACAAATCAGGAGCCTCAGAGACTTGGACGTGGACTAAAAATGTTATTAAGAGGCTCGGACAATTCAAGAAACCGTGGAGAGTTTCATATTTAGTTTTATTTTCTTTTTTTGACTAGGGATTTAACGACCACCGTGAGCAAGTTAATGGGCTATGAGCAGTTGCTCGTCCCTAATTTAGGGTCACTGACTCCAGGGAAGGGAGAGAGAGCCAGGGCTGTAAGACAAACACAACATCTATGCCTCACCGGGACTCGAACCCGGACTCATCTTGGACGAATGGTCAGAAGCCATATCTTTGACCACTGCGCCACAGGGACGGCATATTTAGTGTAACAAGGGAAGATAGGAAGAGGAACTCATGGATCAGGAAAATGACAGAAGTGGATGATCAAAGTAAAGACCCCCAAGTGGCAATTGTCAGTGCATATTGTTAAAAGAGGTTACCACCGTTAGATGACTGAAATACTGGACTTGATACCAAAGGACAGAAAAAGACCCAGAAGACGGGCTGCTGGTGGCCTAGTGGTCAGCGTTCGTGACTGCCACGGAGAAGACCTCAAGTTCAATCCCAGGCAGGTAGGAACGCTCGAACCACTAAATATCCGCCGTGCGTCGGATGGGCACGTTAAGCCGTCGGGCTCCGGGTACTGGCTCCCCGACATCAAATACGGGCGCCTTCCTCCCCCTTTCTACCTCTCTTCCGAGTCACTTTCCTATCTAGAACTCTGGCCCAAATCACCTAGCTTCCTATTTCTAAGGGTTGTTTAAGACCTGGGGTCAGACACTCTCTTCCTAAAATCCTCTATATCTGATCTGATCTGATCTGAGCCGGAAGACGAACACGTGGAAGATGGATGGATGAAATTCGAAAGCATGTGAGGGTCACACGAAAGAATTACTAAAGACAGACTTGGGAGACCCATAATTTGGGAGCACGTTTGTATACATCTTAGTTCTTTGGTGTTCACAAGTGTTAAACACTGTACCACACAACTTTCATAAAGTTCTTTTCCTTATGCTTCTTTACAACGTTTTTGTGGCTGTTGCTTTAATTTTGAGCAACAGAGTATATGCAAAACTGTTTTATGGGAAATCGCATTTTAAGTGTGTGCTTGGAAGCAATCTACAAGATGATGATCCGTTTGGGTAGGGATAATTTAAAAATGTCGTATGGCTTTTAACAGATCATCATCATCATTGTCAACCATTATCAATCCACTGCTGGACGAAGGTCTCCAAGTTTCTTCCACAACGGTCGGACTTGTGCCAGTCTCCTCCATGTCACTTCTGCATACTTTCGAATTTCATCCACCCATCTCTCATGTGGTCTTCTTCTGGGTCTTTTCCTGTCCCTTGGAATCCAATCTAAAATTTCGGCTGTCCATCGATCGTCTGTCCTTCTGGCAGTATTTCCAGCCCATTGCCATTTCAGGGATTTAACTCTGATTATGATGTCTTCCACTCTTGTCATTTTTCTGATCCACGAGTTCCTCTTCTTATCTCTCCTGGTTACACCAAGCATGCACCTCTCCATGCTGCTTTGAGTTGTCTGCAGCCTTTGTCTGTCTCTTTTAGTTAAGGTCCATGTCTCTGCACCATACGTAAGCACTGGAAGGATGCATTGATCAAACACTTTTCTTTTAAGACATAATGGCATATTGCTCTTGAAAATTATGCTGTTTCTTCCAAAAGCTCTCCAAGCAAGTTTTGTACTCCGATTAATTTCCTCATCAATGTGACCCCTCACTTGATATCTGCTGTCCAAGATAAACGTACGTGTCTGTTATCTCCAGCTTTTCTCCATCAATCGATAAATCTTCATTTCTTGTAAAAGCATTGAACATCACTTTTGTCTTCTGAAAGTTCATTTTTAATCCCACTTCTTTACTCTTGTCAGCAAGTTCCTGGATCGTATTCTGCAGCTCTGATGGGGTAGTTGCAAAAATGACTATGTCATCAGCAAAACGAAGGTGGGTTAGATAATCTCCATTAATCTTTATCCTTTGTTTTCCCAGTTCAGTGATTGAAAGACATTTTCCAATGTGGCATTAAAGAGCTTCGAAGATATGGTGTCACCTTGTCTCACTCTTTCCAATTTTTATGTGTGTTGTATTTTCAAACAGCCGAATCTTTGCACTTGCATTTTCATAGATGTTATTAATAATATTAATGTATGCATCTTCAATACCGCAGGATTTCAGAGCCGTGGTAACTGCTGATGGTTTCACCGAATCAAAGGCTTTTTCATAATCGATAAAAGCCATGCACAATGGAAGTTCATATTCCCTCGCTCTTTCAATTAGTTCTCTCAGTACGTAGATATGATCTATTGTGCTGTAGCCACTCCTGAATCCAGCTTGTTTTCTCGGTTGAGCCATGTCCAGTGTCACCTTCAAGCGGTGTGAAAGAATTTTAGTGAAGATTTTGTAAACCACTGATTGGTCTGTAGTTCCTGAGATCCTCAATGTCACCTTTTTTATGTAGCAAGATCATTGTAGCGTTGTTCCAATCCTCAGGAATCTTCCCTTCATTAAGGCATCGAGTGAAAATTTGGGCGAGTACTGTTTCGATTTCTCCACTTGCTTCTTGTATGATGTCTACAGTAATTCCATCTTCTCCTGGAGCTTTTCCCAGCTTCATGTTCTTGATTGCATGTGCAACTTCTGCTGGGAGTACTGGTACGTTTCATGATGTCTGGAGTATATGTATCATCCCTTTCATATAATTTGGAGTAGAAATCTTTCACTCTTGTCAAAATTTCGCCTCTATTTCTTGTTACAGAACCATCTTCTTTACTCAGTGCCATAATCTGTTTTCTTCCCTTACTGAGATGTCCCTTTGCTATCTTTAGGCTTTGGTTGTTTTCAATTGCTTTCCTCACTAGTTCACAGTTGAATTTTCTTACGTCTTCAGTGATACTTTTTCGTACTGTCATGCATAGCTCTATATATTCCACTTTGGAAGTCACATCTTCTTTAGTTATCCTCATATCTCTTCTTTTTGCATCAACATTTTGGTTTTTCCTGATAATTTGTTCACATGCAATTTGTTCTTACACCCAGCTAATTTTGTTGTTATTTCCATAAGAGCTTTGGTTACTTTTCTGTAAACTTCAGAAATATCCACTTCTTCCGATGTTAGGCCTTCTAAAGCAGAGAATCTGTTCTTCAGTTCCAACTTGAAGGTATTATGGTGTTTTTTAAGGTTGGTTATGTCAATAGATTTTGTTTGTCTTATGAGCTTGCCACGTTCGAGTTTAGTGTAGAGGTGCATCTTACATCTGACCAATCTATGGTCACTACCTGTGTTGAACTTGTTTAGCACACTGCAGTCTTCTATGACGAATTTTTTGTTACACATAATAAATTCAATTTCACTTGTCGTTTCATTTGGATGTCTCCATGCCCATTTCCTGTGTGGCTTTTTCTTGAAAAAGGAGTTCAAGATGAAAAACCCTTCTGCCTCTGCAAACTCAACGAGAGTATTTCCACGCTGGTTTCTGTTGCCGTGACCGAATTTACCTACTGAAGTTTCATTCTGTTGCCGTTGCCCTATTTTTGCATTGAAATCTCCCATAATTATCTACAAGTGCTGCTTATCTTTATTATTTAGATGACGAATTTCCTCATAAAATTCTTCAATTTCTTCTTCAGCATGACTTGTGGTGGGTGCATAAGTTTGCATAATCTGAGCCTGGTATTTTCTCGAGAGTTGGATAACGAGTCGTGCAGCTCTGTCAGAGGAACTTTCAACTTCTACAACTTTATCCTGCAGTTTCTTGTTTATTATAAATCCAACACCACTAGTTCTGCCAGTATGAGTCCCACGATAATAGAAGAGATGTCCACTTTTCAGTTCAATGAGATCTTCTCCTTTTCTCCTTACCTCACTTAGCCCGATGATGTCCCACTTGATCCTTTGTAGTTCCTCTTCCAATTCAAGAAGCCTTGAATCAGAAGATAGAAGTCAGTATTTGGATGTCCTGACCTTTGAACCCATTTCGCCCATTTTCAATAGGGTTCCGTTCCCAGGTGGTCCCCTACATTGAAATTGAACCGTATTTACGGAGTTATCGTGCGGACGGACAGACAGACGGACAAAGCTGGAGCATATACGCTTCTTCAACCTATGGTTGGAAAGCGTAAGAAATACAGGGGCAGTTGTCATATACTGTATGCGCGCAGCATATAATGGTTGAAAAGGTCACTAATTTGTCAGTTGCTACACCTTGCATCAAAAATCAATCACCAGCACGTGAAACGGGGGGGGGAGGACTATTTAAACGAATTTATTTTAGGCGCGCAAAAATATTCGCTACGCAGATTGGTTGAAGTTATCTTTTTATCGTATTGTCATATTGTGAGGAAGTTTTTTTTTTAAGTATCACAAAGCAACATCTCAAGTCCCTCTTCCCGGAAAGAAAGTTGCAGATTTTGACACTTTTTACGGTCTCTCTCTCAGCACTTTCAAACAGCATTAAGTTCTTTTCCTCAAGCTTAAAGCAAACGCCTCTTTGAGGTAATCACTTTTTCTTCACGATGATTTTCGTTTGTTTTCTTTACCGACGACATTTTTCATGTAAAGACTTTATTGAAATATGAAATGTACTTTCTAAGGCCCGCAATGAAATTTTGCTCAGGGCCCCGTTATGAAATTTCCATCTGGTTCTATCACCCTAATCACACTGTATTTTAGGAAAAAAAAATTTTAATGCTTGCCGAGTAATGGTTCAAGAACTACCAGTCATATGCATAAAACCTACCAGGTAGCACAGCTTTGCAGTTTATCGTAGGCCCAAGACTAAGGCACCATCTTTTAGGAATAGAAGACGGTGGCTCAGTGTTGGGCCTACGTTAAACTGCAAGACTGTGGTAGTTAGTAATATGGGATTAAAAAAAATCACTTATTGAAAGCAAACAGGGTTTTGCAAAAGAACTGCAAGATTTTTTTTTATATGCGGGGGTGAGGGGTGGGGGGTGGGGGGGAGTTGTTCTGATACGCCACTGGGTGTAGTGGGACCGGTACGGCGTTCCGGTACTTTTTTCTAGCCGGCACGCGTTCCGGTAAATCTCACACAGCATAATTGTCCTATAGTTCCTTTCCAATAAAAAGATACAACAGAAAAACTGAGCAGTTGGTGGAATTAACGTCTCGTGTTTTTTTGAAAGTAGAGTTCGTCTCTAAATCCATTCTCACTTAGCAGACTCTTGAAACTCCTTTTTCTGCTGTTGTCAAGAACGTTGAGGTGGGGATACAGCAGTGGAAAAATCATTGCAATTGGAAATTAATTAATCCGGTCATTATTAAGGAGGTCTAGTTGCGAGTCTCGGTGAATTTAGTACAGTTACGAGTGCCCCTTAATTACTATGGAAGCAGAGGAAATTATTTTTCACTCTGGAGCTTTAGGCCACAGGCAGAAAAGTATCCGTCGAAGCAATAAATCTCCATGCTGTTGTACCGCTCGTTTTCAGGCGTACTATAGAATTACCCGTGCTGTGACCAAACTGCCCCTATCCAAAAATCTCGAGAACTAAGACTCCCAGTAATAAAGGGCTTTCGCCATTGCCCTTCAAATTAGTTTCCACTTTGTACAATATCTTACTCGATAATATGGGGCTGATTTTAGTTTTTGCAACCCAAAGCAGCCTTAATTAGGGACCCAATATTTCAGTGTTCCCTTACCAAAATGATGAATACTTGTTCCTTGAATGCCAAAAGTCTGATTTCTAGCGATCACAATACTTTAATTTACTATAAATATAAGAAAGTAAAAATGCGATAGGCGGATTGGGAGATTTTTTTCGTTGGAGGTTTAACGATCACTGTGTGCAACTCAGTGGGCTATAAGCAGTCTCCCGTCCCAAAATTTAGGGCCACGAGCCGCGGGTGGCCTAGTGGGCAACGTTCGTGACTGCCGCGGAAAGGACCTCAGGTTCGATCCCAGCAGGTACGAACGCTCGATCCACTAAATATCCGCCGTGCGTCGGATGGGCACGTTAAGCCGTCGGACCCCAGGTACTGGCCCCCGGCAATAAATAAGGGCGTCTTCCTCCCCCTTCCTATTTCGCTTCCGTGTGACTTTCCTATCGGGCACTCTAGCCCAAATCTCCTAGCTTCCTATTTCTAAGGGTTTTTTAAGACCTGGGGTCAGACACTCCCTTCCTAAAATCTTCTACATATGATCATGAATTTAGGGCCATTGGTTCCAAGGAAGGAAAAGAGCCAGTGCCTTATGACAAAAACAACATCCATGCCTCACCGGGATTCGAACCCGGACCTATGGCGGACGAACGGTCATAAGCCAGCTCTTAGACTATTGCGCCACCGGGGCGACAAAGGTATTGACCCCCGGTGATAAATAAGAGCGTCTTTCTCCCCCTTTCTACCTCGCTTCCGTGTCGCTTTCGTATCGGGCACTCTAGCCCAAATCTCCTAGCTTTCTATTTCTAAGGGTTGTCCGACACTCCCTTCCTAAAATCCTCTACATCTGATCTGATCTGACAAAGGTATTAAAGACGTAATGGCACCGCACGTTCCTGTATTTTTTCAATTACCACTGCACCACTCTTGCGGAGGGACACAAAAGAGAATTATTAAATGCAGAAGAGCCTTGTGGAGACATTCATCCAACATTTAATTGAGAATGGATGATGATAAAGTAAAGCTGAACTGCTTATAACTCCTCATTGTTTTTCCGTATGTGTTGTGCAGTTTGACGTTTCTGAGATTTGCCTAGATAAGAAAATCCTAATTGCACTTACTATGAATACAGAACGGCTTTTTAATTTCATCATAGTCGAATATTACTCTACTTTTCGCTCATTTCTTTGTTAAAATTTTAATCATTACTTGCACCCGTAATAAACTTTCCGACGATCTTCGTCAAACGTGTTTCGCTCATCGAAAGAAGTCTTCAGCATTCTAAATATTTTTTTCTCTCATCCTAACAAACAGCCGTCACCTCATCGCCAAGCAGCCGTTGCCTACTGTGCAGATAGCATTCCTTCCAAGGTGTAACCTGAGAAGTTGACGTCAGTTACAGTAATTTGTTTACATGACAAATGCTTCAAACAACTAAGAAATTTTCAGTATAATTCTTTTTGTTATAAACACTAAAATTCACAAAACTACAGACACTGGAACATTAGCAGTCAGAAATCACCATACAAGCTCGCTCGCGAATCAGCCTATCACTCCAGTTTAACAGCAGAAAATTCAGTAAAAAAAAATTGACCCAGCGTAAAAGCTGACCCTTAAATTTTAAGAGTAGGAGAAATATAGTGTTCTTATTAATTGTAGCAATGCAGAAGTGGGTGGTCGAAGTTCAATAAATTTTCCTAATCAAATGCACGTTCTCCTATTTTTCGCTGTCTGTTCTTGCTGGAGTAGTCATTCCTCACCCCTTTTTATAGCTGAAACAAAACTTTTAAATCGGCACTATTTAGCATTAAAAGAATTTTATGGACACTCAAGTTGTGTTCGGACAGAGCGGATTTCGAACTTGGTTCTCTCGCCTGAAAAAAAAAAAAAAAAAAAATGGAGGAAACACTTGGTTTTTTGATTAATATACCACAAAGGGAGTGTAAGGAATTTAAAAAATTCATTTCATTATGAAAATTCTTGAAAAAATATTAAGCTGTTCTGCGCTACTATCACTTACTTTTTTTTATTCTAATATAATCCAAGCCCATCTTTTTTAGAAAACACTAAAAACTTTTCGGCTTCATCATTATCATTGTCAACCATTATCAATCCACTACTGGATGATGGTCTCCCCAAGTTTCTTCCACAACGGTCTATCTTGTGGCAGTCTCCTCCCTGTCACTCCCTTTCTAATTTCATCCACCCATCTCCCGTGTGGTCTTCTGTGTTTTTTTCTGTTCCTTGGAATACAGTCCAGAATTTTGGTTGTCCATTGGTGGTCCCTTCTTCCGGCAATATGTCCAGCCCATTGCCATTTCATTTACTCTAATCATGATGTCTTCCACTCTTGTCATTTCCCTTGTCCATGAGTTCCTCTTCTTATTTCCTCTGGCTACACCAAGCGTGCATGTCTCTATGCTTCTTTCAGTTGTCTGCAGTTTTTATATGTCTTTTTTTTTTTTTAGAAGCCCACGTCTCTGCTCCGTACGTAAGCACTGGAAGGATGCATTGATTAAACACTTTTCTTTTGAGACACAATGGCATATTGCCCTCAAAAACTATACTGTTTCTCCCAAAAGCTCTCCAACGAAGTTTTATACGTCGATTAATTTCTTCATCAATGAGACCTATGCTTGATATCTTCTCACCAAGGTATCGGATATTTCCAGCTTTTTCCTATCAATAGATAGATCTTCATTTCTTCTAAAAGAATTGTATTAGGCGTAAAAAAAAAAAGTTTCAAAGCGTTTTAAGGCAACGCAATATGTAATTTGAGAGAAAACAACAATACCTTCACAAATCAAAATATGCGCCATCATTATCTATCACCTTACGCCATCGAGCGGGCAGCTGACGGATTCCAGCCATGAAGAATACTTCGTCGTGTGACGCGATGAAGTCGTCAACCCATTTTTGCACTTCGTCACATGTCCGGAACAGTACAGCAGACAAACCATGTCGCATCGATCCGAACAAATGATATTCTGAAAGGGCTATGTCGGGACTAAACGCCGGGTGCTCCAAAACTTCCCAGCCAAGCGTCAATAACGTTTCCTTGACCGAGTTCGCGACATGCGGCCTACCGTTGTCATGCAGTAATTTCACGGAACGCAATCCTTTGCCTGTGAATGGACGTTTCCGACAGATTTCCTGGTTCAATCGCAGCAATATTTGCTTGTAGTGATAAGCAGTAACGGTTTGCCCCTGCTCCAATGATTCATAATAGAGCACACCCTTTATATTCCACCACATGCATAGCAGTGCTTTCTTTGAGTGAATATTGTGTTTCAATGTAGAAGTGGTTGCTTCACCGGGGCCTACCTAGTGCATTTTTGCGTTTGGGATGTCATTCCATATCCACTTTTCATCACCCGTAACGATTTCCCACAGGAAAGACTTTCTGTTTTGTTTATTCAACAGATTCAAACATTTCATGACACGCTCATCCTTATTCCTTTGGTTCAGGTCATTTGGTACTCATCTTCCTTCCTTCTGAATCTTTCCCATTGCGCGTAAACGATTGGATATGGTTTGTTGAGTTACCCCCAGTTGTTAAGCTAGTTCTTTTTGCGTTTGAGACGAATCTTCATCCAGGAATACTTGCAGTTCCTCATGTGCAACCTTCTGCGGGGCGCCGCTACGTTCTCGATTACTAAAATCAAAATTAAGTGCTTTAAACCGTCTAAACCAAAACTCGCACGGGCTTTTCGATACAATATTCTCCCCCAGAACAGAACAGATTGATGCACATGCTTTTGCAACACTTTTTCCTTGATTGAATTCGTAACGAATGCAGTGCCGAAGAAATGCAGTATCGCTTTGCCACCTTTCACCTACCGATGTGCAAGTGCGTTTGACTGTTGTGCAAACTTCTGTGTCACATTTTATACTCTGGACCAGTTACGGTCACATGACAACAACGCGGGGGAATGTTGGATATGTAAATTAGCGGTATACGTCACGCAAAAAACGTTTTAAAACTTGTTCGTGCACCTTGTACATCAGTTTTGTTTTGTGAAAGTTCATTTTTAATCCCACTTCTTTACTCTTGTCAGCAAGTTCCTGGATCATATTCGGAAACTCTGAATGGGTAGCTGCAAAAATGATTACGTCATCAGCAAAACGAAGGTGAGTTAAATAATCTTCATTAATCTTTATCTTTTTGCTTTTTCAGTTCAATGATTGAAATACATTTTGCAATGTGGCATTAAAGTGTTTGGGAGATATGGTGTTTTCAGCTTATACACGATTATATATCAGAAAAATGATTTTTTCTGCGTGTTAGGATTTCTAGCTTTTTCTGACTTTGTATTTAATTAACAATTTTTCGAGCTGCCCCAAAATGAAAAACTGTAATTCTCATTATGCAGTTTTTAGTATTTTTTTCATATCAGCTTGGTTGCAGTAAAATAGAAGTAAAAATAAAACAGGGATGCATAAAGCGAAAGGCAAACTAATTGCACGAACAAAATGCATGCTTCACGACGATATCGGCCTGCGTTCATGGCTGGCCATCCAAGCGAACTTGTAGTTCTGCGCCCAGGACGGAAACCACCTGCTGTTCGGGGCACTCACGGTCAACTGGCGATCTTGATCGAAAGGCCATTGTTCTTCGCTTTAAAACAAGTCATGTTTGTATATGCTACCCTGACTACACGAAATTTTCTCAGGAATCATCCGGTTCACGCGACCTCAACGACCCCACAGCGTTAAAATTAGGTATATTCTTTTTATTCTGCTTGTTCTTTTTTTTTCCCGTCTGTACATGAACTTGAATTTACGGATGCGAACATGTGTGTTACCGCTACTGCAGAACACGCTGTTTTGTAGTTTCGTCACACTCTACTTCGTGCTCGAATCGTACGTATGAAAACAGAACCATTTAAAGGAAGAGAAATAATAATTTACATTTATTAGTGGCCTTAAAAAGAGAGGGTAAAAACCCAACTTCGGTAAGTTTTGCACGTGCTTAAAACATTAAATTCAGGCAGCAGGGGCGGATTGGCCCACAGGGATATTTCCCGATGGACCACTCAAAAAATGGCCCACTATTTCACGTATCGTCTTGGTCTTGATTGTTTGGAAAGAAGAAATAATTATTTTAATGCCTGTGAATACGAATCGTTACTTCATTTGGATGTTATCTGTCTAAAACGTTGTCTTAAAAAACAATGGCATTTCCATCTATCTACAAAGGCCGTTCCATAAAAACTGAGAGTAATTTTTTTGAGTTGGCAACAGTGTGAAGGGGAAAATAACCACGCAGACAACTAACTGAATTAAGGAAGTATCTATGGCAACAGTTATTAAACCGTGGCAGAAGCCTCTGGCTTTGTTATTGCGCAGTTGTTTTAGTTGCGTCTTCATTTCAGCTATGGAGGTGAGTGATTCAGAGTTAAGAAGTGAAATGCATTGTGCGATAAAATATTGCTATCGTTTGGGTAAAACGGCTCCAGAAATAGTTGAATTAATGAAAAAAACTTACAAAGATAAATGTTTGGGTGAGTCAACGCTTTTTAGATGGCAGCATGATTTCAAAAAGGCAGTTTGTCGGCATAACTCGCTCCCAGACCTGGTCGACATGACAGTGTTGTTACGGAGCATATTGTTAACACTGTTTGTGCAATCCTGCAAAAGAAGATCGACGAATGACGTGTGAAGACATAGCGGCGTCAACTAATATTTCAAAAACGTCGGCATTCCACATTCTACGCGACAAATTACTGCTGCATCCTGTGTGTTCAAGATAGGTACCTCATCATCAGACGAGAGAACAACTGTTAGCCAGAGTTCAGCTGTGTCATGAGTGAAAACAAATGATTGCATAGGATCCAAACTTTCTAAACACAGTAATAACTGCCGATGAAACATGGGTCCACTATTTCGACTCCCTCACGAAACGCGCAAAAAGTGTCTGGAAACACACAGGCTCGCCTCCTCCGAAAAAATCCGCCAAACCAAATCAGCTGGGAAGGTGATGATGATAATTTTCTTTGATCGTAAAGGTGTAGTCTACCAGCATGCCGTTCCTCCACAAATTACTGTTAATGCTGAGTATTACATTTCAGTCTTGAAGCGTCTGCGACGACACATATCGATTAATCAACCGGAACTGGTGGGCAAGTGGACCCTACACCATGATAACGCCAGCCCACAAGTATGGCTGCTTGTGTTCAACACTTTTTACCGAAATGCAGTATTGAAATCATGCCACAGCCTGCCTACAGTCCTGAGCTCGCCCCGTGCGATTTTTGGTTGTTTTGAACGATGAAGGAGAGAAGTTCCGTGGCGCAACATTCAACACGGATGCTGTCGTTATTCAAGCTGCACAGAGGTTGCTAAAGCAGTTTCCACAAAATGCCTTCGCCACATGCTTTGAAAAGTGGACTGAACGATGAGACCGTTGCATATCATCCGAGGGAAGATACTTTGAGAAAGAATATATATTTTGCTGTACTTATATTTCTTCATTTTGCGTGATTTTACTCTCAGTTTTTACGGAACGGCCGTTGTATATACAGTGCAGTATATGTTGGGCGTTTGCTTTAAAATGACAAAGCAAAATTCTCTCTACTTAAGTCAAAAAATTTGTCGCCGGATGAAGCTCGCTGTTAGAAAGCTAACTAAGGTTAAGCATAAGGTCATTGGACTTGCAGCCAAAGGGACATTAGTAGGCCCTGTCCTCCTTTTGTAATTTTGGAGGCACTAGTAACAATTTTGATGGTCCATCATCCCCACACTCAGGGCCGTAGCTACCGGGAGGGCAGGGAGAAGGGGCGGTTGCCCTCCCAGGATGGTCATAGCAGGGGGCGTAATTTCATACTCTGAGAAGTGAAAAAAAAAATACAAATGAACAGAGTGTCAATAAATTTGGCCCACCATTTTAACTGAAAAACAAAGTTATATACTTTAGTATCTTCTTTTGTAAATACTTTAGTTAGCCGTATACACTATTACCGCAGCATACCAGCGTGCAGAATTTACATTGTGAGTTGTGGACCGCCTCATATGGATGCATGGAATTGTCTGAAACAGTGGATGGAGGTATGTAAAACAATATGCTGGTATGCCTGACCTCCGTGACATTTCCTAGTACGTCGTATGGATGAAGAGCTAATTAGCCATTTGTGTCTTGTCGCCGAAAGTTCATCTCATGGTTTAACCTTGAACGGAATTTTTCCAAGCCCTACTCCGAAAGCATCTTCCTTGCTACATTTACTATCTAATACTCATTCCTTGTGTGCTGGTTTGTTTTCATCTAATACTCATTCTTTGTGTACTGGTTTGTTTGCATCTAATAATCATTACTTGTGTGCTGGTTTATTTTCATGTAACACTCATTCCTTGTGTGCTAGTTTGTTATCATGTAATACTCATTCCTTGTGTGCTAGTTTGTTTTCATTTAATACTCATTCCTTTTGTGCTAGTTTGTTTTCATTTAATAATCATTCCTTGTGTGCTATGTTTATTCCTTGTGTGCTGGTTTGTTTTCATCTAATACTCATTCCTTGTGTGCTAGTTTGTTTTCATCTAATACCCATTCTTTGCGTGCTAGTTTGTTTTCATCTAATACTCATTCTGCCCATCAAACGCCTCAAAACATTTAAATAAAACTCACCAGTAATTGTTTGCCCACTTGGAACAAATTCTTTGTGGATAATACCCTTACTATCGAAGAATGTAATGAGCATTGTTTTGATTTTCGATGGAACTTTTCTTGTTTTTTTTTTTTTTTGGCTTGTGGCGAGTTTTTTGACTTCCATTCTGTACTTTGTCGCTTTGTTTTAGGATCATATTGAAAACACCATGTTTCATTACCAGTAACAATCGATTTTAAGAAGTTTGGATCATTTGCAGCGGCTGAAATGACGTCTCTGCAATGTGCACTTCTCCTTGATTTTTTGTTAATTGGTTAACGTGCATGGAACAAATTTAGCACAGACTTTTGTTTTGCCCAAATCTTCATGCAGGAGGGTTCGAATCGTTTCTTTGTTGATGTTTAAAGACCCTTCCATCATTCTTAGTGACGAACATCGATTGTTTGTTACGAAATCACGCACTTTTTCAATAATCTCAGGTGTCCTAGATGAATTTCGTCTTCCGGCATGCTTATCATCTTCTAGCGTCTCTCTTCCGTCCGAAAAACATTTGTGCCACAGGAAAACATTTGATCTACTTAAACAAAACTCACCGTAAACTTGTTTCATCATTTGGTAAGTTTACGAGGCAGTTTTACCAAGTTTTGCGTTAAATTTAATTACAGCCCTTTGTTCCATCTTAATAATTCAAAATGAAAAAAAAAAATTAGTTCTCTAATGATCGCCCGTTTTGTGTGAGTTACTCTCACAACTGCGCAATACTTTTGGCAGAAAACAAGCAGATGGTCACGGTTTATAACGCATTCGCGATTACTCTGGTGGTGCCATCGTAGGCTGAAATATATCGCCAGTCTTAAAAATTATTTGACGCACTGTGTATGCTCCAGCTTTGTCCGTCTGCGTGTCCGTACGATAACTCATGTAAAAATGGCTCGATTTCGATGAAATTTTAGTATGTAATTGGAGACCACCTGTGGACGAACCCTATTGAAAATGGGCTAAATATGTTCAAAGTCAGGACATAGGAGCGGGATTCATTCCATTACCCTTATGCGTCATAACTTGCGTAAAAATGGTTCGATTTCGATGAAGTTTTAGTATGTGATGGGAGACCACCTAGGGACGAACCCTGTTGAAAATGGACGAAATGGGGTCAAAGGTCAAGACATAGAAGCAGGTTCCATTTCGTTGCTCTTATGCGTCATAACTTAAGTAAAAATGCTTCGATTAAGATGTACTGAACCGGTTCTATTTAATATCAAAATTGGGTTAAAAGTCAGGACTCAGGAGCGAGATTTATTCCACAGCCATTATTCTCATAACTTGAGTAATGATTTCAGGTATGTTGGAAAGCGTATCATAATCAATGCATTGCATGGTTTTACTAACTTGTTTTACAAAAGACGTGCTAAAAACGATAACATAAGCACGATGTTTTTTTTTTCATAAGACGTGCTAACAAATATGAGCAAAATGCCAATCAAATGCTTTAAAAGAAATTAATTTGCTAACTTATAGGAAGCCACTGAATTCAACTGCCGAGCCGAGAGTTTCTGACGGTTCGTACGAATGTGTCCGAGTTAGTGGTCCGCATGACGGTGTCTTTGTCTAACTGCTGAGTTCTCCATCCCTAAAGTCAGCAGCTTCAAATTAGGGACGAAAGACTGGCTTTTTTTTTTTTTTTTTTTGGATTGAAGGTTTAACAACAACCACGAGTAACTCCATGGACTATAAGCAGTGGCCCGTCCGTAATTTAGGGCCACTGGCTCCAGGAAAGGGAGAGAACCATGGCTGTAAGACATACACAACATCAATGCCTCACCGGGATTCGACCCCGGACACTTCTCGGACGACTGGTCATAAGCCAGCGCTTAGGCCACTGTACCATCGGGGAGGATACTATTTATTGCCTTTACCAGAAATACGGCAAATGCAATAAATAGTATTCAGTGAACTTAAATAAATTATCATCCTTTCATAATCGAACCCTTCGTAGGGTCAGATCACTGTTTATAAGAGTCAAGTACTGTCTTCTTTGACACTTTTGCCCAGAACATAATATAAACTGATGCTCAGTTACACACACGCACACACACACACACTAACATTCTTAATGGTTAATTCAACAAACTCTCGTACGCAGAATATTATTTCGTTCTGTTGGCCCGACGTCTTTGATTTTAATTCTTCAGGTTCAGGATATAACTCCCAAAATCCGAATGTAACACAATTTTCCTATTGTTTTGCTCCTCGAACCTCTAATTTACCCAACTCAATATTCATCGATATTTAAAACAAAGCAAGTAACAAATCAAAATTATAAAGACAGTCTAAAGAATAGTTTACTAGCAAAATTTATATATTTCGACTTGTAGAGTTGCTATGCATTTAAACTCGACTCGTATTTATGTATCTAATACGCAACTCTACTTCTTAAAATAACACATATTTTTCCGTGCTCCCATTTTAAAAAAAAACCCTCACCTGAACGTTTCATGCGGTAATTAAAGTAATAATTATTCCACTACAATAATATTGTAATTATTATTACATATTATAATAACATATATAAATTAAGTAATAATTATTCCACTATGTAATAATTATTCCAAGTGCAGGCCCGTCCAAGCCAGCCTACGAAATTGTAGGCCCGGCCCAGCCCGTGCAGGACGGTTCGCGCGATTGTTATACACTCACGGACAATGAAATTTACGCACCAAGAAGGAAGCATCGCATTGAACTGAAATTTTATGGACGTAAAGATACAGATGAGTGATACACATGATGGCAAAAACAGAGATGCAGGACAATTACAGAGGGACCTGTGATCCCAAAATTCGGGTACAGCGCCTACTTTTGCCAACGCAAGCATGTAGTTAAAGTTGCGACGTCTGAAATACATCCCTCCAGCCCTCCCTACCGTAGGCAGAGTGGTTTGGCCCATTGAAAGTGATTGGAATGCGAGCGCAGATGTTTGCTGCTGTGGCTAGTCGTCTGTCTTGTGCGATGTGAAAAAAAATGGCTTTTGAAGAGCAACGTTGTCACATTAAATTTTGTCAGCGTTTGGGTAAAGCAGCTACAGAGACCTTAAAAATGCTTTCAAAGATGTACAGTCACTCTACGATGGCGAGATCGAAGGTGTACAAGTGGTATCGGCGTTTCAAAGAGGGACGAGAATCCATCGCAGATAATGAGCTCTGCAGTGTATTCATCAGGATCGTCGCCGAACCACTGAGAAAATCGCGAACTTATCGGAGACCACATGCCAGCGCATTTTGACGGATTATCTTAACATGCACCATACACGTACGTCAGCACATTGTCCCTCGCCTTTTGTCCTCTGAACAAACGGATGCGTATATCGGGCAATTAATCGACAAAGCCGATAGCGATCCTACGTTTTTGGATAGCATCATCACAGGTGATGAAACGTGGTGCTGCGTGTTTGATTTTCAGCAAAAGCGTGCTTCTTCAACATGGAAATCACCGCCTTAATCGCGATAAAAGAAATTCAGGCAGGATTGCAGCAAAGGAAAAGTCATGCTGGAAGTGTTTAATTCTCACGACATTGTCCATTCCGAATTTATTCCTGAGGACACAACAGTTAACAAGAAACGTTATCTAGACATTTTACGTCGCTTACGGGAGTCAATCTGTCGTAAACGCCCGCCGGAGATGTGGCGAAGTGGGCAATGGTACCTTCTCCATGACAACGCGCCTGTGCATCGGTCCCTACTGGTCACGGAATTTCTCGCCAGAAATCGTACTAAAATACTTCTCGCCTATTCACTCGACTTAGACCCCTGTGATTTTTACCTCTTTCCACTGATCAAACAAAATCTACAGGGACGTCGTTTTATGTCAACAAATGAGGTAAAAACAGCAACGCAGGCGGCATTACGAGGAGTTGCAAAACATGGCTTTAAGCAATACTTCCAGAAGCCTTACGAGCGCTGTCAAAAGTGCACCGTCGCCCAAGGGGATTATTTTGAAGGTGGTTGTGCATCTGTGTTTTAAAGTATTCAAGGTAAGGAACTGTACGCCAAGTCCCCGAACTTTTGAATCCTAATTTGTATATACAAAATTGAATGGTACTGGAAATTGGTGATTCATTACGTATATTTTTGAATATATTTTGTATGTAGACGTGACAGGCACTCATTACTATCATTTTCGGAGTCAGCACGTAAATTTCCTTTAGAATCTACAAATTTTGTTCCGGAAGTATGAATTTTTGTCGGCAAGTCAAGTAACAATTTACCGGGAAAGCAGATGTGAGAAGTGTCGTTCAAGTAAATAAAATACAACACATATTTAGCTCAAGAAAAGCTGGTAAATTTGGAAAAAAACTGCTTATAGCTACTAAAGGGAGTTTAATAGCTTTCAACAAAGTCAAAAGAAAGAAAAATAAATTTGCTATCGACTAAACAACAAAAGTAATCGATAGAGTTCCTCCAGTTCTTTTTGGCATTTTTCGCATTTAAGGCATTTTTCGGAGAAAATGGAACTGGACGAAGAAATCAAATTGGACATTGTTTGATCAGGTTTTGAAGATCTATCCTCTATTTTTTATTTTATTAGATATCTTAAGGAAAGCTTTGAGAATCGAAACAGTGTTGCAGTAACAAAACTAATATAATACATAATCCGTGTTTATTGGTGTCCAGTAGAAAAATATAATCTTCCCCGCAAGCTTTCACGGTCAACGAACGGCTTCTTTAGGCGGTTACAAAGAAAACAGAATCAAACTAAATATATTAAAATAATCAAACTAAATATCTATTTAGTTTGATACTGTTTTCTTTGTAATCGCCTGAAGAAGCCGTTCGTTGACCGTGAAAGCTTGCGAGGAAGATTATATTTTCCTCCTGGACACCAATAAACACGGATTACACTATATTGGTTTTGTTATTACTTTGGTGTTTACAACCTACAATTTACTCATAGTGTTGCAGCAATTGTGTTCTTCGTATATTAAGACCGAGACAAAGAAACGTCGAGAACTGTAGAACTATTAACTTTTCCTCCGATTCCATTAACATTCGTTGAATTTCTCTGTCATCAACTGTAATAGGCACTATAGATGGCTTCAAGACAATAAAGCTGGATTGAGTCACGGTTGCAGCACTTTTGCTGATACTCCTGATATTAAGAGATCACTTTAAAACATCGAACCAATGTTAACTTCCATTCTCGGATAGTGCTTTCATGTAGTAATCACCGCTTTTCATTCCGAGCGAACATCGTCAGTTATTGATCCTTCCACAAACTGTTGCATTGAAGAGTTTTCCAAATCGGACTGTTACAAGCAGAGTTATAGAGAAAAATATGGTATACTACGTCTGCGCGCATCTAGCGGAAAAACTGGGCATTATTATGTGCAAAAAAAAAAAAAAAAAAAAAAAAAAAAAAACGCAAAAGGTTTTTCTGGGACAGAAATATAATTCTTTCAATAATGTTTTTCGGACCGCAGATATAGCTCGAAAACACGCACCTTAATGACAAAAGTTTTCTATGAGAAACTAAGTATTGTTTGCAAAGCTTTCCTCACAATGAACGCTGTCTGACGCAAAAGGAAATTTTCAAATCGGCCTATGAGCGTGACCTGTACATTGATGAAGTCAGTCGACACACAATGTTTAATAGCTTATCTCAGAATTAGAAATCAGCATTCCTTTGAACATTTTCGCATAAATTATTGGAATCACATTTAAATACCACCCCGGTGGCACAGTGGTTTAAGCGCTGGTTTCTGATCATACGTTCTAAATGGATTCGGGTTCGAATTCCAGTGAGGCATGGATGTCGTGTTGGCATACGGCGCTGGCTCTATCCCTTCCCTGGAGCCAGAAGCCCTAAATTAGGGACGGACGACTGCTTATAGCCCATTGAGTTGCTCATGGTGGTCTTTAAATCCCCAATAATAATAATAATAATAAAAAGAACATTTAATCTAACTTGCTCAAACCATTCTAAAAATTCAAGTCTATCACATGATAGACACAAATTTTGATTCCATTCCGAAAAATAATTATTGAAAAACAAATGCAACGTGATTGCATTTAGCAAATCACATGTACAGATCGCGCCACCTGTTAGCAGGTCTCAACATTACCCCAGCAAAACTGATTTTTTAATATGATTTTGGTTACGTTTTCGCAAATATTAAGTATACCATGCTGTAATTTAAAGTCATTACTACCGATGTGCAAATTTTCATCCTTGGGAACATATTAATTGCGAAGAAAATGTCTACAGTAGTTTCTACCATTGGAAACATAGGGCAGAGCTTTTAGGTGGAACCGACTTAATAAAAACAGTCACCGCCAATAGCAACGCACTTTTGCTGACAAGATACAAGCTTATCCATACCCTCGTGAAAAAAACAGACTCATGGAATTCGGTGGGAAACAATTTACTCTGTAGAAAGGCGTTTAGGTGCTTGAAGAAGCGATATTCAATAGGGAACAGATCTGGTGAATAAGGTAAGGTTTCGTACCTCAACAGGTGTAGCTTCTGAATCGTCTGGCGTGGTGTCTCGCGTTATCACCGAGAAGTATGGGGCCCATCGCGATTGACTAATTCCGGCTATTTGGTGAACAGTTATCTAAGCATAATGTCAAGTTCTTCGCAATACCTGTCTGTCGTTGTCCAGGTGCGGCCCACTAACACTGACCATCGTTGTCCAGGTGCGGCCCACTAACACTGACCATCGTTGTCCAGGTGTGGCCCACTAACACTGACCATCGTTGTTCAGGTGCAGCCCACTAACACTGACCATCGTTTTCCTGGAATAGAGTACACGCTTCAAGATGTATTTCGGTCACCGCGGTGGAGTCATTACGCCGAACGTCATCGATTGTCATTTAGCATCTGTTTCTCATCACACCTGACGAGGCGCCTCAAAACGTCGTTCGTTTGGTTGTAGATGAGTAGAGGGCAGCAGAAATCAAATCGACGTGTGTTTTTCTGTTCCGTCAACTCATGTGAGACTCATTTATCAGTCTTCTTCACTTTACCTATATCTGTTAAATGTCGCGAGATGGTTGCACAGTGTACTCGAAATTCTTCGCCAATTTCTCTTACCATTTGACATAGATCGGATACAGTCAAGGTCTGCAACTCGGCATCATCGGTAGCTCCTTCTGGTCTAACGTGTGGTTCATTTCAGAGGCTCATATCGCCGCAATGGAATTAATTGAATTTGGGCGAATGAAATGACCGGCGCGAACGAGCAGGGGAGACAGGCCCCCACCACAGCGGAATGGAATCACCCACAGGGGCTGCAGGGTACAAATATTAGGTATACCCCGTTTTTAATATTAGGTGTACAAATAAGTTTTAAAGCGTTGCTTGTGTGACGTTTACCGCTAATTTACATATCCGACATTCACCCTCGTTGTTGTCATGTGGCCGTAACTGGTCTAGAGTATAAAATGTGACACACAAGTTTGTCCAACAGTCAAACGCACTTGCACATCGGTAGGTGAAAGATGGTAAGCGATACTGCATTTATTCGACACTGCATTCGTTACAAATTTCATCAAGGAAAAAGTGCTGCAAATGCATGTGCATCGATCTGTTCTGTTCTGGGACAGAATATTGTATCAAAAAGCACGTGTGAGTTTTGGTTTATATGGATGCAGGTGATTTTGATGTTGCGATCGAGAACGTAGCGGCGCCCCAAAGAAGGTTGCACATGAGGAACTCCAAGTATTGCTGGATGAAGATTCGTCTCAAACGCAAAAAAAACTAGCTGAACAACTGGGGGTAACTCAACAAACCATTTCCAATCGTTTACGCGCAATGGGAAAAATTCAGAAGGAAGGAAAATGGGTGCCGCATGACCTGAGCCAGAGGAACAAGGATGAGCGTGTCATAAATTGTTTGAACCTGTTGAATAAACAACACAGAATGTCTTTCCTGTGGAAAATCGTTACGGGTGATGAAAAGTGGATATGGTACGACAATCCCAAAAGCAAAAAACACTGGGTAGACCTCGGTGAAACAACGACTTCGACACCGAAACGCAATATTCATTCCAAGAAAGGGTGTACTCTATTATGAACTATTGGAACAGGGTCAAACTGTTACTGCTGATCGTTACAAGCAACAATTGCTGCGATTGAACCAGGAAATCTGTCGGAAACGTCACTCACAGGCAAAGGATGGCGTCCCGTGAAATTACTGCATGACAACGCTATGCCGCGTGTAGCAAAATTGGTCAAGGAAACGTTATTGACGCTTGGCTGGGAAGTTTTGGAACACCTGGCGTATAGTCCCGGCACAGTCCCCTCAGACTATCATTTGTTCCGATCGATGCAACATGGTTTGTCTGCTGTACGGTCCTGGACATGTGACGAAGTGCAAACATTTGTTGACGATTTCATCGCGTCACACGATGAAGTATTCTTCATGGCTGGAATCCGTCAGCTGCCCGACCGATGGCGTTAGGTGATGGTTAATGACGGCGCATATTTTGATTCGTAAAGGTATTGTTGTTTTCTCTCAACTTACATGTTGCGTTGTCTTAAAACGCTTTAAAATTTTTTTGTAAACCTAATATTATAAATAGGTAGCACGTGTGTTAAGAACAAGGTTCAGGCATGGTTTGTTTGCACGTAACGTGGCTTGCAAAGGAAATATGCATACGCCGGATTTGAAGGTCATCTTTCTGTACGAATTTAAACTGCGCCATTCTGCAAGACTTGCCGCTTGAAACATTAACAAAGCGTTTGGGGAGAGTACAGCCAAAAGACGAACCATTCGGCAATGGTTTGTGAAGTTTCGAAGCCGAGATACGGACCTGCAAAACGAAGCACGTGGTCACCAACCTGTTGATGTTTCTGACGATGTTCTGTTACGCGTGGTTGAAGCGGACCTCCAAAAAACGTGTCGTGAGGTAGCGGCAGAGGTAGGTGTCTACCAAACGACAGTTATTCGGCGTCTGGCTGCGCTGGGTAAGGTCAAAAAGCTGAACATGTGGCTGCTGCATGAGCTGACAACTGCGAACAAGACTAGACGTTTGGAAGTCTGCACGTCGCTGCTTTCCAGGAATAAACAGGAACCTCTACTGCATTCAATCGTCACCTGCGACGAGAAGTGGGACCTTGTATGGTAGTCCACAGCCGGGATAATTCATCGGAGTTTCTTGGCAAGAGGCCAAACCATCACTGCAGAACGTTATTGTGCTGAATTACACCAGATGTACCAGAAATTGCTGCAGAAACAACCAGCTTTGGTCAAGAGACATGGTGGTGTTCTGCTCCAGGACAACGCCCGCCTTCGTGCCATGCAACTAACGACGCTGACACTAAGTGCCATGGTCTATGAAGCACTGCCTCATTGTGCCTATTCTCCGGACTAGTCTTTCGTCGCCTGGATCCCTTCCTGTCAGAGAAACAGTTCACGACAGACGAGGTTCAACGTGCAGTTGAGGACTTCTTCGGGTCCCAACCACAAGACTTTTTTTCGTTCTGGAATCATGGCCTTGCCGGACAGATGTCAACTATGTGTCGATGCCGAGGAGGATTATTTTGCCTGGGTAAGTTGTCCTACATTTCCGTTCTCGACGTCCACGTGTGCTGGTCCTTTGCCGGACATTTCATTCGCAGCAACCCAATATTAGGTAACTAAAAACTTTTTGGCGTTTTTTTAATTGTATGACGCGAAACACCCGATAGATGGAGTTATAATACTAGTGACATTGAAAACAAGAAGTACTGCAAGGGGTACCTATATACAGAAAACTGGAAAGGAGGTGCAATAACATTGTGAAAATTGACCCAGAAATGAGTACACCAACTTCAGTTTTTCGTGTTTGTATGCTGTGCGAGTTTAAACTTAGAACAAATACTGTGAAAATGGTCCAATAGACGTGCCAGGCTTTCGGAAAAGGTTCTCCTAATGTTTACACCACTCAAAGATGGTTTAAAATTTTACTTCTGGTGACGGGCTGCTTGTATCTGCGCCACGTGACAGGCGACCATCTGTCATCAATGACGATGAATTGAAGGCTGCAAATGAAGCAGATTATGCTCAAACATGTTAGGTGTTGGCACAAAGGTTCAACGTCAGTATCGAAACTATTCGTTTACATTTGCATCGCCTTGGAAAACTGCACAAGCTCAGAAAATGGTACCACATGAACTGATGCCTATCAACAAGTAGCATCGGTTGTCTATTTACTTGCTAGCTACAAAATGGGACTATTTCTGGACCGTCTGTTAACCTGTGATGAAATGTGGGTTCTTGTACAGCAATACCAAGATATCGCATCATTGGTTGCCATCCACTGACGCTGTGCCACAGACCTCGAATGCCCATATCAGTCAGCTGAAGGTTTTATTGTGTGTATGATGGACTACAGCTGGGATCGTTCACTATGAACTATTACCGTCTGGCCAGACAATTACTACGTCCTTCTACTGCGCCCAGCTACAGCGGGTTCACGAATCACTTGAAAACATCCAGTGCTAGTAAACCGCAAAGGCATTGTGTTCCTACACGACAATGCAATTCTTTATGTCGTACGTGTGACCTCTGACGAGATTCTTTGATGGGAACTTCTCATGCACTTCCTTATACTCCTTACATTAGTCCTTCGGATTAGCACCTGTTTTTAAATCTAAACAATAACCTGAGGAATGAAGAATTCAGAAACAGAGAAGCCGTGGAAAAGGAGTTGGACAGCTGTTTCATCTCCAGTGATCGCGACTTTTACGAAAACGGTATTAGTTAGCTTGTTTCCCATTGGAAAAAGGTTATTGGGTGTGAGGGTAACCATTCTCATGAATAAATTGGTTTCTTTCTACATTTTTGGCATGTTTGTTTTCTCTCATAAAAAAAACAAACAAACAAAAAAAAACCCCGCCGGAACTGTTTTAGTTACCTGATAGCAAACCGACGCTGTGTCTTGCGTTCTTTAACAGTGCCTTCTCCAAATGCCTCCGATGCACGGTGTCGAAGTTTAGACTCCTATTAGAGAACTAGCCTGTAAGCCCGCACTGGGACAATTGTTTTTAAGCTTTAAATAAATATTAATATATAGGGGATGTCGCACTTCTTAGGACCGGGTGAAATTTTTAATTGAAGAAGATTGAAAACAAATCACAAATTAAACAGACGCCGGATTTCTGTAAGGAAATAAAGTGAAAACTCATTCGTGTAAGTGCTGAAAATTATATGCTATACACAGTGCGTCAAAGAATTTTTAAGACTGGCGATATATTTCAGACTACAGTGGCGCCACCAGTGTAATCGCGAATGCGTCATAAACCGTAACCATCTGCTTGCTTTTTACCAAAAGTACTGCGCAGTTGTTAAAGTAACTCAAACGAAACGGCCGTTGATTAGAGAAGTAAAATTTTTTTGCATGTTGAATTATTAAGATGGAACAAAGGGCTGTTATTAAATTTAACGCAAAACTTGGTAAAAGTGCCTCGAAAACGTACCAAATGATGAAACAAGTTTACGGTGAGTTTTGTTTAAGTAATCAAATGTTTTCCTGTGGCACAAACCTTTTTGGACGGAAGAGATACGCTAGAAGATGATAAGCATACCGGAAGACCAAGTTCATCTAGGACACCTGAGATTATTGAAAAAGTGTGTGATTTCGTGGCAAACAATCGATGTGCGTCACTAACAATGATGAAAGGGTCTTTAAACATAAACAAAGAAACGATTCGAACTATCCTGCATGAAGATTTGGGCAAAACAAAAGTCTGTGCTAAATTTGTTCCACACACATTAACGAATGAACAAAAATCCAGGAGAAGTGCACATTGCAGAGACATCATTTCAGCCGCTGAAAATGATCGAAACTTCTTAAACTCGATTGTTACAGGTGATGAAACATGGTGTTTTCAATATCATCCTAAAACAAAGCGACAAAGTGCGGGATGGAAGTAAAAAAACTCACCACAAGCCAAAAAAAAAAACAACAACAAAAGTTCCATCGAAAATCAAAACAGTGCTCATTATATTCTTCAATAGTAAGGGTATTATCCACAAAGAATTTGTTCCAATTGGACAAACAATTACTGGTGAGTTTTATTTAAATGTTTTGAGGCCTTTGATGTGCAGAATTCGTCGCATTCGTCCAGAATATCGGGATGAAAACAGTTGGTGTTTGTTGCACGATAATGCACCCAGTCACACCTCACTTCTTGTTCGTATATTTTTGGCGAAAAATAATGTCTGTGTGTGTTGAATCATCCACCGTATTCGCCTGATTTAGCACCCTGCGACTTTTCTTTATTCCGAAAACTCAAAATGACGTTAAAAGGGTGTTATTTTGATGATATTTCGACCATACAAACAGCTTCGACGCGTGCTTTGGAGGCAGTTCCACAAAGTGAACTGGAACAGGCATTCGAATCATTATTAAATCGCTGTAACAATTGTATTGAAGCCGGAGGGACTTATTTTGAATAACAAACAAAAAAAATATGTAATTTCTTGTTTCTATTTCATTTTACAGACCCAGTCTTAAAAATTATTTGCCACATGTTTCCGTTTTTCAAAAGACCTCGGAATAAATAATATCTTACGTAAAATATTTGTTGTTTAACAATTTTCTTTGTAGTCCAGTTGTTTTCGTGTTCCTTTGTAAATATATTTAAGTGCACGCAGAGAAATGAAAATTTCGACGTTAATGTGCGCGTCGTATTTTAGCAGCAGATGTCGATTGTAGGGATAACGAATCTGTTGTCCATTATCGTTCCTCGTACTTCACCTGTGACATATAAGCGTCTACCGTACAACAGATAGCCATTTACATTTTGTTCCGTTTCCGGTAGAAATTGCTTCGGAAGCATTTTCTTGGACTTCCCACTTTCCATGCAAGGTGCTCCAGGATTGTTGATGCCACACGGCCCATGCATCTTGTTACGATTTCATGGAAGCGCGGATTTTGATCAGCTGCTTGAATTTCAGCACACACAAACTGGTCGATACGTTCAGTAGTTGAAAACTTGTCATCGGCTGGTAGAACAATTAAAATGCGAGCATGTGGCGGTCCTCGCTTTTGAAACTCACTCGTGTAGATATGAGCTGTCGATTTTCTCGAAACATTGTGAACTGTCTGATCTTCCACGAGTGATTTCAACAGAGGCGTATCTAGGCATCTTGCGCCCGAGGCAAACCACAAAATATTGCGCTAAGCACCGAAGTTTTTACGACAAGAAGCTGCACAGCCTGAAATATTTTAATTATGATTGTTACATGAGTTTTTAGGATAGTAAAACTGGATTTGTGTGCTGATTACGTACAAATTGTATTTTTTTGGTACTCACTCTCATATGCAATTTCAATCTTGAAAAAAAAAAACTATCTCTGGCAGCCGGGAGTTGCTTCTGGCGTTTAGTTTCACACTGAATTTCATACTTTTTTTTTTTATCATATTCTCTTGTAGTTAAATAACTAATAATCACTAACGGTTATGCAATAGATTTTAAGAGCTGACTAGTTTTTCAGCGGACTAGATGAAGTCCTTTCCGTAGTTAAAGCTGCCCTCTGCCAAATCAGGAAATGGGGAGGGGGCAGCACTCAGCAGAAGGGTTTTGTGCGTTTCTCTTACCCTTATTTACATCAGGGATGTTCTGGGTAGTGAAGCTGAACCGAACGCCAGTTAGGGGTCTAAAATACAAAATGTAAAGAGAGCGGTGAGATCGCAACTGCTTAGGAGTTCCAACCTTTGGAACCACATGAACCGGACCGAATGCAGCTTGCAGTAGTGGCAGTAATGATCGAATCGCCCCACAGAATCTTTAAAAAATATGAACGACATGCCTATCTTATTACGTACGAATAACCGCTCTTTTATTTCTGATTGTCAGCGACATACATCTCCGTGCACATTGGGGGGGGGGATGCCAAATTTAAGCAGCCAGTTTACCGCAACTGGCGAAAGAAGATATAGGTAAATTCTGTAAATGAACAAACGACAAAATATGGCACGAAAAAGCTGTACCAGCAACTGATGCAAAAGTTTTAATTCCGATTTTAATCAGATCGTAAGCAATGTTTTTTTGCGCTCTATTCAGCTGCGCCTGGGGTAGCCTGCCCCGCCCCAGTTACGCCTCTGGATTTCAACTTCAATTTGTAAGAAAGCCCGTTGCGAAATATTTTGCAAAATGTACGATATTGTGGCGTATTTGACTACGTTTCCTCTCAGCGTCAAGAGATGGCGCTACAATGTAGACGTTGCTGTGATCTCAAAGCTTTCCAGACAGAGAAGTAGATATATAGATCTGGGAATTTATCTAAGAAAATGACACGAATTTGACTCTGATCTATCGTTCTTTTCACTGTAGAACAATGTCTTAGAAGCTGATGCCACTGGCGAAATTATCAGTGCGTCATAGGAGGAACCATGTGCTTTAAATTTACCATTACAAGTCATATCGTCCGACGGTTAATTCCTTAATTACCTGCGAACTGCACGAGTCTGCAAAATCCGACATTCCATCTGCAACAACCTAATGCATCGAACACAGTGAAATGGCATTAAATATTTTCAGAATGGGAATTTTTATTGGGCCATTTCAGCTCTCAGAGATGGCACGTCACAAAAATCATGAAAGAGAAAGTTTTAAGCAAATTTATACCAATCAGAAAATTTTTCGCGAAGCCTCGTGAAGGAGGACTCCGCGATAAGAAACACACCAAATGTATGAGCTTTAATTTAATTATTGATATTCGATATTCAGCTAACTCAGATTCATCTTCCTAGATTTTATTAAAGTGTCGGTTGCGATTTTCAAGCAAATCTGGTTTTACAAATAGAATTGTTGTGTATCGTTTGGTATAATACGTATGAGGGATGTTACCAAAACTAAGATTATAGGAAAAGGACTGACATACCAGAATTTATACTGAATGAACTAACGCTTCTAATTTTGATTGAAACACATACGTCGTACTCAAATTTTGGGCACATACTAATTGACTAGTCTCGAAATGTCTATTGTTGTGATCAGAAGAATCTGAACGGTCACGAATTTGATAGAAAGTAATATCGAGGCGTGATTTTCTGCAGTGGGAAAGTTTTGTTAATCAGGTTTTCTTTGGAATGAGATTACCAGCCGGCCGTTCAGTTAGTGTATTGTCTGTGCAATGCAGTACCATTGCACCGAACACGTTTCGGATTCTGTAACTTGATTGGAAATCTACTTTCCTATTGCTGTGAAGAAGTTTATCAAACGAAAAAAAAATCACCTGAATGGCGTGCGTTTTGTACAAGTTCTCTTTGTTATGAAGCTTTATCTGATCAAAGGTAATAAATAGTACATTTGTTTTATTCTTTTCTTCCTAGGCGGTGGTTCACCATGGAGACAGAAACTAACAATAACACCAGCACCACAGGAGTAGAAATCAATGGAGCAGCTAATGGTATGTGGATGAAATTTGCTTTTCTTCTTCCTGCATGTTCAATATTACTGAGGACCGTGCAATAAAAACGGTTTTATTGAGAGAGCTTCTTATAAAGGCGAGGCACTGTAAAAATGGCTGAATGAAGACCTCCGGGATAGCACACACACTTTTTCCATTTTGAAGGACCATAAGTTTATGCCGATTGCTCTAATAGATTCCTCTTGTTGTACTAAAAAGTTGCATTTATTAAAATAAAACCAGGGAAAGAACTGGATAACAGTATTGTTCAAAAAAGTGAATTCACAGAACGCTCTACTTATAAGTGATAAGTAAGTCATGAATAAAACTCCATGAAAAGCCAACAATAACGGTTAAATCAAAAGATTCGAAGAATTGGCAAGCATGCGACTGTATCATAATTCCATCGAAATATATTTCCAGGAAGGGATTTTACAAAAAGAAATTATGCCTACTACTCGCATTAATAATCTTTTTTGACGTACAATTACGACTTTCTCCGCCCTGGGTATGGGGTAACATGGGGCCACGGATGCAACGAAAGCATGTCACACTTTAAAAGCTTATATCTTCGAAACCATTAATCGTAGCTTAATAAATAATATGTCATTAGATAGTTTATAGAGTCCCATTTACAACAAAACAAGTTTCAACCCGCCACTCCTTAACTCTTCGATACAGTAGCGTTAGAAAGTTAAGCTAAATTTCGTGTGATTTTGTTTCACCGCACGCCGTTTTAAGGTTGATAACTAGTGAATAGATAATGATAGCGATGACCTCAGCCCCGCATTCCGTGGCTGACGGCCAGAGCTAACGGACGTATGTAATAAACCGAAATAAAGTGGATTTAGGATTTATTTGCTTTTTAGGTAAAAAAAAACAACAACTGTGGTCACGAAAATTTCGAAATGTCACGAAAATTCAGGGAAAATTACTATATGAACCGAAGAAAGTTGAAGAAACAGAGGAGAAAGAGAGGAATACGAAAAGGCTGCGGGAATGTTGGGAGCGTCAAAGGTTGGCGCGCCAGAATGCGTTTCACCCGAGTTCGACTCTAGGCCACCACCTTCCACTTCAACTGCACAAATTGAGCCTAAACAGCAAGAACAGATCGAGATTGACGTCATCTATCCAAATTTTCACGCCGAGCATGGAATACCAATGTACATCGCCAGTCTTCATAACTTCGCAGGATAATGAACGTATTACGTCTCAAACCTTTACACCGCCAATGCGTTCTGGATTTTTTTTTTTTTTTTTTTTTTTTTGATTGGAGGTTTAACGACCACCGTGAGCAACTCAATGGGCTATAAGCAGTCGCCCGTCCCTAATTTAGGGTCACTGGTTCCAGGGAAGGGAGAGAGCCAGTGCCGTAAGACAAACACAACATCCATGCCTGACCAGGATTCGAACCCGGACCCCTTACGGACGAATGATCAGAGGCCAACGCCTTAGACCACTGCGCCACTGGGGCGGCCATGCGTTCTGGATATACACAAGAACAACAGCAACAACAGGAAGACTACATTAGGCTCAAGATATATTACCAAATTTATAACAAGGCAAATAAGGAGTCTGAAAAATTGTTTCTCAAGAAATCGTTCTTCAGAAACAATTTTAGCAGTAACTCTACTGACAACAATTATACTACGCTTTCTACTAACATTAATTTATAATCAGCATAAGTTACTATGAATTGTACGAAGTCTGGCAATTAATTAATGAGACATGGTCAAAAAAACACATTTATTTACACTTTTAATCAACTACAGTGTGATTACTTCCGAAGTAGTTCCCTTGAGCTTGCATATACTTATTCCAACGGCGCTGCCGTTGCAGGTAGCCTGTGGAACTCATCAGCTGAGACACTGTTCAAGACCTGCGTCACAGCCTTTTGGATGCCTGTTGCTGTGACAAAATGGCGTACGTTCACAACTGATTTCAGTTTTGGGAATAAAAAAAGTTGCAGGGGGCCCTGTCGGGTGAATAAGGAGGATGCGGTAGTGTTGCAATGCATTTGGAGGACAAAAATTGGCGTACCGACAGTGCGAGCTTTCTTTGGTCTTGGGGATGTCGGCGTGCACCATTGCGAACTTTGTCGTTTTGTCTCTGGATCGTAGTGGAAAAACTAACTCTCGTCACCAGTGATGACCCGGGTTCAGTAAATCTGGCTGTAATTACACTTGTTCTAACAGAACAGCTGCCACATTTCACCGTTCTTCTCGCTGTTGTTCTGCGATATTTTTTGGAACCAATTTCGCACAAATTTTTCTCGTTCCCAGATCTTCAGTCAGCATTCGGCGAACACTTTCACGATTCATGTTCAGTTCTTCTGCTATCATTCTCACTGTTAATCGCCTATCACAACTTCACTCACCCGGGCTGTGTTGTCTGTCCTCCGTCCGTGTTGTGGTTGGTCGTCCACTCCGGTGTTCGTCTTCCACATTGATTCTGCCCTCACAAAACATTTTGTGCCAGCGGAAGGCTTGTGCTCTTGACATTACCTCATTGCCGAACGCCTGCTGCAGTTTTCATCGAGTTTCACACAAAAAAAGATTATATACCGCTGCGCAATATTCCGCGAGTTCATTTTTCTGACGAGGAGCACACAGATAGACAACTTCACGAGCCAAGCAGCTACTACACACTGAGGCCTTTATAGAGTGGAAACAGACATAGGATCCCGCGGAAACTCCTCCCATAGAAAGTGGCGCTCTCACGGACCTAATACAGAACCAAACTGTGACGTGAATCCATCCCGTCGGCAATGGTTGCTATGGCAACCCCAACCCAGTGCTGGGGTGGTAAGGAGCAGCTGCTCCGCGCCATCCTTCCGTTGTCCCGCCACTCCCACGACCTTTGTCCTCAACTGCTGTCCCATTCTAAGCCAAGTGAGGCATCGGAAAGATGACAATAACGAAATATCCATAGATATTGAAGCCAAACGTGTAGATATCGAAACAGATGACAATGGAATACAAATCAGAATTGAACGTAAAGCTATATTGCAAAGAAAACAATGACAAAGTATGCGTGAATGAAATGTGCAACATAATCACGTAAAAACCTAAGTAATGGAATTTACAAAGGAAAAGCTAACGGACAGTGAGGAATAAGCAAGAATAATGCCACTTATTAGAATGCTACAGGAAACTGGAAGATGCGAACCAAAAAGAATCTGGAAAAGGATAGGTATATGCCGTATACGTCGTCTTCCACTCTGCAGGGAGGTCAAAGCTCAAACAGCTGAAATGGACAAAGTCATGTGGTTCGCGGTGATTCCTGGGAAGCCCAACTGTCAATCAACTGTAGTTCTATTTTAGGCCGCGGGTGCGCTGCAGATGATTTCATGACGTCATGAGTTTCAGCTTAATACAGGCAATGTCTTCCAAGGAGGTTAGAAGAAGAGGAGGTGAAGGGACCCGTTTTGAGTGAAGCCAAAACAGATCAGCTATTTCTGTCCTCTCTCTGAGGTGCTGGAGTCTGCGCTGCGGGAGTTCGGGAACGTGACGTCACTAACTGTGGCTTAAGCAGTTTTGCTTAGCGCATGCAAACCAAGGGTGGAAAGAAGGAATATTTCGGACTTCTTATTTCTTAACATTAGGCTTTTGGTTATATTTTAAACATGGTTACTTGCACATGGGCAGTAAGTAACCATGCGCACTATGCACTTCCGCTCAAAAAATCATTATTTTGTTAAATTTTTTAAAGAAATACCAACACATATTTTCCTGTTTTTTCTGGAAATTTTTTATTATGGGAATGAATATTTCAGCTTCAATTTTTTTCATGCCTGTATGGGTAGAGTAAGGGTCCGAAAAACCCGTTCAAAATCGCGATTTCCCCAAAGAGATATACAGGAGATTCGTAGGTTGGGCGCATTGGCGTAGTCAGCTGATAAAAAGTGGCGTCACGCCAGAAGCACAGGGAGAGGGACTGTTGCCACCTCCTCTTACTTCTAACTTCCTTGGTGTCTTTTCTATATTTCCTTCCTTTATGACTTCCAGGGTGTTGCCACTTAGACTACGGGTGGGGGAAGAACCAATGCCACGCATATGTGACGTACGAGGCTGCAGCGTTGCCACAGCGCGCGTGACAAAATCAGTCTCATTACTTAATTGTCAGACCTCGTGTATAGTATAAGCGGCTCTTAAGTAAATAAAGTAAAACATTTCTTTCGTTTCATTTCTTGAAAATTTTTTATCTGAAAGAATTCAAAGGGGCACAGTAGCAACTGTGCCGCAACCTACAACGTAGGGCTACGCCAACTGTCATTTGCTGAATACTTTAAGAACTAGTGAGACAGTGCCATGAAATAGTGACAGTTGACGTAGTTCTACGTTGTAGGTTCCTGAACAGTTGCTACTGTGCCTCTCTGATTTTTTATTTTATCTGGTCAAAAATACGAGTTCAGTAATTTCAAAATGTTTCAATTACAGTACCACTCTTAAACAAGCTGGTGAATGAGACGTTCATTTAACAAAGGTACTCATTGCAAATATCAATTTAAGGTACATGATATCATTTGGGTTTTACATTCTACCGATAACAGTCATCAAAATGGAGTAAAGTACTTTCTAACAAGCTTTAAAATTTGACTGAATTAGATACATACAAATTTGAGTCCCACTGTCCGCAGTGTAACTTTCTTCTTTCTTGCTAACAGAATACATTCGACTGTAAAAGTTATGTTGCTTTCCTTTGAAGCTTATTTGATTGTATGCTTATTATACTGTCTGTTTATGGTACTCAATCGTACCATTTTTATTAGTGAGCGCAGTGTGTTTGAAATGATACGAGGTGTGACAATTTTATTCCCGGAGCGGTCGCCCTTGTGGCGGTGCGGGCAGAATTACTTGCCTATGCGTGCTTGGACATGTTACAAGTAGTGCATGCGTTAACCGCAGACCAGTAGAGACATTCGTGAGTGAGCAGTTGCAAAAGCAATGCATGTCTGTGTGTGAAGTTTGACGGAAAAATGAGTGATATAAATTTAGGGTACCACATTAACATCAAAATCTGCGTGAAGATCGATAAAAGTGCTACTGAAACGTTAGAGCTATTGAAAGTAGCATATGGTGAGGATGCTACGAAAAAGTCAAGTGTCTTTGAGTGGTAAAAGAGCCGAAAAAAACACTCAGATCACGCTTGCTATTCAAGACCATGCTGATGTGCTCTTTGGATCACAAGGGAATAGTTCATCACGAATTCATTGACCAGCTGCAAAAGATCAACCAACAATGCTATTTTGAGTTGTTGAAAAGGTTACAGCATTCTGTTCGAAGGAAAAGAGCTGAACTGTGGCCTGACAATGACCCAAACCAGGATGCTCTCAGTGCTTGCAAATTCCTGGAAAAGAAATCAATTACTTAATTGGATCATCCACCCTATTCACTTGATTTAGCCATTTGTGGTTTCTGGCTCTTCCCAAAAATAAAACCTGCCGTGAAATGAAGATTTTGAGACATTTCTGGCATCTAGCGTAACGTGAAAAAGAACTCCAGAAACAAAGTTCCAGGTATGTTTCCAGCAATGGCAAAAGCATCAAACTAAATGCATTTCTTTGTAAGAGAATTTTTTCGAAGGTGACAGTAGCAGCTAGTGCACAGGTACGCGCACTTTGTTTCTACTGGTGCATTCCATTCAGCGAATTAAATTGTCTCACCTCGTACAATATACTGAATGGGATTAACCCTGAAACTTTCTTTAGGATTTTTTCTTGATTTAGTGTTTTCTCTTTCTCAGAAATTTATGAAAATTACCTATGTTTTACACCGAAGCGCCAAAAGTCATGGTATACGTACCTAGTATCATGTAGTACCTCCTCTAGCCCGGCGAAGTGCAGCAACAATACGTGGTATCGATTCCACTAATGCTCGGAAGACATCTAGAGAGATGTTGAGCTATGCTGTCTAAACAGCCGCCCATAGTTCCCTGGTATTTGTAGGTGCAGGATCTTGGGTGCGAATGGACCTTTCCACAATGTCCCACAAGTGCTCTATTGGGTTCATTTCGGGCGAACGTGGTGGCCACACCATCCGTCGGAACTGTCCAGAATGCTCCTCGAACTAATTTTGGACAACCTGGGCCCGATGGCAAGGTGCATTGTTCGCCTGGAAAATCCCATCGTTGTTGGGGTACATGAAGTCCATGAAGGGATGCAAATGGTCACCCAGCAGAGCAACAAAGCAATTACCGGTTAATGACGTATTTACGAGGACCAGAAGACACAAACTGTGCCATGTTAACACACCCAACACATGTACGGAACCACCACCAGCTTGCACATTGCCTTGTTGACAGCTTGGGTCCATGACCTCACGGAGTCTGCGCCACATCCGAACCCTACCGCCAGCTCGTAACAACTGGTAGCGGACACGCCACATATTGTCAGTCTTTCTGGGTCCAATTATCGTGTTCACGAGCCCAGGTGAGGCGCTGTTCCCGATGTCGTGGTGTTAGCAAAGACACACTGGTGGGTCTTCTGTTCCCATACCCCACGCTAAATTACGCTGCACTGACCTGATGGATATGTCTCTGGTACCTCCTGCATTGAATGTTATTTGAGCTAATATCGCTTGTCTGTTAGCATGGATAATCCTGGTCAGACGCCGCTGGTCTCGGTCATTCACCACCCATGGTCGGCAAATGCAATGTCCACGGTGGGTGGTAATGCCTTCCATGAGGTATTCTCGGTACACACGTGACACCCTGGATCGAGGAATGTTGAATGTTCGCACATCTTCGGAAATTGAATGCCCCATCCGCCTGGCTCCCATTACCATGCCTCGTTGAAACCCCGATAATTCACGTCGGCTTGTCATAATATTACTGGCGGTTGTTCAACCTGACTCACCAGATTACACTTCTCAACTGATAAAAATCGTGGCGTGCGTTGAAGCCTTTATACGACAGCAGCGCCAGTTAAAATTTGCATACTGCTGTCCTATGACTTTTGGCACTTCGGTGTATTTGTGGGATTGAAAACTCCCGTTCCATAATGCGATGCTACTTCCAAGAGTAGGAACATAATTCATTTCAACAAAGCATATCTCCTGCCTTGAGCTTCTAAAGAAAAGTAACTGTCCAAAAGGGAACTATTTAGTCATCTGAACAGAGGTATTGCATCGAATCTCACAGTAAATCTTAGTGCTTCACCAGATACGCAGAAGTTTTTCCAATCTCAAATGCCAACAGCTGTTTTTCTGCAGAATTTGGTCTCTCATCCTGGACCTGATGGCAGCCTTCCTTTTTTTTTTTTTTTTAATCTCGCTACTCTAATCTGTCCAGATGGATCTAGAGCAAACACCATTAAAACAAAAGCGGATGTTACAGCATGTATCATTCTCCTGAACTTTATTACAGATGACGCTTACAATTACTCAGTAAATAGCTATTCATCAAGATTTTGGCAGAGTTCCACTATCACATTGTTCCAACGCTTCAACTAGCCCTAGAGGCTAATGAATCCTGGAGTCCAGGTGTCAAATCTCTGATTATTTCTGAATACTTATTAACATAAGAACTCACGCTTCCTGTATATATCTAGTTACACCCATTATATCTGTATTGCGCAAAGCAAAGAAAGTGAAATTCAATATCAAACCATCGTCTTTATCTTGTCTGCCGCAAGCCCTTTGATCACAGTAATTACAATCATCATTTAAAGGGATGTCTAACTTATGTTATACTCACTGGAATTGTTTTCATGTAAACGCTGATCGCCTTTAGGTAGTGGCATTTGAGATTACAAATGCTTTTCACAAAGTTTGGAATCAAAGCTTAAAAACCTTTCACAATATTGCAACAATTCGATCGTCCTTTGTCAGTTGCTAACCTGATCTCTTTCGGATGGTGTACCTTTTCACAGGGCATATTCTGATGCTGTTTCTGGTATTGCAAATAGGTGTTTGAGATCATTTTAGTCACCTGCTTTCTGCACGTTGGTGCCATTTTGAAGAGTGAGCCATGTGTGTGTGTTTGACGATCATCAACAGCTTAAGGTGTTTGCCACTGGAATAACAGTATCCTTTTTTCTATAAGTTATGAAAGAGACTAACACAAATGAAACTTTGACAAAGTTTCATTATTAATACATTCAAAACTTTCTTCGGAAATTCACTCCGCTTATAAGACGTCAATGCTGAACGTATTATAAAGTACAAGTTTGTCAGCGCCGGTGATCGAACTTGGGTCCCCTAACTCCGGAGTAAGTCGCTCTCCCAAATGAGCTACACGGACGTATGCTCTCGCTGCTATCTGCGTCCTGCGGAACAGGCACGTCACAGTATTGAAAATAGTCACTTTTACAAAAACCGTAACTTTTTTCTTCTCTCATATGAGTAAAAAAAGTTTCTGTTACAGGAAATACTGGATTTCATGTAATTTTCTTACGTGGCCATTCCATCTGTTTTAAATCAGATCAAACAGCATTACAGCCCATTTAAAATTCTTAGGGTAAGAAAAATGTCACTAAATTTTGAGGTTTTTGTCAAAGATTTTAACGTCATTTTCTTGTCATATTTGTAATATTTTGGAAAATTTTATTTAGAACAGGTTTCTTCTAAGCAAATATTACGGAAAATAATTATCAAATTAACTCAAGGCGAAATGTAAAATTAATTCTTAAATCAAGACGAAATTAAAGGCGGGTGATAAAAGGAAAGAAGGAAAACACAGCTCCGCCCCCCGGGTGTCCACCCCTCAACTATTTTCAATCTATTTCTGGATGAAGGTCATCCCTAATCTCTTCCGCAGCTTTCTGTATTGATCCAGCCTTATCAATGTCACTCTGTTATGCATGCGAGTTTTATCCACTCATCACTCACGTGGTCTTCTGGATCTTTTCCTGTTACTTGGTGCCCACCCTAATATTTCAGTTGTCCTACGGCTGTCAGTTCTTCCATCAATTGCCAATTGAAGGTCTACTTTGATCACTATGTCATCCACTCTTGCCACTTGAAGGTGTACTTGCCACTTGAAGGTCTACTTTGATCACGATGTCATCCACTCTTATCATTTTAGTGATACATGAATTCCTTTCCCTGTCTTTCTGGGTTACACCAAACACGCATCTCTCTATGCCTCTCAGAGTTGCTTTCAGACACTGTATGACCTTAGTTAAGGTTCATGTCTGTGGTCCATAAGTAAGAACTGGAAGAATGCATTGATTGAACATTTTTCTTTTCAGACATAATAGTAAATTGCGCTTGAAAATTGTAGTTCCTTATACAATTAAACCTGTGAAGTTGGACACCTCCCTAAGTTGGACACAGTTCGGTGGAACCGAACAAACTCCAATGTTTTAACATGTATGTAATGCTCTCTAACTTGGACACCTCTCTATCTTGGAAGTTGGACACTAATTACATGCTAAGTTGGACAAGTCCCTTGAAATAGGCTTGTGCGTATTAAGCATGAAATATTTCACCTGCTCAATTATTGTGTGCACAAGCACTTAAGTGTATGCAAAGGCAGTTGGAAGGCCATTAGCCCTACCCCTTTTGACCTTCATTGTCTATCCCCAGGGATAATCCCTCAGTTGTAATCATTTCTAGGAACCTCTTAATCTACCCCCAGCTGTGGAGAGGATACTCTCAGGAACCTGGCAACTTCGCACACAATTTCTTTATTTTTTTTTTTATTGGAGGTTTAACGACCACCGTGAGCAACTCAATGGGCTATAAGCAGTCGCCCGTCCCTAGTTTAGGGTCACTGGTTCTCAGGAAGGGAGAGGAACAGTACCGTAAGACAAACACAACATCCATGCCTCATCGGGATTCGAACCAGGACCCCTTTCGGACGAATGATCAGAAGCCATCGCTTAGACCACTGCGTCACCGGGGCGGCTCGAACACATTTATTCCTGACAGTTAAACAAACTCTACTGACAGTACTTTTCGAAACAGTAGAAATGATTGCTGCATCAACTGGACTGTATCAATTCACTCTAAAATATACGTTCTCATTGTTATAGAAGTAAATGTGTGGCCGCCCCGGTGGCGCAGTGGTCTAAGCGATGACCTCTGATCATTCGTCTGAACGGGGTCCGGGTTCGAATCCCGGTGAGGCATGGATGTTGTGTTTGTCTCACGGCACTGGCCCTCTCCCTTCCCTGGAACCAGTGACCCTAAATTAGGGACGGGCGACTGCTTATAGCCTATCGAGTTGCTCATTCTGTTATTATTTTAGTCCATCTATTATTTTCCATTCTTGCTCTATGGCCAGCCCATTTCCACTTTAAATTGAGTATCTTTTCACTTATGTATAAAATTTTTTGTTCTGGATCTTATATCTGTATTTATCTTGAAGTCTTACATTTAGTAGCGATCTTTCCATTTTACGTTGTGTTTTTTGCAATTCGTCTAAGATGTTTTTTACGCTTTCCAACCGTAGGTTGAAGAAGCGTATAAGCTCCAGCTTTGTCCGTCCGTCTGTCCGCACGATAACTGGCGTAAAATGGTTCGATTTTCAATGAAATTTTAGTATGTGGTAGGGAACCAGTGGGGACGAACCCTATTGAAAATGGGTGAAGTGGGGTCAAAGTTCAGGACATAAGAGCGGGATGCATTCCATTGCCCTTATGCGTCATAATGTGCGTAAAATAGTTCGATTTCGATGAAATTTTAGTATGTGGTAGAGGACCACCTGGTGACGAACCCTATTGAAAATGGACGAAATGGGGTCAAAGATCAGGAAATAGGATTGGGATCCATTCCATCGCCTTATCCCATATTATTAAGGTGGATGTCAAGTAATTTTGCTTCCTATACTTCCAATGGAAAAACTTTTGTACCGTTTCCTTCACAATTAATGTGTTCCCAAGGATGAAAATTTGAACATCGATTAAAATAACTTCATATTATAACTTGGAATACTTAAATTTTCTAAAACATAACCATAATTATATTAAAAATCAATAATTTTCCTTTGGTGGTGTTGAAACCAGAAAAAAAATGGCGCGACTTGTATTTTGATGACGTCAGTAGACAAACAAATGTTGGATTGCATAATTATGGTTATGGTTTAGAAAATATTAAGTATTCCAAGTTATATAATGAAGCTATTTTTATCGATGTTCAAATTTTCATCCTTGTGAACGCATTAATTGTCCAAAAAAAAAAAAAAAGATGGCGCGACCTGTACTTTCATGACGTCAGTAGACAAACAAATGTTGAATTGCATAATTATGGTTATGTTTTAGAAAATATTAAGTATTCCAAGTTATAAAAGGAAGATATTTTAATCGATGTTCAAATTTTCATCCTTGGGAACGCATTAATTGGGAAGAAAATGTGTACATAAATTTTTCCATTCGAAGTACAGGAAGCAAAATTACTTGACGTTCACCTTAAAGGAGCAATTCTTGTATGTATGTAAATTTTTTTTTTTTTTTTTTTTTGGTTGGAGGTTTAACGACCACCGTGAGCAACTCAATGGGCTATAAGCAGTCGCCCGTCCCTAATTTAGGGTCACTGGTTCCAGGGAAGGGCGAGAGCCAGTGCCATAAGACAAACACAACATCCATGCCTCACCGGGATTCGAACCCGGACCCTCTTCGGACGAATGATCAGAGGCCGACGCCTTAGACCACTGCGCCACCGGGGCGGCAAAATTTTATTTCGAAAACGGCTCTAAGAATTTTGATGAAAGTCGTTAACCTACAGATTTCTGGTACTAGAAATCGATTTAGCTTGATCTCGACTTTAGGAAAATTCGTTTAGTGGGTTAAATACCCACCCCGAATTACCAAGTTTTTACTGTTATGGCGTCGTCCTATTAATGTTATCCATGCATAGAAATCTTACGACGTCATACTCTCGCAATTCAGATGTTGGCGCGCGGTCACGCCATCTCTGGCTCATTACGTCACACGTTGTGTGTGGATCTTATTATAGTTTTATGACGTCACACTTTTGCGAACAGATGGTCACGATTCCCATCTGCCTCATTACGTCACGCGTTGTGTGCGTATGTTCGTCCGCACGATAACTCGCGTAAAAATCGCTCTATTTCGATGACATTTTAGTATGGTATGTGGTAGGGGAACACCTGGGAAAAAACTCTATTGAAAGTGAACGAAATGGGGTAAAAGGTCAGGACATAGGAGCGGAATCCATTCCACTGCTCTTATGCGTCATAACTAACGTAAAAAAGGTTCGATTTAGATGAAATTTTAGTATGTCGTAGGGGACCACCTGGGGACAACCCCTAATGAACATGGGTGAAATGGGTTTAAAGGTCAGGACATAGGAACGGAATCACTTCCATCGCCATTATGCGTCATAACTTACGTAAAAATGTTTCGATTTTTTTTTTTTTTTTGATTGGAGGTTTAACGACCGCCGTGAGCAACTCAATGGGCTATAAGCAGTCGCCCGTCCCTAATTTAGGGTCACTGGTTCCAGGGAAGGGAGAGAGCCAGTGCCGTAAGACACACACAACATCCATGCCTGACCGGGATTCGAACCCGGACCCCTTACGGACGAATGATCAGAGGCCAACGCCTTAGACCACTGCGCCACCGGGGCGGCTGTTTGTTTCGATTTGGATGAAATGTTAGTATGTTGTAGGGAATTGCTGGGGACGAATCGTATTGAAAATGGGCGAAATGGGGTCAAAGGTTAGGACACAGAAGCGGGATCTATTCCATAGCCCTTATGCATCATAACTTACGTAAAATTGCCTCGATTGTGACAAAACGTTATCATGCTATTTCGGAGGTATAGTAAACCAGTTCTGTTGAATATCATCGAAATGGGATCAAAGGTCAGGGCACAGGAGCGAGATTTATTCCACAGCCATTATCCTCATAACTTGAGTAATGATTTCTAGTATGTTGGAAAGCGTATCATAATCAATGCATTGCATGATTTTACTAACTTGTTCTTGATAGGCTAGGTTTCAGCGCCATATGTCATAATGGGTATCATACATTGATTGAAAAGTTCTGCTTGCTCTGTTTTCCTGCTTTATTTTACAACATAGAATCTTCTTGAACTTCCCAAAAGCTGCCCATCTCATTTTTATTCCTTTTGTTTTATATTCGCTTTAAGTTTATCATGGAATCAGATCAGATCAAATGTAGAGGATTTTAAGAAGGGAGTATCTGACACCAGGTCTTAAACAACCCTCAGAAATATGAAGCTAAAAGATTTGAGCTACAGTGCCTGATAGGAAAGTGACACAGAAACGAGGTAGAAAGAGGGAAGAAGACGCCCTTATTCACAACCGGGGGGGGGGGGCAGTGCCCGGGGTCAGACGGCTTAACGTGCCCCCGATGCACGGCGGATATTCAGTTGTTCGAGCGTTCATACCTGCCTGGAATCGAACCTGGAGTTCTTTCGTGGCAGTCACGAACGTTTACCACTAGGCCATCCGCGGTCCAATTTCATGGAATCATGTTACATATATAAGTGTTGCCTAATTCTTAATAACTTTTGAAATTTTGAAGTGATTCTAATGAAACTGCACTGACATATACTATGATATGTTACCGATGTGGGAACAAATTTGCTCCAGAATTGGAAATAAAGATCATGAATGAAAGAGAAAATCAGTGAGCGGTAATTGAATTCCTGGAAAATTAGGAATGTGAGGCTCCAGATATTCACAGAAGACTCCTGGCGGTGTATGGAGCTGCCACAGTCGATATCAGTAATGTCTGAAGATGGATGAAGAGGTTTTGAAAGGGAGAAAGTTCAGTGTCGGACAAACAACGGAGTGGAAGACCCGCAACTGCAGTGACATATGCCAACAGGCAACGAGTGAAAAGACCTCATCACAACTGATCGTCGTGTCACCATCCAGGAGTTGTGTGATGCAATTCATTGTGGTCATAGTGCTATGGAAACATTAATTAGGAATCTGGGTTACAGAAAAAAATCTTCAAAGTGGATCCCAAGAAACCTAACCAGTGAACAATGTGAGAAAAGGGTGGACATGTGCCAGAACCTCTTGGTCTGTTATGAGAGGGAGGGTAAGGTGTTTTCTGGAATGTTGTGACGGGGGATGAAACCTGGGTGTTCTTTCAACACCCAGAAACAAAACGTGCGTCAATGGAATGGCACAGCAAATCTTAACTTTGACAGAAAAAGGTGAAATCAACTCGTTCCGCAAGGAAAGTGATGGTGACAATTTTCTGGGACAAACGTGGTGTCATTTTCACTGATTTCCTTCAACGGGGTGTAACAATAAACAGTGCTCACTATGTGCTCTGTTTATTGTTACACCCCGTAACAATAAACAGTGCACATAAGAAGAAAAAGACGAGACATTCCACTTCGTAGTGTTTTTTAACACCATGATAACGCACGCCACCACACCGCAATGTAGACTTCACAGGCTATTGCCAAAATGGGGTGGACGGCTATGCCCCAACACCCCTACAGTCCTGATTTGGCTCCCTCAGACATTTTCTTGTTTGCCCCTTTGAAAAACATCGTTCGTGGAGAACGTTTCAACTATGTGACAGACGTTAAACAGGCTGTGAACTCAAGGGTGAAACGACAGACTCAGTAATTTTTCTAAAATGGATTTTACCAATGGGTTCAAAGATGTCGGAAATGTATAGAAAGTGACGGACAAAACTTTGAATAGGCTAGGATTATTAATAATATGTCTCAGTATTTTGCCGCCAAGTTTCACAATTTTGATGCTACAAATTAAAATCGAATGAGGGACGAGACATTACTTTCAGGATGCTATTTGTATATATAGCAAGAATTACATTGTACGCCCATTGCTTCTTTACGCTACATTGCTCTGTGATTTTGTAATAGTAATTACAGTATTTAATTTAAACTATCTGTTTTCTACATGTTATGGAGTCATTACTGAGAAAAAAATTCATGATACCGTACAGTATATGTTAGACACCTTCCTAAGATGGACACGCTTAGGGGGAACTGCGGGTGTCCAACTTACACAAGTTTTACTGTAAATGCTTTCCAGCTCAATTCTATGCGTCTGTTCATTTCCTCTTCGGTATGTCTCTCGTTTGATATGTTTTGCCTAAAGTAGATGATTTAGACGTCAGTTAATTCCAGATTTGCCCCATCCACCTGTAAAACTTCAGTTCTTGTAATATCACTGAACAACCGTTTTTTTTTTGTTTTCTGGTGCCCTCATCATGAATAAACTGATATTCAAACTAAGTTTACACTAAGAATTTTTTTTTTATTGGAGGTTTAACGACCACCGTGAGCAACTCAATGGGCTATAAGCAGTCACCCGTCCCTAATTTAGGGTCACTGGTTCCAGGGAAGGGAGAGAGCCAGTGCCGTAAGACAAACGCAACATCCATGCCTCACCGGGATTCGAACCCGGACCCCGTTCGTACGAATGATCACAGGCCATCGCCTAGACCACTGCGCCACCGGGGCGGCGTTTTGTTTTCTGGTGCCCTCATCATGAATAAACTGATATTCAAACTAAGTTTACACTAAGAATTTTTTTTTTTTTGATTGGAGGTTTAACGACCACCGTGAGCAACTCAATGGGCAGTCGCCCGTCCCTAATTTAGGGTCACTGGTTCCAGGGAAGGGAGAGAGCCAGTGCCGTAAGACAAACACAACATCCATGCCTGACCGGCCGCCCCGGTGGCGCAGTGGTCTAAGGCGCTGGCTTCTGATCATTCGTCCGTCTGGGGTCCGGGTTCGAATCCCGGTGAGGCATGGATGTTGTGTTTGTCTTACGGCACTGGCTCTCTCCCTTCCCTGGAACCAGTGACCCTAAATTAGGGACGGGCGACTGCTTATAGCCCATTGAGTTGCTCACGGTGGTCGTTAAACCTCCAATCAAAAAAAAAAAAAAAAATGCCTGACCGGGATTCGAACCCGGACCCCGTTCGTACGAATGATCACAGCCCATCGCCTAGACCACTGCGCCACCGGGGCGGCGTTTTGTTTTCTGGTGCCCTCATTATGAATAAACTGATATTCAAACTAAGTTTACACTAAGAATTTTTTTTTTTTTTTTGATTGGAGGTTTAACGACCACCGTGAGCAACTCAATGGGCTATAAGCAATCGCCCGTCCCTAATTTAGGGTCACTGGTTCCAGGGAAAGGGAGAGAGCCAGTGCCGTAAGACAAACACAACATCCATGCCTCACCGGGATTCGAACCCGGACCCCGTTCGTACGAATGATCACAGGCCATCGCCTAGACCACTGCGCCACCGGGGCGGCGTTTTGTTTTCTGGTGCCCTCATCATGAATAAACTGATATTCAAACTAAGTTTACACTAAGAATTTTTTTTTTTTTTGATTGGAGGTTTAACGACCACCGTGAGCAACTCAATGGGCTATAAGCAGTCGCCCGTCCCTAATTTAGGGTCACTGGTTCCAGGGAAGGGAGAGAGCCAGTGCCGTAAGACAAACACAACATCCATGCCTGACCGGCCGCCCCGGTGGCGCAGTGGTCTAAGGCGCTGGCTTCTGATCATTCGTCCGTCTGGGGTCCGGGTTCGAATCCCGGTGAGGCATGGATGTTGTGTTTGTCTTACGGCACTGGCTCTCTCCCTTCCCTGGAACCAGTGACCCTAAATTAGGGACGGGCGACTGCTTATAGCCCATTGAGTTGCTCACGGTGGTCGTTAAACCTCCAATCAAAAAAAAAAAAAAAAAAAAAATGCCTGACCGGGATTCGAACCCGGACCCCGTTCGTACGAATGATCACAGCCCATCGCCTAGACCACTGCGCCACCGGGGCGGCGTTTTGTTTTCTGGTGCCCTCATCATGAATAAACTGATATTCAAACTAAGTTTACACTAAGAATTTTTTTTTTTTTTTTTGATTGGAGGTTTAACGACCACCGTGAGCAACTCAATGGGCTATAAGCAATCGCCCGTCCCTAATTTAGGGTCACTGGTTCCAGGGAAGGGAGAGAGCCAGTGCCGTAAGACAAACACAACATCCATGCCTCACCGGGATTCGAACCCGGACCCCGTTCGTACGAATGATCACAGGCCATCGCCTAGACCACTGCGCCACCGGGGCGGCGTTTTGTTTTCTGGTGCCCTCATCATGAATAAACTGATATTCAAACTAAGTTTACACTAAGAATTTTTTTTTTGATTGGAGGTTTAACGACCACCGTGAGCAACTCAATGGGCTATAAGCAGTCGCCCGTCCCTAATTTAGGGTCACTGGTTCCAGGGAAGGGAGAGAGCCAGTGCCGTAAGACAAACACAACATCCATGCCTGACCGGCCGCCCCGGTGGCGCAGTGGTCTAAGGCGCTGGCTTCTGATCATTCGTCCGTCTGGGGTCCGGGTTCGAATCCCGGTGAGGCATGGATGTTGTGTTTGTCTTACGGCACTGGCTCTCTCCCTTCCCTGGAACCAGTGACCCTAAATTAGGGACGGGCGACTGCTTATAGCCCATTGAGTTGCTCACGGTGGTCGTTAAACCTCCAATCAAAAAAAAAAAAAAAAAAAATGCCTGACCGGGATTCGAACCCGGACCCCGTTCGTACGAATGATCACAGCCCATCGCCTAGACCACTGCGCCACCGGGGCGGCATTTTGTTTTCTGGCGCCCTCATCATGAATAAACTGATATTCAAACTAAGTTTACACTAAGAATTTTTTTTTTTTTTTTTGATTGGAGGTTTAACGACCACCGTGAGCAACTCAATGGGCTATAAGCAATCGCCCGTCCCTAATTTAGGGTCACTGGTTCCAGGGAAGGGAGAGAGCCAGTGCCGTAAGACAAACGCAACATCCATGCCTCACCGGGATTCGAACCCGGACCCCGTTCGTACGAATGATCACAGGCCATCGCCTAGACCACTGCGCCACCGGGGCGGCGTTTTGTTTTCTGGTGCCCTCATCATGAATAAACTGATATTCAAACTAAGTTTACACTAAGAATTTTTTTTTTGATTGGAGGTTTAACGACCACCGTGAGCAACTCAATGGGCTATAAGCAGTCGCCTGTCCCTAATTTAGGGTTACTGGTTCCAGGGAAGGGAGAGACCCAGTGCCGTAAGACAAACACAACATCCATGCCTGACCGGCCGCCCCGGTGGCGCAGTGGTCTAAGACGCTGGCTTCTGATCATTCGTCCGTCTGGGGTCCGGGTTCGAATCCCGGTGAGGCATGGATGTTGTGTTTGTCTTACGGCACTGGCTCTCTCCCTTCCCTGGAACCAGTGACCCTAAATTAGGGACGGGCGACTGCTTATAGCCCATTGAGTTGCTCACGGTGGTCGTTAAACCTCCAATCCAAAAAAAAAAAAAAAAAATGCCTGACAGGGATTCGAACCCGGACCCCGTTCGTACGAATGATCACAGGCCATCGCCTAGACCACTGCGCCACCGGGGCGGCGTTTTGTTTTCTAGTGCCCTCATCATGAATAAACTGATATTCAAACTCAGTTTACACTAAGAATTTTTTTTTTTTTTTGATTGGAGGTTTAACGACCACCGTGAGCAACTCAATGGGCTATAAGCAATCGCCCGTCCCTAATTTAGGGTCACTGGTTCCAGGAAAGGGAGAGAGCCAGTGCCGTAAGACAAGCACAACATCCATGCCTCACCGGGATTCGAACCCGGACCCCGTTCGGACAAATGATCAGAGGCCATCGCTTAGACCACTGCGCCACCGGGGCGGCACACTAAGAATTAAATAATACGTTCAGTATGGTACTGATATTAAGATTTCAGTCTATATAAGGCTAATGTGTGTAGTCATAATGAGATAGCGAAACAAACTATTTTTTTTTAAACTCAAGAGCGACCTCCCCATTAAATTCAGCAGTTCGTTATTTTGAGTGTCGGGTGCCTTGTATATTTCATAGTTTCCGTTTACATAGCTTGTCCCCAAACAACTGAGAATGTTTTCATACAAAATGTGCGACACTGAGTTTGACCTCCGCATGAGTCTTGAAAAATAACGGTAGTCCTTGTAGTAACCATAGCAGCCAAACAACTGTTTACAACGCATTCGTCGTCGTTAGTGCGTAGTTTAATAAGCGTTGTTTCGTGAACCCCTAACAAGTGTTTTCGCGCTGTGCTTTTTCGAAAAATGGATGTGAAGGAGGAACAGAAATGCGCCATGAAATTTTGCTGTCGACTGAAGAAGTCTGTTGGAGAGGCTTTCCGTCTTATGCTTATAAAGTGAATGTCTAGGAAAGTCAACAATTTCCAGATGACATAAAGAATTTATGGATGGTCTTGAGTCAACGGCTTTAATCACGCATGGAGGAAGACCTTCAACGAGTGTTACAGAGGTAAATATAAATACAATAAGTGTTATTATACGGAAAGACAGACACCTATGAATTATAGATATCGAAGATATGGTTCACATTTCAAAATCGTCAATTCACAGAATTTTAATCGAGCATTTGGGCATGAAACGAGTTTTTTCGACTTCGGTTCCCCATTTCTTTTCTTGTACCGCCCAATGCAGGGCTCCACATGGCCAGTTCTGTCGTTCCTTATTTGGAGAAAATTAATATTAAGTTGATGCCCCAACCTACATATAAGTCCAGACTTGTCACCATGTGACTTCTGGTTGTTACCCGTTTTAGAAAAGACATTACGGGGACGACAATTTGAGACTGATCAACAACTTATTACAGCTGCGCAGGGGTGCTTCAATAGCATTTCAGAAGAATAATTCCAGAAGACCAAAGTGAAAATCCGCCAGATACGTTGCGTCGGTGAATAAACAAAGACATTGCTCTTTCCACGTTTTAGCAACCGAAAAATTGTTATTCGTTCACCGCTGGGGAATCGAATTCCAGATCTCTCGATATCTAGCCGAGCGCGTTAGCCTTACACCACGGTGTGGCCAACAATCCACGGCGCTATGTGTGTTTTTCTCTCAGCTTCTGACATTATAAATCCGTAAGATAGGCTCAGCTACTGAGACGTCTCCATCTTGTGGGCATTAACGGCACATAATTTTGCATTAATTATAGCAGTTAAATCCAAAGGGCGAGATCCAAAGTTAAAATCTTCATCTCGCCCTTTGGATTAAACTGCTGTAATTAATATATAGCCAGTGCCGTTAATGCCCACCAGATGGAGACGTCTCAGTAGCTGAGCCCATCTTACGGATTAATGATGTCAGAAGCTGACAGAAATACACACATAGCGCCCTGGATTGTTGGCCACACCGTGGTGTAAGGCTAACGCGCTCGGCTAGATATTGAGAGATCTGGGATTCGATTCCCCAGCGGTGACAGAATAACAATTTTTCGGTTGCTGTGTGTTGGTAAAACGTGGAAAGAGCGATGTCTTTGTTTCTTTCAGAAGACATTCAAAAAGTGGGTGGAACGTTAGGACACCTATACTCGATGCAATGGAGAGCATTTCGAAAAAGATGACCACTTCTTTGGGTAAGAATTTTTTTTTTTATAAAAACATTCTGTTGTTTTGAGACAACTTTTGTATATGTTTATTTTCCCATCTGTTCTGGTGTACAAGAGAGTAAGAGATGAAAATAATATTTTGATGACAATCTGCGATTCTGAGAGGCTCGAAATAAAAGCTCTCTGTTTCTTCTTTTTGCGTCGTCACGCTATTATGTTCTGAACAGCCTTTTGTCTGCTCGCCGGAGTAGAGAGATAATTGCGGTACATAACACAAACCCAATGCTAGGATCTTTTATCTTGTCTTAAAACAGCAACAATGAATAAACAGGCTTTTTCTTTTTAATCCTGAAGGTCCTACACATTGCAAACAGCAGAAACGCAGACTTATTAAGCCGTAGTAGCACCCGGACGTTTGAAATCGACTGACTCATTAAAAATGACGAATACTGCGTCATTTGGCCTCTTCACTCGTAGCGCTTTACGAAGCAGTTTGCGTAAGCACAATTAACTCCGAAATGTTTAACCTCGCAGAACATAATTGAATTGAACAGCTGCTCACAATTTGCAGAAACATGTAATGAGTGGACTGAGCATGCCCTGTATACTTACGCACATTACCTTGTCACTTTTAGAGTTGGAAACGGGTCAAAAATTTTGGGCCCGGACTTCACATAATTGGACCGGACCCGGATCTGTAACTGACCCGGACCCGACACGCAAAAATCTGCTTTGAACTGTAATGTATATACAGAAAAAGTCTCTCCCCAGTGGGTATCTTAAGTTATATCGAAACCAAACAAATGATTTTGCAATAGTAATTACAAATTCATTTTGCTGTTTTATAGGAACGTATAATTTACTCAATTAGAGAGGAAGGATTGAAACTGCCATCCTTTAATTTCAATACAAAACCTAACTGTTTTACACATTGTTTTCAAACACATCTGCGAGAGTCAAAGTCCCTCTGTAGTAATAATAATGCTGTTCCATCTAATTTTGATGGCGATACAGCCAAATGTTTTGAATTAAGCAACTTATATGTTTAATTTCATCTTGCTGTTTTCTTGATAACATATCAAGCTTCAGAATATGTTTCACGGCAACACCAATTTTGCCAAGTTTATGATGAGTTGAAAGTTTCCAAAATGTGGATGTTGTTTTCATCGTTTCCCCTCAGAAGGAAGATTCTTCCTTCATATTGGATGACAAATGATTTTTCAGTCCGCGGGCACCAGTATCGAGCACAAAATTCCACAGCGTGCATTTTTCTTCGAAAAAAATAAATATTTTTTTTTTGCTTTCTAAAATAAAACGGCAATAAAACCGGGTCAAAAACGGCAATAAAACCGGGTCAAAAACGGAAATAAAACCGGGTCAAAAACGGAAATAAAACCGGGTCAAAAACGGAAATAAAACCGGGTCAAAAACGGGTCAGGAACGCCTCGACTCGACCCGTTTGACCCTCCAGAAATTGTCGACCCGTTGACCCGTTTCCATATCTGGTCGCTTTATTGGGAACTTCCTGGCATCATCCACATCGGCAGAAATATCCACATGTAGGGCTAGGTTTTAAATAACATTTTCACGAATGTGCTCAACTCAAGCTGAACTTGATAACACCGATTTAAGGAATCGAAAAATGGTGTCAGCTACTTATTAAATTTTAGAGATATGAAAATCTCAGTATTTTTAGATCTAGTTCCACTAAGGATTTTTCACCTAATTTTGAGTAAAATTTAAAATATTGTCCACTGACGATATACGAGTACATGTACTGGATTCGTCTAGAACAGTGTTTCTCAAACTTTGGTCGTTTATGGACCACTTTAAGCATTCCTTTACTTATCACTGACCAGGGGAGTGGAGGACCTTCCTTGGAAGAAAATTGAAAAATATATTGCTTGAAACTAAGGTTGCCAACTCTGGTTAGTAATATTAGGCCCTACAGGGCAACCCTCATCGGCCGGTGAGTGATAGTCCCCCCCCTCCCCCTCCAAGGAAACACACAATCAAAGTAACCCCCGATTTATGCGATTTTTAGGCTGGTTTATAAGATATGAGCTCCGGCAGGATTGACTCTCCCTCCCCCTTGAAATGTAACTTTTAGTTTATTTTAGCTACTTTTAGTAAATTTTAAGCTCAGCTTTAGGCAGAAAGTTACCAAAATATCCGAGGTGCTTAAAATACAGATCTGCTGCAAACCATATCTGAAACAACATAATTTTTAGAGTACTTATATATATATATATATATATATATATATTTTTTTTTTTATTGGAGGTTTAACGACCACCGTAAGCAACACAATGGGCTAGTAGTCGGCCGTCCCTAATTTAAGGTAACTGGTTCCAGGGAAGGGAGAGAGCCAGTGCCGTAAGACAAACACAACATCCATGCCTCACCGGGATTCGAACCCAGACCCCTTTCGGACGAATGATCAGAGGCCATCGCTTAGACCACTGCGCTACCGGAGCGGCTATCTATATTTGATAAAGAGAGAGTTTTGAGTTATGATTTCATGCTGTCAGTTTTATAACGAAAAGGAGACCATTCGCTTAATTAAATTAATTGGCAATGGGCGTTGCCAGATGAGTTTTCTATGGGTTCAAACCCTCCCCGAAACGCCAAAAAGTAAGGTTTATAGTTAGTAATATTAACGGGAAATTACTTAAATCTTCCCCGAGAATCGCACCCTCCTGAACCTAAATTCTATTTACGTCCATGAGCCACAGCCAAAAAAATTTCTCCGTAAAATTAAATTTACATCATGTGCAAAACGTTATATGGAGAATTATACGTTTTCTCTTTTGATTTTAATACTTTTCTGAAAGTCCAAGTATAAAGATTCAGCAATTAATAGCAAAAATAACAACTGCAATAGTAATCATAGCATCAGTGAGAGGGTTACCAAAAAATCTATTAAATCTTTTAAATCGATTAGATGTGAATGTATATCTGGCTGGATGACCGATAGTTTGAGTCAGAGTAGATTTCACATCTAATCGATTTTTTTTCTTGCTAATAATTTCAACTACATTCAAAAATCCAAACTCACTGTTGTAAGTCGTCGGAAACGATAATAAATGTTTAATGTATCTATTTGATAGTTCTGGATATTTGTGTTGATCATGCACCCCGAAATTTAGGAGGAATTTTTAACTAAAGATAACTTTCAGCGGCTCAGTCAGATGCCAAGCCGACTAGCATATCGTACGCATAAGCTGGGAGGTTGAATGTTTCAACTAGGGAGAGTGCGGCCAATAGATTTCAATTCATTCAGTTAAAATGAATTTCAGCCAAGTATATTCAAAAATAACTATTCTGAAAGTAAAAGTTCATCCAAAATTGCTTCCTCTAGTAAGTCCGCAAGCCATTTTGGTAAACTTAAAATTATTTCGGCTTTTCAAAACCAAATACAAAAAAATCGACGTGAAACTTATGTATTGTTATATTAAATCTGTGTGAAGTATACGAAAGGAGATCCGTGGAAGGTTTTAGCATAAAATAAATTGAAAAATATGGTAAAATTGGTATTTATAAAAATATTCCAGAGTGTATTTTTGCTTTTTAACTATGGAATTGTTACTAGAAAAATGATATAAAATGAAGTTAAAAATAAAATCTTATTTCAGTCTTTTTTTTTTCTCCTTTTTCTCTAGGACATGCAAATGGGATAAAAGCTAAAGTTCCTCAGAAGAAACCTGCTCTTGAAATTGAAATGTATGACGCTCCTCCAGGAACAGAAAAACACCATATCGTAAAACTCGAAGATTTGGAAAATTATTTTCAAGCAGCTGAACAGTCTGGGGGCTTTAAAGAGCAATACCAGGTCTGGAAAGACTTTTTTTAATCCTATTTCATCTCAACCAATGCTCACTATCATTCGAAACAACTTCCACTGTTAGTGTTTTTTCTACGGTTCTCTGAAATGTTATTATTCAAGATTCGTGATGAAATTTTAATCTCCATAAGAAAAAACCTTGCAGTTCCATCATGAAATTGTTGAACTTTTTCTGCCTCTTTTTCTGTTTGTTTGTTTGTTTGTACTTCATCTTTTTACAATATCACGAAAAAATTACATGGAAACGTTAGCAGAAATCAACCGATGTAATTCTTGATTATTCGAGTGAGAACGCACTGGTGTTTTGTTCTGGGTTTTTGTTCCCATTCTTCCACGAAGGCAGTAACCCTAAATTATTGATAAGCAGTTTCTTTTGGCGTTTTGTGAAAATTAAGTAACAGGAAAAACACACAAAAAATGGGAAAATAACGCTAGGAAGCCAGACAGTTCTTTGTTTCAACCAGAACAACTACTATGTAGAGAGATTTGTTGTTGATGGCCGAACTTCAGACAGCTCGGGAGTGTTATGTAGTAATTTCGAAATTCCTGGCAATATGTATTTTTGGCAAAAGTGACTGATGACTACAGTCTGGATTATATACAATTGCATATGCAAATATGCCTACTTTAGCCATTTTTGACGTTAATACATATAAATGCATAGAAAACACGCAAATTACTCCTAAAATGCATATTTCAAGCAAAATGTTTTTATACTTTATTTGATGTTTTGACTAATGCTTTCTCAACACGTTTACTTAAAAAAAAAATAAAAAGAAACAGCAATAGTCCAAACTCAGAACTTCTAAGCTCGACAGTAGATCGAGGAATCGGCAATCTTCTGAATGTAAGCGAATGAAAAAGTAATGAAGTACCTTCCTCCACACGTGGCAGCTAGAAACTCTACATCAGAAATGTCCTCTACCAGTCTCCAATGCGAAGTTTGAAGTACTTCGATGCTTGACCACCTGGCTGAAACTTCCTTCCAATTAGCACAAAAGCTAAGCCGAAATTCACATGAAGGTGCGCACAAAAACAGCATGCGACAGTTAGTTTTGTAAACAGTTTTTCAAACCTAACGATCTTGTCATACCAAATGTTCTGAGAACAGTTTTCAGTTCCTGAACGTGTTTGAGTGCGTTTAGGAATTACGGCTTAGCTTGATTTGACATTAAAGTCGACTGGATGTTAGTGATATTGAGTGCATGATGCTGATTTGGGTACTATATAACGAAGTAAATTTCTCCGTCATTTTTGGTCCACGCCGGGGATCGAACCCGAGTCCACTTATTCCGGAACAAGTCGCTCTACCAACTGAGCTACGCAGACGTTCGTTCTTGCTGCTATCTGCCTTTATGTCGTGTGCGTCCTGCGGGGCAGGTTCGTCGCAACTGCTTTAAAAAACAAAGACTTGTTAAAACCATACTATTACTTTATTTTGCATCTTAACTAATCCTCACAAAACTAAATACAAAAAAAAAATCCTAAATGATTTTAGCATCGATGACATCGTTGTGAACTGCCACCACAAGTTCCAGAAGCGAAAGAGAAACACTATAAATACTGTCCAATAACGACTGTAGACGTAGAGAGAAATTTTCTACAATGAAAATAACTTTGAATGACAAACAAGAAAACCTGCCAATCACTTAGAACATCCTGTAGTTGTTTATTAAAATTATGAAACTGTAAAACTTAAGGAAATTTTTGTTTATTAATTGTATCGGTTATTCCTTAGTAGTTATTATATTTAAGAGTAATGCATTAATTTGTGTGTGATTCAATTCATATTCGAAAAGTTGTTTGAGTGTCAGGCATTTATGTCAGGATAAAAGTTATAAATGCATATTTTACACGTTTTAAGAGCATATTTCGTGTTTTTAAGTGTGTAGTTGCATGGATATTTTTTGTTTTGTTTTTTAGTGCATATAAGCGGGTAAATACTGATGATGTACTATTTAAAACTGCTTTTTGAGCTAGCAGTGCATTGTCGAACTGCGCGACGCTTTTTTAAAGTTAAAAATTTCTTTCTTGGTCGGATACTGTTGACTAAGAACTTTTGCGTCCATCCAGTTTCTTCTTCATGTAATGCAAATTTCTCCCAATGGGCATGAAGTTATACAAAGGTTTCGTCCGGGTCTCTGTTTCTAACAGCTAGATTTGAACAATTTCTTTTGCTTTGGAAGTCTTCAGCTATGAGAAAAATTTTACTTAGAAATGCTTCACTGATTTTAAAAATCCGTTGGAAACATTTTCTGTAACTCGTATTGTTAACTATGAAGAACGCTGCGATAATTATGTATACTTTAAATAATGCGTATTTTCCCGCTAAGAGTAAAAGGCATTTTCTTTTTCTCTGATTTTGGTTTTTCTAAAAATTGACATACACAATTTTTTTCGTGTGTCGGAAGAGATTGAAAAGATGTGCTCATGACTCCAGAGAATTCTGTGTATTTTTTTTTTCTGAATTCTGCACTTCCCAAAGCAGAATAAATTCTAACAGTTAATGAGCAGACCGTTTTGTAATCTGATTTTAATCGTCACACTCCAGTTGTTGCATTAATTAATGCAGTATTCGAAGCTGTTTGTGTGCATGTGATTTGGGTTTTATGCATTTGTACAGTATTTTGTATCTATATTCCTTAGACTGCTGTTATATTAAGATCCCATCAATGAAATTTTCCAATTGAATTTCAATCAAAGGCAAAATTTCATAAGCTAAAAAAATGTTTGTGGAAAAGCGAAATAGTTAGTTCTTTAGCTGATATTATTATTATTATTGCTTTGCATTTTCAAGAAACTTAACAGCAGTAGTTTTGTGCATAAAAAAGTAAATTGATTACTAAGAGTTCTGCGATATTTCATATGAAGACAAATTCCTGGGTTGCACTGCATTTGCATTCAGTTAGAAATCGTTCTAATGGCGTAAAAGCCATGTATGCTGGCAGTAGAGCTTTTGTACGATTGAATGGTGTTTTATCGAAATGGCTTTCTATTGATGCAGGAGTCAGACAAGGTTGTAATGTCACCTTGGCTGTTTAATATATTTACGTATGCATGCCTATGCGATGCCAAAATGGATAAAAGTGGTTTATGTCTTGGTAATATCCGTGTGTGCAGATTGCTGTATGCTGATTAGAGCTAAGTTGGGGGCCCGAGCGAACCAAAAAACTAGTTAACCTGTTCAACCATTAATAAAAAACATCTCCTTTTCCACACATCCACTCTCTCCTCCTCCTTCAATTAACAAATGTATTTCTTAAATCGGGAGTGGGGAAGGGGCCTCTATCTATTTTTACAGTGTAGCTGAACGATTTTCTTTGACCGTTCGTTTCCACCTGAAGTGCTTCGGGTGGCCAGGCATCCAAAACGATCGGGCGGTGCTGCAATTGTATGTTGCTCAAATAATGCTAATATTATCGCGCCATAATGCGCTACAATATGTACGTTGGTAAACAGAATTAGCAGAGAGCTACTGCGTGGAGATAGTATGCAGACGATAATTTACTTCCTATCAACTATCCAATATCTGTAGTTCTTGAAAAAGCTTTTTCTTCTTTGCAGAAGCACACTAATGCACGATCTATGGCATTTTCTGCCTAAGCCCGGAATAAATCGCCATCTCGAATGCCAGCTCCTCAACCAGAACCAGTTGCCGAAGAATTCCTTTTGCCAACTATAAAGTGTCTCATTTGCTAAATCATATAAAATCACATTTATATATAAAAAAAATTCTCTCGCTCTCCCTCTTTCTAAGAGCCTGAGCCCGAACCGCAGTAAATATTCTACAGCCCGAGCCCGATTCTGGCCCGAGCTCTGCTTCGGGCTCGGGTTCAGCCCATCTCAGCTCTGATGCTGATGACACAGTCCTGTTGACAGTGAGCAAAAGTGAGTTGCAGAGTACGTTGTCACATATGTACGAAGTTTGTATGAAATTTAAACCCAGTATAAATAAGAGAAAAACCAAAGTTATGGTTTTTGAGCGAGGAACTATTAGTACTGAATGTAAGATAAGTCTGAATGGCACAGATATTGACCATGTGAATCAGTTTGTATATTTAGGAAGTATGTTTGGCAGAGAGAACAAATTAGATGGCGAAATTAGTAGGAGACTGAATTTGTCTTTAGTAGTTATAGCTGCCTTAGGAGAATTTCACAGGAATAATGGTTTCTCAAGAGAGTCCTAAATGGCTGTGAATGAAAGTGTAATTATTCCTACTCTGATATATGGCAGTGAAACCTGCGGGTACTGCAGAAAAGATATAGGAGTCGTTTGTGTGCTAGGAAGATGCGTTACTTACGGGGGGTTTGGGATAAGACTCGCTCTGATCATGAGAGGAATGAAGATGTGCTGCAGATGTGTTAATGTGGGGCAAAATGTTGTTAGTAAGGTGAAGACTAATATTCTTAGGTGGCTTGGCCATGTTGAACGAATGAGTGATGATTTGCTGACTAAGAGAATTTTTTCAGCCCAAGTGGCAGGAAAGAAAGGTAGAGAAAGGCCAATGAAATCGTGGGAGGAACCGATTCAGGAATGCCTGCTTGAGAAAAAGATTGAGTATAAAAATACAAAAGGTCTTGTGTGCAGCGTGTGATGGATGTTAATGAAGCTCGAACAGTGTGCCGATATCGCTGTAAATGGTGACACTTGATACACAAACAGTAAGTAAATTCTATTTCGTTAAATGTTTACTTGGCAGATGGTCTTTCTTTGAGGAACTAGCCTCTGAATCCCAGATAACAGCTTAATGATATGTATGTAAAAATTGTTTCATGAAGAAAGACTGATTTCATTAAAAAATACGAGTAGATGTATCGAGGCAAAGAATAAAGCATTGAACTACAGATTTGTCTCTGTATGGCCAAACGTCTACGGCATCGGAGCGAAAGTTTAATGTACCTATAAAGTCCCGGGTGAACAAACACAATTTCTTTGCTTTTCTCGAGACAATATCCAAGTCTCAAAGATGTTACTGCTCTGCTTTTCTGATTCTATACTTCCCTTGCATCTAGTAACTCTAAATCATAAATTAGTGGCTTTACCGAGATTAGACCTTAATGAGGTTCCGAGAAAATATGCATAACGATTGACATGTTTTTGCTTTGTACAATTTCAGATGCTGAACATAAGCCAGCAGAAGCCATGGGAAGTAGGAAGTAAAGCCGAAAACGTATCGAAGAACAGATATGAATTTCTTCTTCCATGTAAGAATACTTTTGTATATAACAAAATATTACAAAGATTTCTGTTTCAAGTTGAATCAGTTTATTGGGCAAAGCATAAACACTTTAGTTAGAAAATTGAATGTACAAACTGCTATATCGGTGGACAAACATTTTTATCTAACGAGTGATGGCTTAAAAATGTATACTGTTTCCCAGTATAGTAATGGCTTCATTAAAAATGACGACAGCTGCGTACACAAGGCAAATCAAAGAAGTTTTAGCGATGTTTATGTGTTGTAACCGTGACAGTGAAATTATAACGAACATCAGAGAGAAATACATACTAGTTATAAAATCCACCATGGGCTGTGCCAATGACGACTGGAGGAAGGGCAGTAATATGCCATACAACTCAACATGTTGTCTATACTGTGATGTTTTGGCAGTATCAGATCATACAACTGAAGATCCTTACTCTCATTTGTGCTGCTTGGGCACTGTCAGGTCATTCAACTGAAGATCTTTCCCCATACTGTGCTGCTTGGGCAGTGTCAGGTCATTCAACTGAAGATCTTTCCCCATACTGTGCTGCTTGAGTAGTTCCATTTTATGTTACCTACATTATGATACATGCTTTGGATATGGGCTCAAGTAAACGATACTGTAACTCAAAAACCTTTTCGCTAGACTTGGAAAATAAACACTTGTAATTGAGGGAAGTCATGTCGAAGTATTGATTCGATGAACAAGCAGTGAGGTAGTATTTTTTTTTTAATTACAAGAAACGTTTCCTTTTTACATCGCAACACCTTAGCCGATTTTTATATATATATATTTCAGTGGTTTGTACATTCATCACTATATATACACAGTCATAGCAGCATATGACCACCTACCTAATAATGGAAATAACGACCCTTGGCCCGGATGACAGCGGCGAGACGGCGTGGCATGGACGCAATGAGGCCCTGGAAGGTTGCTCAAGGTACACGTGATCATTCGGACTCCAGCAAATTACGGAGGGCCTCCCCGGGGGCACAGTAGTCTAAGCGATGGCTTCTGGACCTCCGTGCTCTTTCAATTCATTCGAAGACCATTCATCCGAGGAGGGTCCGGGTTCTCCCGTTAGGCATGGATGTTGTGTTTGTCTTACGGTACTGGCTCTTTCCCTTCCCTGGAACCAATGGCCCTAAATTAGGGATGAGTGACTGTTTATAGCCCATTGAGTTGCTCACGCTGGTCGTTCAACCTTCAATCAAAAAAAGAAAAGAAAAAAGAAAGAGCACGAAAGTCCCGAAGATGACGTCGATGTGGGTCGGCACGTCGAACCCGTCGATCTAAATAGTTACAAAAGTGCTGCATGGGATCGTGGTCGGGCGATTTTGCCGGCCAAGGCAGAACGGAGACATGGCTGTGTGTTTCTCGAACCAGTCACGCACCCCTTAGCGACGTGACACGGCGCCTTATCCTGTTGGTAGACACCATCACCACCAGGGTTAACGTCCAACATGAAGGGATGCATGTGGTCAGCGAGGTTAAACAGGTAGCTATTGGGTTTCAGGGACCCATCCAATGGTACCAGCGGTCCCAGGTCATATCAGAGAAACATCCCCCCGACACACACACTGCCACCGCCGGCCTGTGCATGACCGACAAACGTGTTCGGTTGTTGGTTCTCGTGAGTCTGACGCTGTATTCGCCACCGCCCGTCACTTCTGTAGAGTAGAAACCTCGTTTCGTTGGAGTAGGCAACCTTTACCACTCTTCCACTGTCCAATGACTGTGGCCTCATGCGAACTGCAGGGACAATTGTCAATGGACCTGGGTTAACATGGGCGCCTTTATGCAGTGTACACTCTGGAGACCCATACCTAACATGGTTCACTCTACTGTTATCGGATACACGTACCAGAGTGCCCCAGCGTTCACTTGCGTGGTCAATTGCCGCACTGTTGGGCGTCGATTGCCCTTTACCAGTCGGTGGAGGCGACAAACTCCTCTGGGACTCCACAGTTATGACGTGGGGAGGTACTCGGTGAGTCAGCGGTCCATTCTGGGTAAACCATTACTACAGCACCTTGCGAACAGCCCACGAAGTCTGCTGTTTCTGAGATGCTTCCACCCTTGGCGCGGTAGCCGATGATCATTCCTTCCTGAACGTCCGTCAAATCACTACCTCTGTCCATTGTGTTCATGTAACGCACTGTGGCTCATCTGCCCTGGCCGGCCACATATATCTCCATGTGATCGACCTTGTCATGTGCTCTGTGATTCCAGGGGTGGTCATATTATTCTGATACGACCGTGAATATGTAAAGTGGCCTTTCATCACTCTGAATATATGTAGAAGCATTTCACCCACTATTGTACAGGGTAGTGTGAGAATGCTTTTGGAGCTAGAGGATCAGGAGCTAGCCGAATTGAAAATGTGAGTGCAAAATCTGAAATTCCACTTTTGTGGAAGACATCTTGAAAGTACGCTTTAAAAGACTTTTAGGCAAATGCCTTTTCTATGTAGGCCTCTCTGGGTGCCTCAGTGCAATAAGGATGATGACATATCACACACACACACACTGTGAATAATCATCAGAGTCGGCATGTGAATATTTACATCTTCTCTACTATTTCAAAATGTCCATGTACCATGCAGACAACAGCATGGTTTTCGTATATAGCAGCAGCAGGACCTTAATTTCAACAAGCATTATGGGAACGGTTGCATAAAAATTTAGATGGTAAAATCTAGGTTTCCTCGAGAAACAAACAGGAAAATGTTCTGAGAAAGAAAGTCGAAAACTATGTTTGAAGAACAAGATATTACTGTGCCACCTTACTATCGGCATTCTTCTTCAGCATCACTAACAGACTTGTCGCGTGTAAAGTCTAACTATTTCCTTACACTCTTAATGCGCTTATTTAATCTGCTAAAGCTATTGTATGCTTCAGTAGCTCCAGTGTCGCTTTACTCTCAGGTTTTTATTACAACTACTTAATTTTTACAGTTCCTTATTGTGTTTTCTTACAATGCCTTTAACCTTTTAAAATGAATGTATATCTGGTGTAATTCATAGTGCCACCGTCACAGCTCCTATTCATGAACGCTAGGAGCACGTCTTTACAAGCAGTGATTCGATCAAAGAAAATTCTTTGATTCCTTTGTTGTTTAAGCGAAGTTTTTGATTTAGATGAAAAAGGTTAAAAACGACTGGTATAATTTACTACCGCTGAAACGAGTGTGATAAGAGTTAGTTTTAATTCACTAAAATTTTCAAAATATGAAGTGTTTTTTTTACAACGCAAATAATTCAGTTTAGCTTTTAAAGTGATTGATTCATTTATAATAAAAACAATTAATTTAAAGTTTGGGCTTTTACTTTTGGATCGCAAATGATTTTTAAGGGTCTTAATTTTCTCTTTTGGTTTAGTTGCACAAAACAGTCCCCACAGTTTTACACAATCATAACTTCAAGTAATTCTTTTAACTGCATTTGAAGTTTTTGGGCTGCTGTAAAAGAAATGTTCGAAATGAGAGTGCCACTTGCAAACCCTGAAAGAAATAGAAAGCACCTACGCAGCTAGTCAAGGTTGTCCGTCTCTGTACCGACACACTTCTGCCATGGGATTAGAGGTTCGCATCCCACTGCGATAATACTCCGGAGATTGTGAGGCAAAGTCGGCGACAAAAGCCTGCAACCCAGCTTGGTTGGTTGGGAAGGTATTCTTCTCCAGGAAATGGTTCAAGTGCCGGAAAAGATAATTCATGGGAATAACACGTCTGAGGAACATGAAGGGAGGGACAGAGTTTCGTAGTCCACCTGATGGATTTGTTAGATTGTCCTTTGGAAAACACGAGGACAAGCGGGGTAATACTACAGAAAAAGGCCGTGCATGTTGATCAAAACTGAATGATTCGTAGGGAGCGTTTTATGCATCTGCTGGATTGCAGCGCTACAGCGATGCACATTGATGGACTCACCTGATAGAAGAAATTAATGATAGATCAAAGAACATATGACATTCGGCGCTTTCCGTGATGTTTTGCAGATGACATTGTATTGATTGAAGTATATCAAATGAAACTGGATCAAATGGTACAAGAACTGAATAGAGAGGGTAAAGAATACGGACTAAAGATGAACGTAGAAAAAACAAAAACAATGGTATTTAGCGCAAAAGAGATCAGGAAAAAGATTATGGAAGGCAAAGAACTTGAAAACGTGGAAAAATTCCCTTTGTATCGGAAACTGTATAACATGTGAGTTAAACAGCAGAAGAAGAATTTCAATTAGAATTGCAAAGGTTAAAAGCCATGGATAAAATTTGGAAGAGCAGAGCTATTAACCTCAAAACTAAGTAAGCATTCTCGAGACATACATCTTCAGCAGCATGCTATACGGATGCGAGACTTTAACACTGACAAAGGAATTAGAGAGGAGGATGCTTGCTTTTGAAAGAAAGTGCTATCGTAAAATCTTACAAATAAGATGGAACTAGAGGATAAGAAATGAAGTGTACAGAAGAATACAATTAAAAGAGACCCTGTTAAAAAAAATCACACAGAGAAAACCAAGGTTTACTAAAATGTGTACTCATACGGGCGCCTCTGTACCGGACTGCAACAAGAAACATTTCCTCTTATGCAGTACATAAACAGAAAATTTGGACCAGGAACTTGTAGCAGCAGAGACAAATTTACGTCTCTTAAGATGAGATGTTCCAGATTTTGAACTGTCATAGCTTAAAAATTTGTTGCACTTAATGCACTGAACAAGGATTTTTGGCTGAAGGATTTCTGCATTGGCAAGGAGTTCAAATTAAAAAGCGCTTGGACCTCACATTTCCCTGCGTAAATTATCTATTAGGATGTATTCTCCTGTAAAAGTTTTTTCGCGCTCAATTTTTCTGATTTCTTAAATTCCACGGTAAAAGAAATTAAATTCGTAACATGCAGACGCCTACTGAGGTTTGCTGTCGATAAATTTTCCGAGTGAAATGCCGCAGGATGGTAAATAAAATGCCCCTTCCCTCGAACTAGCAAAAGATAACACCACAAAAGTCAATTCCTATGAGGGATAGGAAAAGCAATCGATGTAGCGTCCTCATCCCGACACAATCTCACTGCAGACAATCCCCCTTACTCCAACTACACACAATAAACACAATCGCACGGGGTCGAATCGTTTTTTGTAAACAAGCTCCAAAATAAGTGTTTTTACCATCTTAAGACCCACAGATGGTAAAATTACTTTGAGTGCCTCTCGTCGCCTCTGTGATACGACGTCTTGGGCTATGTCATGGAAGTAAGTGAAGCCAGCAAAACAGTTAAACAGACCAGGAAATCGGGGAACACGACTTTTTTTCTTTCTTTGCCATTGCGATAAAAATAATGGATCTACTTGGTCTAGCCGGGCCCGTTTCTTTGTTCTCTAAACTAAAAAAAGCCCAGCCCGCGGGCCGGTACGAGCCGGGCTGACCTGTGCAGACCTCTACTCCTAAGCTCTTTTGTGCAATTTACCTATTTCAGTTCCCGTCTCATGCGCACTTTGGTCGTAAACACAGGGATCCCTGAAAAGAATTTGTTCAGTAAATGGAGACCAGTGGGTCGTTGCCAAATTCGTTTTTCGTTTTAACCCGCCGTAAGTGAACTATTTCATACTCTGAAAACAAAACTTGAAAAATTTCAGATGTTCATATCTCTAAGAAAATTAATGAATAAAGCGCTTATTCGTTTTACTTGGTAGCGAAATTAGTTATGCAATTTTTCTACTTGTCTCTATGAAGTGTACTTGTATTTCTAGATGTGAAACGGCTATGAATAAACATGATAAGCATTAATAATGATTGCGGGAATGTTGATCGCGTATGTTTCTTTATTTAATTCCAGATGATGAAAATCGAGTGATTCTAAGAAAACTGAAAAACGACCCTGACTCCGATTACATAAATGCCAGTTACATCGATGTAAGTCAACATTACGTTTTTCCTTAACTATTTGTAGATAAATATATGTATACGTTCTTATAAAATATGATCAAACATTTTATTTGAAAAGGAAGAGTAAGTTCATGAAACGTCCCATGAAAAATGTAAGTTCCTATGAAAATGAAACGTTCCATGAAAAACGTAAGTTCATGAAACGTCCCAGAAATCCAGTGGGAGACGCAACAAAGTCTCATGGCGTAGATCATGAGTTGACGCAGCAGCTTTCTTCGCGGACGACCATTGACGCCAGGACCTCCAAGGGGCACGTCTACAAATTGCGTTTGCAACATTAACCTAGGGGTTTGCAACATGCAACATTAACCTAGGGGTTTGCAACATGCAACATTAACCTTTTCCGTGACTCACTTATAAACGTGGAAAGAGCGAAGATCTTTGTTTGTTATTCCTGGTCCACGTTAAATGTCTGTATTAATTATTCATTCGCCTTCTTTTTTTTTTTTTTTTTTTTTTTGATTGGAGGTTTAACGACCACCGTGAGCAACTCAATGGGCTATAAGCAGTCGCCCGTCCCTAATTTAGGGTCACTGGTTCCAGGGAAGGGAGAGAGCCAGTGCCGTAAGACAAACACAACATCCATGCCCGACCTGGATTCGAACCCGGACCCCTTACGGACAAATGATCAGAAGCCAGCGCCTTAGACCACTGCGCCACCGGGGCGGCACATTCGCCTTCTAATTATTATTTCTTCAGCTGCTGCTTACCATCTTTGGTAAATCCCCAGCATTGTGCTTGGCTCGAAGAAGCAATCTGCCAAATTGGCTTGGCAGTTAGCATGTGTGAGTCTGGAGGAATTCAAGGCCGCTGTGGTGTAGCGGAAGCATATCCGGCGCGTAACTGGAAGGCCCTGGGTTCGACTCCCGGTGGCGGCCAATGAGAATTTTTCCGTGACTCACTTATAAACGTGGAAAGAGCGAAGATCTTTGTTTGTAAATAGTAACGCTGTACTAGTGATCCGTCAAGTTCCCGCGTTCAAATTGTTAAGCGTTCTATTTTTCAGTTTGCAGTTCCTACTCTAATAAATCGGATCACTAGTACAGCGTTACTATTTACTACTTAATTGGTGTACTGTTCCTCGTTATAAATTTGATCTTTGTTTGATTAACCTAGGAAACACAGCCAGGATTGGATCCAGTTTTCTCTTTTAAACATAGCACATATATGTTTAAGGCAACGTGTGTCATGAAATGCGTGCATGCTGTAGACTAAAGCAACTTGTTTCAAAGAGTTGTGCAGCAGGAAAACGAGTGATAGCCCAAATAGGAAAAGCAAGGGGGCAGTGGATGCAAGTCAGCTGACGCCAAGGCCTATCTCCCAAACTAAGGGTGATACAGCAATCTAAGGCCACTTGTTTTAAAGCTTTGGACAAATGCTATCTGATATACGTTGTCATAATGGACCCTGGGCTAATACCAAAAAAGTTATTAAATGTTTTAATCCTGACAGCAGGTAAAACAGTGAGGTAACTGGAGAAAAGAAACCTAAAGAAGGCTATCTCCAGAACTAACGGAGATACAGAAATGTAATACCACTTGTTTTAAAGCTTAGGACAAGTGCTATCTGAAATACATTGTCAGAATGGACCTTGGACTAATACCGAAAAATTATTAAATGTTATTACCCTGACAGCCGGTAAAACAGTGAGGTAACTGGAGAAAATAAAGCTACTTTTCAACGTAAGGTTTTCATAATCAGCACGCATGCATTTGATTTTACATGCTGCCTTCGGTATTAGTGTATATGGCACAATAGGTATTATACCTATTTATTCTATGTTTAAGAGAGAAAAATGGGTCTAATCCTGGCTGTGTTTCCTAGGTTACTGTTAAAAACACAATTTGTAGACGGGCCCCTTAGAGGCCCAAGAGCCGATGGTCGTCAGCAAAGATAGCTGCCGTTTCTGACCGCAATCATCGCCGCGACACTTCGCTGCATCTCCCGGTAGATTTCAAAGTTGTTGTCTGTAGTAAGACATTACCCCTCTGTCATTGCCAGATGTTCTGTCAGAATGCAATCATCTGTTGCTTCTGATATGTGCAAAGTCCCACGAATCTGCCTGATCGTTAAATGCCCATATTGCAATAGCGTTTCGTGGACCATTTTCTCGAGCGACGGACTCGGTGGGTCTACCTGAGTGGGTGCCGTCTTCCACACTCTTTCTTCCACGCTTGAATTCCGCTGCCAACTTTTTCACAGTCCTGTATAAAGGAACATCTTCCCTTAGTGTTGCCGCCACATCTTCACGTGTGCTCTCCTTTGGCTCCAACCACCTATTTATATGAAGATAATTTTTCACCCCTATGAGCTCTTGCTTCTCCATTTTTCCTTTCTTGGTTCACCTAGTCACATTCTAGGACCTACAAAAAATAATTATAATAACCATGAAGCTGAAAACTAGTCTCTTGGTATGTAAAGACTTGCGTTATTACGTCCAAAAAATTCTCGAAACTACAACTATTTCTTTATTGTCGGGCCTAGAACTTTTGGGATATCCTACGTAAAGTGAATCTTACAGGTATCAGTTTGCTATTCAGTTGTTCTGGGAATTTTTTCTTAATGCTACCGGAACTAAGTGCAAGGAGCTTTCTTTTTCTATCGTCAGGTGTAAATCAATTTGCAAGAATATAAACACAAGGCATGAAAGTTTTTATCGTGCTGCATGTGATTGTGATCCAAAATGTCTTTAAAACTCAAAAGATCCCCCAAGTGAATGGATTAACTCAAAGGTAATATATATACTGATTTCATTGTCCCGTTCCGCTAATCTGTCTTGGCTCCACGGGGACTTATTGAGCACCTTGGATGTTATTTTGACATGTTGCGACAATTATCCTGCCTTGAGACGCCGGTCCGGACCCTGGCCACCCCAATGGCCCAGAGACCAGCCCGTGGTGACGTGCTGGCAGGCGACCTAGAATACCTTGTCTGGGTTCCCGCTTCACACATGAATGATCATTCTTCTTTTGCTTTTCATTTTCTTTTTTTCATTCTTTTCTACATTATTTTCTTCATTTTTCTTTCATCCATTTCATTCTTTTATTCATTTTCTTTCTTCTTTTATCCATTTCTTTCTTCCATTTTCTTTTTTCATTCTTTTTCTTCATTCTTTTCTTTATTCTTCTTTCATCGGTTTTCTTTATTCTTCTTTCATCGGTTTTCTTTATTCTTCTTTCATCGGTTTTCTTTATTCTTCTTTCATCGGTTTTCTTTTTTCATTCTTTTTCTTCATTCTTTTCTTTATTCTTCTTTCATCGATTTTCTTTTTTCATTCTCTCTTTATTTTCTTCATTCTTCTTTTTATCCATTCTTTTCATTTTCTTCCTTTCTTTTTCTTTCATTCTTTTTTTTTAAAAACTCAAAAGATCCTCCAAGGGAATGGATTAACTCTAAGGTAAATCGCCCATCAGTGATCACTCTTCTTTTTCATGTTCTTCATCATTTTCTTTTTTCGGACCAGAGATAAAACATTGTTAATGAAAATATTCCCAAATGTTTGACTTCGATATTTTTTTTATTGCTCAATTTTAATTCAGACAAGTTCATAAAATTCAGCTTGCATTCGTCGCAATGATATTTCACAAGCACATTTATTTACTAACGAGTATATTTTATGTTACATGTAGGTAATCTAATTCAGTGGCAAGTCACTGTACATCTGTATAATTACAATTTGCTTAAAACGTATAGGTAACGAATCGTTCCATCAGTTGTTTGCGGTACACTGTTTTCACGTTCCATTTTGGTTAAATGAACATATGATTTCTTTAAGTTTCTCGTATTTCAACTGCATTTGAGCCTTACGTCACCAAAATCCTATTTACCCAGTCCTTTCATATGTGGAGTTATTGATGAAAAAGATGCTTTCGTTCGTAAGCGGGCACCATGCTCCGCGGAATTGCTGGTCATTTGATCTGCCAAATGGGCGAAGATCTATCTCACTTATTTTTTATAAATGGAACAGTGAGTAATGCTTAAATAATTCGAGTTACGCAGCTCGCTTGAATCATTGAAGGAAGTAATTCCCGCAGTATCTACACCCCTTTTCTCATAAATGTTTCGACCGTTACGTAGAGGCTCAAGTTTTTTTCCTTCCTTTAGAAGATTTTTTTTTTTGCTCCCAGTTCAAAGTAATGTCACAATTTGCGACAAATAAATGTTTACCATCGAGCACATTAGACACCGAAAGCAGAAAAAAGATGTTCCCAACAGAATAAATTGAGACAATTTTGTTTGTACATATCTTAAACAGTTAACAAAATTTGTACTTTGCCTGATTTTTTAAATGTTCCATGGAAATTATCCCTGATAGCCAAATCTAAGCCATCAGTTGGAATAACAATATATGACACTTGATTCTATATTTTCTACACTCCCAGTTTCTCGTCTTAAAAGTCATGAATGTGTTTGGTAAGCTGATGCAATTATTCGCTAACAGATTTCGAAATCTATTTACCAGAGATAGATGATCTCTGTCTGAGATCTGTCTCCATCGATCTCTACCCGAGGTCGAGAAACTGATAGAGCTAAAGATAATCTTCCTCTGTCAATTTCTTTATCAATTTTTCGAGATGATCTCTAGCTATCAATTTTTCGAGATGATCTCTAGCTATCAATTTTTCGAGATGATCTCTAGCTATCAATTTTTTGTAATTGGATCGAGTTTTCTATTTATCACACGTGGTTTGAAAGCTATTTATCCTTCCTTTTTGGTTCTATTTTTTTCCTTTTTACATTCCTGGATGTTGAAAAACCTACTTCCTTTCTAAGACTTTAAAAGTACTTTTTTCAGATAAACTTCTTGAAGAAAAGCCGTGAGAGATTTTCAGTGGTCTCTCTCTCAATCACATTTATTTTTCTAAGCATTTTTATCTGGATCCTTTCGTGTTTCTCTCACTCCCACAAATATAAATTTCTGTCTTTTGCTTTGTTCCCTTACATCAGGTAAATAGTCCTGCAGTTTCGACGCAATCAATCGAAATTAAAAATTTCTCTGCGAGTTTTTTAATCACACGAAAGCTTGGCCGATCTTCTTTCTTTCTCTTTTTTCGCGTTATGACGATGTACGACTAAAAGTTTTAGCTTTAGGTTCTAATTCATTTCTTCAAAACCTACTGGATTCACGTGAAATTTAAGTTTCAGCCGCAGAGAACCCTGACTAATGCCTATCGCTGGACTCTATTCATTCCCTTGAATCAGAAAAGAATTACTTTTGCGAAAAATTCCTAGATCTGCTTCCGCTAATTTTTTCCTTCCCATTGATTAATAAACTTTATATACATGCTGTAGATTTCATATTTTTGTGAACATGTATTTTGTGAACTTGGAGGAGAAAAATATGTGTGTATATTAGATAAATAACATATTTTGCGCTAAACAACTCAGTGTTGATGTCCTAAAACTAAGTTACGAAGGAAGTTTCATTTGTTACACGCAAACGAAATATTTATATGCGAAAGATCGCTCAACCATTTCGCCGTAGCAGGATCTCTCATTTAAAGAGATGGCTGGATAAATGATAGTATGAACGATAACGTCATACTTAAAACACAGCACGAAGTCCTTTGCTGAGATTTTGTGCTTGTGGAAGATGATAGCGACCCTACATCATGACATGAGCGAGTCAGCAAATTTACGAATTCTGCAGCTCAGCGCGCTTGACAAAGCAAACAAATGTGCAACACCGAATAAAGCATTTGAACTTCGGTTATTCGAATCAATAATAATCCAACCTCATCCGAAAATCGACGTAAGCGGAAAGAGTTATGGATTTTTTGAAATACAGTAGAACCCTCTTATAACGAGCCCTTGCTTAGCGAGATCCCGGATTTGACGAGCAAAATGGGAACTTTTTGTTTGGTATAATGTTAATTCAAAGCAAATGTTATCTGTTTTAACGAACAAAAATTTAATGAAGTCTCCATATTTAATGAGATGGAGAAAAGCTAAGATAATCAATTTTAACAAACAAAGTAATTAAATTTACTGAAATGTTACAGTCATTTGCAAAAGTTTAAGACCACATGTTGGTATTAGGAGATTTCTGCCGATTGCATCAGCTACCGTATGTATTTTTTTATTGGAGAGTTAACGACCACCATGAGCAACTCAATGGGTTATAAGCAGTCGCCCGTCCCAAATTTAGGGTCACTGGTTCCAGGGAACGGAGAGAGCCAGTGCCGTAAGACAAACATAACATCTATGCCTCACCGGAATTCGAACCCGGATCCTCCCGGACGAATGATCAGAGGCCATCGCTTAGACCACTGCGCCAACGGGGCGGGGGTTACTGAACTTCCCGTCTGTGTTGTTTCATCCTACAACGGCAGCTCTTGATAGAGTTGGGGGAAGCGTGCGAGCGTCAGTTTGCTTCTGGTTTTCATGCTGAGAGGTTTTGTGTGTATTTTCTATATAGCCAAAAATGGGCAAAAAAGCGTCATTAAGTGTTACTCAGAAGGCAAAAATAGTGCCTTTATATCATGAAGGATACTCCGAACGTAACATAAGCAGAAAGGTGAATGTGAGTAATACTGCTATTCATAATATGATCAGGAAATATCGAGATACAGGTGAATTTAGCAACCGAAAAGGAAGTGGACGTCCAAGGAAAACTACCCCACGTGATGACAATACCATAAGGCGAATAGTTATGCGTTCTCCGAGGAGTTCGTGCAAGAAAATCAAGGACTTTCTACATTCAAAAGGATCTGCTATTAGTATCAGCACTGTTTCCCGATGTCTGAGCAAAGATGTCGGATTAAAGTTTTATAAACCTGCACGTAAACCTACACTAACCTCTGTCATGAAAAAGAAGAGAATCCAGTTTGCGAAGCGTCATCAATCGTGTACTGTTGAAATTGGAGCCAAATTCTTTTTACCGATGAATCAACTGTGCGTCAATCTCAATCACATGTTCCATGGCCAAAAGGCAAAAGGTTTGATGAAAAATACACCGTTAGAACCGTGAGACATCCTCCTAGTCAGATTATATAGGGTGCTATGTCAGCATCCGGTACTGCTTCATTATCCTTTTTGCCGACAGACACTACCATGACTGTTCCTTTTTATGTGGTAATGTTAGGTGAGAAGCTGTTAACTTATATGCAAATGCACAGATGCACAACTTTATGCATGATGGTGCTCCATGCCACAGATCAAAGACAGTAAAGGACCACCTGCAGAAGAAAAACATAACTGTGCTTGACTGGCCCGGTCATAGTCCAGACCTTAACCCTATCGAAAATTTGTGGACTGTTTTAAAAGACAAGGTAACAGAAAAACAGCCATCAAATTCCCAAGCTTTGATTGACGCGATAAAATGTGTGGTGCAAAGACATTTCAAGTGACTACTGCAAATCCCTCATTCAGAGTATGCCACATCGTATTCTGTCCGTTATATAAAAAAACAAAACAAAAAAACCAACAAAGGTGGCCACACAAAGTACAGATTTCGGTCTTTTTGTGTTCAAAAGAATATAAGCATTCATCTGTGGTGTCAGTTTTTCAAATATCTCTGACTAATAATAATTAGTTGTTTCTTTGAAAATCTTAATTTTCAATAAATTGACAGGTAGTCTTGAACTTTTGCAAATGACTATATTTAATGAGACAGAGAAAATATACTGCTCACTGTTCTGGAATGAGGAATAGAAATCGTCGCATACAGGACAGGATTGCAACAGCGCAGGTGAATCCTTGTGTGCGAGTGGAGAAGTGTTGATAGAAAAGCAATAGGGAAGGGAATACATCAAATTCTCAACAAGCGAGCTGTGCAAAAGAATTTCTACGCCACCCACTCCAGGGAGTATGGCGTCAGATTTGAAAACAGGTGACCTACTCCTAGGCGAATAGAAGCGGGTAGGTCTCAAGCACATACAGTGTAAGTAGATTTCTGGACGCCAATTGCAGAGGAGTAATGGAATGGGGATGTCGTCTGAGGAGAAACAAAAGATAGAAATTCATAAAACGTTTCATCTCAGAATTTTTTTTTTCTCAAATTGTGAAAACACAAGTTTGTCCGCGACGGGCATCAAAGTCGTGCCGCTCACTCCGAAGTAAGTCGTTCTTCCAACTGAGCTACGCGGACAGAATGTCTCGCTGCAGATTTGTCGTCTGTAGTACGTCACAAAATGTTCATGAAAATACTTCAGTGGACATTTCTGAAATTATATATGTTTACCGCTAGGGAGTAATGTGTAGAGCACATAATTATGTAGTTATTTCGAAAACGACCAGAATACACTGAAATTTGCGGGTGACCAAGCTATTCGCCATCGGAAATAATTCATTCAAACGGAAAAGAACTGAGAAACGTCCATCAATCGCATAGTGATGCCGGAAAACAAGTGCTCCCAAACTGCACCGAGATTTCTTATTTTGTATATCATCTGTGCAGTTTTCCACACTAATTACACTTTTGGTACGATTCCTTGCCGAAAAACAAACTAGTACAGGAATATCCAATATACTGGCAAGAATTCAGCCCATGTGATTTTCCCTATCTTTGAATCAAGTGAATATCTGCTTAATAACGCTACAGCGATAGTGCTTAAAAGATAAGCATTGGGAAACGGTTTGCAGCGCCGATGAAATACAACAAAAGTATTAATCCAAAATGAAAGCATGTTACGTGTGATCACGCAAATTGAAAGTTTGTCTCTTGATTGCCAGATCTCACGCAATATGGTAACTGTGTGACACTAAATCTTTTTCAGCGGCACATGGCAAAACATCTATAAAAAATTGGGCATTACTGTAAAAGTTACATGGTTCTTTAGCAATTGTCCTTTTTCACAGGACAGATGCAAGCATTCCTGAATCATTTACCTCACATGGAACCACTGTAACGTACCAGGAGATGTGACGTACCTGCCAGAAGGACGCACACGACATAAAGGCAGATAGGAATCAGAATAAAACGTCCGCGTAGCTCAATTGGTAGAGCAACTTGTTCCGGAATGAGGGGATCCGGGTTCGAATCCTGGCGCGGATAAAAATGACGGAGAAATTTACTTCGTTATAATGGTGCCCGAACTATCCGGATGACCCGACCGTTCAAAATCTCGCATTGGTGTGATGTTCTTTCCACACCGCGAGATAGGAAAAATAAGAGAATCCCTTCTCCAGCACTTCAAAAAAAAAAAAAATAATAAGGGGGAGATGATGTAACGTACCAGGAGATGTGACGTAACTGCCAGAAGGACGCACACGACATAAAGGCAGATAGGAATCAGAATAAAACGTCCGCGTAGCTCAATTGGTAGAGCAACTTATTCCGGAATGATGGGACCCGGGTTCGAGCCCCGGCGCCGATAAAAATGACGGAGAAATTTACTTCGTTATACCACATTCATCTGATCTTGATACCCAGTATGTTTATTGATAGGTAGGAAAACAAAAAATCGATATATTTTTTTTATCAACTAACTTTTATGTTTCCCCAAAATCAGTCACGTTGTGTCGAACCATTAAATTTCGCCGCAATTTTCGATATGTTCGCACGCAAACAACCTCTTTTTAGAGTTTTTTTAGTTCATTTCGTTTCGGATTTATGTGTATTTGTGATCACTTTGTTTTTCTCTCTAGGGTTATAACAGAAAAAAAGCCTACATCTGCACTCAAGGTAATTTGTTTGTTTCTTCTCAACTTTTCTGTGCCCTTTTTTTACGTATTGCCTTACTGTAAAAGGATTAGCATGTCAAGTTTCCTGAAACATTTTAGGTTTCTGTGTATCACGCTTAGCCCCAGAAAAGCAAAGAACACACTGTTGCGAACATTGATTTTGTTAATTCGCGAAATAAATTTATCTTCTGCTGATTGACTGGTTTTAGTTAAGAATGGCTATGGATGACAGTTTTTCTATTGGGTTTTAACGACAATGTTTTTTGTGCGGGAGTTTAACGACCATCGTGCGCAACTTAACAGGCGATAAGCAGTCGCCCATCCCTAATTAAGGGCCAATGGTTCCAGGCGATGGAGGGAGCCACTACTATAAGACAAACACGCCATCTATACCTTATCTGGATTCGAAACCTCGACCGCAGGGAAGGTTTAACGACTATCATGGGCAACGCTTAGGGATATGAGCAGTCGCCCACCCATAATTTATGACCAATGGTCCCGGGTAAGTACAAATCCAGCGCCAGCACAGCACCCATGCTTCATCTGGGACTCGAACCCGGGTGCACCTCGGGCGGTTGGCCAGATGCTAGCACCTCAGACCACTGGGCTACTTGGTGGGCAGCTTTGTTTTGCCTAAGTTTCTGATACTGAAAATAAGCAGCGGCATTCATAACACAGAGTGAACACTGGATGAGCAAGTGTTTATGAATTGCGAATTTGTTATCTTCTGTGATACACTGCTGGACAATTGCTAAGGACGGATCATAAGCGGCTATATAGCGCATAAAAAAGTAAGTGTGGTTGGATGCTAAGTGAAATAAAATAATGTCAGAATGTCAGGACATTACAAGAAAGACAATTTATTGTGCTCTGAAATCCAGAAGGCTTTGGAACGTGTTCAAGGGACAAACAGGCCATTTTGTGCAGAATACGTAAACGTGAAAAAAATGCAATTACCATCCGCAGGCGTTCCGGCGTAAGATGTCAATACGGGATATGGCCACCATGGAGGGCGATGCAAGATTCCACACGTCGTGTCATGCTTTGCACAACATTATCAAGCAGCTGTTGGGGTAATTCATCCCATTCCTCTGTCAGTGCACGGATTAGGGTGTCCTTGTTTATTGGAGGGCATTGGCGACCAGCAAGACTCCTCCCCAAAGCATCCCACACATTTTCAATGGGATTCAGATCTGGGGAACGTGCTGGCCATAAGAGGCGTTAAATATCCTCGCTCTCAAGACGCTCCTGGACAGCGACTGTTCGATGACATGTTGCGTTGTCGTCCATGAAAATGAATCTATCACTGACAGCACCACGGAACATGCGAACATGAGGTAGCAGAACATCATTAATGTATCGTTGGCCAGTCATAGTCCCAATTGGAAGCACATAGAGGGATGTACGGCCATTGATCATGATGCCAGCCCATACCATGACACTACATGTAGGATATCGGTCCCTTTCCTGTATGTTTGTTGGACAATATGCAGTACCACTATCACGCCAGATCAGTTGTCGTCGACAATCAGACGATAGACTGTATCTACTGTCATCTGAGAAGAGGACAGCAGACCAGTCGTTATCAGTCCAGTTGCGATGTTGATGGTACCATTGCAAACGGACGGTACGGTGACGTCTGGACAATGGGATGCACACAACAGGACGGCGGGCGTATAGTCCTCCTTCATGCAAACGTCTGGCGACAGTTTTTCGGGAGATCCGCTTGCCAGTAGCAGCCATAAACTGATTTGTTACCTCACTAGCTGTGCTGCGCCGGTGTCTTTTTGTTGATAGCACTATGTACCGATCTTCTGCAGGTGTCGTACTGCAATCACGACCTCCCCCGTGACGTTTGCTACACTCTCCATTTGTTTGAAATGATTTCCAAAGCCTTGAAACAACACTGTGGCTGACGTCGAACTCCCTGGCAACATCTGTTATTTTTCGCCCTTCTTCAATCTTGCCAGTAATACGGCCATGCGTAAATTCATGTAGGTGATGTCGGGAAGACGTACTGAAAATTGCAAGTTCGTCAATTGAGTCTTTCCCTTTCAACTTTGCGTTTGAACAACAACGGTCAATACGCATCAAATCCTTTATATCTCTTATCAGCGCTATGACGTCACGAACAAGTTCGGCAATCCAAAATTTGCATACGCACAACACGTCTTATTGTATCCCGCACTTATGCTAATTTTCATATTTTCCTGCCTTCCATTTTGTGGTTGCTATCGTTGCTATTGTCATCCGTCCTTAGCAATTGTCCGGCAGTGTATTTCGTTTTTATTACACCGGTGGAAATGGAATGTGATACACCCAGAAGGAATTGGTGGAATCGCATGAAACGTGGACCGAATTATCTCCGTAGGACGGTTATTGAATGATTAAGCAGTCGATGTAGTAATAAGTAAATTGCTATGTTATTTCATTCATAAGTCGTTAACTGTGTGATGTCGTAAGGTCGCTTTTTTGTCCACAGGTTGCCGGTAACCAGCTATGCCACGTCGTAGAGAGAGAACTCCATACACCCACATGTCGGACTTGGAACGAGGTCGCATCATTGGCATGACTGAAAGGGGGGGGGGGCTTCGCATCGTAAAATCGGTCGATGGACGGGCTGTGGTTCCATGTCAGTACGGAGAGTGGTGACACAGTGGACGCGGCAAGGCGCGAGTACCCGCAGATCTGGCACAGGTCAACGAAGGAGAACGGCATCACGTGACGACCGTTATATTGTTCGACTGGCAGTTGCGGACAGACGAACGACCGAAGCACAGATCCGAGCTATGCTGGCAAGGATCCAAGAGTGTGGAGCTGCTCGTGGTGGGCACACTTCGTATTGAAACATGTGCCGAACAGCAAAATAAAAACAAATTGAGCTGACTCACATCATTTTGGTTTCATTTATTGTGGTTAGGATTCTGTACCTATCTGCCAAGTTTCATGCAATTCCACCAATCCCTTCCGAGTGTATCATTTTCCATTTCCACCAGTGTATTTCATGCATCGACATAACTATATATAACCCATGTGCCGTTTGAAAAAAAAGATAGCTACCAATTTACGTGAATGTAATACTACATTTGTTTAGGTGGTTCTCATGTTCAATTTCAGATTGATTCCCCAAGAATGGAATGGATATGATCATCCGTCATTTGTGTTCTGGATATGACCATTCAGTAAGTCTGCGAATGTAGTCGTCGAGTATGTCTCTCCAAGTTTGCACAACGTGTTCAGTCAGTTCTTATGCAGTTTGCGCTGGGTGGCGACGTGTCGTAATGCTTCTACCCATGGCATCCCAGACATACTCTATGGAGGACAAATCTGGGGAGCAGGAAGTCCAATCCATGATCGTGACACCTTGCAACGTTTGTCTTATGGTGGCCTCAGTGTGTGGACGGGCGTTATCCTGTTGGAAGGGATCATTTGTGATGGTGGCCATGGAGGGTATGACAACAAGTTGTATGTATCACCCTGTCCACATATTGGCGGCAATCATGGTGCGTTTTTTTTTGATTGGAGGTTTAACGTCCACCGTGAGCAACTCAATGGGCTATAAGCAGTCGCCCGTCCCTAATTTAGGGTCACTGGTTCCAGGGAAGGGAGAGAGCCAGTGCCGTAAGACAAACACGACATCCATGCCTCACGGGATTCGAACCCGGACCCCGTTCGGACGAATGATCAGAGGCCAGCGCCTTAGACCACTGCGCCACCGGGGCGGCATGGTGCGTTCAACAACCACCAATGGAGTCCTGCTGTCAAAACTGATGGCCCCCCAAACCATGACACCAAGGGTTGGACCTCTGTTGCGCTCTGAAATCACACCAGAGTTGGCTCTTTCTCCACAACGCCGCCGGATATGTTGTCGATTATCTCTTTGGCTCAGACAGAATCGGGACTCGTCGTTGAACACAACTGTACGCCAGACACCTGTCCAGATGTGTCTAGCATTACACCAGGTGAGCCGTTGTTGGCAGTGGAATCGGTTTAACGGAATACACTGCATGGCGATACGAGAATGCAATCAAGCAATCTGTTGAAAATTGTCCGTGAGGTCACAATGGCTGTCACCATTCATGTGTCGAAACACTGCAAAATACAGGTAGGCTCAGTTCTGATTGAGCTGTCAGTCTGGAACGTAGGACTACGACTTGCAGATCAGAGAGTTGAAATGAGCTAGTCAAGTATGGTTTCAAAGCGTTTATTAAATTTTTTATAGCCAACACAAGTCTATGATATTAAAAGTAGGTTACATAATTTTTACAAATAATGCAGGATACAGTGAGAACACAAAGCAGATCGATACACGAATTACCCAACGTGGTGCTCTGTCTTCCTGGGATTCTTACCTTCCTCATCACTTGTTCTTGCGGTAATGCCCTAATACAGACACCTTTGAAATCTACAGGCGCATGCAACTGAGCTTCGCGGCGTAAAGCGCTGGAATGCACGGCGTCCCACGCCGCGGGCGACCGTCGACTATCGTAGCCTTAAGGGGCTGTAAACAAATTGCAAATGTAACATTCGCGTAGGAAACATGGACATGTTCTTTTAAGAGACCGTCTACAAATTGAAATGTGACTTACTACAGCCACACGAAAGCATGTTTCTTAACAAGTAAGTAACCTATCTGCACGCAAATGGTCTCTTTCTACTCAGGAACGAATCACCTATGAGATACGATACAGAATTACAATCAATCCTTCCGCGTCTGCCTGTCCGTCCGTCCGTCCGTCCCTCCCGAAGAATAAAAACAAATATTTCCCCCAAGAAACAACCGATTTGCCCGGAAATGATTTCTTTCAACTCAGGAATGAAACACACCTATCAGAAACGATAGAAAATTACGTTCCATCAGTACATTATTCTTCCCGACGGACGGACGGACGGACAGGCGGCGGACGGATGGAACGTAATTCTGCATCGTATCTCGTGCGTGATTTGTTCCTGAGTAGAAAGAGGCCATTTGCGTGCAAATCGGCTACTTGTTAAGAAATATGCTTTCGTGAGGCTGTAGTAAGTCACATTTTAATTTGTAGATGACCCCTTAAGAGAACCAGTCTTCGTTTCTTAGGTGATTGTTACATTTGCAATTTGTATATGGTCCTCTTAAAGCTGCGAGGGTCGACGGTCGTCCGCGACGTGAGATGCCATGCCCGCCAGTGCTTTGCGCCGCGAAGCTCAGCTACATGTGCCGTTTGATTTCAAAGGTGTCTGTATTAGGACATTACCGCTCTTGCCTCTCGTTTTGATTTGATTTTCTCCACTTTTGCTTGCGTTTATTCTGCGAATTCCGCAGCATTGTCGAAAATGTTAATCCGTTCACACGAAAACAATTTTTAAAAAATTTAGTTTAAACCACTGTGATATGTTCTTTATACTGTATATTTGAATAGATCTCGTCGAGAGCTTTAAAACGATACGACGCACAGTCATGTTGCGCTTACGGTTGTCGACATAGACTCAGTCAAACGCGGTGGCTCACCTAAAAATATTGCATCACATCCTCAGCGCGAGGGGATCGCCGCGCGTACCATGTGTTGCGCAGTACGCGAATTTGTCTCCATGCTGTTTACCGATACACTACCACGATTAGTGTGCGGCACGTATTTTTAACGCTATTATAATGAATTTCAATTGGGACTTATTTTCGTCGCAGGCGGTCGGCCCTAAGTCGCCCCATACTATCCGCGGTGTTAGACGTAGTCCTGCGTTAAAAATAATAATCACAGTAAGTACTTAAGCAGCTCTTCAACAGAAATAATTCCCATTTTGTGGTAGTGACACCTTTCTGCTGTTAAATGTTCACCACAGATGAAGTGAAAATTGCTGTGACAGGGACAAGACTTTTGTGCGGAAAGAATGAATAAGCAAAATCATCATACACAGAAACAAAGGCCTGAATAATTTTGGCCTCCTTGTTGAAAAGTAGAATATGAATGAACGTTTTGTTTTGTACATCTTATTCAGAGATTTATTTTTTTTTTTTTTTTTTTTTTGGATTGAGGGTTTAACGACCACCGTGAGCAACTCAATGGGCTATAAGCAGTAGCCCGTCCCTAATTTAGGACCACTAACATCAGGGAAGGGAGAGAGCCAGTGCCGTTAGCCAACACAACATCCATGCCTGAACAGGATTCGAACCCAGACCTATCTCGGACAAATGATTAGAAGCCGTCGCTTAGACCACTGCGCCACCCGGGTGGCATTCAGAACATTAAATGCACGGATAGGAAATACAGACTATGTAACTTGACTTTTGGGTCAACTTACGTGTAAGCGGAATTCTTTTTTTTTTTTTTTTTTTTTGAGTGGAGGTTTAACGACCACCGTGAGCAACTCAATGGGCTATAAGCAGTCGCCCGTCCCTAATTTAGGGTCACTGGTTCCAGGGAAGGGAGAGAGCCAGTGCCGAAAGACAAACACAACATCCATGCCTCACCGGGATTCGAACCCGGACCCCGTTCGGACGAATGATCAGAGGCCACCGCTTAGACCACTGCGCCACCGGGGCGGCTAAGCGGAATTCAAGCAATTCTTTTCAAACCAGTTAAGGCTAATAGTGAGACACGACTTCAAATTCCTGTAATGCAGTTTTTATCATTAGGTGGCGAAAACTGTTTTCATTTTTTATCAGATACCTAAATTTCAAGAGTTCTTTTAGCAGTGGCTAGTAATATAGCGATTAGAATAACTCACGGGACTTGTGACTTTCCGGGTGAAATATTTTACCACTAGGTGGCGCAAAAACATGTATTCAAAATTTACCTGGACCAGTGATGTAGAAGAGCCTTAGAGCGGCTTAGCAACGCTAAGGCACTTTTTCTGTAGGCATAGTGGCACTAAAATACTTTGCGTGGTTAGTTGGGAAGAAAAGTGGGGGAAAATATTTTTTTTTTATATGATCATGTAAAAAACATTTTTTATATGAAGGCATGCACGTACCTTAACAGAACGTTGGTATTGCAAGGACGATACTAAACTTTTGGATCACGCAGTAAGGCGTTATCCATATGGACAGAGGAAGAGGTTGCTGCTGCTGTGGCGTAGCCTACTCACAACTCGTCATTTGTGGGACTGAGTTCGAGTCCCAGAAGAAGCATAGGTAGTGGGCTTGTCTTACACACTGTGTTTTTTTCCTTCCCTGGAAGCAGTGACTCTAAATTAAGGGCGAAGTGCAGATTATAACCCTTGGAATTCTTCATAGTGGTCGTTACCTCCCCCTCCCTAAGGGGACAAGGGTTTTACAGTTGAGAGGGGGGCATTTCAGCTGAACTCGCCACCGGCTCCAACAAAAGGGTATTTCAGCGGAACTCGCCACCGGCTCCAACAAAAGGGTATTTCAGCTGAACTCGCCACCGGCTCCAACAAAAGGGTATTTCAGCTGAACTCGCCACCGGCTCCAACAAAAGGGTATTTCAGCTCAACTCGCCACCGGCTCCAACAAAAGGGTATTTCAGCTGAACTCGCCACCGGCTCCAACAAAAGGGTATTTCAGCTGAACTCGCCACCGGCTCCAACAAAAGGGTATTTCAGCTCAACTCGCCACCGGCTCCAACAAAAGGGTATTTCAGCTCAACTCGCCACCGGCTCCAACAAAAGGGTATTTCAGCTCAACTCGCCACCGGCTCCAACAAAAGGGTATTTCAGCGGAACTCGCCACCGGCTCCAACAAATAGGTATTTCAGCTCAACTCGCCACCGGCTCCAACAAAAGGGTATTTCAGCTGAACTCGCCACCGGCTCCAACAAAAGGTTATTTCAGCTAAACTCGCCACCGGCTCCAACAAAAGGGTATTTCAGCGGAACTCGCCACCGGCTCCAACAAAAGGATATTTCAGCTGAACTCGCCACCGGCTCCAACAAAAGGGTATTTCAGCTCAACTCGCCACCGGCTCCAACAAAAGGGTATTTCAGCTCAACTCGCCACCGGCTCCAACAAAAGGGTATTTCAGCTCAACTCGCCACAGGCTCCAACAAAAGCAATCCCCTGAGCCCATTCTGTGATTCCTTATTAGTAATGCAAAGGAACCTCCGTGGGTCCGAGTGGTCACAGGCACTGGCTTCTGGCCAATAGCTCGAGATGGGCTCGAGCTGCGGGCGAGGAATGGCTAATCCAAACGGTGCTAGCCATTCCCGAAATTAATGGCTCCAAATCAGGGTTCGGCGACTATGGCCCTAGGTGACTGCGGTGGTAAAAGAAAGAAACAATAACCGAAACGAAAGATAACAGCCATTCCCACCCCATAATCTTAACAAGAGCGGCATATACTGATGAGCCATTACATTATGACCACACCAGCCTTGAGAACTGAGCACGCCTGGAGACCGAACGGTAGCGCAGGTGAAGTTCACAAAGAAGTATATAAGCAACCCGAGGACCGGCTTTCGGTTAATAGAGTGTTCGGAGTCAGAATGGAAAAAGCTGCCGATTTATCGGAGTTTGATAAAGGACAAATTGGGATGGCAAGGCGCCTCGGAACTACGATCGGAAACGGCGCGGCTTGTGGGTTGTTCACGTGCCGCTGTAGTGAGTACGTATCAAAAGTGGTGCACAGGTGGCCAAACGACGAACCATCGTCCAGTCGTGTGTCGTCCGTAGCTCAGTGATGCCAGAGGGGAGCGGAGACTGTTGCGCATTTTTCTTAGCGACCGCAGGGCCACAGTGCGACAAATCACATGCAGCTACAACAGTGGGGGTCAAGGCGATGTGTCACAGCATACAGTTCATCGCAGCCTTCTGTGCATGGGCTTGCGTGGCCAAAGATCTCGCCGGGCTCCCCGCATGCGCACTGCAAGTCATCGCCAACAACGCATGAAATGGGTCCAAAATCATTGGACGTGGTCGTTTAGAAGAAAGTGGCCTGGTCTGACGAATCAAGATTCCTGGTGTGTGTGTGTGTGTGTGTGTGTGTGTGTGTGTGTCAAGCGAAACTCCTTGTCGAAAGGCTCCTTTTGTAAAAAAAAAAAAATCGGCAGATAAAGCCAACTAAACAACCAATCAATCAACTGAAAATCTTATCATAATCTCCAATTTCTGATATTCGCCACTACGACTGAGCCCAATTCATGCTGATGAATTGCCCAATGTCTGTCTAGATTTCAAATGAAGGGGAAATTATTTTAAAATATGTCAAAAAATTACTTAGAGCAATTACACTAAACTTTTCTGTGAGATCTAACGAGGAACAACTTCCAAAATATTCAAAGATTGTTACTATAGATAATGAGAAGTTTCGAGAGACAGGACATATTCAAGAAATATATTTAATCATTACTGTACTTCAATGTACACATTAGTATCAAGCTCTCATTTAATGGGACATATAAAATGCGGCCTTCGACAGTAAAGGAATATTTTGATTATATGTTTTAGACTCTTAAAAAGCTTTCAGTAAATCATTTTGAAGTGATGAATACTTTAGCGAATCTTTGAATACGTAATAAACCTTTTGAATACCTTTGCGAATTTAAGAGTAGATTTGGAATTTTTACGATATAGTTTTGTTGAAATGTGTTTTTTGGACGCTATTGGTTGTTATTCCCTATTGCGATTATAATATATGTGGCAATTAAAATAGTGTTTGGTATTCAACATTACGGAGCGCGTGTTCTATCCGCGTGTGCAGATTGCTGTATGCTGATGACATTGTCCTGTTGGCAGAGAGCAAAAGTGAGTTGCAGAGTATGTTGTCCCGGATGTACGAAGTTTGTACGAAATTCAAACTGAGTACAAATAAGGAAAACCAACATTACGGTTTTTGAGAGAGCAACTGGTAGCACTGTATGTGATGTAAGTCTAAATGGCACAGTGATTGACCAGGTGAATGAGTTTATTTAGGAAGCATGTTAGACAGAGAGAACAAATTGGATGGTGAAATTAGTAAGCGAGTAAATTTTTCATTGAAAGTCATGGCTGCTCTGGGAGGTTTTTAAAGGAATGGCGGGTTGGTTCTTAAGAGAGTCCCGCATGGCTATGTATGAAAGTGTAATTGTTCCTACTCTGATGTATGGCAGTGAAACCTGGGAGCTACAGAAGAAACATGGGAGTCATTTGTGTGCTGGAGAAATGTGTTATTACAGAAAGAAATGTATGTGGCAAGACACTTTCTGATTGTGTGAGGAATGAAGATGTGTTGCAGTTGTGTAATATGAAGCAAAATGTTGTTAGCAAGGTGAAGAATATTATGCTTCGGTGGTTTGGCCATGTTGAAAGAATGAGTGATGAGATGCTTACTAAGAAAATCATTTTAGCCCAAGTGGCGGGAAGGAAGGACAGAGGAAGGCCAAGGAAGTCATGGGAGGATTAGATTAAGGAGTGTCTGCATGAGAAAAAGATTATGAGTATCAAGTATAGATCTTGTGCACGGCGTGTGATGGATGTCAGTGAAGCCCGAGTTGTATGTCAAGATCGCTGTAAATGGAGAAGTTTGACACGGCAACAGTAAGTAAAAATTATCTGGTAGTTTGTATTTCTTTTTGGAGCTAACCTCTGAATCTCAGAGAACAACTTAGTGATATGTATGTATATGTTCTTCGCTAAAAAACTTATCGGTTTTAATCTTTTAATCTAATCCCTTATTTGGAATCTGTAATATATAAATAATTTCTTACTTATAATTTTAAATTACACATCAAAGATGTATTAAATTATTGAAAAGAAATTCAAATTCCGGGTAATCAGGAAAAAAACAAAAAACAAAGAAACGGTATGTTTGTAAAATCCGGTAAATCGTATTTTATCCGTTCTATTACAGAACATCATAACTTATCGATATATATCCCTAAAAGCTTATGCTAAAATCGTTTTAATGATTAATTCAGCATCCACGAGTCATTGATTTTTACATTTCTTTCATTAAACAGAGCACCATAAAGAGAGTGAATATTATTCTTAAAATGAGAGGAAAATTAACTCTACTGTGAAATGTTGTTCAATTCACATACTTATCCAACAAATAGAAACTCCCAACAAGGATCTCTGAATCACCGCTATTATTCCACGGCGAGCATTCCAATTATTGGTACTAGTAATTTTTGAAAAGCGTGCCCTACGATGTTTCATCTTTCGATGATTTTGCATTCGATTATTTTACTTTGTCTTGATTTTCGAAGTATTTGCCCTACAACGAATTCTCCGTTTCATGAATTTGTTTTCGATTATTTTGCTTTCGAAGGAGCCTTTCACCTGGAGCACAGTGTACTATGGATACAGGAAAAACGACAGCAGAAATAAAGGCTAAGCTACAGGCTGGAAGTCGATCTGTTTTTGGATTAATTAAGATTTGGGCATCAAAAAGGATATCGGGGAAATGTATTGAACATTGATGTTACCTGTGGTTTGATATAAATGCGGGACAAGGAACACCCTGGAACAAGATATGCAACAGCTCAATGTCTTTGAAAGAAGAATCTTGCGTCCGAAAGGGGTCCGGGTTCGAATCCCGGTGAGGCATGGATGTTGTGTTTGTCTTAGGGCACTGACTCTCTCCCTTCCCTGGAACCAGTGACCCTAAATTAGGGACGGGCGACTGCTTATAGCCCATTGAGTTGCTCACAGTGATAGTTAAACTTCCATTAAAAAAAGAAAAGAATCTTGAAGAAAATTTATGGTACTGTATCTGATACTAAATGGGATGATGAAGAACTAAAATGCGTAATGAAGAACTACACCGATGAGCATAAGACCACCTACCTAATAAGCTGTAGGACCCGTTTTAGCCGGCAAAACAGCGGGCACTCGGCGAGACATCGATTCGATGAGGTGGCAGTAGGTATCCTGGGGTATCTAGTACCATAATGTCAACAGCAGGTCCTCCTGTTCCCATACATTTCTGGGTAGTTGTGATTTAGAGCGAACCAGCTTTTCCAAGTCGAACCGCAAATTGGTTTCATGTCAGGTGAATTTGGAGGCCAGGGCATTAACAGAAAGTCACCAGCATGTTCCTCAAACCACTCCTTGACGATTCTGGCAGTGTGACATGGCGCATTATTCTGTTGGTAATGGCCATCACCAAAAGGGAACGCAGTTGCCACTATGAATGGGTGAACTTCGTTCGCAACGATGTTCAGATACCTGACAGCTGTCAGGGATTGTGCTATTGGGATAATGGGGCCTAACGTGTCCCATGAAAAGATCGCCCACAGCTTAACACCACCGCCGGCCTGTTTCCGCCCAACAGTGCATCCAGGTGCCATAGCCCCCATTGGTAATCGGCGTATCCGCGCTCAGTCGTCTACATGATGCACCAGGAATCTTGATTCATCAGATCATGCAACTTTCTTCCAATCATCCACGGTCCAATCTCGATTATCTTGGGCCCATTTCATGCATTGTTAGCGATGACGTGCAGTGAGCCTGGGGATCCAGCTGGTTCTTCGGCTACGCAGGCTCATGCGCAGAAGACTGCGATGAACTGTGCACTGTGACGTATTTCCCTGATCGCCACTGTTGTGGCTGCCGGTGATTTGTCGCACTGTGGCCCTGCGGTCGCTGTGAACAATGCGCGACAGACTCCGCTTCCCTCTGGCATCAATGAGCTGCGGACGACATATGGTTGGACGACGGTTCGTCGTTTGGCCACCTGTGCACCACTTTTGATACGTGCTCACTATAGCGACACGTGAACAACCCACAAGCTGTGTCGTTTCCGAGATCGTAGTTCCGAGGCATCGTGTCATCACCATTTGCCCTTTATCAAACTCCGATAAATTGGCAGCTTTTCCCATTCTGACTCCGAACACTACTAATCGAAAGCCGGGCCTCAGGTTGTATATAAACTGCTCTGTGAACTTCACCTGCGCCACCGTTCGGTCTCCAGGCGCACTCATTTCTCTAGGCTGGGGTGGTCATAATGTAAAGGCTCATCGGTGTATATGAAAAAAAAAGGGTAATTGAAATAATAAAGTCCAGGCGACTGCAGTGTGTCGAACATCTGGCTATAATGCCACAAGATAAATTTCCTAGTTTTGTGATGAACTGGAAACCTATAGGAATGTGAGATCTGTTAAGGATTAGTGATTAATTGGAAATATTGTACGACGGGAGCTCTAAGAGCAACAACGGGAGCAGCCGCCTAGAGAGTACCGAAGAGGGATCGAAAATTGTGGAGGCAAATGTTGGAAGTGTCATGAGGTCACCAGCGCGTTACAATGATGACTTATTTCAGTTAACGATATTTGGCATGAAAATATTAAAAGCACTAATCCTGGCGTTTTATTTCAACTGTCCTATTGATCTCTGCCATTTATTTCGCGTCGATGCTCTTCATTCAAGTTCATATGACATACATATCGAATTGGATTGTCTTCTAAATCCAGTTTTCGCAGTATATTTTTTAAATATTTATTTTGGGCTGCTTCTAAAATACACAATTTGTATATATGATTTTGTAGACAATAAGTTTTTTTGCTTTGCTAGAATCTTTTAAGCCAAGACAGTCTGTAGCAGTTGTGTAATCTTTTGCCGTCTTCCTTTCTTAATAACTCCGGAAGTGAAAGGAGGTTTGTAAATATAGATTACACAAACTGATACGAAAGTGTTTCCATGGTGCAATGCATCCGGAAGAGATTTGAAAGATGAGCAACAGAAAACAGGGTTTTATGCAACTCTTTCCTCTAGACTGTGAAACTTTCCAAAGCAGTCTTCGCTCGTAGTCTGTAGCTGCGGCAAAGAGGGACAGACTAGGAATAATTTCTCAATTCACTAAAAATGATGAGAATGCATAAAGTGATTTTTCATGCGAGGAAACAAATGCTTTAAAAGGCTGAGGAGTTCTGTAGAGCAGCGTTTTCTAAACTGTGGGTAGCGATCTGAGTTTTGATGGGCAGCGAAAAGTTTTTTAAATGTGAATTTTTTTTTAATAAACCATAAAAAATGGGAGTAAAAAGATGGAAAAAAATAATACGGCGCATAATATACGTGTACGGAAATCGGGTTTCATGCTCGTGCCTGTGGTATCTTCGGAAGATGGATAGGCAACCCGCCACAGCCCACTTTAGTTTCTATCTAACGACAACAGCGTAAACCTCGATAGGCAAACAGCCACGGATCAGTGCTGCCATCTAACGTCCATGGCGCGCATCTAACTTGAGAACTTACTGGATGCTTCCATTTCTAGAAGTTCATTGTCCTTTTCATTACTGAGCAGGATCTCTTGAGTTCAGTCCGACTACAACAGCGCATGCGTTAACTTCGAAACTATCTAAACCGATTTTTTTTCTCTTTGTGAGCATGTAGAACACATGGATAAGTGTTGACACAGTAGTAAAATAATAGTCGAATTTAAAAAAAAATCCTGATGTCCAGTCAATTTAAGTGAATCGCGAAATTTTGTTCTAAAAATCGGACCGCAATTTTTAAAAGTTTGGAAAGCACTGGTGTGCCGTACCGGTGGCGCAGTGGTCTAAGCGATGCTTTATGACCATTCGTCCGAGTTGGGTTCGGGTTCGAATCACGGTGAGGCATAGATGTTGTGTTTGTCTTACGGCACTGGCTTTCTCTGTTCCCTGGAACTAGTGACCCTAAATTAGGAACGGGAGACGGCTTATAGCCCATTGAGTTGTTCACTGTGGTCGTTAAACTTTCTATCAAATAAAAAAAAAAAAGAAAAAGAAAAACAGCGCTGGTATAGAGTATTCACTACCAAAATTTATCGGTTTTGTCCTTTCCAAGGACTGCCGCTATTAAGCGAAGAACAGCTATGTTTCTTGGACAGCAATCCACTGAGAAGAACACAAACAAATTGGGAACTTGACGACAGAGGCGCCCTTTGTTCTCTTTTGGGGGGGGGGGGGTTGGAGGTTCAACGACCACCGCGAGCAACTCAATGGGCTATAAGCAGTCGCCCGTCCCTAATTTAGAGTCACTGGTTCCAGGGAAGGGTGAGAGCCAGTGCCGTAAGACAAACACAACATCCATGCCTCACCGGGATTCGAACCCGGACCCCTTACGGACGAATGATCAGAGGCCATCGCTTAGACCACTGCGCCACCGGGGCGGCAGCCCTTTGTTCAATTGAACACTGTCTTCATACAACTCACAGATCTTTTTTCTTTTTTTTTTTCAGTTTTGTTCTGTTGAAGATGAGGCAAGTTCTTATGTATTAAAAATTGTCAAATGAATCATACATTTGGAGCAGTAATCACACCTTTTCTAAGAGGCTTCATATACACTATATTGACAAAAATCACCGGACACCTAGCAGAGAAACACAACATAGCATTTATTGACATGCGTTAGTACGGTGTCTGTCTACCTTTGGCCTTAATGCATGCACTGACCCTTCGAGACATGCTTTCAGCAAGGTTTTGCAACACAGCGATAGATATGCGCTTCCATTCAGTACCTAATGCTGCCGCTAACTGTTGCTTAGTAGTATGCATAGGTTACAAACTTCTTATGCGGCGCTCTAATTCATCCTATAGGTGCTCTATGGGATTAAGATCAGGGCTCTGTGCTGGCCAGTCCACACAAGATAGGGAATTATCGTAAAACCACGGCGTAACAGTCCTTGCTTTAAGGCTAGGTGCATTATCCTGCTAGTACCTTCAAGGCTCGGTTCCATAGTATTTCCACAGAGTTGGTAGGTCATAATCTTCCAGAATATCGAGATAGACGTACTGGTTAACAGGTTTGTCCACGATAATCAATGGGCCGAGACCATACCACGAAAAACACTTCCACACGAGTACACTGCCAGTTCCAAATTTGACTGTAGGAACAGTACACTGTGGTAAATAGCGTTCCCCCGGCTGCCGCGATACCCACAAACGGCCATGAGACGGATGGATCGTGTTTCTGGATTCATCAGTCCGTAGGACTCGTTTCCATTGATCTACGGTCCACGATAAATGTTTTTTACACCATGCTAAAAGTAGAGTAGCATTACGAGTGGAGATGAAAGGCTTCTGAGCAGCCGCACGACCGCGGTAACCCATGGAATGAAGTTCTCTGCGAATCGTATGTGTACATACCGAGGTTCCAGGATTTTTACTCACCTGTACACTGAGGTCTTGTGCAGTACTCTGTCGATTAGTTGTAACGACTCTCCTGAGACATCGACGTCCTGTATCACTGATTTTCTTTGGTTTGCCGGTACGTTTTGCTGCTTCAGGCACGCCATGTGTCTTCCACGTATTCAGTACATCCAAAACAGTTGACTTGGGTATGTTTAAACGCCTCTCTGTTTCTTTTATGGACAACCCACTGACATAACACTCAACAATCTTTCTTTTCTCAAAGATACTTCTCTCCCGCCGCGACATTTTCACTTAACCTCACAGTGCGATATGATCGCGGTCAGCTGCAGACTTATTTTTATACCGTTTGCAGCTGTACTACTCATCTTAACAACGCAGCGGATCCGTTCATTTGATTTTGAAGGGGTGACCGGTGACTTTTGTCAAAATAGTGTATCTACAAACCTCGAAAGTTAGAAGAAATCACCCATTCGTAAATCTCTCGCCCCAGCAAAGAGATGGAAACAGAACCGACGAATAGTTACCATTGTGGATGAGCTGAGCTAAAATCCAAGATCTTAACTTTATTAGCTACCGTGTCTGTTCAGTCTACATAAGATTACCATATATAACGAAGTAATTTTCTCCATCATTTTTGGTCTACCCCGGGATTCGAACCCGAGTCCGCTTATTCCGGAACAAGTCGCTCTACCAACTGAGCTACGCAGACGTTCATTCTGACTCCTATCTGCCTTTATGTCGTGTGCGTCCTGCTGGCAGGTACGTCACACATAGCATAAAGTACAACTAATGGTGTCCTACTACCTGAATAGAAAATCGTTATTGGAGTCCAAAGTAACTCGTCTCAGATTAGCCGGACTTCAATATAGCTAGGAAAATTCATATTCAGATACGATGTGTATAAACAACTGAAGGAAAGACGAAAGTATTGTAAGGCGTTGCCTAGCGACAATGTCAGCCAGGCAGACTTGTTCATTTAGTGGCTCGGGAAGGATTTTTTTTTCTGTACTCTAAGGGTACGCATGTTGATAGTTGGTTTACCATGAATCCGGAATGTGTAACACCAGATCATGAACTGGCCTAATTATTAGGCGTATGTTTGCCCGATTTAAGACATTGGTCCTATAGAAGCTGGGTCCATTGGTTACTTCATCGTTCCAGTGTCGCCTGACTGAAGCACGCAACCTCTTGGAGCCTGTAATTGATCTCTCCGTAGAGCACAGGCAGTATCTTAGTTCGGTACTTCTTCGCTTCTAACTGGAGTACAAATTTGTTCCAGTGCCATCGAAATGGATATTCAAGCGCTGTTAAAACCGTGATTCGATTAAGTTCTGAACGCCATTCTGTCACTGCTCACTAGGTACCTTACAGCAGGTGTGTGACCTCTAGTTCATCTTTGTTCAGATTTCAGTAGACTTATGCCCGTTTGTGCCTCTGATTTATTGTCCACCGTAAGCATCTCAGGCTGTAAGCAGTTATCCGTCCTTAATTTATAAATACCGCGATCCCAGACCAAAGCCGTTAGATCTGCTGAAAGGTCGACGATTAGCCAAGATCTGGGCCTCTAACCAGTCGGCCACACAGGAATCAGACTCATGATTAACAGGCCTCCTATCATGCGCAACATTGCCACTACGGTACATTACTATCTACATTTATGATTGTTACACTACTTACATATTTGTTTGTAGAATGATCTACCCTATTACCTATATCGTGTCTACAGACGGACAGAGAGACAAAAAGGTGGAATAAGCATGCAGTGTGTTACAAAAGGCGCGCTGAATATCTATCTAAAATTGGTGGGTTAGTTAAAAATTCACCTGCGGTACAACTTCGTTTATCCGAAACGGTTGAGACCGTGGTACCATTGGAAAATCGAAAGTTCCGGATAATCAAGAACACTATATTGGTTCTACATGGGTTTAACTATATTGGTATACCTCGCTTCTGGATTAGCCATTTGTATGGAGTAAGGTCCAATTCTTTGTTAGCCGCTTTTTATGTATTTTTTCTGCCCCTCGCTTCATACTGCTTATATAGTTGATACCCCAATAAAATATTCCTTCGCTAGCTTCGTGACTGTTTCACCTGCTTCAAAGTCTGTTCACAATCTTAATTTTTTTGCCCCATCGTCAAAACAACACGCTTTTGTTTGGCGGATGCCATCTTACTGATCACTTAGCAAGGTTTCGATCTGATGTTAGGCCAACAATAAGAACGACGTAAAAATTCAAATCAACTTGATTAAAGTGGGTAGTAGTACGCCAAACAACTAAGTAAATAATAACAATATCCGTTTTATTGGAATAAAAACAGTAAACAAATGGCTGCAAGCTTTCAGCACCTACGGGTACCTTCTTCAGGCTTACACGTGGTTTAAGTACAACGTTAGGAACCTGAATATTTTATTCAGGTTCCGAACGTTGTACTTTTATTTAGGTTTAACCTGTTTATTTATTCAGGTTCTTAAGTACAACGTCAAGTTCCTAACGTTGTACTTTTATTCAGGTTTAACCTGTTTATTTATTCAGGTTCCTAACGTTGTGCTTAAACCACGTCTAATCCTGAAGAAGGCACCCCGTAGGGGCTGATAGCTTGCAGCCATTTGTTTACTTTAACAGGAAAAACGAAGTAGACTGTGTTTTGAGGGTTTATCACTTTCGTTCCACGGCTGGCTGGCTGTTTACCTTTTTGACTTCTGATTGGTTGGTGTCCGTGCAGTTAAAGAGGGAGATAAGGAAATGAGAATTGTATTGTGACCTTGGCACTTGACCACGAGCGTGTCACGGACGGAAAATTGCGAAAATAATAATAATAATAATAAAAAGCACCTAACACGAGGGATTTCGGTTAACAGAGTTCCAGATAAACAAGGGTTAGTTAAAGGAGGTTTTACTGGTTTTATGTGTATTTCTGTGAATGTGAGTAAGTGTAAAGAGGTAGCGAGTTAGTTACAGCGACAAGAAAACTTTAACATAGATGCCCTTTCCTTTGATTATCGTCAATGGTGAAAACGCTGTCTTCCCATAGATGGTTCCATATCACCTTTGGAGAAATTCAGATGAACTTTTACTAATGCTGGTAGTGATTTATACAAACCAATATCAATTGAAGGACCAGAACTTATTTAGAAATATTCATAAATTAAAGTCAGCATATTTTTTTTGTATTTTGGTTTTGCAATTTTTTCACAATTTCTTCAAGCTCTAGTTCTTAAAACTTTTTTTTTTCTGCAGGACCCTTGGAGAAAACGACAGCCGATTTCTGGAGAATGATATGGCAGGAGAATGTCAGTGTCATAGCCATGACTGCAAACGTAATCGAAAACGGAAAGGTACGACTTTTCGTATCGTAATATTAACTAAATATTTCAGTAAATGTCTTTTCTCTATGTACAAGAAGGCCAATGCTCTGTTCATTAATTACTTGCATATTCTTCTTGTGACGCTAAATGATAAATAAGTACTAAAACGTTTTTTGTAACGCTAAAATTATTTTGATATGAAGATATGCTTGCAGATCTGGCAATAAGATAATCAGCATGGTTTTATGAAAAAGAAAAAAACACTTTGAAAAATCCATAGTGAATGTCTTCAAATTCGAAATACTCTCCTCACGACACCGCCCCCCCCCCCCCAGAAAAAAATCCTGTCCTGAGTGCCGTTACACTACAAATGATTCTTAAAAATCTTTTGAACATTGGCGTCACAATAATATCAATATTTTCAGTTGATTTCAAGTGGAGATTCCTTCCAACTGGCTCTTCTTTAAGGAAGATTTCAATTTCCAGTTTTGGAAACATTCCATTGCAGAATTTTTCTGTTTAAAGAACATGTTTTCTTTTCTCATTTTTTTACAGATTTAATGACTCTCATCAGCATCTCAGCTGTAAACCGTCGTCTGTCCTTAATTTAAATCAACTGGTTCCAGGGAAGGGTCAGAGTCAGAGCTGTAGAACAAATGTATCACTCATCCTGGACCCTAACCCGGGCCCAGCTAGGACCATTGGCAGAGGCTCGGACTTCTGAACTCCCCGTCAGAAGTGCAGTTAACTTAGCTTTAGAGTTTGTCAGCCTGGGGAATATATCCTTTTGAAGAATTTTTCACTTCAGAAACATCCTTTCAAGAAGCTCCCTCGTTTCACCAACATCAACTGAACAAGTTTTACAGTTTCAGGAACATCAACTGAACAAGTTCTACAAATTCAGGAACATCAACTGAACAAGTTCTACAGTTTCAGGAACATCAACTGAACAAGTTTTACAGTTTCAGGAACATCAACTGAACAAGTTTTGCAGTTTCAGGAACATCAACTGAACAAGTTTTGCAGTTTCAGGAACATCAACTGAACAAGTTTTACAGTTTCAGGAACATCAACTGAACAAGTTTTACAGTTTCAGGAACATCAACTGAACAAGTTTTACAGTTTCAGGAACATCAACTGAACAAGTTTTACATTTTCTGGCATATCCTTTCAAGGAAGGTTTTACTTTCTTAAAGATACTTTTAAAAAGTTTTCAACTTCTGGAACTTTTTTTGTGTGTAGTTTTTCAGTTTCGAAAAGTCCCCTCATGAAGTTTTTCAATTTTGGGAACATCCCCAGGTAGCAATATTATGTTAGACCAACCGTGGGCTTTCAACGGTCGGCCCAGCGACTCGGCGGCCAACAATTGTATATGTGTTAGTTCAACGGTTGGACCCACATTGGAAAACTGTTGCAAACAGTTTTCCAATGTGATCATGTGCTCTTGGACAACCATGGTTTGTCATGTGTTGTTGGACAACCATCGGACAACCGTTAAGTGGTCATTTTTTGATAAATGGTTGGTCATGTGTGGTTGGAAAAACCGTTGGCCAATCTTCGATAAACAACGCAACCTTCGCCCAACGCTGCCGACGCAAAAATATCATTGGGCCAACCGTTGGCCAATGTCAGTGTGTAGAAATTTTCCAATTTTGGGAACATCCTGTATAAATTTTTCAGTTTCGGGTACATTCTCGCACAGAACGGAGAATAATATTTTTTTTCTTCCTTTCTTTCTTTTAATTGCTTACTGAAACAGTTGTGCGAAAGGCGGTGGCCTTAAAAATTTTCTTTGTTCAGCTCTTTGGTCAGAAAACCCGTTCACACTTATTTCTTTATATGACTTCTCAGATATTCCTTCTCACACATTTCAATCTCCATCTTCCCCTTCTTTTCTATCTCTTGTAGTCCTTATACCTTTATGTGCAAAGCGGATTGTACAAGCTCAGTTCCACTCAGCAGTGCAGAAGCTGTGCAAAGCGGATTGTACAAGCTCAGTTCCACTCAGCAGTGCAGAAGCTGTGCAAAGCGGATTGTACAAGCTCAGTTCCACTCGGCAGTGCAGAAGCTGTGCAAAGCGGATTGTACAAGCTCAGTTCCACTCAGCAGTGCAGAAGCTGTGCAAAGCGGATTGTACAAGCTCAGTTCCACTCAGCAGTGCAGAAGCTGTGCAAAGCGGATTGTACAAGCTCAGTTCCACTCAGCAGTGCAGAAGCTGTGCAAAGCGGATTGTACAAGCTCAGTTCCACTCAGCAGTGCAGAAGCTGTGCAAAGCGGATTGTACAAGCTCAGTTCCACTCAGCAGTGCAGAAGCTGTGCAAAGTGGATTGTACAAGCTCAGTTCCACTCAGCAGTGCAGAAGCTGTGCAAAGTGGATTGTACAAGCTCAGTTCCACTCAGCAGTGCAGAAGCTGTGCAAAGGGAATTGTACAAGCTCAGTTCCACTCAGCAGTGCAGAAGCTGTGCAAAGCGGATTGTACAAGCTCAGTTCCACTCAGCAGTGCAGAAGCTGTGCAAAGCGGATTGTACAAGCTCAGTTCCACTCAGCAGTGCAGAAGCTGTGCAAAGTGGATTGTACAAGCTCAGTTCCACTCAGCAGTGCAGAAGCTGTGCAAAGTGGATTGTACAAGCTCTGTTCCACTCAGCAGTGCAGAAGCTGTGCAAAGTGGATTGTACAAGCTCAGTTCCACTCAGCAGTGCAGAAGCTGTGCAAAGCGGATTGTACAAGCTCAGTTACACTCAGCAGTGCAGAAGCTGTGCTAAGCGGTGTATCGAGTTAGGAGGGATATACTTTGAAGATTAAACGGTAATAAATGTTTTCCTTGAAATTTTGACATTTTCAGCAGTGTAGTCCTAGAAGCTTTTCAGACACGCCATGTGCAACCTGAAATCGATGGTAATGAAACAAAATTATCTGGTGATAAAAAAAGCGTTTTAATTGGAAATAAAACAATTCCGCTACTTCTCCATATTTTAGCTTTATTGTATTACATTTAGACATTATATGCCATCATTACTGATACTCTTACTTTTTTTTCTTTTTTAGAAAAAATGTGAAAAATATTGGCCGGATCATTCGACTAAATACGGAGATATCACCGTCAGCTCACAGAAGGAAGACGTTTACCTCGATTTCACAGTTAGAACCTTCAAGCTACAAAAGGTGATAATGAGCATCATTTTTCACTAAAGTGTGTAAAATTTATGATGGGCGTCCCTGTTGCCGAGTTGTATGAGGTCCTGGCTTCTACTTGACTGTAAGATTATGGACACAACGAAATAGTTGTTTCGAGGCCATTATTTCTAAGATTAAGAAAACGGTTATGGACTGCAGAAGACTAATAATGGATGAAACAGCAATATATTCAGGCATGAATGAAATACGGGATTGCACCATTCAATACAAATTTTGAAGATGTGAATCCGTCTTTTGGCGTAAACATGACATGGATGGTTAGCCTGATAATATCCGAAAACTTGAAAATTTCGTCGTCCTGGAGCGAGAATCGAACCCACGTCTCCCGGATAGCGCCGAGTTTGCTAACCGCTACACCACCCAGAACGGCCAAGTCTCAAGTTTCCGATTAATTTGAATATAACCGTCACAGGATTCGCTAGTCGAAGCAACCGGCATTCATGTTTAGCGAATCTGGAGATATATCCCGTCCAGAGAGGAATCTCTGAGACATGGACTATACTAATTTTAGAATACATGACCAAATGCGTCACACAGTACTTCACTTACATGCAAAACCGACCAACAGATCAAGATGCAAACAGTTTTTGTAATATCAGAAGCCAAATGGATTGTTCGAACAGAAATTCATAAAATTATAAGAAGTGTTGACAGAAATCTTTGATAAAAAAATTCATTTCTAAAATTCCGTCTCTATTTAAAAACTTTCACTATTGCTTGGTTTGGATGTATGATATGCAGCGTACATGTAGAGTTTACACTGATATTTTAACTTTGTTTTCAGAACGATTTATATCTCATTTTCAGCGTACTTAATTTTTTTACGTTTGTGAAATATGAGACATGTAAATGATTACTTTTAAAGAATATTTAACGAACACTTTTCCAAGTGCTTCTGTTCTGTTGGATACTGAAGATATTTTCCTAGGCAGGTACATCGTCAAGTCCTCGATTCATGCGGCAGTACCAGTACAGTGCTTGGCCGGATCATGGAGTACCGGCCTATCCTCTTTCCCTTATCACCATGCTGCAGGACATGAAAAAGTATCAGGGAGAAAGTACTCACCCAGTTGTTCTTCACTGCAGGTAAATAAATTTTAAAAATAGACGCTTTCAATTTCAATAATCCTTTGTATAAATGAAACACCTATATCGATTTTTTCAAGCACGGAAACACCTATATTGATTATCCATTCTTTGTATAAATGAAATATCTATATCTATTTTTTCAAGAATATTCAGTTTTAAATTAATAACACACCCACCACCCGAAGAAAAAAAAATGAAGTCCGAAGCAGAAAAAGTTTGTACTAATTACTGCAAAACTAAAATGCGTGTTTAACCTATTACTCCCAATCTTCCTTCTACGAGGAAGCTCTTCAAATTGAATATATTAAATTGCCGATATAATAAAAGTTACGGACACCTTTAGTGGATTTTTTTTTTGGATTGAAGGTTTAACCGACCACCGTGAGCAACCCAATGGGCTATAAGCAGTCGTCCGTCCTTAATTTAGTGTCACTAGTTCCAGAGAAGGGAGAGAGCCAGGGCTGTAAGACAAACAACATCCATGCCTCACCGGGATTCGAACCCGGACCCTTCACGGGCGAATGGTCATAAGCCAGAACTTAGACCACTGCGCCACCCTGTTTTCCGGATCATTCCACTAATGGAATGATCCGGAAAACACGCCGGGTGAGGTAACACTTCCCAACCAAAGTCCATTAATTTTTGCCGAGTGATTAAAGCAGCATGAGGTGTGGCGTTATCATGATGAAGGAACACACCTTTGCGATTGACGAATGCTGGCCGCTTAGATGTCAGTTGTTCTCGCAATATGTCAACTGTTGGCAGTAGATGTCGGCATTTATCGTTCGGTTCGTTGCCAACACCTCGGAGTGGATTATTTTCTGGACATCCCACCAAACACTCAACAAAACCTTTTTGGGATGCAGTCCTCCTTTTGAGGTCGACGGAGCAGGCTCCGCACCTTAGTGCACAGTCCGTCGACGCTTTACATTACGGTACAATACCCATTTCTCATCACCAGTTACAATTTGTCCCAAAAACGGTTCATTTCTGTGACGAGAAAACAAAGAAACACAGGTACTGATTCTCTCTACTCTTTGCTTTGCAGAAAGCTGGTGCGGAACCTAGTTATCAAACTTGGTGGTGACCCAAGCGCTTGCATCCGTCTTTAGACTGTTGTTCTGTGTACTGACAACGTTTCCGCTAATTCCAGAGCGGTTGGATGTGGGTCATTTGTTATGGCTTTGACCACATCCTCGTCAGAAGCTACAGATGCACGTCCACGACGTGGTTGACCTTTACAGCTTCTGTCTCCGTTCCGGAATTTCCGAAACCAACTGCGAAATGTGCTCAACTGCATCCTCCCCATGCACTTGATGGATGTTGCGGCAAGCAGAGGCTGCAGTACTGTCTTTATCGAACTCGTAGTGTAAACAATGTCTAATATGCTCCGTGATTTCCGTTACGAATGACTTACTCGGACAAACCTAGTGCTTTTATGTGCTCTTTTGCTTCACGCTTTATTGGCCGGAAATTCGGCATCGCAGCGTCATATGTGACGTAACTACTCCGATCGCAATTTGCATCTATTACAAAAACGGGTAGAACTGTAGGCCCTGTGTGTTTCTGGCGGATGCAAGAAGGGTGGAGACGCTCCCCTGTGCGTCTGCGAACACGCATACGGCCATCGGAGGCTCCCAAGCAGAATCTGCTTTCATCGCTAAACACGAGAGGTCGCCATTGCGTTCTCCAGTGCAGACGTTGGCGACACCACTGCAGCCGTTCCTGACTGTGGGCTGGAGTCAGAGATGCACATGCCAGAGGCACACGTGCACGTAGTCCTGCATCCAGTAGACGGTTGCGGATTGTTCGCAGTCACCTCAGGTGCAACAGCAGCTCGGATTTGCGTCGCAGTGGATGTTCTGTTTGACAACGCCGCTCTTCTTATGCGTCGATCGGTCCGTTCATCAGTCAGTCTGTGACTACCGGTTCCACGTCTTCTCGTGTGGGAATGTTCCTCGGACCATGTACGCCACCATCGTACCACCACCGACACTTCCCGTGCAGTTCGCTCCGCAATAACGACTATACGACCACCCGGCCTCGGGGAGTCCGACTAGACGACCTCGCTCAAAGTCCGACAACTGCTGAAAACGTACACGTCTTCCGTGTCCAGGCATTGCAGCTTCTTCAGGGTCTTCGCACGTGTCCGTACGCCGACGACTGATTACATTCACTTCGCCGTACTCTTTAAATACCACCGACGATAAATTGCATATTATGCCGTGCTGTGGCGTAAGCGCTCACCAGTTGGTCCCGAAATTAACATCACACCTACGTAAACTCGACCCCATTAACATATGTAAATTTCATGATCGTCCGCCAATTCCTTTTTGGTGTTGTTTTTTCACTTTCCGCCAGTGTGTCTGAACCATCGTCGGCGTCGATTGTATTGGTGTCAGCAGCGGGCAACGTGGAATTCTACGAAATGGCGACGTATAAGTGTTCAGCGGACGAAACCCGGTTCTGTATGGTAACAGACTACCACCGTGTCAGAGTGTGGAGGACCGCAGATGAGCGTTACAGTCCCAACCTCACTGTACAGCGGCACACGTCCCGAACTGCAGGTGTGATGGTCTGGGGAGCCATCCCGTATGACAGCCGAACTTCCCTCGCAGTGATCCGAGGGACGTTGACAGCACAGCGCTACATACAGAAGATCCTGCGCCCCCATTATCAGTTTTATGGATTTTATTTTGCTGCTTTTCCTGGCGGGGCGGCCCGGAGCCATTTTCCAACAAGGTAACGCCCGTCAGCCCAGGGCTCGGGTTTTCCAGGACTGTCTACGTCAGGCTTCGACGCTTCCGTGGACTACCAGATCACCTGATCTCTCTCCCATTGAGCACGCGTGGGACCAGATGGGACGCCAACTTTCTCCATGTCCCAGTGTTCGTGATTTAGAGCGTCAGTTGCAAGAAGTGTGGGCCAATATGTCCCAGGATAACATACGGCGTCTATTTAACTCCATGCCGGACCATATCATCGCATGTATCCGAGCAAGAGGCGGTCCGACGCGGTACTAACGCCGACCGTATGTCGGCGGGAAATCGTCCTGCTGCTGTGATATTGCAATCACGTCTGTAACTGGTATGTACCATCTCACTACTAAAATCTCATTTCAATCCAACACCTGCTTCGTGCGCGAATTTCTATGACAGTGAGTGTATTTGTAATGCACATTTCCTCAAAAGTCAAATATCATAAATGCAGATTTTCTCTACAGTAAGAAACCGCAAAATATTCCACCTATATTATTCATTTCGTTCTAATGAATATCAGCATAATAACAAATTTAATCATCGTAGTTATTTATCAAGCATTTTTGACTCGATTTCATTAAAAAATCGTCTTCCCTTCACACTGAAAATTTTTGAAACAAATATTTCAGGTAATTTTAATAATTGCAAGCAATTTCATTATCTACCAATGAAGCTCGAAGGAAATAATACTAATTTCTTTACATCGTTATATGAGTAGAAGAAAACAAAAAATAAAATCCATAAAACTGATCATCTTCAATCACGTAATGAAACTAGAGCAAAATTTCAGTGAGAAGAATGATTGAAACACCAACTTACTTTGCAGGTTTCTGAATTATCATACTTTCTCTGCTACGGATTGGTATAAATACACAATTTAAAACCACGTTTTAAGACAGGTAAAGCGTATCTGGCGGCTAATTCATCATCATTACATAGAATTTTTATTTTCTCGATGATATTTAAACGAATGATTCTTATGCGTTCACTAAATGCATCAACTTTTCCAAAAAAACTGACGATGAATGTGAGCACTGCCAATCATTTCTTGGAAGTCCCTATGCTTTGAAAGATTTTTCAGTTAATTCTTTTTCTTTATTCATTAACACTTGGGAATGAAAAGAAAATGCAAATATCCTTTTGATGTCTTTTCCTCTTAACATCCAACTTTTATTTGTAAATTAGGGATAAGGATTTCGTGAAATTTCGGCAACTCTGAATTTTTGTTATTAATGTGTTCTGGATCTAGATGCAAGTGAGAATTTATCACATCACTTCTGAGGTTATAATTTGCGAGAAAGATCTCCTGTCACCATCTCGGTTTATGGAAAATTCTGGAGAACAGCATTTCGGTGAATGTGTATCAACTTCACATAAAAGCTCCTGTGGCATCAAAAATTCTAGCGCAATGCATGTGCTTCCAGTTCCTTTTCAAAATCTCTAGTTTATTCAAATCATTCTTTGCTAAGCTATTTTAGTATGCCCTTATGAATAAAACATCTCCCTAACAGAAAATTTTCCTTTCAATGATATACTAAGGAAATCCTGTTTTTTTCATTATACTGAGCCCAATACTCTTGGAAGCAACAAAAACTTTCGATATAAAAAGAAAAAAAGGAGACAGAATTTAAATTTCTAAAAGCCGAATTCCTTGATTACTAATATCACTTACCATCCCTTTTTTTCTGCTAGGGGAATGAAATGCAGTAAAGAATTTCATTCTGATAATTAGAAAAGGGTAATTTACTTTGATGCATTTTATGTATCACTTTTTTCTACGTTGCTTCTCATGCTTGTTTTGAAACCATGATCTATACCGGAAATGTTTCTTGTATAAATTTGCTTTCCTGGGGATTTTCCTAGTTTTTAAGTCTTGAGTAAATCCGCCGCATTCTTTTACTATCGCATTTGCTTAAATGTTATTCTCATTCCTTAAGGGAATTCTTTAAGATGCTGCTTTTTATTGTCTGTGTTTCCAAAAATCGGAAATCTTAGTTGAAATCCATTTTATTTTGATGAAAACACCTTCTGAGTTATAAAGAGTTGCATACAATAAACTGACAAGATATTTTATTGGCAGCTTTCTCTTTGACTGCTTGATGGTTTTCAGTTCTTTTGTGACTTCCATTTTTTACTAAGCTTCCGCACTTAGCGACTATAAATGAATGTCTTAATATTTTAGCACTCACGTTTTTTACTGCTAATTTGTAATTTTTTTTTCGTATCTTCTCTCTTTCTAGGGCATTTTTGTTTTTATTAGTTTTTGGAGTTCTTTCAAACTTTATTTGCGTTGTAACGTGTACCTTTGAATTACCTTCTTTTAAAGTTTGTTTTCTTATGCAAATTTTGTTACGTCTTAGTTACACGTTTTCTCCCTGAACGCTACATTACTTCCCGGAACAGTCTTTACAGTTCAGCAACACCGACAGTGAGTCAGGGGAATGTAAACAATACTACATTGAAGAGAGAGAGAGAGAGAGAGAGAGAGAGAGAGAGAGAGAGAGAGAGAGAGAGAGAGAGAGAGAGAGAGAGAGAGAGAGAGAGTTAATGGAGAGTCGTCGATTGTTATACGGTGATAAAAAATCTGTTGAGATATATGATCGGCGATAAAACGTCATTGCTATAAGACTGATATCTATATATTGAAGCCAAAGAGATTATATTCTGACAAGAGGTAATTTTGATGTCCTGAAGTACAAGTGTTTACCGAATAAAGTGGCAAAATTAAGTGAAACGCTGATTCTTTATTTCTCTGTGTTTAGTTGTTTGTTCACAAAGTGGGTTTTATGGGCAACGAAGCTATTTAAGATCATTAACTAATCAATTAACCATTTTAAACATCAGCTAAAAGAGTTTAAAACTCTATGACGCTTGTTTTCGTATTTTATAAAATATCACTGAGTGTATGAAAAGATACCTTGACCTTTTACTTGTCTTCAGATTGTTTCTAACTCAAGAAACGTAAATTTTCAAAAAGGCTCTTCCTAATTTTTAACGAAAAAACATTTATTAATCCTTTATATCCCTGGGTATATGGAAAATTACTCAGCTTCTTATATCCAGGAACATTGTAACAGAATAACTATATTAATAACGAAGATTGGAAAACATCAAGTTTGAACACGAGATTCATGAGATACCAATTGTCTTCCAGCTTTCTCTTTCAAGAGAAATATCGTTAAAAGGTTATGTGGATGTGTGAATCACAACCTGTTTCTTAAAGGAACAATTCGTTCAACTAAAGGGATCTTCCACTAGAAAAGTCCTGATATCGTCTTTTCTACGTTCTCATCAAACATTTAGCTGTAGAAAGTACTTTCGGGGGAAATCATTATTTTATGATTGAGATCTTGAAAGGAAAAGGGACAATGTATACAGCGCAATTGTCAGTTTCTTAAAACGTACCTTGTTTTTCCATGATTTGAGTATTTGCTCCTTTTAAGTTACACGACTTTCTGTTAGAAAAGAAGCATTGACTACCTTCGATTTGCCGACTACTTATGACCTCCTGTTGAGAGCATATAGTTGATTTGCGAGCAGGGAAGGATTGGAACGACCAAACTAAGCCGGGAATATCACTGGTGCCGTCCAAAATGAAAAAAAAAAAAAAAAAACACGTAGCTACGGAGTAATACCTCATATTTCCCTCACGGAGAAGTTTCTGTTAGATTCTGAATGAAAGAGCTGTTGAGCATTGTAAAACGAATTTAGTCGTGAGCAAACGTCATAACAATTTAATGGCAAAGGAATTTTTTGTTTGGGGGTTTAACGATCACCATAAAAAGTCGCCCGTCCATAGTTTAGGGTCACTGGTTTCAGGGAAGGGAGAGAGCCAGTGCCGTAAGACAAACACAACATCCATGCCTCACTGGGATTTCAACCAGGAACCATCTCGAACGAATGATCACAAGCCAGCTCTTAGAGCACTGCTTCACTGGGAGGCCATAGGAATTTCAAATATCTACTCACGATTGAATGTATCATCAAGCGACGTTCGAAACAAAAGTAAAAAAAATCGCTCTTTTGTCTTGTGATATTTGTGCCAGGAGATAAACAAGAGAATCCACTTCCCTGAAAGGTCTCGATTTCCTCTATTGCCACAATTCATAATGCCACAAAATCTAAGCATTTTGGCTTCAAATTTTTATAAACACCGACTGTTAATGATTGCACTTTACAAACTAAGTGCAGGAACTTGCAGGGACTGTTGCCACTTCACTGAAACTTCTCGATGACGTCATGTGCTATATCCTCTTTTATTTCGCGCAATGTATATATACACTGGCGGAAAGTGAAAAAAGAACACCAAGAAGGAATTGACGGACGATCATGAAATTTACATATGTTAATTGGGTCGAGTTTACGTAAGTGTGATGTTAATTTCGGGACCTACCGGTGAGCGTTTACGCCACAGCACGGCATAATATACAAATTATCGTCGGTGGTATTTAAGGAGTGCGGCGAAGTGAATGTAATCAGTCGTCGGCGTACGAACACGTGCGAAGATCCTGAAGAAGCTGCAATGCCTGGACACGGAAGACGTGTACGATTTCAGCAGTTATCGGACTTTGAGCGAGGTCGTCTAGTCGTACTCAGCGAGGCCGGGTGGTCGTACCGTCGTATTGCGGAGCGAACTGCACGGGAAGTATCGGTGGTGGTACGATGGAGGCGTAGATGGTCCGAGGAACATTCCCACACGAGAAGATGTGGAACCGGGAGTCACAGACGGAATGATGAACGGACCGATCGACGCATACGAAGAGCGGCGTTGTCAAGCAGAACATCCACTGCGACGCAAATCTGAGCTGCTGTTGCACCTGAGGTGACTGTGCGAACAATCCGCAACCGTCTACTGGATGCAGGACTACGTGCACGTGTGCCTCTGGCATGTGTACCTCTGACTCCAGCCCACCGTCAGGAACGGCTGCAGTGGTGTCGCCAACGTCTGCATTGGATAACGCAATGGCGATCTGTCGTGTTTAGCGATGAAAGCAGATTCTGCTTGGGAGCCTCCGATGGCTGTATGCGTGTTCGCAGACGCACAGGGGAGCGTCTCCACCCTTCTTGCATCCGCCAGCGGCACAAGGGCCTACACTTGGTCTCCTGGTGTAGGGAGCGATCATCTATCACTCCCGTACGCAACTAGTGTTTGTACCGGGTTCGTTAAACATCACCTCCTACATCAACAACCTCATTCAACCCATTGTTGTGCCATTTGTAAGGTCGGCCCATCGTGGTGTTTTCCAAAAAGATAACGCACGCCCACACACGGCACGTGCCACGCAACATGCACTTCAGGGTGTGAGACAACTTCCATGGCCTGCACGTTCACCGGATTTGTTCCCCATTGAGCACGTGTGGGATTTTATGGGACAACGACTTATCCGGTCTCCACGGCCAGCCACGACCATCCCGATTTACGCGTCCAGGTTGAGGATGCTTGGAACTCAATACCCCAAACTTACATCCAACATCTGTACGGCAGACTCCATGCCAGAATTGCACAGTGTGACGCAGTTCATGGCGGTTCAACCTCGTGCTAACCATGTTACATGGAAATGTTATTTTTCAGTTTACCAGCAAATACAGCTAGCTGTATTTTGCCATAATGTTTTGATCACGTTATCCTCTGTATTCCGTTATTATGCTGTATAAATTTTGTTGGTATCAGACGTCTTCTTCTTGGTGTTCTTTTTCACTTTCTGCCAGTGTATTTTGTATTGGGATGTGGGGGACCAAGTAAAAAACAAAATTTCTTTGCTAATGATATAGTGCTCTGAAATGTGATGTCTGTTCAATGTACACCATTAAGTGATGACCGGTACTGTGACAAAAAATGTTTTCTCTTCTCAGTGCAGGAATTGGGAGGTCAGGTACGGTCATGCTCTTGGACATTGCCCTCGAAATGTCTCTGGCCGAAGGAAAAGTAGACTTCCTAGCCATCGTGGATAAACTCAGGCAGCAAAGAATAAATCTCGTTGAGACAGTGGTAAGACATAATTCTAAATGTTATTACTACAACAAGCTTTACTACTTACTCTCCAATGAGTGACAATTTATTTATTTACTTATTTATTTTTTGAGATATGATGTTTCGCTGTACGAATTTGAAATTGTAGTTTTCAGTGTATGCTGAAATTCTCCTCTCAATACCGCTATTGTACTGCGCGGTTACTGGACGCAATGAGGCTCGTCTGTTACCTCGTACAATCCTCTCCAGCCAATGTGTGGCGGACTGTGTATGATGAAATTCTCCTCTCGATACCGCTATTATACTGCGCGGTTACTTGATGCAATGGTGTTCGTCTGTTATCTCGTACAATCCTCCCTAACCTCCGTTTCCCTAGAAAATCGGCCAGTCATTTCAGCGCACAGTAAGACCACTGATTACATATTTTGTTGGTTTTTCACCATTCACTGTATAGCCTTGATATAGTTGTTCTTGCGGAGACGAGGATTGCCGTTTCTTAGAGTTTGCGCCTGCACGCCTAGCGCTCACTATGAAAATCGCTTAAATTACTAGTCATTTCCATATTGCTGCTATTCACGCTTAGTACAAATTCTTTGCAGTGAGCTGTTTGTAAAGCCATTTCAACGCCATATCCCGGATGACTTGTGCCACATTGCTATTGGGTGTTGATAATAATAATTTGCTACTTCAATGTTCTAAATATCATGACTGTATACTCAATATATAGAATTATTTTTTCTATATTTTTTTCTGTTTAATAGCCTGCCACTCCTTGCATACCCAGCTCATGGTACTACAGTCAGTAGACGAAATATTAGAGATAGGGGTGTTGGGCAGTTGACATGGGCATTCCCCGTGCAGAGTGAAACAGACTCGACCCCAACGCAGGCGATAAATAGGGATGCTTCCCAACAGTTTATCGCTATCGGCGAACATGGGTAACCGCGGTGATCTGAGCGACTTTGATTATGGACGCATTGTCGGCGGGCGCAATACAGATGGGTCACTCTATCGCTGAAGTGGGTAAGAACCTTACGGTTTCCTAGCGCAACCATATTAAAGCTGGACCGCGAGGAGCGGTACAGCTGAATGGGATTTACGTCGCCGTTATTAGAGCCCAGAGAGCAAGCAGTAGCCAACCACACGCCACTGATGACCGGGTTCGGCGCAGACCAACCAGGCTCGTTCAAACTGACCGCTTGGCAACGACGGCGTAAATCACATCAAGATTGAATGTAGGAGGCCCAAGCAGCGCCAGCGAGCAAACGATACAGCACACGCTGTATACCCAAGTCTACGGGAGATGACGCCCTACTCGTGTGCCACTATTGACTGCTCGTCATCGCACTGTACGCACTGTTTGGTGCCGGGAACGTAAAAACTGGATCTCTGTAGAGTGGCGGCACATCATGTGGTCAGATGAATCCCGTTTTCAGTTGTACTGGGTTGACGGGACGGTGCGGATGTGCCATCGAAAGCATCAGGCTATGGTACTGTCGGTTCTGTTCAAGGTGGCGGAGGCTCTGTGATGGTTTGGGGTGCCTTCGCATAGTACGCGCCAGGTCCCTTAGTGTGTATGGAGAGGTTCTCAACCGCTGCGCGCTACCAGCATGTGCTGACTGATCACTTACTTGCTTTCACTGCCTTCGTACAACGTGAGGTCGATGGTCCGTTTCAGCAGAATAATGCGCCCCACCCCCTGGCAGAAAGCACTTATGAACACTCATCTGAGTTTGGAGCCATCCAGTGGCTCTCAAGGTCTTCGGATTAAAACCCTGTGGAAGCTCTTTGGGATGCTCTGGAACGGAATATCAGATTGATGGATCCTGGACCGATGCCTCCGGTGGAGTTGCTGACAGTGCTGCAACGGGCGTGGCTGGCAAACCTTCAGCATTTGCTGGAGTTGATTCCTCGGCGTGTACGGGATATTATTCACGCTAGAGGAGAAACAACATGATATTAGGTAGATATCTGTAATCTCCTGTCCATTGAGTGCATATAATTTTACGAAAAAACATTTCGCAATGGGTTTTGTATAACTGGTTTCACATATACGTCGGCATTTTTGTGAATGTTGTGCAGCTTAAAACACTTTTACTTTCCGAAAGTAGCTGGATTTTATTGTAACATATTGTAACCAGGGCATCCATATTTATCAGAAGCAAAGTTCAGTAGCCATTTTGAGGGATAAAGAACTGGAATCATTTTCCTTCAATTCCCGCCATTTTGTTGAGCAGGGCAACGGTTGTTAATGTGTGTTTTTCTCACGCATCCCTTCAAATGAAGGGGTGTTAGATTTAGAATTTCATCGATGTGAGAATAGTAGAGCAGGAAATTATTGCTTTTCAGCAGTCCCAAGCAAAGCGATTGAGTAAGAGAAAGGGGGGGGGCAGCGAGCCAATTAAAGAATCTTGCGTTTTCAGAGAGAAGATATTTCTAGGGTGTGACCGCGCATTCTAGGAATGAGGAGGGTCTTCACTCTGGGGAGAGTTTTTTTCTATGAGCAAGAGGAGAAGGCACTCGCTGGCAGGAAGTAGAAGAAGAAGGAGGTTTTTTAGTGAGGTGCGAAGAGCTCACGAGTTCGGGGGAAGAGATAAGTAGGAAGCAATGAGGCCGATGATTAGAGAGACAGAAGGCGATCCGAGGTGTTAATAAAACAATGAAAGCACGAAAATGACCGACAAAAACTTGGTGACATTTCCCGTAACATCTGAATAAAAGTCTTCCCCATTGCAAGAACAAAGTTTGACTTCAGTTAATTTTTTTATACTTGGTATTTTATTTACCTGCATCTGCCGGGAGAAATGATACGGGTTAAACCCCATATACAGAACAAGCATCAAACGAACCCTTCACACAGGACGCTGTAATATAAATCAGCACGAAGCTTTGTATCATTATTTATTTATTGCTGTCATCGTCAGAGTTTTGTTATGGCTTCTTAAAATTGAGATTATGTTGAATCGATTTGTATACTTAATGAAAAACTGGACTGAAAGAGCAGGAAACAAGATGAGATGAAAAATAGAAGGGGAAGAAGTAGACAAGAAATTGTTTCTAGTGGTTAAAAAAGACATTTTTCATTGCGATACTTGCAGTAGATCTCACTAAACATAGGTCATACATTGTTTCTCAAAACATTTCACAGCAATGTCATTTAACTGTGACGAGAAAATACGAAAAATTCCTTAACCTGTTGAAAGAAAAGATATCTTTCATTTCTGGAGCTACTTGGGAACTGTTTTCCTTATTTCATACGTAGAATAATGTTTCCATTTCTGACGACTTACCAACAAGGCTACATGCATTTCTACAATAGACAAGGAAAGATTTTGAACCGGAAGGGCAGGATCGGAACAAAAATGTTACATGAAAAGGGAAGATGAATAAAGAAATTGTACTCTCAAAGTGATCTATATATAGAACTACGCAAGACAGTACAAAAAAGTATCACTGAAGTCGTAAGTAAATTCACTTGCATACTAGTCAAAAAAGCGAATGAGAACATCAAAAACTTACAGAAAACACAGGGTCATCTCTGTAATTGAAGAAAACAGTTTTTTGCAAACGGTACTGTAAAAAGAAATATAGGCAAAATTTTGACCATGAAATACACTATCTACCAACAAGTAATTGGACACCTGTGATGGCAAAGGAAAACGAAGTTTATTCGCCTTCAATAGATGGTGGAGCCTCCACGAGCGGCGATTACAGCTGCGACCCTCCGGGGCATACTCTTAACCAGGCGTTGTACGACGACTAGCGGTATTTTCTTCCATTCGGCTTGGAGAAGACAGGTCAGTTCCTTCACCGATTTCGGACGGTGGGGCACCCCTTAAGTCGACGCTCCAACTCGTCCCAGAGGTGCTCGATAGGGTTAAGGTCCGGGCTCTACGCAGGCCAGTCCATTCGATTAACCCCATTGTCACCATACCAAGCCATGGTGTACCTCGCAACATGACAGGTGGCATTGTCATCCTGGAAGTAACATGGGTCCACCCCGTAAACCTGTCACAACGTAGGAAGCGCATAGTCACCCAAAATGGTGCAGTAGGTCTCGGCGTTGAGTCTACCAGGAATTGCGACCAAGGGTCCCATGCCATACCAGGAGAAACACCCCCATAGCATAATTCCACCGCCGCCGAACTTCACAGTGGGCACAGTACATTCTGGCAGGAGGCGTTCTCCAGGCAGACGCCAAACCCAGACGCTGCCATCCGAACGGTAGAGGGTGAACCTTGATTCGTCGTTCCAGAGAACCTGTTTCCACTGTTCAACGGTCCACTGTCGACGTTCTTTGCACCACGTTAGCCGAGCAGCAGCGCTATTGGACTTGGTGAGCAAAGGCTTGTGGGTGGCAGCACGCCCATAATAACCGAGCAGATGAGCTTCCTTAAGGATGGTATTCTTCGAAAGAACACTCCCGGATGCCTGTTGAAACTCCTCGCGGATGTGGCCCATCGATTTGGTAGGGTTCTTCCGAATTTCTTTGGCCAGCACCCGTCTCTCTTTAATTCCCAGTTTTGTGGGTCTGCCAGGTCGGGGCACATTCCGACAGTCACCTCTCATCTTCCACTTGCCAATCACGTAGGCCACTGTCGATTTTGGGTACTTCAACTAGCTGGATATTTCACATATGGATCGGCCATTTCTGTGATACCGGACGATTACACCTTTCTCGAAATCAGGGAGCTCCGAACTGCGTGGCATCTTGCATGCGACTGGTTGCGTTGTTGTTTCCCACACGATATTTAGCGGTGGCGGCCGTGACGTGTATCAGGACAGCAGATATCGTCGATTGCAGGGGCGTCCAATTACTTGTTGGTAGATAGTGTAGTTATTCACAAAACTATATGAAAGGGATGATACATCTATTCAAGACATAAAGAAATGTACCAGTACCAATATTCTTACAGCCCTCCTGGAAGAAGTTGCACATGCAATTAAGAAGATGGAATGGGTAAGAGCTCCTGTGGGAGATGGAATTACCGTAGATATTTTACAGGAAGCTGGTAAAGAAAAAAAAACCTTTCGCCCAAGTTTTCATTAGATGCCTTAATGCAGTGTAGATCCCTGATTACTGTAACAATCGATCCTGCTGCATGTAAGATGGAACCTCAGGGAGCTCAAGAATTACAGATCCTATCAGACTTCTACCAGTTGTTTACTAAATCTTGTCTAATCACATCGCTTGAGGGAATCACTAGACATGGATCATCTGAAATAACAAGCTGGATTCAACTACAGTTACAGCACTGATGATCATATCACTGTACTGAATGAACGAGGGAATGAGAACTCCTACCGTGTATGGTTTATATTGGTTATGAAAAGGCCTTTGACCTCTTAAAACCATCAGAAATTATGCTATTGAAATTCTGCGGTATTGGAGATACATACTTTAGCATTATTAATGACATCTATGAAAATACAAGTGTAAAGGTTCGGCTATTTGAGGATACAGAACCAAAAATAAAATTGGAAAGGGAGTGAGACAAGGTGATACCAATTCTATCAAGCTCTTCAATGCCACATTGAAGAATGTCTTTCAATCATTGAACTGGGGAAACGAAGAGGATAAAGATTAATGGAGATTGATCCACCTTCGTTTGCTGATGACATATTCTGCATTGCAAGAACACTCCCCCAGAGATGCACAGTGTGATTCAGAAACTTGCTGACAAGATCAGAGAAGTGAGATTAAAAATGAACTTACAGAAAACAAAATTGACATACAATGCTTTTACAAGAAATGAAACTTTAGAGGTCGATTGAGCAAGTTCATAAAAGTAACTGGATACTTTGTAGAACAGATACAAAGCTAGGCCCACATCGAAGATAAAATTAATAACATAAAATTTGGCTGCAGTGCATTTTAATGAAACTACAATTTTCAAGAGGAATTCGCCATTGTGTCATAGAAAAAAGTTGAATCGATGCATCCGTATCAATTCTTATTTGTGGATCAGAGACCAGGACGTTAAATTAAAAAGACATGCAAAATATGCGGAAAACTCAATGAAGCATGGAGAGATGAGTCTTTAGTGTGACCAAGAAAGATAAGAGGAACTCATGGATCAGGAAAACGTCGAGAGGGGTTGGTATCACGAACAAAGTAAATATCCTTAAGTGGTTATGGGTGGTGTGACGTACCTGCCAGCAAGATGCACACGACATAAAGGCAGATAGCAGTCAGAACGAGCGTCCACGTAGCTCAATTGGTAGAGTGACTTATTCTGGAATGAGGGGACTCGGGTTCGAGCCCCGGCGTGGAAAAAAATGACGGAGAAATTTACTTCGTTATAGTGGACATAATGCTAAAATAACAGAATATATTTGAACAGGTGAAATATTCGACTGGATACCAAGTGACAGGAAAAGGCCCTGAAGAGGACCGCAAGAATTTCGAAAGCATCCAAACAGAGCGTTGTGGACGAAACTTTGGAAGGCATTCGTCCAGCAAAAGGTGCAAAATGTTTGACGATGATTGACAATATTTAAGGATTCGTCTTGTTTTTTATTCATGAGAAATAGAAGTGCTATGTATAATTTTAGTATTTGTTTTTGTACAACGGTTAGATAGAATATCCCTTTGTATGCTTTAATACTTAAGTTACTGAAGTACATGTTTTTTTCTATTTTTGCTGTCATAATTCTCGGTAGAAGTATCAGTTTAGTCAAAGAAATGAATGCGACATTCTCCGTTGGTTAGTAAAATCGGTAATCCTGTTTGGAGTGAAAAAATATTATATTGATGTTGAATTCAAGACTTTACGTAATTTCTATGTCTGATATTAATTCTTGCTTTGTATTGTATTTTTCTCTGTTGACAGGAACAGTTCAGGTTTGTCCACAGAGCTCTCATTGATTATCATTTCAGTGACGTTCCAAGGAAGTCATGTGCCGAGCTTGTCTTATATTTCAACAAACTACGACAGGTCAATCAGCAAACGAAGAAGTCAGACCTACAGCTTCAATTTGAAGTAACTATCAATTTCTTTTTGGTTTAGTTGTGAATTTTTTTCTGAAATTCTGGTTCAAAACTTAACTTAAATTAAGAACGAAGAGTATATATTCGTTTTTTTCTGTTGATTAATAACCTACAGAAGAGTACATTTCGTTTTTTTTTCTGAGATTAATAACCTACAGATTTAATATGAAGTAACTGTCAATTTCTGTTTGGTTTAGTTGTAAATTTTTTCTGAAATTCTGGCTCAAAACATATAATTTAAATTAAGAACGAAGAGTATATTTTCGTTTTTTTTACTGAGATTAATAACCACAATAAGCAACTCAAAGTGCTCTAAGCAGTCGGCCGTCCCTATTTTAGTGCCATTGGTTCCAAGGAAGGCGCAGCGCCATAAGACAACACACCACCCCTATGTCTAACCAGAGCCCAGCTAAGACGGCTGGCTAGGAACTTACGCCTCTGACCACTCTCCCACCGAGTCGGCAGAGAGAATCTTTCCAATGGTTTATTTGCTCAACGAACTGTCAGTCATCAATACGAGAATTTCGCAGGAATTTTCTCTCTTTTTACAGCGCATCAGGAAGAATATCAGTATTCAACATCTGAACTCCTGCATCGAAGCGACTCTCTCGGTTTACTGAGCAATAATTCTTGCTCTCCTTTGTAAACTAGAAATCTGCAAACTGTTTACGCAGTTGCCAAGCATAAAGGTTGGGTTGTCCACGAGTCTCAGTGGACGAAAACAAGATTTACGTAGTTCACATTTTGCAATGAGAAAATAAATATCCTTCTGTGTATCTAGACTTATTTAGGCCACAATTCTGCCAATGGATAAAATAAAATACAGCAGGGTGTTTCAAAAAGAATAACACGATTTCAAAGTAGTATATTTAATAAGGCAAATGTGGGATAGTTACAAAACAAAGAGCCAAGTATGAAGGAAGGTCTAAAGTTTCACTCACCACAATTACAAATGCTCAATGTGCCCTCCACCTGCTGCACGGACAACATCAAGCTGATAGCTGAATTCATCCCAAACGCAGTGTCCTCAGTCACAGAATTTACCGTGGCCGTGATTCTCGTTCAAAGCTCATCCAAGTCAGCGGGAAAGGGGGAACATAAACATGGTCTTTTACGTATCCCCATATAAAAAAATTACATGGTGTGATGTCTGGAGATCTCGGAGGCCAAGCGTGTAGTGCCAAGTCATGGGGTCCCATGCGTCCAATCCAACGTTTAGAAATCGATCAACTTGGAGGTTCCAATGTGGCAGTGCGCCGTCCTGCTGCAAAATGTAATCTTCAGAGTCGTCCTGCAGTTGTGGAAGTAGCCAGTCCTTCAGCATTACAAGATAGGAGTTGCCCGTAACCGTGTTGTCCGCAAAAAAGAAAGGGCCGTAAACTTTTCTAACAGAAACCGCGAAAAAAACATTCAGTTTTGGTGAATCACGTTCATGTTGGAGAGTGTCATGTGGATTCTACAGTCCCCACATGCAAACATTGTGGCGCGAAACTTTGCCGCTTACATGAAAGGTTGCTTCATCGCTAAAAATCAACCTTTGTACGACGGTGTCGTCTTCCATGTCCTCTAACAGAGTTGCACAAAAAAACTTTTCGTTGTGTGTTTTGTCACCTCCTCGAAGAGCATGCACCAGCTGCAAACTGTACGGCTTAGCAGCAAACGTCGTCGTAAAACACGTCAGTCACATAAGGGATGACAAATTCGCGGCTCACACGACGAGTGGGCTTCGCTGAAACGCCTCGTGAATTCGTTGCACACTCTTCGCTGAGGTGGTTGGTGGTCCAGGACTAGTTTCCTTACATAAACACCATGTTTCTTCAAATTGTCGATACCAACGACGAATGTTTTTGCCAACTGGTGGAGCACTGCCGAGACGCCGTTTAAACGCACGCTGCACTGTAATCACGGACTTGGTCTTGCTAAATTCGAGCACGCAAAACGCCTTCTGTTGCCTCGACGCCATCCTTTCACTCACTAAGCGTAGCGGCTGTTTGGACGCTCGTACTGCCATCTCGCGGTAGTCATAACAAACTCTGGGCCACGCCCGTAGGCATGCTACGAATCGCTTTCATCGATGGTTCGTGGTTGCCGAGATATCCACTTTTCAAATCGGGACATTCTTTATGAAACACCCTGTATAATACAGGGTGTTTCAGAAAATTTGATATCATTTGAGATGTAAATATCTGAGTAACTAAATAGTCTAGGCAAATGGAACTAAACAGGCTTAATATGCTGAGTAAAATAAGATTTATTCATCAAAATTTGAATGAGAAATTCAGAAAGTATGTGGACTTCATGAAGGATTTCACAAGTTTTCAATATGCGCCCGCCTGTGACACGGTACACGTCAAGTCGGTCGTCCAGCTGCTGCCAAATACGATGCAGCATGTCCCTCATGTGCTCAAATGCACCAACTGCAATGCAGATTTGGACATGACAAAAAAAAATTTTTTTTTTGAAGGTTTAACGATCACCGTGAGCAACTCAATGGGCTATAAGCAGTCGCTCGTCCCTAATTTAGGGTCACTGGTTCCAGGGAAGGGAGAGAGCCAGTGCCGTAAGACAAACACAACATCCATGCTTCACCGGGATTCGAACCCGGACCCCTTTCGGATGAATGATCAGAGGCCATCGCTTAGACCACTGCGCCACCGGGGCGGCACGCAAAAAGTTCAAAGAGGAAGGCTGTCTGTGCAAGGCAAAAGTATCTGGACGACCACCAGTAGCGGAAGAGATGGTCGAGCAGGTTCGGGAAACATTTCTACGAAGCCCCAGGAAGTCCATAAGAAGAGCAAGTCTGGAAATCCAGATTCCTCCAACGACAATTTGGCGTGTCGCAAGTAAACGCTTGCGAATGACACCCTACAAGCTGCAGCTCGTTCAGGCCTTAAAGACAGATGACAAGCAAAAGAGTAAGCAATTCTTTGTCGATATGCAAGAGAAACTTGAAGACAAGTTTGAAAATCGTCTTGTTTTCAGTGATGAGGCCACATTTCATACGACTGGAAAAGTCAACAAGCATAATGCTCGCATTTGGGGCGAAGAAAACCCCCATGCCACATTTGAGCACATGAGTGGCATGCTGCATCGTGTTTGGCAGGAGCTGGACTACCGACTTGACGTGTACCGTGTCACAGGCGGTGTGCATATTGAAAACTTGTGAAATCGTTCATGAAATCCACATACCTTTTGAATTTCTCATTCAAATTTTGATGAATAAATCTTATTTTGCTTTGCAATTTTGATGAATAAATCTTATTTTGCTTTGCAATTTTGATGAATAAATCTTATTAAGCCTATTTAGTTTCATTTGCCTAGACACGGCTCGGGAAGGCATGCTTTTCTGCTAAGTCGTTTATCAGCAATGCGGTAGCAACGGCGTTTGTGTAAGAATTGCGCAGATGATTATTTACGTTGTGCAAGACGTCATTCGGTGGAAGAATATTGTCACTGCTCTGTCATGGTGCATAGAGCAAATATCCTGTTCTATTTGAAAATCGGTAAAACTGCATATGAGACAGCTGAATTGTTGTGTGAGGTGTATGGGAATATTTGCCTATCTCGTGCAGAGATATATTATGTTGTTATGCACGCTTCAAGGATGGATGGGAAAATCTGGAAAACGACGAAAGGCCCGGGGTCGCCCAATTTCAATGCGCACATCTGAACTCATTGAGAAAGTTCGCGAAAGGATTAAAAAGTGATCGTTGTGCGACCTTGAGGATGCTGGAATATGAAATCGGTGTTAATAAGGAGATGATTCCTCAAATTGTAGTGCAAGATTTGGGGGAAAGTTTGTGCTCGCTTTGTTCCATATGCTTTGTCAGAAGACCAGAAACATGCACTAGTGCAGCACGGAAAAGACATAATCGAGACTGCAGAAACAACGCAAAATATTCTACAAAGCACTGTGGCAGGTGACGAGACATTGTGTTTTCGTTATGATCCTGAAACGAAGCGTCAGACTGCTCAATCAAAGTCGCCACAGTCACCCAAAGGATCAAGCTACAGAAATCCAAAATCAAGACAATGCTTGTGTGCTTTTACGTCAGCAAGAGAATTCTGCATCACGAGCCCATTCCTGAAGGTACAACTGTCACTGGTTACACATCCGTTTTGGAACGATTGCGGAAGACACCTGTTCGTGTCAGGATTGAGTATAAAACAGGCAATGATTCCTTCTTCATGATAACGCCCCCGCACACAGAACAGTCAGTGAACAGCAATTTCCAGCACAAAAACAAGTGTGTGTGTACTCAACCATTCCCCTTATTCTCCAGATTTGTCACGGTGTGTGTGTGATATTCCCTAAATTAAAGCTGCCTTTGAAAGGAAAAGTTTTTTTCAAGACATTGAGGACATATAAAAAACTGTGACATCAGCTCTTCACTCTATTCCAAAAGATGACCTCTGCAAGTTCTTCTTTTCGTTGGCTGATCGTGCTACTTCTTGTATTAATGCAGGAGGTAAAGTCTCTGCCTTATGTTTCCAATGGTAAACCTTCTTTACATATTTTCTTCGCAATTAATCTATTCCCAAGGATGACATTTTGCACATAGATAAACTAACTTTAAGTTTCAGCATGGGATAACTTAATACTTGCTAAAACATAACCCTAATTAAGCAATCCAACATTTTTTGTCTACTGACATCATCAATGTACAGGTCGCGCCATCTATTAACAAGTCTGAACATTACTGAAAGAAAGATGACTGATTTTTAATATAATTATGGTTATGTTTGAGCAAGTATTAAGTATCCCATGCTATAACTTAAAGTTAGTTTTATCGATGTGCAAATTTTCATCCATGGGAATACATTTCTTTCGAAGAAAATATATACAGAATTTTGAAGATGACAATCCGATTTTAGGCGTAAATGTGACAAGGAATGGTAAGTCAGATAATATCCGAAAACTTGAAAATTTTCATCGTCCTGGAGCGGGACTCGAACCCGCGTCTCCCAGATAGCGCCCGGGTATGCTAACCACTACACCACCCAGAACGACCAAGTTTCAAGTTTCCGATCAATTTGAATATAACCATCACAGGATTCGTTAGTCGAAGCAACCGGCATTCATGTTTAGCGAATCTGGAGGTTAAGAATCCTATCCCGTGATTACCCGGAGAAGCAGATAAATCATGAAAGAAATACGGGATTATGACATATAATACAAATTTTGAAAATGACAATCCGATTTTCGGCGTAAATGTGACAATGATGGTAAGTCAGATAATATCCGAAAACTTGAATCCCGTATTTCTTTCATGATTTATCTGCTTCTCCGGCCAATCACGGGATTCTTAACCTCCAGATTCGCTAAACATGAATGCCGGTTGCTTCGACTAACGAATCCTGTGATGGTTATATTCAAATTGATAGGAAACTTGAAACTCGGTCGTTCTGGGTGGTGTAGTGGTTAGCATACCCGGGCGCTATCTGGAAGACGCGGGTTCGAGTCCCGCTCCAGGACGATGAAAATTTTCAAGTTTTCGGATATTATCTGACTTACTACCATCCTTGTCACATTTACGCCTAAAATCGGATTGTCATCTTCAAAATTTGCATTATATGGCGTAATCCCGTATTTCTTTCAATATCGAAGTTTTACCATTGGAAACATAAGGCAGAGATTTTAGGTAGAACCACCTTAAATATATTCACGTAAGTTTTCCTGCCTTTCCATTAATAAAAGGTCAGTGTTATTACTTAATTGCCGTACTATGTAATTTAAAAGACGTTGTAAATCAGAAATTAAGATACCTGAGGGAAGGGTTAGTGTGATACTTTTTTTTTCCACATCTAGGTATAACGACCACCGCGAGCAATCCAAAGGGCTGTACGTTTTCCCCGTACCTAATTTTTAGTGCCACTGGTTCCAGGGAAGGGAACAACCAGTGCCAAAAGAGAAACAACACTCACACCTCATCCAGGACTCGAATCAGGGCCCATATCGGAAATGTCAGAAACAAGCTCATCAGACCAGTTAAAAACCTTTTGCTAAAATGAAACAAAAGTAAATAAAAATCATATTTATTTTTAAACAAGATAAATGTTATTTGTATTTAGTTTCTCAACAAACTACTGTCATTGCCCTGCATAAACTTTAGGACAAATAAACCAACCACCGCAGTCACCTGCTCGCGTTTCGTAAGATTTTAACTGCCAAGGTTTTTGGTGTCGAATATTTGTTGCTTCCCGACTCGGAACCAGGACAAAAAATGCCACTCAGGATATCGATTAGGCAAAACAATTTCTGAATGTTCAAATAAAGTCAGGAAACTGCGATCTTCGGAAAACAGTTAGGGATTTATGCAAGCAATGATACATTCAATGCCTGCAAGTTATCGCTCTATAGATTATCAGGCCGTTGTTTACTTGTTGAGTGAAATTTTAGTGGGACTTCATCATTCCTCGACTTTCCAGCTGACGCGCGCTTTTGTTCCTACAAGAGGGTAATATATAGCTCTAATGTGAAGATGATGGCAAATACTTGATATTTTGAAATCCTATAGTTCAATATTAACTATGCTGTAACGTACGTAGACTGTACTTCTGCGCTCAACCTATTCAGCAATACCTTCTTGGTGATCCATCATGTGGACTTGATATTTAAAATTAAATCGGCTAACCAGAACTGTTTCTGAGAATATTTCGAAAGTATAAATTCGAAACATTCGGAGCTTATTATCGAAATTTCATCTTACACGTAATCGGTCAAAGGGAATTGGTCGATTAGGATCCAGTAACACTAATGAGGCTCTAAAGTTGGATGTCATGTGTAAAGACTTAAAATGTAAGACTTAAAATGTTGGAATTAAATAGATCAATATAGAGCGAAATCAGATGAACAGAGTTCCTCATATCATGACACCTGTACTACATACAGTATATGACTTTTCAAAGATGAAATTTAAGATTTCCGAAGAAAAGATTTGTTAACCTAATAAATGAAAGCGCGACTACTTTTAAAAATTAATCTTAAAACGAAATCAGTTTTACGGTATGCTTGAAGCAGATTCTAACATTTTGATAGTTAAGATCGGTTCCAAAAAACAGCAGTCATTTTAATTTTTAGAACATGTCAAAATATTTAAATTTAAAGAAAAACACTAGGTACAGATGCTGCTTAAGTTGAAATCGATCATTTGTACTTTGTGTAACATAACGTCAGAATCGCTTAAAGACCGACACTTAAAGTTTATTGCCAATCAACGGCAGACTTACTGACATTGAACAAGATGCATTATCCTGCGAAAATTTCACAGAATTAAGAATTTCAATATTCACAAACCACTCGCCAAGTGCAAATGAAATAGTACGTCCGTTATGGCGCCAAGTGGTCTTCCAGATATACAAATTGTCAGTGGAGTGATTAATGAGAAAGACCTGTAAGTTGTAAGTGGAGTGTGCAATGAAAAAAGACTGGCTACATTTTACGATTTCGGAATTAGAAATCAACAATACCTACCGCTATGTTGATATTCTCACCAAAATTATTGTTAGAACATTTTATCTAAGTGGCTCAAATAATTCAACATTCATGGATTGACTCACAAATCTTGGTTCAATTCTGAAAATTAATAAAATTATTGAAAAATCTGCAGTACTGTTCGGATGCTGATTTTTAATTCCGGAATAAGCTATCAAACGTTTGTCCACTGACGTTATCAATGTACAAGTCGCGCCATCTATTAGATCTCAACATTACCCAACGAAAAATTTATTTTTAATATAATTATGGTTAAGTTTCAGCAAATATTAAGCATGCCATGCTACACTTTAAAGTTATTTTTATCCATGTGCAAATTTTCATCTTTGAAAATATATTAATTGCGAAGAAAATGTCTACAGAAGTTTTTACCATTGGAAACATAGAACAGATTTTTTAGGTGGAAAACCGATAATCAGTTTGGTTCTTTTTAAAGACCACCGTAAGCAACTCGATCAGCTATAAGCAGTCGCCCGTCCCTAATTTAGGGCCACTGGTTCCAGGGAAGGGAGAGAGCCAGTGCCATGAGACAAATATAACACCCATGTCTCACCGGGATTAAAACCCGGACCGACCTTGGACGAATGGTCAGAAGTCAGCGCTTAGACCACTGCGCCACCTTAGTGGGTTTGGAAAAAATAATTCACATTTAACAAAGAATGGTTTCAGATGCCTGTAGGTGTACATAGATTCGCCTGTTTATTTTTTTTTTATTGGGGGTTTTACGACCACCGTGAGCAACTTAATGATCTATAAGCAGTCGCCCGTCCCTAATTTAAGGCCACTGGTTCCAGTGAAGGGAGAGAGCCAGTGCCGTAAGACAAAGACAACATCCATGACTCACCGGGATTCGAACCCGGACCCCTTTCGGACGAATGATCAGAAGCCATCGCTTAGACCAGTGCGCCACCGGGGCGGCTATTTATTTTCAAATTGAAGCGTTTAAAAATAACAGTAACAAATGACATGAATTTATTAATAAATATTCCTTGAAATTAGCGTCGTCTAATGTTCTTAAATTAACTTATTATGAAAGATTATGTTTTATCGCTCTGTTTTTTTATTGAGAAACTCGGTGTAATTGTTTTCTGGCGACTCATTTCCGTATGTGCAAAACGAGACAGCAGCTTCTCTAAGTTTCCAGTCTAAACATTTTCCACGTTTCTTGTCCTGTCCAGCAACAGAGCCGAGAGGCAGACAACATCCGAAGAACTGTGTTCAGATAAACAAGGTTATTCCTAGTGTATTAGAATTCTTAAAGACTGACCTTGTTCAAGTTTAGAAATATTTATGACACACTTTCCATTGGAAATAGAATTTATTGTGACATGCGGTAATCTTACCGGATGCTGTGTCGTTTCATGCAGGAAGTTTTTCTTCAGTTAAAAGTGCAGCAAATCTGAGGGAGGGCAAAGGAGCCGGAAGAAATGATTCACTGAAGAAACTAGTTTCATGTATTTCTCCAGAACAGTAAGGTAGTCAGAACTTCATTCTGGAGGAAGGACGGGAGGGGGGGGGGGGTGCTAGAGCTCACACACCTCTTGAAATTTACTTGAAGTGATGAAAGATGTATATTTTATAAAAACATATTAAAAGAAGATATAGTAAGGTTTGCTCGCTGATTTTTAAATATTAGTTATTTCCCTTTGCCTTTCTGTACTTGTTAACAATTTGGACTAGCATCGCAATTGTATAAAATTATTCTGGCAATATTATAAGGCACTCATTGATAAAGCACAATTCAAGTTGTACATTACCACAACCCTTTCTACAAGACCTTTCTTTGAATCGGGGATTTGATTCAAGGCCGTAAAACTCAATTTTAATGTTTGGTTCATTACCAAATTACATGAAAATACTAATCAGTGATACGGTATCAGCTAACAGATCAATTATGTCGAAAATATTAAAATTAATATATGGCATAAGCGAATTTTCTTCCTTAGTAACGGGTATCTCATGTAGTGGGAATTCATTGGATGTTCTTCGCTTTGAAAGCCAATGTGCGAATTTGAAATAAGAATTTTTTCTAAAGCACACAGTTTATTAAACTATATCTTAATCTCTTTTTACATTTTTTAAGCTACACATACATTTTTGCGTAATATCTCAGTAAAAAATTTCAAAGATTGGTGGAGGAATAGAGGAAACTCCAAGTATATCTTTGTATTCATATCATATGTTGGTACGTTATCAAATAAATACCGATTGGCTGAAAGAAACGGTTAATAACTGACCTCTGGGTTTATTGAGCGTATGAGACATTCAAAACGTTACACCTGGGATGAGACTAATGCAAAATGTCTGAGAAAAATGCGATGAGCATGTAAATCGCAAATGAAAAAATGTAATGCAATGAACTTACCAGAAGTAACTGAAATTCTATCGCTTTTCTAAATCTGATAATTCGTATGCCTTTCCTTTTGAAATCATTCGGAAGCTTTTCATCACTGCGAAAGAATGAAAATCTTTTATTGGAGAGCAAAAGGATTTTGTATTGTTTCATTGAAGAGTATTTTATAGATATTTTATTAGGAAGAGAATGCGCCGAAGACTTCTTCTGCACAATGGGGATATCTGGATCACTGAAAGGAAAGTCAAGCCATTCAGTTGTTGCTGCCCAGTTTTGTTCCTTACAACAGATTTAAACCTCTTCATCTTTGAAAAGGATCATTCATTTACCGTTCAGATTGAGCGCTAACTCAGACCTTTTAATACCTCCGAATACTTGGGTAAAATTCCTCTTCAGAAGCAACAAAAACTGTGCTGACGTCGTCGGATATTAATTTTTCCGGAGTCTGTTTACGTTTGTCAAATCGCGTAAGGTGACTTTACTATTCTGAGAAAGATCTACAAAATAAAGCTTAAGTGATGCAGTAAAAATTAGGTTTGTGAGGATATACCTTGTAGTTTCTCTCTCACAGAGACAATCGTGTTCTCGCACGAGTAGGAGATGACAACACACTTAAAAAGGGCAATGATTATGGGGGGAAACGTTGAACGTGTAACAATGTATATTCAAGTTCAGTTGTAAACATTGCAGCTAACTTCATTTACCTTACGAACTTCGGAAACAATGCCATAAACTTGGTTTAACTGTGTTTGTAAAAAGTACGTATTTTGAACTGACTACATACGAAAATAATCAGGAAAATATTGCAGGTTATGAATTTCGGAAGTAAAGATTTGGAACCCCTAGAACCACACCCAGCTGGCCATGTTTCTGCCCCAGAATGACTTTTCTCCTAATTATACATACGTGGCCTCACTACCCTCAGCAACGTAGAAATCGCCTTTCTGGTCCGATGGTAACGTTAGTTATCACGACGAGAAACAAAATCTAAATAGACAAACGCTGTATGTATATATATTACTGTTTGTGAAAATAATTGCAACATCAAGAAGGAACCATGCGATTCGAATGAAATTTATACCACACATTACTGATATGACTGTACATAGGTGATTTCATTTTAGAACAATACAACAATTTTTACATGCCGACGTGGCATTGAAACGAAAAGGCGTTGGATGGTGTCCTGGGTAATTGCTTGCCAGGAGGCATGTATGCGAGTTCACAGATCATTGGTACTGACCACTGTAGGATTTTGATGGGCTAGCTGTCGAGTGACCATATCCCAGACATGTTCAATAGGTGACATATCTGGCGAACGTGCAGGACAGGGAAGAAGTGGTATCTGCTGTGCTGCGAAGAGGGCTTGAACATTCCTGTCAACATGTGGTCGGGCATTGTCCAGCTGGAATATAGCGCCAGGAGTGCTGTGTAGAAAGGGTATGACTTCTGCGTGTACAATATCCCTGATGTAGAGGTCGCTGTTGAGATTGCCCTCAAGTCGTAACAGCAGAGATCGGGAATCGTACCAAATGGCACTCCACACCATCACATTTGGCTTTCGGCTCGTATGACGCTCGACAATGCATGCTGGAAGAAATCGCTCACCACAATACCGTCTAATGCGTATGCGGCCATCATGGTAATACAAGTTAAATCGGGACTCGTCCGAAAACACGACATGTTGCCAATCAGTACGACATTGTCTGTATTGAAAACCCCATTTTAGCCTGAGGTGTCCATGGTTCAGGGTCAAAGGAATCCGTCGCAAATGGATGCGTGCAACCAGTCGTCTGTACAGCAGACGGCGTCGACCTGTGGAAGCAGACAATACAACACCTGTTGCAGTGCTCCACTGTTGTGCTAAGTCTTGCGAAGGTGCGAAACGGTTCGTCACTGCCATGTACATGAGGTGTCAGTCATCCCGCGGTGTCGTCGTCACATTTCTCGGTCCACTGCCGAATTGTCGATTCACCTGGTTCTCTTCGGTCCACTGACACCACACGCGCATCACTTTCGGGGCGTTATGTCCCGTCAGAGCTGCAATGTCGTGGTACGAAAAAGGACCTTCACGCAGGCCAATCAATCGTTTCCGTTCAAACTGTGTCGTATGGTGATATTGTGCCCTTCGTCGTCGCCGAGGCATTATTGAATCCTGGAGACCCATTTACAACTCGCTGTTCGCGATGCACTACTGGTGTGTATCCTAAAGAGCCTTCCCATTATAACTCTCACTCGACTGTCCACAGGGCGCTTCCGGGCCCAGACATGCGCAATGACTCTGCACTTCTAATCATACATGTCCTAGCCTGCTATGCATGTCCTGTAAGCTTCACATGATTACCATTATTTCTTCATGGCGCTGCAATTTTCACAAACAGTATTATATATATATACACTGCCGGACAATTGCTAAGGACGGATGACAATAGCAACCATAAAATGGAAGGCAGGAAAATGTGGAAATTAGCATAAGTGCGGGATACAGTAAGACGTGTTGTGCGTATGCAAATTTTGGATTGCCGAACTTGTTCGAGACGTCATAGCGCTGATAAGAGATATAAAGGATTTGACGCGTATTGACCGTTGTTGTTCACACGCAAAGTTGAAAGGGAAAGAATCAATTGACGAACTTGCAATTTTCAGTATGTCTTCCCGACATCACCTAGATGATTTTACGCGTGGCCGTATTATTGGCAAGATTGAAGAAGGGCGAAAAATAACAGACGTTGCCAAGGAGTTCGACGTCAGCCACAGTGTTGTTTCAAGGCATTGGAAATCATTTCAAACAAATGGAGAGTGTAGCAAACGCCACGGTGGAGGTCGTGTTCGCAGTACGACACCTGCAGAAGATCGGTACATAGTGCTATCAACAAAAATACACCAGCGCAGCACAGCTAGTGAGGTAGCAAATCAGTTTATGGCTGCTACTGGCAAGCGGATCTCCCGAAAAACTGTCGCCAGACGTTTGCATGAAGGAGGACTATACGCTCGCCGTCCTGTTGTGTGCATCCCATTGTCGAGACGTCAGCGTACCGCCCGTTTGCAATGGTGCCATCAACATCGCAATTGGACTGATAACGACTGGTCTACTGTCCTCTTCTCAGATGAAGGTAGATACAGTCTATCGTCTGATTGTCGACAACTGATCTGGCGTGATAGTGGTACTGCATATTGTCCAGCAAACATACAGGAAAGGGACCGATATCGGACATGTAGTGTCATGGTATGAGCTGGCATCATGATCAATGGTCGTACGTCCCTCTATGTGCTTCCAACTGGGACTATGACTGGCCAACGATACATTAATGATGTTCTGCTACCTCATGTTCGCATGTTCCGTGGTGCTGTCGGTGATAGATTCATTTTCATGGACGACAACGCAACATGTCATCGAACAGTCGCTGTCCAGGAGTGTCTTGAGAGCGAGGATATTAAACGCCTCGTATGGCCAGCACGTTCTCCAGAACTGAATCCCATTGAAAAGGTGTGGGATGCTTTAAAGAGGAGTCTTGCTGGTCGCCAATGCCTTCCAATAAACAAGGACATCCTCATCCGTGCACTGACAGAGGAATGGGATAAATTACCCCAACAGCTGCTTGATAATGTTGTACAAAGCATGGAATCTTGCATGGCGCTCCATGGTGGCCATATCCCGTATTGACATCTTACGCCGGAACGCCTGCGGACGGTAATTGCATTTTTTTCACGTTTACGTATTCTGCACAAAATGGCCTGTTTGTCGCTTGAACACGTTCCAAAGCCTTCTGGATTTCAGAGCACAATAAATTGTCTTTCTTGTAATATTCTGACATTATTTTAATTCACTTGACATCCAACCACACTTACTTTTTTTTGCGCTATATAACCATTTATGATCCGTCCTTAGCAATTGTCCAGCAGTGTATATATATATATATACACTGAAGAGCAATTCAATTAGAGATACTTGTCTAGTAGCGTGTAGCACCACCTTTCGCCCTGATGACGGCGACGATTCGTCTCGGCATGGACCCAACAAGACACCGGAAGCGTTGGGAAGCCATACGGATCCACGACCACTGAACAAGCTCCCACAGTTCACGAAGATTTGATGGAGGGGGATCAGAGCCTCGAACATCTCTCTCGATGGCATCCCAGAGGTGCTCGATTGGATTGAGGTCATGTGACCTAGCTGGCCAAGGAAGCGAGGTCACGTCGGTGGAGTGTTCATCCAACCATTCGGATACGATTTGGGAGCGATGGCACGGTGCATTGTCTTGTTGCAGGATGAGGTCCCCAGTGGGATGTTGAAGACGCACAATCGGGAGCAAATGGTCGTCCAAGATATCCCAATAACGTTGACCTGTGAGGGACGATGTCACACTTACCAGGGGTCCCATTTTAGTCCACGTAAATAGTCCCCAGACGAGAATGCCACCCCCACCAGCTTGAAGAGTACCCTGCTGGCAAGAAGGATCCATCGCTTCATGTGGTTTGCGCCGTACTCGTATCCTGCCATCCGCATGTACCAACGTGAATCTCGACTCATCAGTCCAGGCAACATTTTCCCACATGTCTAGGGTCCAGTGGCGATGTTCCCGCGCCTATGCTAATCTTTACACCCTGTGATGTGCGGTCAGCAGCGGTATCCCCGTGGGACGATGGCTTCTGTACCCCATAGCGAGGAGATGGTTCTAGATGGCGTGGCTGCTTACACGTTCTTGTGCACCAGCGTTAAATTGCAGAGTCATTTCTTGTAGTGTAACCCGTCTATCCGCTGTTACAATGCGAGCTAAGCGACGATGACCCCGCTCATCCACACGCTGTTGTCCATGGCAGTTGGCCCTTGCAGGGATGGTTTTACCGGCACGGGGCACCCGTGACACAGTGGCTCGTAAAAATGCCAGTGCCTCCACGACTTCTGAGATGGAGTGACCCATTCGTCGGGCCCCGACAATTTGCCCACGATCAAATGTGCTTAGATCCTTCGTCTTACCCATACTGCGTCCGATTCTGATTCCTATCGCATTACTCCTTATATTGTCGGATCGCTGCATACGTCATGTCATTTTCGTTTACAGGGCCGCACACAGCGCCACATTTGCATAACGCCAGCTGTCTCTAATTCAATTGCTCTTCAGTGTAGTGTACAGCCAAGGTCTAAGTCTTTCCGACAAATGTAGGCCATTTAAAGATTTTTTTTTTTAGCCTTGCACCACGCAGGTCATTCTCGCATGATCATTCTCTGCAAGAAACTTTAAAACCCAGCTACGCATGCTTTTCACGGATAGGAGCTGTTACTTTCGTAATTTTCCAATAATTTCAATAGTTTTACAAATGAGACAAAATTATTGAATAATCTCAAACTGTTTCTGGAAAAGCCATTTTCAAAATTCGAATCATAGTATAGCTAGGTGGACAAGAATAACATCTGCTTACACGTTCCTGGTGGGGAAAAAAACCGAACTAAAACTCCCAGGTAGTACAGCCTTGCAATTTAACGTAGGCGCAACACTCAGCCACCGCGCCTTTTAGGAACAGAAGACCGTGGCTCAGTGTTGGATCTACGTTAAAATGCAAGGCTGTGTGCTACCTGGCGTAGGATTCCATATATTCCATACGTGCCTCTTGACATGTGCAGTAAAATGTGATGTGAATTTTATTCCGATTAACCATGCATTTTTCTTTTGCTTTTACAGAGATTAAGAAGTTTGGATTGTCTAGCATTTAAAGAGAAGTGCTCAACAGCTCTAACAGAAGCGAACTTATCGAAGAACAGAAATGCAGACATCGTACCTCGTAAGTGATCAAAAGGGAATTGTACTTTCAAGGCTGAGATTGCAACGAAAAACTTTCCTCTTTAGTTAGCAATTTACACGGAATACCAAAATATGTTACGTTATAGTGAAACCTATGCTTATAGGCAGGGAGGGCATATTTAGCTGGGGAAAAGAAAATACTTTCTTTCAAGTTGCCTATTGAAACACTATTGTTTCCGTATTCTTCCGGAGAAGCATAATCAACATCAACCTTCTGATGTTTTACATCACCTGAGAAATAATTTTCGCTACTGAAAAGTTGTTGAAAATATTTCCCCAACAGTGAGGACAAATGCGATAGCTTCGTTGTTAAAATAATTTGTAGCAGCAGACTTGAAAAAAAAGTATCTTGTTTAGACGGAAAAACGCAAATATGAAATACTTGAGAACACTCGCATGTGAATCGACCAAAATTTTCTTTTTGTTTCCAGTTCATCCTTTTCTGCAGAACGTCAATTCAGCTTTTTCAACAGGAACATTTTCTGCATCTGGAGGAAATATTTCCCACATCTCTGCTATTTTTTTCATTTTTTAATAAAGAGCTTGAAAGTGTACCAAGAAAAAAGTATTTAATGAAGTAATGCTAAATGGAACAGCGAGCGCTTTTCGCAAAACAATTCTCCTAGCAGACCTCGAAGATATCAATGTTTTTTCTTAAGGATAATAAGATATATAAATGTGCCTGTAGCTGTTTTGTCGGATACTTTAAGCTTAGAATTTGCTTAATTTTTTATTAATTTTACCTGATTTCGGAGCGTCAGAAAAGAAAATGCTTTCGTGGCCTTGTTAATCCACACATTTGTTTAGACGCAAAACACCCTTTAAATCCACACATTTGTTTAGACGAAAAACACTCGCACTAATTAATTCATTCCTAACCATTTTTTTAAAACGAAAGGCTAACTTCTGGCGCCATCTTTTGATGAATTATTTGTTAAAAAACTTATGCCATTACTTTTTTTAGGAATATATTTATTAAACCGTAAATTATAGCCCCTAATACAGTTTTTAACCAACAATCCAGATAACGGTTCATCATTTAGAGCAGAAAACTGATAAATTTAAAAATATGTGTTTTTGATATTCCTCTTGTGAATGAATGAAAATCAGATCTCGTAGATAGTGGTAAAGACAACCCATATTCACCTACATGTTTTTTTTTTTTTGCCTTAAACAGAAACGCCTTTATATAATACGATAAATACATGGTGGACAGCGCAGATAAAAAGAATTGCGGTACGGAAAATCAGTTTGATTTATAGAAACTCACTTCAGATCAGTCTTTGGATTGATTACGTAAAGTTCCTTTTATATGCAAACAGCTGTGGAGTAATGATACAAATGTATGTTTAAGCTGATTTTTTTTAGCTTTTGGCAAAGAAGAAGTAGGAGTTGCTAGATTTACGCCTTATTTGAACCCCCAAGGGCATTGTAAAATCATTACTTGATTAATGAAAGTAGAGTTAACCGCGATTTAAATTGAACAATATTTTAATTAAGATGGATGTCAAGTAATTTTGCTTCCCAGGGGAAAAATTTAGACCCTATTTTCTCAGTGAAGAAAGATTCCCATACACATCAAATTTGGCTAACTGATAAAAAACATCCTAACTTAGATTGTACAATCGATGTTTTTTGGAAAAAACTTCCCCGAACTCTATTAAAAATCAATAACTTTACTTCGATATATTATAGTTAGTGGTCAGGAAGTTCCGCAACTCTGCTCTAACCAGGGGCAGATGTACAGGGAAGCCAACGAAACCCAGGCGCAGGACCTCTAAAGTAAGGATTTATAATCAAAAGTAAGGATTTATAATTTTTTTTATTGTGCTTCTAAAAAAATAAAAAGTCAAACAACGAAGGATAAATTCGCTGTTTTGGGTTTGGGAAGATTTAGAGGCACAATTCCGCCTGAATTTGAAGTAAGTTGTCTACCAGCATGAATTTACTAAATAACTTAAATGCAGACTCACTAAATGTCGTTTTGAGAATAATATTACTTTATACATTACAAGTGAGTTTACAAATCGCGGTGTTATTTCTGGCCAGTTTTCTTAGAATGTAGTGAACATTTACATTTAGCTCTTTAGTTCGGTGTAAAACACGGAACTAAAGACATAAATGTTCACTACATTCTTTTGTTTAAGACAGCATGTCAATTTATTGAAAAATAAGATTTTCAAAGGAACAAATTGCTTGTCACAGATATTTGAAAAAAAAATAACTTGTCAATTATTGAAAAATAAGATTTTCAAATAAACTAATCGCTAGTCAGAGATATTTGAAAAAATATCACCAAAGATGAATACTTACATTCTTAAGAACATAAAAAGACTGAAATCAGTACTTTGTGTGGCCACCTTTGTTTTTTATAACGGACAGAACACGATGTGGCATACTCTCAATGAGGGATTTGCCGTAGTCACTAGAAATGTCATTGCACCACACGTACTTTCCGCATCAATCAAACCTTAGGAATTTGATGGCTGGTTTTTTGCTACCTTGGGTTTTAAAATGGTCCACAAATTTTCGATGGAGTTGAGGTTGGGATTGTTACCTGGCCAGTCAAGCACAGTTATGTTTTTCCTCTTCAGGTAGTCCTTTATTGTCTTTGATCGGTGACATAGAGCAGCATCATGCATAAATATTATGCATCTGTGCATTTGCACATGAATTAACAGCTTCTCACGCAACATTTCCATATGAATAAGACCAGTCTGTTGGCAGAAAGGAAAATGAAGCAGTACCAGATGCTGACATAACACCCGATATCACCTGACTAGACGGATGTCCCACAGTGCTAACGGTGTATTTTTCATCAAAGCTTTTGCCTTTTCTTCGTCGAACATGTGCTTCACGTGATTCAAATTGACACACAGTTGATTCATCGGAAAAAGAACTTGGCTCCAATTTTCAGCAGTCTACGACTGATGACGCTTCGCAAACTGGAGTCTCCTTTTTCATGACAGAGGTTAGTCTAGGTTTATGTGCAAGTTTATGAGACTTTATAATCCAAAATCTTTGTTAAGACGTCGGGAAACAGTGCTGATGCTAATATCAGACCCTTTTGAATGTAGAAGAACCGTGGTTTTCTTGCACGAGCTCTTCGGAGAACGCATAACTATTCGCCGTATGGTATTGTCATTACGTGGGGTTGTTTTCCTTGGATGTCTACTTCTTTTTAGGTTGATAAATTCACCTGTATCTCGATATTTCATGATCGTATTATGAATAGCAGTCTTGCTCGCATTCACCTTTCTACTTATGTCACGTTCGGAGTATCTCTCATGATATAAAGTCACTATCTGTGACCTCTGAGTAACATTTAATGACGCTTTCTTGCCCATTTTTTGCTCTGTAGAAAATACGTTCAAAACCTCTCCGTATGAAAACCAGAGTCAAACTGAAGCTCGCATGCTTCCTTCAACTCCATCAACAGCTGCCGCTGTAGGATGATTCATTACCGACAGTAAGTTGAGTAACACAGACAGAGCAGACGCAATCTGCAGAAATCTAATACCAACAGGTGGTCTTAAACTTTTGACTGTATATGAGTCCCTATCTTTCCCCCGATTAAGTTTAGTTTAAGAGGCAATCTCAAAACTGTTATCATGCGAGTAAAATGGCATTGTAAAACGTGTTTTACGAGGCACAGGAATAGATTTCATCCATATTTGGACTGTCTGTAAAGGAACTAACTGTCAATGGGGTGGAATCTGACGATATGCGACAGCAGATCCCACACCGCATGTAACATATATGTCAACTATAGCAGTACCATAAACTAACCTTACGTGACATGTTAAAGTGGTTCAGTTGTCATCTTTATAAAAGTTCCGACTTTTCATCCTTAACAAAAGGCTTTCCACTTTGAACTTCAGCCATTTCCTCCCCATCAGGATATCACAAAAATTGTCAGTATTGAAAATAATCAAATGATATTCGGAGGAGGCCAAAATGGGTATTTCTGTTGAAATATGGAAGTCAGTTTGTTTTTGGGATTACATTACTTTTGTATATATCAGTTAAAGAAAGTAAAAAATGCGCCGCGAAGTAAAGGGACACCAAAACCGACGCTGTGCTCACTCGACAAAATGAATATATCTGTATACACATGCTGCTTCATTTAGCCACTGAAAATGGCAATAGGATCGATTGCTGATAGGAACAGACGATCACTACCCGTGAAAAAGCAAGAATTTGAAACTTTGGTAATAATGTAAAAACATTCACTGCTCAATACTCAAGAAACGCATATAGCGTATTATACATCCGTTAATTTTTTTTATGGAGTAGACGAATTAAAATATTTAATGCATATGATAAACACAATACGATAAAGTTCACCATGGAGCTTGAAGTGGATGGAACGTTGAATTATCTTGACATCGCGCTAGAACAAATAGAACATCCACAGCTTCGATTTTAACGTTTATTATAAACCGACCGCAGTACCGAACTTTGCCCCTCCTGAATCGCACTGCCCAAAAGAGCACAAACTTTCTGCCTTTAGAGCATGGTCTTATAAGAGCATATAACGCATGCAAACCCGACTACCTAAATAACAATGAAATTGATAATATTTACAGCAAAAGTCTAAAAGCTGGTTATAAGAAGGATGAAATAGACAGAATACACAAAACTGTAAGAAATCGTATAATGTCAGCAATAACAAAATCACCTAGTAAGACAATGAGATACGCAGGATCTATCGCACATGTTCCAGGCTTTGAATATTTGGTTGAAGAATTTGTTACGTAAATGCAACATATTAATAGCAATGAAGTCCCCGACCCCATTATGACATATAGTATCAAGCTGCAAGAAGAAACAGTGTGAAAAAGAAAAGGCGGGTGTGTACTCTATACTGTTCGTATATCCTGACAACACGGAAAAGATATATATCGGAATGACAAAGCGATCCTTGGACACTAGATGTAAGAACATGTGCGAAGTGTCAACCAGGACATGCAGAATACAGCCCTCGCCAGAGAAGTCATGCATTCATCGGCCGTTCCAGTATGGAACAGTTTTAGAAGAATTGCCCCTTATACGAACTTTAAAGAGACTGCAATCAGAGAAACTGTCGAAATCCTATCCAGCAAAATAGCGTGCAATGATACGATCTCTACTGAACTACCAATGGTTTGGCATGCATTATTAAAAGACGGGAACACGTCGCGACGACGCGCTGTGTAATTATGTGCTAAAATTTCATGTAATATGCTGGTGATGTCACCCACGTTATTTTCAAAAATCATCTTTGTTCCTTACGTGTTCCAATTCCCTGCATTTTCATGTCTACCATTGCCTTAACAAAGCCTCCCGGAGGAGTGCGAAACTTTGGCGAATCTTTGCGCTTATTACACCATAAATATAAACTGATTTAATACGCTATATGCGTTTCTTGAGTATTTACATTGTGGTGTATTAAAAATAACGTTACCGATTCACCGCTCATGTTAAACTTCATATTTGAAAATGAAGCATCTATATCTTACTGAAAAGTATACTTATTTTTTTGTATGTGTTCAATATACATTCCCTTAGTAACACAGCACACATCCCAGCGATATTCCAGTTGACATCAGATGATGTCGAGCATTGCGCGTCTTCCACTTGCAACATGGCTTCTGAAATCCATATTTTGAATTCAGGAACTCTGTTGAGCATCGAAGGCACATGGGCAGCATTCTTAACATAACCCCATAAAGCGAAATCCAGAGCTTAGGGGCGAATTTAAAGGGAAGCCGACGAAGGCTAGGTACTTGACCCCACGAGGGTGGTGGAGGCCTGAGAATAACATGTTTTCTTTTTCCTTCTTAAACAAAAAATGCGTGGGGATAAATTCCCTGTTCTAGGAATACGATTTCCCTCGAACTTGAATCTACAAGTATTAACTAACTTTCTCAAATGCAGGCCGACTAAAAATGCTCTTGAGCTTAATGTTATTCAGTAGTTCACAACAACTGAGCTTTATTTCTTAGAAAGTCAAACATTTTGCTGTTTAATTTGGTATTTAACATAACTGACCATCTTTCCCTTAACATTTATTTTTCCTGATTCAATCCAATTTAAGGTGCAATCATGCGGTACTGGAGAAGCTGATTTTACGAGACACGTTATTCGATTTTTTCCACACTTGGGATCTTCAGGTGAAATGACAGTGGGGTGGAATCTGATGACATACAAACAGCAGATATCACATCGCATGTAGCAAATATGGCAAAAGAATGTCATGATCTGACCACATGTATCATGTTAAATGCTGTTACTGTGCTTCAGCAACCATCCTTATAAAAGTTCCGACTTTTTTTTTACCTTAAGGCTGTCTTTGAACGAGCGTTAGGGTTCATCTTCTACCCTATATCTGCAATGTAAATTCTTTTGTACACATTTTCTTGAAGACTATTAATTTATAATGTTTGAAATTTTAAGCACAAATAAAAACGACCCATAATTAATACACTGACGGAAAAAAATCCCAACACCACGAAAAAATAGTTGTAGCAGAATGAAATGGCGGCAATACATTTGTATAGGTAACATATTTAATCGATTAAGGTTTCAAGATCACAGCTTAATGCAAGCGCGAGAAGAGCCATTTTAAATGTGAAATGCTGGTACATTAATAACCCGTGTAACCGCCAGAATGTTGAATGCAAGCACGCACACGTTCGCATTGTGTCGTACAGGTGCTGGATGTCAGTTTGTGGGATGGAGTTCCATGCCTGTTGCACTTGGTCGGTCAATACAGGGACGGTTAATGCTGGTTGGGGTGACGCTGGAGTTGTCGTCCAATGATGTCCCATACGTGCTCGATTGGTGAAAGATCTGGTGATCTAGCAGGCCACGGCAACATGTCGACACTCTGTAGAGCATGTTGGGTTACAACAGCGGTATGCGGGCGAGCGTTATCCTGTTGGAAAACACCCCCTGGAATGCTGTTCATGAATGGCAGCACAACAGGTTGAATCACCAGACCGACATACAAGTGTGCTGTCAGGGTGCGTGGGATAACCACGAGAGTGCTCCTGCTGTCATAGGAAATTGCTCCCCATACCATAACTCCAGGTGTAGGTCCAGTGTGTCTCGGCCGCAGACAGGTTGGTTGCAGGCGCTCACCTGGCCTCCTCCTAAAAAACACACGGCCATCACTGGCACCCAGGCAGTACCGGCTTTCATCAGAAAACACAACAGATCTCCACTCCGTCCTCCAATGTGCTCTAGCTTGACACCACTGACATCGCAAACGGCGGTGGTTTGGAGTAAGTGGAATGAACGCTACAGGGAGTCTGGCTTGGAGCTGTCCTTCAAGTAACCGATTTGTAACAGTTCGTTGTGTCACTGTGGTGGCACCTTCAGCTCGAATTGCTGCCGCAGACGCGGTACGATGCGCCACGGCCATACGCTGTACACGGCGGTCTTCCCTCTCAGTAGTGCCACGTGGCCGGCCGGAACCCGGTCTTCTTGAGGCAGTACCTTTCCTTGACCACCGCTGCCAACAATCTTGCACAGTGACTACATTCCTGTCAAGTCGTTCTGCAATATTGCGGAACGAAAATCCACCTTCTCGTAGGCCTATTACATGACCTCGTTCAAACTCCGTGAGCTGTTGATAATGGCTTCTTCGTCTTCTTAAAGGCATTTTTTTTATTGAAGGTTTAACGACCACCGTGAGCAACTCAATGGGCTATAAGCAGTCGCCCGTCCCTAATTTAGGGTCACTGGTTGCAGGGAAGGGAGAGAGCCAGTGCCGTAAGACAAACACAACATCCATGCCTGATCGGGATTCGAACCCGAACCCTTTTCGGACGAATGTTCAGAGGCCATCGCTTAGACCACTGGGCCACCGGGGCGGCCTTAAAGGCATTCTTGACTAATATAAACACACTATGTCGAATCTCAACGATAACTAACAGCTCACGAACGTTACAGCGCGTATTTACAGCAAACCTGCTTTGCATGTTCCGAGGGGCGCTACTAGCGCCACACGTATGCGCCGAGCGCGAAATTTGCATAGACGTCATCTTACAGATGGACTCTCACCGCCTACCAACTGTCGTTTATCTAACACAACCCCTTCTTGGTGTTGGGATTTTTTCCGTCAGTGTATATGCCTCAGTTATTCCGAAAAAGATTTTAGAATTGTTTTAAAAATTCCATATATCTGACTCTAAACATTCAAATTTGGCGCTAGAAGAAGCGATAAGTTAGTATAGTAGTGTTTCTGTCTGGAAGCAACTAAATCTTACTTTTGCCAGATTTTTCTAATTATCTGAGCCAAATAGAAACCAATGAACAGGAGCAAAAGTGAGATTGGAATCTTGTCTCCTACAGATCTTAAATCTTTCCGTACGTTAATTTTTTGAAGATGAAATGTTAGCAGAGAACCCTGAATTTGAGCTATAGAAACTACGCCTACTTACCGAGATCCACAAACAAATAGCGTCATTGGTTAAAACGTAGCAGCGCGTATTTTGTCTTTTAATTGTGGAGCCAACGAGAGACCGCTTCCAGATTCGCTGACGCCAACTTCTGGGGCGGTCTCTCAAGACGTAAAAGCCACGCCCAAGGAGTGATTTCTTGCGCCATCTATCGCAGAAAAACAACCCTAATACTCATTCAAAGACAGCCTTAAAAGGCTTTCCCACTTGTTGCTTCCTCTATTTCTTCTCCAACACGGTATCACAAAACCCCTAAATATGAAATTCAGTCTTGATCGCTATGAGATTTTTTGAGTTATGACTGTAACAAACCATACAGACAGTTGACACACAAACACCACCGTAAAAATAATCAAATCTTGTGCGGAGGAAACTGAAATGCATATTTATGTTAAAATCTCTAAATGGAATTTTGTTGCGATTACAATATTTTCTCATACTAATGTATGCAAATTAAACATGGGCGGGGACGGCTGGATGGAGTATGCACCAAAGAAAACTTTTTTTTTTTAATTCAAGCATAGATGGCAAAGTGAGGGGTGTGGCCTCAGAACCGATGCTGTACACAAAACAAAAATCCGCCATTGCCGTAGCTCTTAAAAGTCCGGTAACCTTGGAGACCATGGAGTACGACCTCCAAGATCTCGTTTAACCCCAACACGCATTGTGCCTTCCCCGCCCCACCAAAAATCTATTTTACTTGCTTGATTAATGTACTGACACCACTTTGCTTACGCACGAAAGAGTCTCATACAGGGAATCGTGAGAATAGAATAACACTTTTATGCGGGATGCGGTGTAGCTGAATGTGGTGTTGAAAAATGTCAAATTTGACGCTTAAGTTTATAATTTGCCATTACTAGTTATATGCAATAAAAAAATGGCCGCCCCGAGGCTGAGCCTTTTGTCCAAGATGGGTCCAACCAACGACGAACGTTTCGGCGTTCGTTGTTGGGTTGGATATACGTGTATTTCCCCGTCTGATTTCCGCATTTCTCATTCCTCTGATTTGCTAATGAATCAGTTAGAAACATCACCCAGAGAAATATTTTTGCCTTTTTGTTCAAAATGAGAGAACTCGTCGTAGAAGTAATATTTAAAAGTACCATAGCAATCAATTTACGTTCTTAAGTTGAATTTTTTTCATTTATCCCACACGCAGTGTTTATAATAAACTAAAATTCGTTTATAATAAAGAAGGCATTTTTGGTTTGGTTTGGAGGTTAAACGACCACCGTGAGCAACTCAATGGCTATAAGCAGTCGCCCGTCCCTAATTTAGGGTCACTGGTTCCAGGGAAGGGAGAGAGCCAGTGCCGTAAGACAAACACAACATCCATGCCTCACCGGGATTTCAACCCGGACCCCGTTCGGACGAATGATCAGAGGCCATCGCTTAGACCACTGCGCCACCGGGGCGGCAAAGAAGACATTAACTGCACGTTACTACACGGACTGATTCCAGCGTATGTTAGAAAACGAAGGTCACATAATTTCTGAAAATGCTCTGGTAAAACGCGTCACAAGCATTTTCCCATAGATTTCAATAAAAATGTGTATAGTTTTGTATCTAGTTGTTGCCTATTTTATTTTTAAACGATATTTCAAAGAAGTTTTTCTTTCCAGCTGATGACGGAAGACCTATTCTGAAGACCAATCCTCCTTTGAATTACATCAACGCTGTGTACGTTCATGTAAGTCTATCGATTTGAGTCCCATACTGATAGGTGTTTACGTTTCTCATATGTTAAGAATGATCTCTATCGATTTTAAAGAAAAAGTGCGAGGGCTTTCAATAAGTCTCTAGCGGGAATGGCAAACTGACGAACATCGGGTGTTTAACATAAGGAACACAAGTCTTCGAGACTTATATTTAAAGAAATTCCTGATGTTATATACTAGGAATGGCGAACCTATGGCACGCGTGCCACTGGGTGGCACACGAACACGATTTGGGTGGCACACCAATATGAAAACATTAAATAAAAATTTAGTTTTTTTAGAGATAATTTTTCAACAGCATGTCTGTAGTGTTTTCTTGCAAATAACTGACCTTTGACAAGAAAATTAATCTAGCCAAAAACTGTGCTCCAAACGGGTAGTAAATAAATCAACCTCGCCTCCTTCAATCGCCTTATGCACTAATTCCCAAAAGTTAAGCATCACATGCACACAATTATTTTATTAATCTGCTCCTACAGACTTCCACTACGAGACGTCCACATCTGCTACAGCTCAAGCCCCCCTCCCCATCTCTACTGCTTCTCCTTTACCCTTTGCAGTAGGTAGAGCAAACCAATCTAGTAGGAAGACGTGCATGAGACAGCGAGTTCCTGTGAGAACTGAAAGTAACCTTGAACATTGAATAGAGATATTTCAAATTTATAACTTGGCAACACTGCGACGCCAGTCCAGAGCTTCGGTTTGCCAAAGAAGGTTGATTAGTTTGTAGCTGCTACTTATTTCTCTTGTGTACTGTAATTGTTCCTTTGCTGGTGTTTTTGTATCCGGGCCGTGCAAACATGTTTTCGGTGCCAAGAAAACAGAAACTTAAAGACAGTGGCCGAGCTTTTCAAGGACAGTAGACATTGGAGTTCGGAATCATTGAGAAAAAAATTAAGCTTTAGTGTTCCGCAAATTCAACGTATAGCGTCATTTTGAGAGGAATCATAAAAATGTTTGTTCCATGTCAAATGAAGAAAGAAGGGAGTACATTTCACAAAAAGTGAAACAATATGAAAAACAATCAAATTGTTTCGTATTTTCTTCCAGGCCAAGGAATAATATCACTGCGGCTAGTTTTCATCTATTTCGCTGTATTCTACAGCGTGGGAAGCAAATTTGTGATGGTGATATTTTGAAGGTGGCTTTCTTACACATTATTGAAAGATTTTCCCAACAAGTAACAAATTGTGAAAAGAATTAAGGAAATGCCAGCCAGAAGGAACTCTTTAAAAGATAGAGTAACAAGAATGAGTGACGATGTTACAAATCATATTAAATCTTATTTCGACAACGCCGATAAGTTTTCAATATGTCTTGATTAAAGCACTGATGTGACGTCACAAACAAGATTAGATATTTTTGTTAGATTTCCTTGTGGAAATGTGATGAGGGGGGAAATTGATTGCTGAGTTTTCCAAATACAATCACAGGGAAAGATATAATGTGTGAAGTGAAGCAGGAATTTGTAGTAAAAATTGGGATTGACTTAAATAAAATAGTATTTATAACTACTGATGGTGCCCATAACCTTGAAGCCAATAGGTTATGAACTGAACATAAATGCCTTGGCTAGTAGCATTCAGCAACAAGTTTTACACTAATGTTAATTTAAAAAAAAAACGATAACGACACTTGAAAAGTGGCACAGTCAACACTTGAAAGCAATAAAGCAAACTGTAAGTGGCACACTATTCGGAGAAGGTTCGCCATCGCTGTTATATACAGTACTGTTTGCGAAAACTGCAAGACCACGAAGGACGGCTGGCATTAGCTGAAACTTACAGTATATGTACAACAGGTTGGGACATGCAAATGATTAAAATGTCAGTGAAAATGCGAATGCGGTTTCGGAGCAGCGCTCTCTGAACTGTCCCGTCTTTGGTATAAAGAGCTGGCTCAAACGAGATGTTGCAATCAGTGAAGAGCCGACATTGAACCGAAAGGGTATTTCTTGTTCTCACGATGCACCGTAGCCGAAAAAGGTCGTATTATGAGCACCTGACGGACTTTGAGCCAGGAAGGGTTGTTGGGATAAGAGAAGCTGGACTTTCCTACCGCGAATTTTCCACTCGCACTGGACGAAACACCAGTCACGTTGTCATCACTGAACTGGCGTTCAGTGATGAGAACATGACTTCACTGGACAGATGACGCTCACTGGACAGTTCAGTGATGAGAATGTGACTTCACTGGACAGATGACGCTCACTGGACAGTTCAGTGATCAGAATGTGACTTCACTGGACAGATTACTTCCCTGGACAGTGATGAGAACGTGACTTCACTGGACATATTACATCACTGGACAGTGATGAGAACGTGACTTCACTGGACAGTTCGGTGATGAGAATGTGACTTCACTGGACAGTGATGAGAGCGTGATTTCACTGGACATATTACTTTACTGGACAGTGATGAGAACGTGACTTCACTGGATAGATGACGCTCTGCACAGTGGTGAGAACGTTACTTCACTGGACAGTTCAGTGATGAGAATGTGACTTCACTGGACAGATGACGCTCTGGACAGTGATGAGAACGTGACTTCACTGGATAGACGACGCTCACGCCAGTTCAGTGATAAGAACGTGACTTCACTGGATAGACGACGCTCATGCCAGTTCAGTGATAAGAACGTGACTTCACTGGACAGTGATGAGAACGTGACTTCGCTGGACAGATGACGCTCTGGACAGTGATGAGAACGTGATTTCACTGGATAGACGACGCTCACGCCAGTTTAGTGATAAGAACGTGACTTTACTGGACAGTGATGAGAATGTGATTTTTTTTGATTGGAGGTTTAACGACCACCGTGAGCAACTCAATGGGCTATGAGCAGTCGCCCGTCCCTAATTTAGGGTCACTGGTTCCAGGGAAGGGAGAGAGCCAGTGCCGTAAGACAAACACAACATCCATGCCTGACCGGGATTCGAACCCGGACCCCTTACGGACGAATGATCAGAGGCCAGCGCTTTAGACCACTGCGCCACCGGGGCGGCAAAACGTGACTTCACTGGACAGTGATGAGAACGTGACTTCAATGGACAGTAATGAGAACGTGACTTCACTGGACAGATGACGCTCTCGAGCACAGAAACCCGAGAAATGGACTGCAACATCGCAGGACTGCACGGGATGACAAACACCTCTAGCATATGGCAGTGACGGATCGCACAGCGACATCCACGGTGTTAGCGCAGCAATGGAGCACTGTTACTAATCAGGCCTTGTCCTCCAGCTCAGTTCGACGTCATCTGCTAAACAGAGGACTGGTCCCTAGCAGCCCATTGCTCTGCATTCCTATGATTCTCAACCACAGACGCCTCAGGCTGCAATGGGGCTTCGAACACAGACATTGGGTGCGCTGATTGGCAGCAGGTCCTGCTTTCTGGCGAGATATGATTCACTTTGATGCACCATAATGGTCGCATACGTTTTCGAAGACATCGTGGTGAACAGCATCTTGCTGCATGCATTTTGCAGCGTCATACAGGCTGAACGCCAAGCGTCATAGTTTAGGGCGCCATTGTGTTCGTTTCGCATTCTCGCTTGATATGAATTGAGGGAACCCTCAACAGCCAGCGATACATAAGGGATATTTTAGAGGCAGAGGTGATACCCCTCTTCAGAGTTGTTCTGGTGCTATATTCCAGCAGGACAATGCTAGGCCTTCACCGTACTCCGTGACGTCATTCCATTTAGCTGGTACATAATTTCCGAGGACACGTCTGGTCTAGTGGTATGTACCTTTATGCTTTCGCTCATAAATGTATAATATTCAAGTTGATCCAGACAACTGAACAGAATACCGATAATTTTGCACACACAGCTTAATTTTCCACATTAGATGCAATCTGTATTATCAGAAAGAAGAGAGTTCACTTCCTGAACAGCAGTTTTCCCAAAGATGTTTTCCGGGGAGCACTTTTCTGTAAAAGAATGTTATGCTTACGACACCGACGAACAGGGTCTGTTGAAAAATCTGGTGGAAAAATCCCCTGCATCCTGAAAAACCCAAACCATGTTTCCTCTTTCTGACTGTTTTGCATGTAAAGCTTTATTGAATGATTTAAAATAGGATTTATTTTGTTATTGAATGTTGTTTTTTATTGCCTTACAGACTTATGGGAAGCAGAATGTTTATGTTGCAACCCAATGCCCTCTTCCAAACACTGTGGCAGACTTCTGGCAAATGCTGAACGATTTAGAATCCACTACTATTGTTGTTTTAAACGAAATACGTGGAAAGGATGAGGTAAGACCATCGAACAAAAGTGCAATTATATAGGTGGTGCTAAATATTCTGCTTTTATATATGTTCATTTTCTTTCACGAAATTGCTCACTCTTTCTTTAGTGCATGTATCAGATTTTTCTCGTGGTATTCAAAACCTGATATTTTTGTAGTAATATCGCTAACGGCTCTCCAGACTATAATTATGTATTCAAACTTAGTATAAACTAGGGAAAAAACCCAGGTCATGGTTTTCAAGTGAGGAAATGTTAAGCCTGAAATGTAACATTAGTCTAAATTGTTCAGAGTAATGGCGAATTATTTTGTACACTTAGAAAGCATGTTTCAGAGAGAAAGGTATTAGTTGGTGAAATTTGTACATACATATCCTTAAGCTGCTCTCTGCGAGATTCAGAGGTGAGCTCATCAAAGTAAGCTCATTTGCCAGTTTAAAACCGATGGAACTAGAATTTATTTACCGTTGATGTATCAAAATTCTAGATTTACAATGATCTCGGCAAACATCATAATCTTCATTGGTCTCCTTCACGTGTCGTACACAAAATATTTTGTACATCATACCAGTTACCTTTTTCTCAAGCAGACATTCCCTGAACCTGGACCATTATTCCCTTGGATTTCTTCTAATCTTCTTTCCTGCTATTTGGGCTGAAAAAGTTTTCTTAGTGAGCATCTCACCACTCATTCTTTCAAGATGGTCAAACCACCTAAGAATATTTGTCTCCACCTCACTGACATTTTGCTTTACATTATAAGTGTGTAACACATCTTCGTTCCTCACATGACCAGAACGCGTCTTACAAATCCCCCCGTAAGTAACTCATGTCTCCAGCACACAAACGACTCCTGTGTCCTTTCTTCAGTACCCAGGTTTCATCGCCGTTCATCAGAATAAGAACAATTATACTTTCATACGCAGCCATTCAGATTTTTTTGAGAACCCACAATTCTTGTGAATTCCTAAATCAGCAATGAATTCACTCTCCTACAAATTTCACTATCTAATTTAAGTTTCTGTAAAAAATGCTTCCTAAATACACACACATTCACCTGGTCATTCACTGTACCATTTAGACTTATCTTGCATTCAGTACTAAGAGTTCTTCACTGAAAAACCATAACTTTGGGTTTTCCCTTAATTACACTTAGTTTGGATTTCATACAAACATCGTACATTCCGGACAAGATACTCTGCAACTCACTTTTGCTCTCTGCCAAGAGGATTGTGTAATTAGCATAGAGAAATCTGCACACACTGACAGGCTAACGCGCTCAGCTGGATATCGATAGATCCGGGGTTTGATTACTGTAAGGCTAACGCGCTCAGCTGGATTTCGATAGATAAGGGGGTTGATTAGTGCAAGGCTAACGCGTTCAGCTGGATATCGATAGATCCGGGATTCGATTCCCCGACGGCGGCCGAACAAACATTTTTTCGGCTGCTGTGAGTTGTTAAACGTGCAAAGACCGAAGTCTATGTTTATTCACTGACGCCATGTATTTGGAGGTTTTACACTATATTGACAAAAGTAATCGAACACCCCTTCAAAATCAAACGAACTGATCTGCTGCGTTGTTAAGATGCACGGTACAGCTGCAAACGGTAAAAAAACAAGCCTGCAGCTGACCGCGATCATATCGCACTGTGAGGTTGGGTGAAAATGTCGCGGTGGGAGAAAACTGACTTTGAGAAAGGAAAGATTGTTGGGTGTTATATTAGTGGGTTGTCCATAAGAGAAACCGAGAGGCGTTGAAACATACCCAAGTAAACTGTTTTGGATGCACTGAATACACTGGCGGAAAGTGAAAAAGAACACCAAGAAGGAGACGTCTGATACCAACGAAATTTATACAGCATAATAACGGAATGCAGAGGATAACGTGATCAAAACATTATTGCAAAATACAGCTGTATTTGCTGATAAACTAAAAAATAACATTTACATGTAACATGGTTAGTACGAGGTTGAACCACCATGAACTGCGTCACACTGTGCAATTCTAGCATGGAGTCTGTCGTACAGATGTTGGATGTAAGTTTGAGGTATTGAGTTCCAAGCATCCTCAACCTGGACGTGTAAATCGGGGATGGTCGTGGCTGCCCGTGGAGACCGGATAAGTCGTTGTCCCATAAAATCCCACACGTGCTCAATGGGGGACAAATCCGGTGAACGTGCAGGCCATGGAAGTTGTCTCACACCCTGAAGTGCATGTTGCGTGGCACGTGCCGTCTGTGGGCGTGCGTTATCTTGCTGGAAAACACCACGATGGACCGACCTTACAAATGGCACAACAACGGGTTGATAGCTATTGTTGATGTAGGAGGTGCTGTTTAACGTACCCGGTAGAAACACTAGTTGTGTACGGGAGTGATAGCTGATCGCTCCCCACACCAGGAGTCCAGATGTAGGCCCTGTGTGTCGCTGGTGGATGCAAGAAGGGTGGAGACGCTCCCCTGTGCGTCTGCGAACACGCATACGGCCATCGGAGGCTCCCAAGCAGAATCTGCTTTCATCGCTGAACACGACAGATCGCCATTGCGTTCTCCAGTGCAGACGTTCGCGACACCACTGCAGCCGTTCCTGACGGTGGGCTGGAGTCAGAGGTACACATTCAAGAGGCACACGTGCACGTAGTCCTGTATCCAGTAGACGGTTGCGGATTGTTCGCACAGTCATCTCAGGTGCAACGGCAGCTCGGATTTGCGTCGCAGTGGATAATCTGCTTGACAACGTCGCTCTTCTTATACGTCGATCGGTCCGCTCATCAGTCCGTCTGTGACTCCCGGTTCTACGTCTTCTCGTGTGGGAATGTTCCTCGGACCATCTACGCCACCATCGTACCACCACCGATACTTCCCGTCCAATTCGCTCCGCAATACGACGACACGACCACCCGGCCTCGCGGAGTCCGACTAGACGACCTCGCTCAAAGTCCGATAACTGCTGAAATCGTACACGTCTTCTATGTCCAGGCATTGCAGCTTCTTCAAGGTCTTCGCACGTGTCCGTACGCCGACGACTGATTGCATTCACTTCGCCGTACTCCTTAAATACCACCGACGATAATTTGCATATTACGCCGTGCTGGGGCGTAAGAGCTCACCTGTTGGTCCTGAAGTTAACATCACACCTACGTAAACTCCACCCCATTAACATATGTAAATTTCATGATCGTCCGCCAATTCCTTCTTGGTGTTCGTTTTTCACTTTCCGCGAGTGTAAGTGGGAAACATATGCCGTGTCTAAGGCAACAAAACATACTGACAGACCAAAGAAAATTAGTGATAGAAAATGTTGAAGCTTCAGGAGAGTCGTTACAGCTAATCGAAAAAGTACTGCACAAGACCTCAGTGTACAGGTGAGTAAAAAATTCTGGAACCTCGGTATGTACACGTACCATTTGCAGAGAACTTCATTCCATGGGTATCGTGGTCGTGTGGCTGCTTATAAGCCTTTCATCTCCACTCGGAATGCTACTCGTCATTTAGCATGGTGTAAAGAACATTTATCGTGGACCGTAGATCAATGGAAGCGGGTCCTTTGGATTGATGAATCCAGATACTCGACCCATCAGTCTGATGGCCGTGTGTGGGTATGGCGGCAGCAGGGGGAACGCTATTTAGCACAGCGCACTGTTCCTACGGTGAAGTTTTGAGCTGGCAGGGTACTCATGTGGGAGTGTTTTTGTGGTATGGTCCCGGCCCCTTCGTTATCGGGGAAAAACCTGTTAACCAGCACGTCTACCCTGATATTCTGGACCATTATGCCCTACCATCTCTGTGGCAATACTATGGAACCGAGTCTTGTTTGCGCCAGCAGGATAATGCACCGAGCCATAAAGCAAGGACTGTTACGGCGTGATTTGACGATTATTTCGTATCGTGTGCGGAATGGCCAGCACAGAGCCCTGATCTTAATCCCATAGAGCACTTATGGGATGAATTAGAGCGCCGCATAAGAAGTTTGGAACTAAGGCCTACTACTAAGCAACTGTTAGCCGCATCATTATGTACTGAATGGAAGCGCGTACCTATCACTGTGTTTCAAAACCTTGTCGAAAGCATGTCTCGAAGGCTCAGTGCATGCATTAAGGCCAAAGGTGTTCCCCGACACCATACTAATGTATATCAATAAATGTTATGTTGTATTTCTCTTCTAGGTGTGCCGTGACTTTTGTCAATATAGTGAATATCCCAAGGGAGTGATGCAAATGTTTCGTTGTAATACATTTTTCGTATACCAAATTTCGTTGTTGTGAGATATCAAAACCACATAACGTATAGAGAAAACGGGTTTAGGGCAAAAATGATTTAGTTGTAACAAAATTTCCCAATATTAGGTAGGTTATAATGTTACGGCTCTCGAGTGTAGATGAAAACATTACCTGTTGATCGATTCCACTCAAAGCTGTTCAAATGGATGGTTATTACTGAGTTTAAAAGTATAAGACGGAGTTCAGTGTCTGCAATTTATTTTACTTTGCAAAAAGAGAAGAGCGATTCCGATTCGCCAACCTCGAAACCTTCAGTTCTCTTGTGGGTTACGGTGTCTTCATACTTATTTTCTGAATTATTCATCTTGGCGTCGGTAACAAGTTGTCCGTAATGGTATACTTTATAAACGTAAGCTCAGTATTTCCTACGGCTGATTTCACTGGGAACGGTTCATTTTAATTGAGCCTGACTAAATGAACGAAGAATAAATTTATAAATTGTAATTTAGATTTCAACGCATTCTCAGCGCTATGAAAGAAGCTGCGGGTAACATCTTGTTTGTCTGTTTTTTTCGCAAGAGAATCTTTATAAATGCAAACGCGCAGAATTAAATAAATTTTAATTCCAAAGCGCGCAGAGAAACTGCAGTCTGAGCTCAAAAAAGTTACGATTTCTTTCATTTTAAATTCTGTTTCGAAGCCATCTTAATTCAGATGCTAATTGATTCCTGCCATAAAAACAGCCATTATCACCACATTGAATTTTTAATTAAACGTGGACGTTTGAACTTTTGACATTTGCCATTTCATGCGCTTTTTCGTTGCTTTATTTCGTAACATGTGCAGTGTTTTCAGGAAACTTAACTTAAGATTCACTAATGCAATGTGACAAAACCGGCTACGACGTAGAAGAATAATGTAAAGGTTTTATTCAGAGTGCAAAGAAATTTTATTGCTTTTTAGCTTAAAAACTGTGCTTAGAACTTCGACATGGAAAGAATTTCAGAATCAAAATATTATGTACGGTAAACATTAATGTATTTCTTAGGTTTTGATTTTAAATCCTGATTGTTGAATTCCTGTTTTCTTTTTTAACAGACATGTCCAATTTTTTGGCCGAAATCTGGAAGTTTATACCATGGATCTTTCAAAATTGAGCACATAGTGTCAGATGCGGAATATTTCAACGGGGTGCTCAGTACGAAACTAAAGATCAGAAATACAACAGGGGTAATTCCATTTATTTACTATGTTATTAATCATTTCCTTTGCCATCTGCTTGAAATGTTTTGACCACTCAAAATATTGAAAGTGTTATTCTTAGGGTATGTTAAAGACAAAAATATTGCTAATCAAAAGGTTAAAATTACCTTCTTGAGACATTTGTGATGAATGAAAGAAAAATGTTATTTACTACAGGCAGTCCCCGGGTTACGAACGAGTTCCGTTACCAAGTCTGTTTTTAAGTCGAATTTTTAGGTAAGTCGGAACAGTTAGGTACAGTTCGTATCTAACCATCAGTTAGTCAAAAGTTTGTCTAAGTATACGTATAGTACAACCTTTCTATGAATAAAAATATATTAAAGAAACATTCCGATAACTACTTGTAACAACTTCTCCTTTACACTTACCTTCACACTTGCTGTAAATGCAGCTGCTAAATCACTGAAAAGGCTTCGAGCCTTTTCATGCACTAAAGCAAAAGCTAATAGGCATATTACGTTCATTTAGTTCCTTTAACCAAATTATTAATAGCCTGGTGTAAATATGACATGCATATTTAGTTAGATAATTTCCGAAAACTTAGAAAATTTCGTCGCCTTGAGCGGGAATCGAACCCGTGTCTCCCGGATAGCGCCCGATTATGCCAACCACTACACCACCCAGAACGACCAAGTTTCAAGTTTCCGATTAATTTGAAAATAACCATCACAGGATTCGCTAGTCGAAGCAACCGGCATTCATATATAGCGAATATGGAGGTTTAGAATTCATTCCCGTGATTGCCTAGAGGCGCAGAGTATCAATGAATAAAATATATTATTCGCATTATTCCAGATTCGTTATATATATGTGATTGCCAGTTGCTTCAACTAGCGAATCCTGTGAGGGTTATATTCAAATTAATCGGAAACTTGAGACTTGGTCGTTCTGAGTGGTGTAGTGGTTAGCATACTCGAGCGCTATCCGAGAGACGCGGGTTCGTTCCCGCTCAAGTCGACGAAAGTTTCAAGTTTTCGGATATTATCTGACTTAACATCCATGTCGTGTTTGCACCAGTAAACGGATTCACATCTTCCAAATTTGTATTATTAATAGCCTTTTTCATTTCAGTAATTAAATTGTTGCGCTGCTTAGTGATAATTGCAGATTTCATCGGGATAGAGCCTCTTACACGCTCAATTATTTTCGCTTTGTCCTTTAAAATTGTCCCTATCATTGATGGATCGTAGCCTAACGCTTTTCCAATGTGCGTAAGCGTTTTGCCTTTTCCCGATAACTTTATTATTTCCACTTTGGCTTCAATCGTGATCGTTTCCTTTTCTTTGATGCATCACCATCACTTGTATTACATTTACGCTTTGGTTCCATGGTAAAAACAAAAAATAAGAAGAAATCCAATACAGTAACACACACGAGACATTTAAGAGCAACGTGGTCCGACTGAAAAAAACGAAGTTTTTTTTTTTTTTTTTTTTTTGGTTGGAATGTTAACGACCACCGTGAGCAACTCAATGGGCTATAAGCAGTCGCCCGTCCCTAATTTAGGGTCACTGGTTCCAGGGAAGGGAGAGAGTCAGTGCCGTAAAACAAACAACATCCATGGCTCACCGGGATTCGAACCCGGACTCCGTTCGGACGAATGATCAGAGGCCATCGCTTAGACGAAATTTTTGTCCTACCTTTCGCTCACCAGTCGACGGGTCGCTGGAGACCTGTCATGTTTTGATGCGCGTCGCAAAGTATCCATGTGTCGTACTACAGAGACAAATAAAGCACGTGAAGACTACAAATCTAAAGTGATACATTCCGTCCGTGTAGCTCAGTTGGGAGAGCAACTTACTCCGGAATGAGGGGGCGCGAATTCAGTCCCAGTCACGGACAAACTTTTGTTTTCACATCCCTCGTTTGTTATTATTATTTTTTTTTATTGAAGGTTTAACGACCGCCGTGAGCAACTCAATGGGCTATAAGCAGTCGCCCGTCCCTAGTTTCGGGTCACTGGTTCCCGGGAAGGGAGAGGAACAGTACCGTAAGACAAACAAAACATCCATGCCTCATCGGGATTCGAACCAGGACCCTTTTCGGACTAATGATCAGAGGCCATCGCTTGGACCACGGCGCCACCGGGGCGGCCTCGTATGTTATATCGAACCACTGAATGTAACTCAAATTTTTAATATAATAGGCTTTACGGGAGTTGATTCATAACTACGGATTGTACGTAAGTCGGAAGTTCGTAACCAGGGTATTGCCTGTAGTTAAATTGCTATCCGGAGCTACCAGGTATAATATTTAAGATTCAATCTGTGTATTTGTGAATTTTATTCCAGTGAATGACTTGTGTGTGTACCACCACCTCAGTACCTCTAACTACAAAACATTTTTATTTTATGCACTCTGGATGTTCAAATCTCGTCTGTATTATAAGCAGAATATATGAAGGAGAAAGAATATGCTATGAATTCATAATACTACCTTTCCAACTATGCTCATCTTTCCATTAGGCGTTAAAAATTATTTTCTCTCCCATTTCACTTCCGTTTCTATAACCCTAGCTGCTGCCATAAATTTCTTTACAGGAGGAATTGTAATGACAAGTTAGTAAAATCATGCAATGCATTGATTATGATACTCTTTCCAACATACCAGAAATCACTACTCAAGTTACTACTCAAGTTATGAGGAAACTGGCTGTGGAATAAATATTGCTCCTGTGTCCTGACCTTTGACCCCCATTTCGATGATATTCAACAGAGCCGGTTCAGTATAAGTATACTTCCGGAAGAACATGATAAAGTTTTGTCGCAATCGAAGTATTTTTACGTAAGTTATGATGCATAAGGCCAATGATCAGATCAGATCAGATGTAGAGGATTTTAGGAAGGGAGTGTCTGACCCCAGGTCTTAAACAACCCTTAGAAATAGGAAGCTAGGAGATTTGGGCTAGAATGCCCGATAGGAAAGTGACATGGAGGCGAAGTAGAAAGAGGGAGGAAGACGCCCTTATTTATTACCGGGTCCGACGGCTTAACGTGCCCATCCGACGCACGGCTTGTATTTAGTGGATCGAACGTTCGTACCTGCCTGGGATTGAACCTGAGGTCCTTTCCGTGGCAGTCACGAACGTTGCCCACTAGGCCACCACCCACGGGCCTCATAAGGGCAATGGAATGAATCCCGCTTTTATGACCCCATTTTGCCCATTTTTAATAAGATTTGTTCCCAGGTGGTCCCCTACCACATACTAAAATTTCATCGAAACGAACTATTTTTACGTAAGCTACGACGCTTAAGGGCAATGGAAAGATCCCGCTCTTATGTCCTGACCCTTGACCCCCATTTCCAATAGGGTTCATCCCCAGGTGATCCCCTACCACATACTAAAATTTCATCGAAATCGAGCCATTTTTACGAGTTATCGTGCGGACGGACACAGACAGACAGACAGACTGACTGACTGACGGACAAAGCTGGAGCATATACGCTTCTTCAATCTACGGTTGGAAAGCGTAAAATATGAGTTTGACAAATACACCCTATACGAACCGTAGGTAAAATAATAATTTACCAAACTCGAGACTCGGGAAACACTACATACACTACATACATCGCACGAGCAACGTGCCATCGTCGCCAGCAGGTATTGCTACCACTGATGAAAAAACGTCCAAGCGAGAGTAGTTTAATTGCTTTTCATGATGCAGATGTCACAGGAACATTTTCGCGAAGTGGCAGCGCACGCGTGTTCAAGGTCAAGTGCACATTTCAGCTGTCTTGAAACTTCCCGGTTTTGTAGAAAGAGCACATTAGTATGGTAGGCATTTTTTGTTTCTAGACGCCTCTCTTTTGGAATTTCTACTTCAAACCAGCCACAGCTACTGTGGTTATTAAGAAGCTATCTGCCAAATTTTGAAGTTCCGTCACAATTTCGAGGTAATGTTTGGTTGCCAGAGAGAGAGAGGAACACACACTTTTACTATTATAGATAATAATTAGCACAGGATTCAAGTACATTCATTTCGTACTAAAGCGACCGCTTCTGAAAAGCATCGAGCCGCATATTGTAAAAAGATGACAAAATAAGAGTATTGTTTCTATTCTGTGAAAACAAAATTTTGCTCCCGACCCAAAAGGGAAAAAAATTAAAATTTAGCGAGGCCCTGACACAAGCTAAAGTGCTCGTAAAAACAGCCTTGGGAGGCAAATTTAGATGCTGCCATGTTGAAACCACCATAGAAAGCCAAATCAAAGCATGGGAGCAGGCTCATGTGTTAAGCAATGGCTCCCATTGAAAAGCAAGGAAAGATAATTCGTCAACACTTTCTCATAAGCCCCCTTACAAACTCCGCCCCTCATTGAGCTAAAGGGCAAGTCTTTTTCACTTTCTAAACAGTTGTGGAAGAGAATTTGTTGCCGATTAAAACCTAGCAAAAATTATCTCCAGGTGTGACGTACCTGACAGCAGGACGCACACGACATAAAGGCAGATAGGAATCAGAATAATCGTCTGCGTAGCTCAGTTGGTAGAGCGACTTGTTCCGGAAGAAGCGGCCTCGGGTTCGAATCCCGGCGTAGACCAAAGACGGACGGAGAAATTTACTTCGTTATAATGGCGCCCGAACTATCCGGATGACCCGGCCGTTCAAAATCTCGCATTGGTGTGATGTTATTTCCACACCGCGAGACAGGAAAAATCAGAGAATCCCTTCTCCAGCGCTTCGAAAAATAAAAATGTGTGATGTTGCATTCCACACAGCAGATTGACTGGGAGTTCTCAAGTGCACGTTCTACAGTGGATGGCTGCCTGCAACGATTCATGGTCACGGCTGACCCGTGGGCCATGCCCCCGGCCCTCTTTCGGGGGGGAGATGTGACGTACCTGCCAGCAGGACGCACACGACATGAAGGCAGATAGGAATCAAAATAATCGTCTGCGTAGCTCAGTTGGTAGAGCGACTTGTTCCGGAATAAGCAGCCTCGGGTTCGAATCCCGGCGTAGACCAAAGACGGACGGAGAAATTTACTTCGTTATACAGGGCACAAGGGGTGCCATCGTGAACCAAAGCGACAACCCTATTACATTAGTCGTCAGGGAAACTGGCAGAATGGTAATTATTATTGCAGCAGCAAAGGTAAGTTTTCTCAGTTAATCCATGAAAAACGATGGGCAATTTTTAAATATTTCCTTCCTCGTATCGTAAAAGCGATTAGAGCTCTTTTACGATTTGGGGAAGGGAATATTTGAAAAATGGGCTAATAATTTATACGCTCTGTCGTAACACAGGTCTAAAATATCAATTTCCTTATTTTTCTCTGACAACAAGCCTGGATCCTGTGCCTTAAAAATTCTCCAAAAGCAACTTACCAACAGCTGATTTGTCTATCAAAAATCCAAAGTTGCCTTTTATCTTCAAAAGCTTACCACTATACAAATAGAATTTCATTTGTTTCTCAACAGTTTTTTTTTTTTTTTTTGCACTGGTGGTTTAAGGACCACCGTGAGCAACTCAGTGGGCTATAAGCAGTCGCCCGTCCCTAATTTAGGGCCACTGGCTCCAGGTAAGGGAGAGCGCCAGCGCCGTAAGACAAACACAACATCCATGCCTCACCGGGATTCAAACCCGGACCCATCTCGGACGAATGATCAGAAGCCGTTGCTTAGACCACTCCGTCACCGGAGCGGCGAGAGTCGTTTAAAATTATAGACTTTTTACTCATATTGTTTAAAAAAACTAGAGAGGAAATGGACTCTGCGCATACGTAAGAAACTGCAGTTACCTATCACAACTCGTTTTCTTTTTTTGCACTAAAATCTAATTGAGATTTATGCTTTTGTTATTTTATGTTCTCATATTGCCCAAAACTGTAGTTTCTCATGCTGCAAAATGAAACCACACACTCCATTGATGTCAAAGATGGATCCCTACCAACATCAACAACATTATATATAATTCAAGACTACACACTTGTGATGTTAGTTAAGAATAAATTATCAACGTTTATTCACAATTAAACGCTTTATCAGCATCGACTATAGTTTCGCAGAGCGTTTGGCTGGGCATCATCAGGACGAATTGAGCGTAAAAATTCAAATCATTGTGACATCATCAGAGTTCTAACTGTTACGGATTTTGATAGGTTGTTTCCACGCGCTTGTAAGAAATGGCGTAGACGTCATGTCGTTGACAAGTCGTGGAGGACAGACCCGCAGGGCATTAAGTTTCCGTGTGAAGGAACACAAGACTTATGTATCGGAACTATGAACTGAAGAAGTCATTAATAGTTCAACATTGTCACGAATATAACCACACGTTTTTGTTTGGAAACGCTATGCTTATTGATAAACCTGATTCGACTATCAAGCTTAATATATTAGAAGCTTTCCATATATACCGGAATTCTTCACGACTTGTCAACGACATGACGTCTACGCCATTTCTAAAGCGTTTAATTGTGAATAAACTTTGATACTTTATTCTTAACCAAAAACACTGTTGGTGAAAATAAATCATGAAATATGTTAGACTGAAGAGAGAACAATCTCTTGTGAGAATGAAAAAGAAAAAACAGTGGTACTCAAATTTTCAGTTCCAGAAAAATTTAACGACCGAAGTTTTGTGTGCTTGATTTCTACTTTCAGTTTATTCTACGTAAAGGGAGCACTTAAAAAGACCATATGAAAAAAGATATATAAAAATGATCTTCCACCAAAAAACAGGGTTCACTTCAAAATTTAAGCATTCCACTTGTGTTTTAAATGAAAAACTGTTTGCTTTGCACTTTTACATACGGCTTTAAAAGCCTGGATAAGTCTGTTGCACCCAGTCACACAGACGACCCACAAGAACAAAACCATAACACAAAGTTGCAAAAAGAAAGTTCCAGGGTAAAAAACAAATGAGCAATCGTTCCTGCTTGAATACATGTACAACGCATACACTGTCTGTGTCCAGATGATGAAAGAAAAAAAAATGCATCATGCTTTTCCTTCCGCTGGTTGCCCAAATCCTCAGGTATTCTTTCTCCTTCCATAAATACTCCCTTAACCGAAAACAGTCACTCACTTCGAAATAGGCTCGAATAAATAACGCAAAACCGTAAAACTGATCCTTACTACCAAATATAGATATTGTGACCGAAGAGATACATCCATCCAGATAAGAACCATTAAGCACTGTGCTTGCTGTGCGCAAAATACACCGCTTACATAGTGGATACTCTAGGTGAAGAATATCGACTATGGAATTATAAGTGTCGCAGTGTTTTCTCAGCTGAAAGACGAGAACATTCCAAAATTCTACAGTACTTCCCATATTACTAATCCACGAACATCGGACTTGATATAATTGAACTACGACAGATTGATCTGTCAATTAATAACATCCCGTACAGTTCGCAAACCTTTCAATGGGTCACAGCAAACAGAACACTAGTGTGAACATAAACTGAGATAGGACCGTAAATGAAACTGCAACATTGAATAAAATAGTTTGGAAAGAGCTAATAGATTTTTTTTTTTTTGACTGGGGGTTTAACGACCACCGTGAGCAACTCAATGGGCTATAAGCAGTCGCCCGTCCCTAATTTAGGGTTACTGGTTCCAGGGAAGGGAGAGAGCCAGTGCCGTAAGACAAACACAACATCCATGCCTCGCCGGGATTCGAACCCGGACCCCTTTCGGACGAATGATCAAAAGCCAGCGCTTAGACCACTGCGCCACCATGGCGGCTTAATAGATCGTTGGTGACCACCGGCGGAAAACTGATAACCAATATCTTCGTTACCATCTCTGAATGTCTTCAGAAGCATATACACTCAGTAGATAAAACATTAGAGATAGGGGGTGATGGGCAGTTGACCTCCTGCCAGAATATTGTTATGTCTGGGTTCTTCGATTACCCATGGGCTGTTGTTGTGAGATGTGTTTTCCAGGAACTCCATTAAAATAAACGCATGCCGTTAGATGCGGAGAGAGTGGTGACCATGACTACCTCTACCCTAAACATTTAGGAAAATACTTGAATGACATACTCTCGTCAAAATTATATTTGGGTAAACTTAGCACTTCCTTTGCAGTGTGTGCGGCTGAGTCCCGTTCTCATGAAAAGTGGTTTTATGTAACTGACGAAGATTTCTTAGAGAAATAGAAAAAACTTATCTTTGAGGACATGGAGATAATGGTCATCAATTTGTACTGCCGGGAAAGAAAGGTGGCTTACCAATATCGTTTGCTAACAATGTGCTTCACCAAAACATGTAATTTTGTGGTGTAAAACTGTTTACATTACGTTATACAGGTGTTCGCACTCTTATATTTTGTTTCGGCGAATGTTCCATGGTTGACTGCAGGTTGTGCTGAAGTCTATAGCGCACGTGATGTATATATTGGGAATATTTTTTTTCGTATTACCAGTCTTAAGACTCTTGAACTCGGAGGATTATTGTTAACAGCCTAGTTAATGCAAGTAATAAATGATGGAAATATAATTTATGGCTACTAAGCTTGTGGTGTTAAAATAGAACAAAATTAATAACTTTTCTCACAATAAAATGTTTATTATACATCGAGTATAGTTCCGCAGAGCGTTTGGCTTGGCATCCTCAGGACGAATGGAGCTTAAACATTCAAATCATTGTGACATCATCAGAATTCTGACGGTCACGGATTTTGGGGAGTTGTTTCCACGCGCTTGAAAGAAATGGAGTCGACAAGCCGTGACGAGTTCCGGTATATGTGGAAAGCTAATATATTAATCTTGATAGTCGAGTCAGGTTTAGCAATAAGCGTAGAGTTTCCAAACAAACATTTATGGCTATTTTCGTGACAATGTTGGGCTATAGACGACTTCTTCAGTTCTCAGCACTACCTTTGCAGTGACTTCTTCAGTTCATAGTTTCGTACGGAACTATGAACTGAAGAAGTCATCTATAGCCCAACATTGTCACGAAAGTAGCCATAAATGTGTGTTTGGAAACGCTACGCTTATCGATAAACCTGACTCGAATCCCGGCTAGGCACGAGTGTTGTGCTTGTCTTACGGCACTCGCTCTCTCTCCCTTCTCTGGAACCAGTGGCCGTAAATTAGGGACAGGCAACTGCTTATAGTCCATTGAGTTGCTTAAGGTGGTCGTTAAACCTTCAATTCCCCCTCCCCTAAAAAAAACGACATGACGTCTATTTCTTTCAAGCGCTTGGAAACAACTCACCAAAATCCGTGACCGTCAGAATTCTGATGATGTCACAATGATTTGAATGTTTACGCTCTATTCGTCCTGAGGATGCCGAGCCAAACGCTCTGCGAAACTATAGTCGATGCATAATAAACATTTTATTGTGAGAAAAGTTACTAATTTTATTCTAAATGATGGAAAATCAGAGTTAACTTATGTCAGTTAATTATGGTGTGATGCAACAGACTGAGACAAATGCACTTGATATTAAGTGGGATACGTAACAACTTAAAAGCCCATTTCACGCTTTGCATTAAGTTTGTTTCGTAGTTTGCATTTGTGGAGACGTAACTAGAAGATACATCTTCAAGCACCCAAGTGATGGAAAGTGGCAGCATTTTAAGGTAGGGTTTTCTTGCAACATCTTGGAAATAAAGCCTGACTTCTGTCAGGAACGTATTCACATGGCCACTGGGAAATTCCAACTTTAAATTTCCATTTTATGTGTACCAATTGCACTGTTCCATTTCTTTGCTACCTGAAATAAAGGTAAGTGCTTTGGAAACAGTGCCCGGTCAAGCGATACAAATGTAGCGGTGTATCGCATCGTTTCCGTAGTAACAGGATGCATAAAATTGGTTACAAATTGCGTCACCTGTTCTTCTACGGGATGATCTTCAAAGCGGTTGTGACTGTTGTGATCATTAAAAAGATAAGCTCAAGATCAATTAATAACAAGGAAATGTACACCAATTACGCTTAAAATAGTACCAGCGATTCGAATTTCTTGGCGTAGAATATAAAAAGTTTCTAAGCTTTCGCACATCAACCACATGTATTTTTCAAGGAAACCTTCTTTACCTTCTTTTTCGAATGACTGATCACATTACATTTGCACCTATTCATTTATTGTCTAGTCAAGTCACTACGTTCAAATTGTTAAAGTGTTCCATTATCCAGTTTGCAGTTAGCTGTCTATTTTCCTTGAAAAAGCCATCTGGTTGATGTGCGAAAGCTCGGAAATTTTGACTTATATTCTACGCCAAGAAATTCGCATCATTAGTACTATTTTAAGTTCAAGATCATTACGAGACTTACGATCATTACGAGGCTTATGTTAACAGTTGGAATAAGTGTAAGATGACATGCAATAGTAATTGGGAGACATGTTTTTGAAATAAGAGTATTTTATTAATTACTTTCATTTAACAGAATTTGATAAAAAAAAAAAGCCCCCACGGCTTGATTACAGCTGCAAGAAAACATGATTGGAGTCAGTTTGGTTTAAAACTCATATTCATATTTAAAAAGTACTTAGTTTATTTTCCATAAATCTTTTTAGTTTTGTTTATAAATTAACTACCAGATTTTATCGCTACGTTACGCTTATTTTCCTATACTTCGGATTTGTTTTTATGAATTTGACTAACAATGATTTCAAATAGTAATATACGCTTACATCTGTTTTCCTCTGCATGGCAAATAATTTATCTGTTTTTTTGCTAGGTTTTCTCAACTTTTTCTGTTCTCAATACCATTGAGAGGAACTGTATTTTGTGTTACGTTCTTTTTTACTCTTTTCAGTCTTCGAAAAGCCGCTCTCTTAAATTGTTTCAACTTCACGGATGGCACAAAGACGATTTCGTTCCTCCCCAAGTCGACTTCGTGTTCAGCCTTCTTTCAAAAGTCCAAAAGTGGAATTCCAAGACAAATAACAAACCTGTCATCGTTACATGCTAGTAAGTCACTTATCCAGCCAGATCGATATAAAGTGAAAGCGAATTTTGTAAATTTTTTTCATTAAGATTGAAGTGAACGACTACTGTCCTGAATTTGAGTGAAACATTAGACAAGAATCCTTCGTATAGCACTCGTTCTGTTACTCACCTCGTGGCCCTAAATTTACACTAATTGTTCAACGGGGTAGAGAGAGAGAACGAATGGCCATAAATAAAGGGATAATGTATGGAGTATATAAATAAGTACTGTATATAGAAGAATAAAATTTTCAGTTTACAAATCTGTAAAAGGATTTCCGCATATCATCTAAGTACAGGAATTTTTAAAATCACTTTATAAAATAAGAATTGCCAAAATATTACAAGGCTACTTTTCCGTTTCAAAAAGGTATAATTGTAGAGCACTGTTTCATCTCCCAAGTTTTACAATCTGAAAGAATCTGCCTTAAAATAATCCATGTTATGCAAATAATAATAATAGTGGAAACACAAGTTTGTCCGCGACGGACATCGAATCCGTGTCCCCCTCACTCCGGAGTAAGTCGCTCTCCCAACTGAGCTACGTGGACAGAATGCCTTGCTGCAGATTTGTCGTATTGACACATGTTTTCACCTATGTAGTACTTCACATCATCTCCCTCTACATTTTGTATTTATCTCTGAATCGAAGTAGGAATTTTTCCATTAATTACAAACAACGTGTGGAACAAACATCACACATTTTTCGAAGAACCCAAGGGCCAGTGGATCCATTTTCCACATTCGGGCGCCACTGTAAAAACACAAGTTTATCCGCTACGGGCATCGTACTTGTGTCCCCTCACTCCGGAGTAAGTCGCTCTAACAACTGAGGTACCCGGACAGAATGTCTCGCTGCAAATTTGTAGTCTTGACACACGTTTTCACCTCTGTAGAACGCCACATAATATTAAGGATTATCCCCCACTGTAGGTCCAACATCGTTCTGGTCAAAAAGGAGAAGTCAACATACCTCATTGATATAGCCGGGCCCTACACATTCAACATCTAGAAGACACACGTAGAGAAGCTGAAGTAGCATAACGACCCAAGATACGAAGGCAAGAAAAGTGGCATATGGCGAACGTCACCACCGTCCTAATAAGTAATATGAACCACAAGAGTTGTACCTAAAATCATTCACAGCTCTATACAAACACTAGACCGTCAACCTAACACCTGCATGGAACTACAGAAGGCAGCTATCCGGAACACTTGTAGGATAGTAAGCACAACTAAAGAAATATACCACTTCTCAGACTTGTTACATCCTACACTTCTCGGAAGGAAGGCAATATCACCCCAGAAGGAGCAATAATAATAATACAAAGGCTTGTTGCAATAAAAAAACTTTTCAAATGTACTCCATAAAACCGGGGGGGTTACAAATTAAGTTCTTTATTTTCTTTTTGGCTGGTTTTTGCAATAGTACACATGATGCATTTAGTAATTACATGCTTGTGAATCTTATGCACCTACTTAAACTTTTAAGGTTTGTAAACAACAATTAAAAAAGCCCCTCGTTTTCCCAATTTCTTTTCTTCCTTGTCCTGCAGTTTTTTTTATTTTTTATTTTTTTATTTTTTTTATTGGAGTTTTAACGACCACCGTGAGCAACTCAATGGGCTATAAGCAGTCGCCCGACCCTAATTTAGGACCACTGGTTCCAGGGAAGCAAGAGAGAGCCAGGGCCGTAAGACAAACATAACATAAATGCCTCACCGAGATTCGAACCCGGACCCTTCCCTGACGAATGGCCATAAACCAGCGCTTAGACCAGAAAATGACTAATTTGGTACTTTTGGCTCTTAATGCTTCGCACAAATCCTGAAGATAGAATTCTACAATTTGGATACCAATAATAGTAAAAATTACAAAGATTTCTTGTATGCTTATTTTAGAGATTAACACCATTTCATGTTCAGTGCCGAAAGGAAGAAATTAAATGCTGTTTTTACTTACATATCGTGTAGTTTTGTTGTTAAGGGTGTTGTCACATATGTTCTTCATCCCTGTACTTCAACGTAGCTTGTTCAATGTAACTTCTTCTAACGGCACATAAAAGACCTGTCTAGATTATATAAAATATGGTATAGAAAAATAGAAGTAGAACTTACATTTCACGTAAAGCATATTTTTCATTTATTTACATAAAGGCATAAAAATATGCCACGTACTACCAAATAAGAAAGATAAAATTTGAAAATATAATAAACAGTAAAATATACAGTTCAAATCTTTTGCAATAAGTTTATTTGGAAGGTTGTTATTTATGGCAGTCATACACAAATTCTTTTCAAGCAGGCAGTATACTGACTTCATTTCTCTATCATCCTAACTCAAAAGTTTCCAATAGAGTTTGTGTTTTACGAACTACAAAGTTGAAAGGTTTTGTTCAATCAGTAAATGGCTGTCAACATCTCAAAATAACACGCAACACTAGACAGTAATATACCAGCGTTTCTTTACTATTGCAAAAGAACAAAGAATTCAGCGCGTCCTTGGTTTTTCTTTGCACTTTCAAGGCTTTTGAAGCACACGCTATGTTTCTTTTGTACGATTTCTATTGTGAACACAGAGCAAAATGGTGTTCCAAATGGTTTGGCATGTTGAGCAGAAAACAGGAAAGAAATAATTGAATTTCGATTGTGATAAACTTTGTTTCTAAATTATAATCGGCCAGTCTCAAGGACAATTTATAACTTCGGTGGTACATTAACATAACCGAACATGTTTCATGCTGTTTAATGCTCCTCTGAGAAAGTTTATTTTTGAGTAGTACTTTCATAAAAATATGGCGACACTGAGTAATTGATAGGCGCTGACGCTGCACATGTGGTTTAATAAAAACACAGTTTCTCTCTTTCTCTCTCTTTTTTTTTTTTTTTTTTTGATTGGAGGTTTAACGACCACCGTGAGCAACTCAATGGACTATAAGCAGTCTCCCGTCCCAAATTTAGGGCACTGGTTCCAGGGAAGAGAGAGAGCCGTAAGACAAACACAACATCCATACCTCACCGGGATTCGAACCCATACCCCGTTCGGACGAATGATCAGAGGCCATCGCTTAGACCACTGCGCCACCGGTGCGGCCTCTTACTCTCTGTGTGTACGTGTATGTGTACTGTATTCCTATTCTTACATCAAACAAAACACATTACATTTTTTATTAAATGGCCGGAAAATACAACATATATTTCACAACATAAACAAAAAGATAGAAAAAGAAATCCTATTATTAAACACGAGTACATATGGGCTCTGTCTTTTCATATATATATACAGTCGTGGCCAAAAGTCATACACCAGTAGACCGAAAGTCAATTTTTGATGTTTGAAGTCAACTTATACAGCGTAATGGTAAAGTCATTCATACATATTATAGATCATTTTAAAGGACATTTGATGCTGAATTCAAATATTTTTACAGAATGTTATTACCAGTAACAGAAGTGAAGTTACAAACAAAAGTACAGCGTCTAGGCATATATAGTGGAATTGTGAAATTAGTGTACAATGCATTTAACGTAAAATTACTGTACAGTACATTATTGAAACTTGTAGGACACTTTAAATAACTTACCAACAAAGCAAAATACGCTTTAATATTTAATTTTGATAACCACGGTTTCTTAGTAACAAAGTGCACCTTCTTGGCATGGAACTAATGAGCTTCTCTAGTTGTCCATTGGTGATAACACAGTGCTACACAGCCTTTAAACTCAATGCTGTTTTAGATGAGGGTCCTTGTTGGCAAATTTTTTGCTTCAATCTCACCTACAGATTCTCTATGGGATTAAGATCCGGTGACTATCGGCCACAGAAGTTTTCTTATAACTTTTCGATTAAACCACTCGTCAACCAACTTTGACCGACGACATGGCGTGTTATCGTCATGAAAGATAAAATTTCACAAACCCATGTCTTGTGTAGATGGTAGCAGTTTAGACTCCAAAACGTCCATATATTTCGATCCATTCAATGTGCCATCAACAATGTGCAGACGGCCAACACCACTAGCTGAAATACAGGACCATAACATCACCGAAAGTGGGTGCTTGATTATTGGCTGGATGTAGCATATCTTATATCTTTCTCCAGCCCGACGTACATAAATATTTCCATTATTAGCGGAAATAGTAACAGTTGTTTCATCACTGAAAATAACATTTTTCCATTCATCAACAGTCCAGTTCTTGTGTGCCTTGGCCCAAACAATTCTTTTGAGCCATTGTTGTTCAGTAAGGAAAGGTTTTCCTGCAGCTTTTCGTGCAGTCAGTCCATTTTCTTGTAGCCTATGGCGAACTGTACGTGCAGATGCAATAATGCCTACTTCCTTCTCCCACTCATTTCTTAAATCAGTGGCTGTTTTAAACTTCTATTTTAAGGAACGACGAATCAACATGCGATCATCACGTTCAGTACACATCGTTAGTTAATCTGTTCTTTTTCTGTTTCCTAACATTCAGTTTCTGCAACTCTTTTAATAGTGCGCAAGACAGTGGAATGATCACATTTACATTTAACAGCAAATTTGGCACCGTGTTATCACCAATAGACAACTAGAGAAGCTCATTAGTTCCATGCCAAGAAGGTGCACTTTCTCACTAAGAAACTGTGGTTATCCAATTAAATATTAAAGTGTAATTTGCTTGTTGGCAAGTTATTTCAAGTGTCCTGCAAGTTTCAATAATGTACTGTACAGTAATTTTACGTTAAATCCATTGTACACTAATTTCACTATGTTTTGCTTTTTATGACTAGACGCTGTACCTTTGCTTGTAACTTCACTTCTATTACTGGTAATAACATTCTGTAAATATATATGAATTCAGCATAACATTTCCTTTAAAATGATGTATAATATGTATTCCTGACTTTCATTGCGCTGTATATAAGGTGACTATTATGAATGTACTAGACATCAAAAATTGACTTTCGGTCTACTGGTGCAGGACGTTTGGCCAAGATTGTATATAAACTGAATCTAGAAAAAAAAAAACCGTAACGGCCGACAAGAGATTATTACCCCCTCCCTCCGCCTTTATTTATTTATTTTTGTGTGTGCACTGACACAAAGACAAATACAAAGTTATGGCTAGAACTTTACGTGAGAAATGAAGAAATCCATGTACAGCAGAGTTCGGTTAATTGGGCTACCGGTTCATCGGGGCAACCTTTTTATTAGGACAGTTCTTGAAGAACATCCCAGATTAGCTGATCGGGACAAAACTTCTCATAATTGAGGCAGCTGCTTAATTTGGCCAAGGTGTGTGACGTTCCACCGAGGTGTCGCTAGAGTCGAAACGGCAAGTTGCAGCGATAAGCTTTGCCGGCGCACTTCAGTCGGGAGAATGTCCGGCTCTGGAGCATACATACATGTGTTTGAATCCCACCACAGCTGAAACAAGTGTTATGTCCCCGATGTTTCCCAATTAACCGGAATCTACTGTATTTGGATATGTGTTTGTTGTATGTCAGGCCAAGGGATGGATAATCAAAAATTATTTTAAGACTTGCCTACAACAGTAACGTATATATGAAAGGAAAATTTATTATTTTCACCCACCTAATAAACATGTAATCCCAACTTTCGCCCTCACAACATCAATAACACGTCATAGTATGAAATTCTATAAGTTATTAGAAATGTTCGGGTGGCGTTTTAGCCCAAACGATTCCAGAGCAGAACTTAAAAGTGCTGAGAATTCTCTATGGTAGATTTTGAGAACCAATACTTCGACTCCACTTTCTCCCACAGATGCTCTATTGGGTTCAAATCCAAAGAGTAAGGGGACCATTCAAGGATTGCGAATCACTGAAATACTTTTACATTTAGTCCTTTGCCAAAAGGAAGCGATAAAATTGGGGGCTTTCATGTTGAAAGAAGCCTCCTTCTGTAGGAAATGGATATCTGTGAATGGGTACAGGTGGGCTGCGAGTACATAAACATAGCCTTATGCAGTAATGGCGGTCTCGAAAGGTTAAAGGGGTGCATCCGCCAAGGTTGCCCACATAAACACACAGCAGAATATTACACCATCTCCACCGAACTGTAATACCTGGATTTGACAGTTGGGGTCCATATGGCCTCATGTGATCTAAGCCATACACGTAGCTTCCAGTATGAGTATTTAATGTATAACTTCAAAATCTAGAGGACCAAGCTACACTTTGTAGTCTTTCACGGTCTATTGTCGAGGATCCTTCGTCCACTTCATCTTCATAGGCCTACGACTAGTTGTTAACAAGTGTAGTCAATGTGGGCATTGGCTGCCACACTCAATTAATGCTATCGTACTTTGAATGTTATTTACACAAACCTTCGTAGGAACTACGTCGTTTAATTCCTTTTTGATTGGGGGTCTAACAACCATTGTGAGCAACTAAATGGGCTAAAAGCAATCGCCAGTCCCTTATTTAGGGCCACTGACTCCAGAAACGGGAGAGAGCCAGTACCGTAAGATGAACACAAAATCCATGGCTCACCGGGATTCAAACCCGGACACATCTCGGACGAATGATCAGAAGCCATCGCTTAGACTACTGCGCCACAGGGGCGTCTCTCGTTTAATTCAAAAGCTATATTCTCCACTACAGACTTTCATTCCGACTTTACGGTACAAAAAAAGAAAGACTGCGCTAAGATTTAACATCAAAGGCCCGTTTCCACCACATTTTCTCCCATGTAGTCTTGGGTCACACGTGCGGGAATCCCAGACGTTCTTCAGTGGCTGAAATGGAGCAACGGACTTCATCACACACCGATTATCTGCCCATGATCAAACTCTCTCAGGTGACATTGTTTATACATCATCACAATTTCAGGCACTCTATATAACAGATACGTATCTGACCTACTCAAGGTGTTTCGGTTGACCGCATTGTTGTAACGAGGTGGGGCAAGTTTGTGGATGAGTGCAGTGTGTACAATAAGTTGTGCTTTCAGTGTACAATGCCGCTCGTGAAAAATCACAGATCAACTTTTTCTATATAATGCCAAGCCAAATCATTTGTTCTCGGTTGTTTAACGGTGGTGTCTTTGAATCATTGTAAGGACCTGGTGTATCAGTTTATTATCTAAAAACTGCGATGATTTCTACCGAAGTTGGATACCTTCGTCCTCCAAGATACCTTACAGAAGGAATACGGACTTTTGCGCGCATTTATAGAAAGTAAAGTGTGCACGTTTTCAAACCCACACAGAAATACCACACTCCCAATGGTGAATGTTGGTCTCATTCACAAAATGCCTTCGTAAATCCTGGAGAGATATTTTGGACAGTATCTTACTGTTGGCTTGAGACGAATCATTTCAAACGACCTAGATTTGCTGAATAGGTTCACTATTCAGACGTAAGAGGATAACAAGTCTGGTCTTAGGTAGAAATGTTATTCCTTGATGACGATTACTCTTCGTTATGCAACAAATTTCGGATGGATAGTGTATATATCTAACCAGATGGAATTTGAGTTGCATTTTTTGTCCGAAAACAGAAACACCATGAAGTGCGTTTCAACTTCCTCCTGGATATGCTATTCAGTTAACTTCTTTATACTGACATACAGTAGACATGCTTACCCGTACGAAATCAAGCTTTTATAGTTATTCTCGAGCCCAGTGTGTACTACACATTTTTGTGTTTCAGTTCTAATAATTTTTTAGGCACTGAGCGAAGAAAAAAACGCAAAGTTTTTCGCTAAGACATGCAAAAGTGACACAGAGAAGTTAATGTCTTTCGAGAATCTCCGGTGATCTAATCATGAGAAGAAACATGAGAATTTGTGCCATCACTAAGTTCATAACCACGATCCGGCTTCCAATTACGACCTGCATTCCAATTGTAACTAACAGTTTTGAAATGTGAAAAATTCTAATTCTGCCGATGTTTTTATTAAATAAGCCTGAAACATTCTTAAATATACAGACACAGAAAAGAACGCCGTATTTTTTTTTATAATGAACCTTTTAAGTAACCTAAACTACATCGTGAATACTTTTTAAAGTATTTTTTGCCAACTGCGTGTGGTAGAATGTTCGTGAGAAACACATCTAGCTATACCCAAGAAACGCATATAGCGTATTAAATCCGTTTATTTTTATGACGTAATAATTACAAAGATTCGCCAAGCTTTCGCTCTCCACTGGGAGGCTTTTTCAAGGCAATGGTAAACATGAAATGCAGGAAATTGGAACACGTAAGGAACAAAGATGATTTTTGAAAGTTACGTGGGTGACTTCACGAGCATGAAATTTTAGCACGTAATTACACGGCGCGTCGCGACGTGCTCCCGATATTTAATAACGCATGCCACATCCTTAGTAGTTCAATAAAGATCATATCATTGCATGCTACTTTGCTGGAGAGGATGTCGACAGTTTCCCTGATGGCAGACTCTTTAAAGTTCGTGTAAGTGGAAATTCTTCTAATACTATTCCATACTGGAGCGGCCGACGAATGCGTGACTTTGACATGCATTCATGAATGAAAAAAATGAAACAAGTCAGTCATGAATGAAACAAGTCGATGAATGATTGACAAGTCATACATTCATCGGATTCTCCAGTATGGAATAGTATTAGAAAAATTGCTCCCCTTACACGAACTTTAAAAAGACTGCCATCAGGGAAACTGTCGAAATCCTCTCCAGCCAAGTAGCATGCAATGATATGATCTCTACTGAACTACCAATGGTTTGGCACGCGTTATTAAAAGACGGGAACATTTCGTGACGCGCCGTATAATTACGTGCTAAAATTTTATGTAATATGCTTGTGATGTCATCCACGTTATTTTCAAAAATCATTTATGTTCCTTGCGTGTTCCAATTCCCTGCATTTTTATGTCTACAACTGCCTTGAAAAAGCCTCCCAGTGGAGTGTGTAAGCTTGGCGAATCTTTGTGTTTATTACGCCACAAAAATAAACAGATTTAATACGCTATATGTGTTTCTTGAGTATTCACATTGCGGTGTATTAAAAATAACGTTAACACTTCTAGCTATTGTATTTTCTCAATCTGACGTGAACAATTGTTTTTTAATTTAACAATAACAGAATGTTTCACAATTAAAAACCGTTTATAGCATAGTAAAATCCAATTTCAGTAGATGACAAGGTTATGCACACCCTGCACTTCTTGTGATTACCAACTGCCATATAGTTCTCGAAATTTTTCATTTTTTTAAATTTCTTCCACTTTCAATTCATATCAGCTTATCTTTCTAATTATTTTTCACAAGTGATTGCTTTGTGACGTGACTGCCCAAATCGCCACGTTGCTTTTGTATCTGCAGCACAGCAGCGTGTTGGAATTATTATTCGTAAACCAGCTGGACTAATCTCCATAAATTCTACCAAATCTTTTAATACATAATGTTTTAAATTTTTAATTAAAAAAATGGGGAATGTTGGAGAGATGCTTTTCCTATTCCTGATAAAGAAATTCTTTACTACATGGGAATAAGATGTCATATGCGCTTTCCATTCCAAATTTACATAAACACAACACAAAACTACCCTTGTAACTAAATTAACATTTAAAAGTATAACCGTTTTCCCATCCTTTACTTAACAAAAATGTGCGGGAGATATTTTTGAAATCTCCGTTACTAAAATATTCACACAATTGAATTTCTTCTGCATTTAACCCTTTAACAACCATGACCCCAAAATCTTGTATCACTCTAAATATCATAACGCCCGAAACTGTCTGTTGGTTAACTTCTTTGTTTAATAACAACAATAGTGACTGAGGATGACTCATGCTAGTCCCTCATAGGTCGAAAAATTTCGAAGAACAAGTACGGGTAGGAAATCTGACTCGCTCTAGACAGGCGTTTCGGGTGGCTATGGCTGTTGTACGTACGGGCGTTTTGGGCGTTATGGTAGTTAAAGGGTTTTCAATGCAAATGTGCTTTGCATAAGCTTTTGTTCTGTGTTTGAGTTATAAAAATTGTTGTCAAGACATCTTCCTCCATAGCTATAGTTCGGATCTACGTTCACATGTTAGGACGGTGATGTCACTAGGTGACGTCACGATTATTTGTCTGCGAGGAAGGCCGGATGAGCAAACCTTACTGTCTAGTAACCTCAGTAAAAACCCGTTTTTTATGCCTTTTGCTTTGGAAAAGGCTCCCAGTGGAAAGCGAAAGCTTGGCGATTCTCTACATATTTTTGTAGGTCAGTAAATAATCAGATTTTATTGCGCTATAAACACCTTTTGATTATGCATAATCTCGTGTAGTTTTAACTAGTACAATGTTGCAATCTTACAAACCTGAAACTAGTGAAAATGAATCCTATTTTTTTTTTTTTTTTTTTTTTTTAGCGATGGTTCCAGAGCAAGTGGTTTTTTCTGTGCACTCTCTTTCCTCGTACGGCAGGTGAATGAAACACAGTATCTTGATGTCTTCGAAGCAGTCAGAACAATTAGAACCAACAGGCCTACTTTTGTACCCACTGTTGTAAGTCGACGCAAATTTCTTAGCATAATTTCAATGCTAATGTGCATGTATATTTATCTGGAATATTTCATATTGAAATTTAACTCTCAGAATATGTATTTGTCATTTCTTGTTTAATTCTCATACACTATTCACAATGAGTGAATTTATTACATTCTAATAAATACACAAGTAAATTTATCAAATTCACACACAGGCCGTGTCTTGTTGCGCGAGCATCACCTTAACTGCTCAAAAATGAAACTGCAGCTTTAGTCTTTGCAAATATTGGCCATTAAATGTCACTGATGTAACTGTGACCGCCTCCTAATGTCTCTTTGACAACGGGGCCGCGAGGTGATGCAAACTGCTTTTCACGCTTTTTTTTTATTTTATTTATTTTTTTTATTTTGTGATAAACGAAACCAGCTGCCTATTGATTCAGAATACCGAAATCAAATTCCGAAGGCTAGTTTTAGAATACCGAAATCAAATTCCGAAGGCTAGTTTTAGAATACCGAAATCAAATTCCGAAGGCTAGTTTTAGAATACCGAAATCAAATTCCGAAGGCTAGTTTTAGAATACCGAAATCAAATTCCGAAGGGTAGTTTTAGAATACCGAAATCAAATTCCGAAGGCTAGTTTTAGAATACCGAAATCAAATTCCGAAGGCTAGTTTTAGAATACCGAAATCAAATTCCGAAGGCTAGTTTTAGAATACCGAAATCAAATTCCGAAGGCTAGTTTTAGAATACCGAAATCAAATTCCGAAGGCTAGTTTTAGAATACCGAAATCAAATTCCGAAGACTAGTTTTAGAATACCGAAATCAAATTCCGAAGGCTAGTTTTAGAATACCGAAATCAAATTCTGAAGACTAGTTTTAGGATACCGAAATCAAACGCTGAAGGCTAGTTTTAGAATACCGAAATCAAATTTTGAAAGTTAGTTTTAGAGCAGTGAAATCAAATTCTGAAGACTAGTTTTAGAATACCGAAATCAAATTCATTCATAGTGACAGTGCGGTACATGGCAGCTGAACAAGGCCGCATCGACGAGAATGCTCAAGGTGGAATGCAGCATCCACTAATCGAGGAATGCAGCATCCACTAATCGAGGAATGCAGATCCACTAATCGAGGAATGCAGCATCCACTAATCGAGGAATGCAGATCCACTAATCGAGGAATGCAGCATCCACTAATTGTTTAAAATGATGTCTAACTGCAGCAGTTTTTTTTTTTTTTGGTAACTGAGGTATTCCTTTTTAAGTTACCGGGGTGTGTAGCTCTTGTCTTGATACTGCATTATGTCGATGAACTGGATAATTACAATGCATATTTAGGTAGGAAAGCTGTTAGCGAACTCAAACTGTTTTTCAGCTACGCAATTAAGAAAAATGAATTCCTTCATCTGACACATAACCTGCGCTTTGTGATATAGACAGTTTTAGGTGAATTTCAAATTTATTAGGGTTTATTTTTTATTCATTAAATCATTTTTGTGTTTCTATTTATGTGTGTACAAGTATATACAAGAACACAAACGTATAAAATATGTGTGTGAATGTGTTTGTGCAAATTCGCCCAGACTGGAAACGTTGAACACTGCGTTCCCCCAAAACAGAGCGTGTACTTTTCCCACTGCCCACGAGACAGAAAAAGTCATCCAGTCGTGATGAATTCGTGATTCAATGTTTGCTTTTAAGAAAGAGAAATTGAGAATTTCAAAATAAAGTGATACAATGACACGAACGAAAAAGATCCCAACAATGCGCGAGAGAAAAATAGTGTCCTCTCGAACTATAGCAGCCAGAGCAAAAAGTAGGAAGGGTGGAGTTTGAGAGAACGGAAGTGGGTACCGCTGCACATCACAATGGGGGAAAGCAGGAATCCCTACAAACGGGGGTGCTCAAAGTAATAATCCTCTCTGACAAAAGACGAGAAGAGCGGCTGAAAGAAATAGGTACTTAAAGAAAATAGAGGAAATAAACCTCGTTGATCAAATGTTTTCAGGAATTTATACTCAGTATTATTATCTTTCATTAAAGTTCGTCAAAAATTGAAAAGAATTCTGGCTGTTTATCTATCACCCCGGAGATTTGTGTGTGTGTGTGTGTGTGGTTAAACGACCACCTTGAGCTATAAGCATTCTCTTGTTCCTAATCTGGAGCCACTGGTTCCAGGGAAGAGACAGAGCCGTAAGACAAGCACCATCTACGCCTCACCGGGATTTTTTTTTTTTAATTTTGCAGTTTAACGGCCGCCATGATCAAATGATCAAATAATTTTATGTAGAGGATTTTAGGAAGAGAGTGTCTGATCCAAGGTCTTAAACAACCCTTAGAAATAGGAAGCTAGGAGATTTGGGCTAGAGTGCCTGATAGGAAAGTGACACGGAAGCGAAGTAGAAAGGGGGAGGAAGACGCCTTTATTTATTACCGGGGGTGGTGGAAGTACCCGAGGTCCGACGGCTGAACGTACCCATCCGACGCCCGGCGGATATTTAGTGGATCAAGCGTTCGTACCTGCCTGGGATCGAACCTGAGGTCCTTTCCGTGGCAGTCACGAACGTTGACCACTAGGCTACCAGCGGCCCACGACCGCCGTGAGCAACTCATTGGGCTATAAGTAGTTGCCCGTCCCTAATTTAGAGCCACTGGCTCCAGGGAAGGGAAATAGCCAGCGACATAGGGCAAACAGGGATTCCAACCCAGACACCTCTAGGACGATTGATCAGAAGCCATCGCTTAGACCACTGCGCCACCGGGATTTGAACCAGGGACATACATGAAGGATTAGAAGCCAATGCTTGGTACGACTCTGCCACCTCTCCGGAGATTTGCAACAGTAATCGTTGGATTTTTATTTTTATTTAGAACCCCAAAACTACAGGCAAACGGAGAACCACAAACTATTACAATGTATCAAAAAGTAGCAAATTCTTTCTGAAAGGCAGGAGAAAGTCTGGGGGCCAAGGAATTATTTCGGAAGTTACACTTAGAACTAGTGCTGCTTCTACCTCAGAGTGAGTTTGGGGATTTAAAGACCACCTCGAGCAACTGGACGGGCTAGGAGCAGTCGCCCGCCCCTAATTTAGGGTACTTCTTCTAGGGAACCGAGATAGCCAACGCCGTAAGACACACACATGCCTCAACGGGATTCGAACCCATCTCGAACGAATGGTTAGAAGTCAGGGGTTAGACCACTGCGCCACTATGCTGACCACTTGATTGAGACCTTGCTTGAAATGAAATCACTATGCATTTTTTGAATGCTCAAAAGAATTCAGGCTATTTTTTTTGGCCCCGTACCAAATAATACTCGTCAGTATTATTTTATCTGAGTACCCCGTGAATAAGGTTTCACACAGGAGGTGGTGAATAATCAGCCTAACCCTAGTTTCGTCCTGTTTTTCTTCACTTTCATGACAGCAAGATTTGAGTGGTCAACATATTCTTGTTGTAACGAAGGCACACCACCACATTCTAAGTTCGCAGAGTAATGGCCCTGTTTTGGAAGGGCCTCGCATTTTCTTAAACATTTTGTACTTGTAGCATCAATGCTATTTTTAACTATGACAGTGCCGTTTTTAATTTGGAAACGATCATGCTACTTAAAACTTCTGAAGCAGTTTGAACTCAGGTCTCAGATTAGGCCTCTAAGCTTTCTCAGCAAGCAATCGTCAAATTATACAGTGAAACTTTAGAATAACTATCACTGCTCTGACCGGGGAAAAATGACTGTTGTTGGGAGGTTAGGCTTATGATCATATTGCTAGTCCATTACGTTGGTACATAAGGAAAACTATACAAAGCTTTCGCACAAAGAAAACGGTTTCAGAACTTTCTCCAAATGCAGAATAAAACTCAAAATAACAATTTAAAAATGTCACTGTGTGAGGGATTTTAGGAAACTGGTATTTGTTTGTTTGTTTGATTGGAGGTTTAACGACCACCGTGAGCAACTCAATGGGCTATAAAGCAGTCGCCCGTCCCTAATTTAGGGTCACTGACTCCAGGGAAGAGAGAGTGACAGTGCCGTAAGAAACAACAGCCATGCCTCACCGGGATTCGAACTTGGATGCCTTTCAGACGGTAGGAAAGTGGTGTCTGATCCATTGTAAACTTTCCCTTAGAAATAGCAAGCAGAGAGGTTAAATTTAGAGTAAGCTAACGGAAAGAAAAAGAAATAGGAAAACGTTAGACGGTGAAGTCGAACTGCACAATTAACTGACCGCACGCCGAACAATAAGAACCTAAATCCACTCCAAACGGAAAGCATTTCGGGCACCACAAAACTTCCTCCCCTGGGGTGTTCAGGTTGTGAATAAAACATACACAGCTTGCCCCACGTAGAATTAAGCTGCGACCCCTTTCTTTTCACTTAAGTACACCATTGTACCTACTGTAATCCACGCCATTCTTTTCGGGACATTTTTTTTATTGAGGGTTTAACGCCCACCGTAAGTAACTCAGTGGGCTATAAGCAGTCACCCGTCCCTAATTTAGGGCCACTGGTTCCAGGGAAGAGAAAGAGCCAATGCAGTAAGACAAGCACAATATCCATGCCTCACCGGGATTCGAACCTGGACCCATCTCGGAAGAATGATCAGAAGCCATCGCTTAGACCACTGCACCACCCTGTCGGCAGACATACTTCCTTTAGCAATAATAATATTTGTCCCTATATTTTCCGCTTTCCCCGAAGTAACTCCGTAACATTCTAAAGGACAAGGCGTCTGTTAAATACCTTTCGGAACTGATTAGGGTGTCTGTTGGACCCTGTTGAGAGGTTTCGTTGTTCGGAGAAAATAGTTAACGTTAATCTTACGGCAGCTGTTTTGTACTAATCAAAACTTACCATTGCTGGGAGGTTGCCCTTATTTGGAGGTGTCCCTTAACAGAGGTTTCACTGTATAATGTGTACCAAAAGTCATCACGGTACGGTATTTAGTTTTCATGTAGTCTCTCAAACAAATCTCTCTTTGTTTCAAATATATAAAAAAAACCTCTCCTCTTACAAAAAACAAACAAACAAAAAACCCAGTCAAGCAGGTCTCTTCTTCGTCTCAAAAGATTGTATACTGATCTATCAGCATACCATTTTTTTTGATTGGAGGTTTTTTTTTTTTTTTTTTGTTTGGAGGTTTAACGACCACCGTGAGCAACTCAATGGGCTATAAGCAGTCGCCCGTCCCTAATTTAGGGTCACTGGTTCCAGGGATGGGAGCGAGCCCGTACCGTAAGACAAACACAACATCCATGCCTCACTGGGATTTGAACCCGGACCCCGTTCGGACGAATGATCAGAGGCCATCGCTTAGACCACTGCGCCACCGGGGCGGCCATTTTTTTTTTTAGATCAGGCATAGAAAGTTGTTCGGAACTGTAAAACTTCGTCAACCAGTTCCTCGATTCCAAAGAACTGATGACGTTTTTTAGCAGATTGTGTTGAGCAATTGATAGCTTGCTTAGAAACGAGCAAACTTTTTTTTTCTTTCCAAGTATGACCAAACAGCAAATTCTGAAAGCTTTTCCTCTTTATTTATGGTAGGAATATTTGTCGAGTTGAACGCCCCACGGTGCAACAAATGAATTTTACAAAATCAAATCTTGTAGTGTTCTTGACGCATCAAAGACAAATGGACGGAATTTTTACTCAACCCTACATAAACATTTACTTACATCCAATTAACTGCGAGAATTTCTGGCGAGATCTACATTAATTTATTACTGATACAACAATTTACAAATATATTCCTGATTAGTTAATGAATGGACCGAAACTGTAATTGTTTGCTTGGACCCATATTCTAAGCTATCAGTCAAACAGACTGTCCAATAAGCGATACCGAGCAAGTCAATTGAAAGTCCTACCGCAGGTATTTTGCCCAATAAGTTGGGTATGAGTTTCTGGTATTCAGAAGCGACTAAATATAAAAATATAAAAACTTCAATTACATCTTCTTTGTTCGGGTTAATCCAATTTACATTTAGCACAATTTGTAATTTTGACTTCTGAGCTAGTTTGCCATGCCTCCCTTTTGTCAAGTTTTTATTTGGCATGTGAATTCTTGACCGCAGGCGGTTGCTCATCTGGGTGGAGTTTACAGGCAGCTTGCCCGACAAACAAACACACACACACACACACACACACACGTGAGGATGCTGGACAAGGTAGAGGGTCACTCCCACCTTTTTGGTGTCTCTCTTCTTGTAAGATGCGTCGAGACACCAAGAGGAAATGACCTCCTTGGCCACATGTGGCTTCTCCCTGCCATCAAAGATCAACCATAGCCATCTGAAGCATTTCTTGCATTCACCGAGTGCGCTCAATTCTCAAAAGGTTTTAAAATGGTAACTTTTTATTCACACGCAGCTTGTCTTACGACCACGGTATTCCTGGTTGCTTCAATTCTACGCTGCCAACGTATTATACTTCTGGGTTCCTATTTTTGGTACTGTGTAAACAACAACAGACCTTTACTTCAGCATCTTTGTTCCCGTTTTCGAACATTAGGATGCTGCTAGACCTTCTCGCCACGTGTCTCAGGAAAGCAACTATCTTCCAATCCACTCCTCTTCTTGCTGCGATTCGGGATGCATTGCCGAGTTGTCGGGACACACACGAACACGGTACTAGAGATTCCCTATTTTCAAGGTAAGTGTCGCAAAGTACGAGCTTCATTATTAACTCCTGTGCTACCTGTCACCATAAATTTGCCTGCCCATGGTGGAACTCATCACATCGAAGGCTCCTAAAGAACTAAAACTTTGGCTTTTAGTCCACAAAGCGTAAAGTGCCTATCCCGCGAAGAATCGCCCCTAATTTACGGTTCCGGCTATGATTTCCATGACCACCACGAAGGTGTCAGTGCCTTCTTTGTTCCGTGAATTACTGTTATGGAACGTAACTTTTTTATGGTTTTCTACTCCAGACAGCGCCAGAGAATTAAACCGTTAATTAATTAGTTCTGATCGACCTCGTCCATTCGATCTAAAATAATGGAGCTCAGATCATTAGAGTATGCTTGTGGCTCTTTTAGACGGCAAAGAGATAATGAGCAGAACTGACTAAATTTAGACTTCCGATCTATAGAGCTTTGTAGCTGTACATTAGAGATGGGCTCAATCTTCGCTCTCAGTATTCAATCAGGCACGAAATATTAAACTATATAAACGGCTACAAGTTTTTTTTTTTTTTTTGATTGAAGGTTTAACGACCACCGTGAGCAACTCAATGGGCTATAAGCAATCGCCCGTCCCTAATTTAGGGTCACTGGTTCCAGGGAAGGGAGAGAGCCAGTGCCGTAAGACAAACACAACATCCATGCCTCACCGGGATTCGAACCCGGACCCCTTTCGGACTAATGATCAGAAGCCATCGCTTAGACCACTGCGCCACCGGGGCGGCACGGCTACAAGTTTCCTTTCCCCTTCTTTAACCGTTAGTATCTGGACAAACGAAAACCTTAAATGATAATAGGAACCAGTAGTGATTGGTATGTGCAAGGATGCCCTGGATATTTTTTGCGTTCAATTTTTATTTTATCTTGAGAAACAATTCGTAGTGCTCAGCAATAGGTTTTTGGAAAATGAAGAGTGGAGCTGAAATATTGACATCTGTCTGGAAAGCGTGAATTATTGGAGTAGAGAATAACTGATAACTCTATTATTCTAGTACAGAATAACTAATAACCCTATTATTGGAGTGATAACCTTATTTTGTTCATTTTATGTCCATGTCCTAGTATTATTTCAGAATGTACACTTTCCTGGCTTAAGGGCGACCTCAACAAAAATGTATTCTATATCTGCACGGTTAATTCGTTCTATACATATTTTCTCAAAGACTATTGTGTTGTAGTCTTCAAATTTTTTAGCGCAAATAACGTGTTGTTTCTGCCCAACAGCTGTCAGGGATTGTTTCTGTTTCCGCCCAACAGTGTGTCTTCAGCTAATATACACCGATGATCCATTACATTATGACCACCTACCTAATAAGCCATAGGGGCCATTTTAGCCAGCAAAACAGTGGCCACTCGGCGAGGTATCATTTCGATGAGGTGACGATATGTATCCTGGGGTATTTGATACCATAATGTCAACCGCAGGTCCACCAGTTCCCGTACATTTCGGGGTGGTGGTGATTTAGCGCAAACCGCTTTTCCAATTCGAACCACAAATGTCCGATTGGGTTCATGTCAGGTGAATTTGGAGGCCAGGGCATTAAAAGAAAAAGTCACCCGCATGTTCCATGAACTACTCCTTGACAATTCTGGCAGTGTGGCATAGCGCATTATCCTGTTGGAAATGGCCATCACCAGCAGAGAACACAGTTGCCATGAATGGGTGCACTTGGTCAGGAAGGATGTTCGGATACCTGACAGCTGTCAGGGATTGTGCTATTGAGATAATGGGTCTTAAATTGTTATAAAAAAACATCGGCCACAGCGTAACACCGCCGCCGTCGGCCTGTTTCTGCCCAACAGTGCATCCAAGTGCCATAGTCTCCGTTGATAATCGACGTGTCCGCGCTCGGCCGTCTACGTGATGCACCAGGAATCTTGATTCGTCAGACCAGGTCACTTTCTTCCAATCATCCACGGTGTCCAATCTCGATGATCTTGGGCCCATTTCATGCGTTGTTGGCGATGACGTACAGTTAGCATGGGAACCCGGCTGGGTCTACGGCTTCGCAGACGCATCCTCAGAAGGCTGCGATTAACTGTGCGCTGTGACACATTGTTCTGATCACCACTGTAATAGCTGCGAGTGATTTGTCGCACTGTGGCCTTGCGGTCGCTGTGAACAATGCGCAGTCTTCGCTGTCCTCTGGCATCAATGAGCTGCGGACATCACACGGCTGGACGGTAGTTCGTCGTTTGGCTATCTGTGTACCACTTTTGATACGTACTCACTACAGCGTCACGTGAACAACGCCCGTGCCGCGCAGTTTCCTAGATCGTAGTTCCGAGGCGCCATCACAATTTGTCCTTTATCAAACTCCGATAAATCGGCAGCTTTTCCAATTCTGACTCCGAACACTCTACTAACCGAAAGCCGGTCCTCGGGTTGAATATATAACTGCTTTGTTGATTTCACCTGCGCTACCGTTCGGTTTCCAGGCGCGCTCATTTTTCTAGGCTGGGGGTGGTCATAATCTAAAGGTTCTTCGGTGTATGCCCTAGCTGTGATTTCGAAAAATTTGACAGAATTTTTTAAAATCCAATTTAGCTAAATCAGCATGCTTCTCGATTGAGAAAATCGAATTAAAAAATTTTTGTCAAACATTTCGAAATTACAGCTAGGGCATATATTTGTTTACTTGATTTACTTTTATCAAAAATTTTGGAGACCAGAACGCAATATAGCCTCTGAGAAATTATGTATAGAACAAATTAACATTACAGGTGTTGGACAGCTTTTTCCTTAAAGCCTCCCTTAATATAAATGAAAACTTGCTACTTCTTTATTATAATTTCATCCAGACTTCGGGATCAAAAATTTCAAACATAAGTTTTTAAAGCATCTTCTATATTTACCCATTTCATTTCAGTGAATATATTTCATAGCATATTTACCTGGTTCAGTGAAGTAATTTTATTTTCAGGAACAATATCGGTGGCTCTACGAGGCAGCGTGTTTCCTAATATCCAACAAGAAGATACTGAAATGAGATGTGATCTCTGTTTCAACGCTGGGAATCAAAGGTGTTTCATTCTACCTTATCATGAGCCTCACTTTCAAAGCATTTGAGGGGGAAAAATTATATATAATATAAGACATGGGTGATGTGAGCAGTGCTTTGTGACAAACCACGGGAAATAACATCAAACGAAGGAAACGATGCATCGACCATATTTGTGATATTTACAGCTTTGTGTAAATGAATAAGAATAGTATGGAAATATTTCGTCTAAAATCGGAGGTAACATGTGATCGAGAGATTTTAAGATACCTTCATCGCCACAATGAAGAGCTTAAAGTGATTAAGAACGCCTCTTGGGTTCACAAGAGCTGAAAAGATCCTATTTGGACCGAATCTACAGAAGTTATGGAGTTTTATTTAATGTGATGCCACAGTTAATAGCGGTCAGTGTAAAGTTTTGCAGTTCTATACAGTCATTCCTTCGGTGCTAAAGGCAGCTCTTAGAATAAGCTTTTCGAAACCCTGAAGTTTAACGAAGATCGAATGAAAATTACTTGTACTTTCAAAATTTGTTACGTTGCTATCTCCACTTCCACTATCGCACACCAAATGTTTATCTCATTATTATTGTTCGGTTGCTTCGAAACACGTAACTTTATTGCTTGGTTGCTGGGAAATGTGTAACTGGAAGGGAATCAGGATAATGAGGATTCGTTTCTCTCTCCAGTGAAATGCGATTTTTAAGCTGTCTATAAGCTGATCACCACATGGCCAGTAGTAAATGATAGAAAACCCAAGCCTCCTCCAAAAAGATGATCTACTTTGGTTTTTTTTGGAATCCCACAGTTGCTCTGGAGATTTTCATTTAACAAATTTTTAGTCTTTTATTTTTTTCATTAACTTCAGGAAACAGAAAAACTTTCAAGAAGCTATTCAAAATTAGTATAAAATGTTGACCTATTTTCCAGAATTAAAAAAGTCAGGACTCAAAATCAATTTGGTTTATTTCTAGTTCTCTGTTGGCAATTGGAGAACAAGCTTAGCTGAGACTACCCGATTCAAAAACTTGGGAATTTAGTGACGTTGCATGATCTGAAAAGAATTTCAGCCTCTTGGAGAGCCAATTTTCTGTCATTTCCTGCTGAAATTACGTACTTGTTCTGTAAATTCATTGTTATACTAAAGATGACGGACGTCCAAAGGGATTACTGCTGTTTGAAGACAACAGAAATAAAATTGACATTTGAAGCCCGCGGTTAGCTTTAAATAAATGTCTAGACCTGATACGAGAATGAGTTACATGTATACCTAATTGCGCTGCTCACATACGTGCATCCTGTGTTTTTGTCTATTGGAGATATGAATCTATTATACACTCTAGCCTTTCCATATCAAGAACATGTACATACAGAGGAAAAAAAATTGGTTTTATGCAAAAGATTATGATCTTCAGTAATCATTGACTCTGTAAAACAATGGTTTTCTGTGATGAATTTCATCATAAATAATTTTTGGTGAAATAACAACCCAGATGTATTTATAATGAAAATGTTTGCTTCGGAAATAAGTGTAATTTTAATATTCAGTATCTGGAAATAATACTGTGCAGAGATTTTACTGTAAAATGGAGAAAAATACGAGTGATGTAAATGATTTCGTAGATTTTATCAGAAGTATGTACATAGTGAAATATTGTTTCACGAGTTATTGTGATGATTATTTTCATAAAACAATTTTATGCTCTTACCAGCCACTTTTGAAATAAACCTGTTGCATTTTTTTCTTTCGTCGTTATTTCAGTAAGCTAAAATATATCAGTTTTACATTGGGATGTAACTGCGAACCGAAACTGAAGCTCTTTCTTTTATTTGACATGCACTTTGGAAGAAACACAATAAAACAGTAATTGCGCGCTATTACCTTCCATTATAAAGTCGAAAATTACTGTATTGTACATTGATTCCTTAAAGAAGACCTATAAGACTTGAGTGTTAAATACATTAAGTAACAATAAAATTTAAAAACCAGTTTTACCGCTTGTAGGAACACTAGATGCATTTTAATAATTCCTCAATCTTTTTCAGTGTGTGTGAAGGGGTTTGCGCTGGCTTTTCTAACGTTTTCACCAATTTAGTCCCCAAATTTCATTTGTTTTCGCCAAAGTGTTATAACACTATGAAAAGGTAATCGCCAAAGCTTTTTTTTTCCATCGCCAAAACGATTTCTGTTTCGCAAACTACGAAGATGGCGATCAGCAGCGCGACCACTGTGGTGTGGGTTAAAACCGTTCATCAGTACACACTCACATACATTATTGAGCTGGTTATATCAAAGTTGCTTTGGGAGCACAGAACTGATATAAAATTTATGGATTAGCAAATTGGCTTCACACAAAACTCAAACTGTACAAATTTTGAAGATAACAATCCGTGTTTTGGTGTAAATATGACAAGGATGGTAAGCCAGATAATATCCAAAAACTTGAAAATTTCGTCGCATTGGAGCGGGAATCGAACCCGCGTCTCCTAGATAGCGCCCGGGTATGCTAATCACTACACCACCCATAACGACCAAGTCTCAAGTTTCCGATTAATTTTGAATATAACCATCTCACAAGGTTCGCTAGTCGAAGCAACCGGCATTCATGTTTAGCGAATCTGGAGGTTAAGAATCCTATCCCGTGATTACCCGGAGGAGCAGATAAATCATGAATGGAATACGGGATTACAACAAACAATACAAATTTTGAAGATGGCAGTCCGTGTTTTGGTGTAAATATCAGAAGGATGGTAAGTCAGACAACGAAATTTTAAAATTAATTCAGGACGACGAAATTTTCAAGTTTTCGGATATTATCTGACTTACCATCCTTGTCATCTTTACTTCAAAACACGGATTGTCATCTTCAAAATTTGTATTGTTTGGTGTAATCCCGTATTTCACTCTTAAACTATTTCAATAAAGTGCTTCCATAGAGAATTGGTTTGTAGTCTAACTTCGACTTTCTGCGATCAAGCCTTTTCGATGTTGTTCTGAAACGAACTGCAGAAGCACACAACCGAAGCTAGTTCTGTTTTTCACAGAGAGCTTAAACACAGTATCAAACTAAATACTATTCATGTACCCTAAATCTAGTCTCAGAAATCCACGATCTGGGATTATTTCAAGTACATCCATCTAGAAAAGACTGGTTTATAAAGTTTGGTAACAGAAACAGATCATAGATACCTCAGGTCCCCTATTTTCTCTGACACCAAACGCATAAGCAGCTGAACAATGGTTATTTTGTGGGTTTAATGACGCCCGTAGATATCTACGTATAAGTAGCCTCCCGTCACTAATATGAAATCTCTTGTTCCAAAGAGAAACCACCTAAGCCTCATACCAAAATTTTGAACCGCCTAAACCTCATTCGGAAAACAAGACCTGCCCCAACTTGGACTGATAGTTGATGTAGTTGAATAAAATCATTTCTACCTAAGCCTTATTCGGAAAACAAGACCTGCCCCAACTTGGACTGATAGCTGACGTACAGTCGCACAAAATCATTCCCAGACCGCTTTAAATGTACAATCATTTGCAAAAGAATAAGACTATCTAAAAGTTTTGTAATTTTAACAGATATATTTCATTATAATTACTTTTAAAATACGCAGAAGGTGAGTCGAAAGTTTTGCAATATTTGTATAAACGCATATGCTGCGGTAGGTATGTTTCATGTTTAAACTAGTTCAAATCGCGTACTCCAGTAAGTCGCAAAGGATATAAAGTAGTAGTTGTTGCTGAGAACAGCATATCACATGTTGTCATTCTGTTAGTTGTTGGGCCACCTAAAAGATGAACAGCCACAACCGGCTAATTAGGGAACATTTGCTCTAAGAGTTTGAACTCTACCATAACGCTGCTCAAGCAACATGAAATATTTGTCATACGAAAGGGGAAGGTTTTGTGGACCACAACACCGCAACCAGATGGTTCAAGAAATTGCGCTCGTTGTTCACATTCCAAAATGAAGGCGTTGCTGTACGTGATTTCCAAGAGAAGAATGTCGTTCACATTGAAGTTTCTCTGGAGGGCTACCTAATGATGCCTGTGAGCCACAACATCCAGCTGCATTCGGTTAATTTAATGTGGTACTGAAAGTCTGTAGGCCGAAACAATAGGAAAAAGCCGTAGAAGCAGTGACACGGAAGAGACTGGCTCAAGTTATGGAAGAAATTTTGGGAGACCTTCATTCAGCAGTGGACTCAACAGTTGATGAGGATACATATTCAATGGACAAAACCATAGATATACCTACCTAATAGCGTGTCGGCCCTCCTTCAGCCCGAACAACACCCCGCGCAACGCAGAGGCATCGACTCCACAAGGAGTTTGGATGTTATGCCAGCCATACCTGTTGCAGCATTGTCCACACTCCGCCGGAGACGTCGCTCCAGGATCGATGTATCAAATGTTCTGCCCCACGTCATCCCAGAGAGCTACCTAAATGCGGGGACTTTGGGGAAGAGAGGGGTATGGGGCAGTTACAAATTCAGAGCAGTGTTACTTTTTTAGCACGTCTTTTGTAAAAAAAGATCGTGCTTATGTTATCGATTTGTCCGTCTGTACCCACGGTATCTCTGCAACTATTAGTCAGATTTAAAAAACTTCTTTTTGCATTCGAAAGCATGAAATATGCGAATGATGATATTTCATTTCGTTTTTTTTTTTACGATGTACAATTTCGCCGCTAGAGGGCGTAAATGCAGATGATGTCGAATTCAAAAATACGTTTTATTCCACATATTTGCTTCTAAACATCCGATTGAAAAAATCTTTTATCTTTCGATTAAATTTATGTCAACGAGTATTTTGGATATAGTTTCTTTTTCAAATTACACATAGATTTTCCGCTAGCGGGCGTAAAAGTAAATTGCATTTTTTCCGATAACTCTTCTAAAACTCCGATTTGAAAAAAAAATAAATAACGAATACATCTCCTGATGCACAATCTTTTGCATTTAATTTCCAATTTTTGGTAAAGAATACTTTGGCCACCAGGGGGCGTAAGTATTTATTTTCGCTTCTGATGTATTTGCCATAAAATCTGAGCTTCTAAAATATCGATTGAAAAATTTATTTCATGGACTGATGCCACTCACATCGATAAACCTTTTCGGAATATTTTCTTCCTAAAATATTCCACAGTTTCTCCGCCAGGGGGCGTAGATGTATATATTATTTTTGTCAATATCTCGACTTCTAGGAGTCCGTTTTGAAAAATTCCTTCTGTGTTGGATAGTGTTTTCCGTGTCGCATGTTTTTCATATAAGGTAAATTGCGTTTTTCCCTATATCTCGGCTACTACATCTCCGATCTGAAAAATTCTTTCTGCACCGGATACAGCTCCTGATGGGAAATCGTTTGCATATAATTTCTAATTTTTGTAAAAAAATGGTTTAGCCACCAGGGGGCGTAAACCTTAATTTCCGCTTCTGATGTATTTGCAGCAAAATATGAGCTTCTAAATTCTAGATTGAAAATAACATCGTTTGTAGACCGATACTACTCATGTCGACAAACCTTTTAGAAACATTTTCTTCTTGAAATAGTGCACAGTTTCTACGCCAGGGGGCGTAGATGTATATCTTATTTTTGTCAATATCTCGACTTCTAAGAGTCCGATTTAAAAAATTCCTTCTTTGTTGGATAGTGATTCTAGTGTGACATGTTTTTCCTATAAATTCAAAATTTTCAAGTAATTCATAGACTTTCCGCTAGGGGGCGTAAAGGTAAATTGCGTTTTCTCCTATATCTCCGCTTCTAAATCTCCGATCTAAAAAATTCTTTCTGCACCGGATACAGCTACTCATGGGAAATCGTCTGCACGTAATTTCAAATTTTTGTAAAAAATTGTTTGGCCACCAGGTGGCGTAAGTCTTAATTTCCGCTTCTGATAAATTTGCAGCATAATATGAGTTTCTAAAACCTCGATTGGAAAAAAGCCTTTTTTTGGACCGATACTACTCATGTCGATAAACATTTTAGGAACATTTTCTTCTTGAAATAATGCATCGTTTCTACGCCAGGGGCGTAGATGTATATCTTATTTTTGTCAATATCTCGACTTCTAAAAGTCCGATTTGAAAAATTCCTTCTTTGTTGGATAGTGTTTCCGATGCGAAATGTTTTTCCTATAAATTCAAAATTTTCAAGTAAATCATAAACTTTCCGCTAAGGCGCACAATGATCAATTGCATTTTCTGTTCCTAAAACTCCGATTTGAAAAATTCTTCCTGTATCGCATACAAGACCTGACGGAAAATATTTTTCACGTAATTTCTAATGTTTGGTAAAGAATGGTTTGGCCACCAGGGGTCATAAGTGTTAATTTCTACTTCTGATGTATTTGTAGCAAAATCTGGGCTCCTGAAAACTCGAATAAAATTTTTTTCTTGGACCGATACCGCTCATATGGATAAACCTTTTGTGAATACTTTCTTCCTAAAATAATGCATGGTTTTCCTACCAAGGAACGTAAAGTCACATCTTATTTTTGTCGATAACTCTGTTTCTAAGAGTTCGTAAGCTCCCGATTCCGTTTACAGCAATATCTGAGGGATTAAAGACCCGATCGAAAAACTTCTTTCTTCCGTCAGATACTATTGTTTTCCATACCGGTTTCATTGACTTTGAATAGCTTTGATAAATTTAATTTGCGTCAGAACGGATTTAAAAGGCGTGCTTATTACACCCGAAAATTCGGTGTCATCTTTCTTGTTTTTTTTTTTTCGGTTCGAGGTTTAACGACCACCGCGAGCAACTCAATGGCCTATAAGCAGTCTCCCGTCCCTAATTTAGGGTCACTGTTTCCAGGGAAGGGGAAAAGCCAGCGCCGTAAGACAAACACAACATCCATGCCTCACGGGATTCGAACCGGGACCCATCTCGGACGAATGATCAGAAGCCATCGCTTAGACCACTTCGCCACTGGGGCGGCAACGAGTGTTACCCGAGCCATATCTGGGTTTCTGCGGCCCAGTGGAGAAGCGCATTGTCCTACTGAAACAGACCATCGGTCTCAAGATGTGCGAAGGCCATGAAAGCGTGTAGGTGATCAGCCATCACATACTGGAAACTATCACAGAGCCACCACCGCCTTGAACACATATCCTCAAACTATCACAGAGCCACCACCGCCTTGAACACATATCCTCAAACTATCACAGAGCCACCACCGCCTTGAACAGAGCCGACTTTGCACGACGAGGCCATTATCTCATGCTGTCGACACCATACCCGCAAGTCAGTTCGGTACAGCAGAAAACGGGATTCATCTGATTACACTACACGGTACCACTCTGTAGATATCCAGGTGAGGTGTAATGTCCGATGACGAGCATTCAACAGTGGCACACGAGTAGGGCGTCGGCTCCCGTTGCCAAAGGTATGCACATTGCATCGTACCGTTTGCTCGCTGACGCTGTCTCCGACATTTAACTTGAAGTGATTTGCGCGGCCGTAGCCAAGCTGTCGGTCTGTACCAGCCTGGAGAGTCTACCTCTGCACCGATCATCAATGGCGTGTGGTAAGTCACCGCTTACTCTGTGGGCGCTGGCACGTCTGTCGATCGTGTACTCGTGGTACACCCTTGATACTGTTGCAGTCGGAAATCCTAGGGGTTCTTACCACTTGGACGATGGAATGACTCATCTGTCTTGCGCCCACAATGCGTCCACGATCAGAGTCTCTCAGATCACCAGGTTTATCCATGTTTGTTGATTGCGATACACTGCTGGGAAGCCCTATTGTCCCCTTATTTATGGTCTGTGTCTCTTCTACTTTGCACGAGTAATGCCCATGTCAACTGCCCACCACCCATATCCCTATAATGTTTTGTCTACTGAGTGCGTGCGTGTGCGTGTGTATATATTTTACTGTCGCCTCCATGTTACTCCGGCATGCTTTCGAATTTCATCCATCGATCTCTAGTGTGGTCTTCTTCTGGGTCTTTTTCTGTCCCTTGGAATTCAGTCTAAAATTTCGTTTGACCATCTGTGTTCCGTTCTTCTGCCAACATGTCTAGCACCTTGCCATTTCAGGGATTTGACACTGATCATGATGTCTTCCACTCTTGTCATTTTCCATATCCACGAGTTCCTCTTTTTACTTTCCTGCTTACTCCAAGCATGGATATCTCCATGCTGCTTTCAGTTGTCCACAGCCTTTACCTTCTTTACGCTTTCCAACCGTAGGTTGAAGAAGCGTATATGCTCCAGCTTTGTCAGTCTGTCCGCATGATAACTCGCATAAAAATGGTTCGATTTCAATGAAATTTTAGTATGTGGTAGGGGACAACCTGGGAACAAACCCTATAGAAAATGAGAAAAATGAGGTCAAAGGTCATGACATAGGAGCTGGATCCATTTCATTGCCCTTATGCGTCATAACTTACATAAAAATGCTTCTATTGCGACAGAACTTTAGTATGTTGTTACGGAGGTATACTGAACCAATTCTGCTTAATATCATCGAAATGGGATTAAATGTTAGGGCACAGGAGCGATTTGTTCCACAGCCATTATCCTCATAACTTGAATAATAAATATCAAAATATATTCGTGCTAGATAGTAATACAATCTAATAGCTGTCAAAGCACGATAAAACGATGTAGGTCTTAAAGCGTTTAATAAAATCTAAAATATATACACTCTAAAAAACGCTAGATCTTTCGTATGTGCTACACATGCATCATCAGGTTATGTACTGATCAAGTCCGGTGCATGCAGGTATATATATTTATATATCAGAAAATGTATGCGCATAGATCTGCGCAGGGTACAATAAATAAACATGGGAATTGGTATGTATGTAATTTCAAACACTAAATTAAAACTGAATCTCTTGCCAAATGTTTCCATATATATATTTTCTGATATATATATATATATATATATATATCAGAAAATAAAGTTAGTCTTCTGGTAGGAGTTAGCAAGATAATAAATGCGTCATTCCATAGTGGTATGAAAGAGTCTTCTTTCACTAGGCGAGCAAGGGCTGTAGCTGATCAACCAGTTCTTACAGAATACTTGTGCTCCTGGATTCGGGTCGATAAGCTACGAAGGGTGGATCCGATGTAAGTTATAGTGGTACGTGGGAGTCGTTACTCACCAAGGGAATGCCGTATACACCACATTGTCTCAGGTTGTCGAGTTTATCTTTATCATTACGAAAGGCACCAAAAAGACAAGTAGAGTCACAGAAATCAATTTTGTTTTTTCGACATAAATTACGAAGTAGTGGAGTGATAAGTGGCTGATAAGAGAATGAACCGACGAATCTTTTTGTTTTATTATACACAGGTGTAGAGTGGTAGAGCTTACACGACGATACCTTGATATAACTGTTTCAACATGCCAGGCAGGGTAACCAAAATGTTCAGCAATGCTAAAGACCTTAGAAAGTTCTAAGTCGCAGGAGACAATAGTAGACGAGTGAGTATGGGCTAGTCCCACCAAACTGCGGAGGGCAGCAAGCTTATGTTTTCTGGGGTGACAGGAATCATGAGGGATAAGGATAGAAGTAAATAGGACCAAAAGACTAACTTTATTTTCTGAAAATATGTTTATTATCGCATATGGTGAGCTATGTTGCAATAATGAAACCCCAGTTATTATACCTTCGTCTTGGAAAGATTTGGCCAGAGATTCAGTTTTAATTTAGTGTTTGAAATTACATACCACCATTTCCCGTGTTTATTTATTGTACCTTGCGCAGATCTATGCGCATATATTTTCTGATATATAAATATATATACCTGCATGCACCGGACTTTATCAGTACATAGCCTGATGATGCATGTGTAGCACATGCGAAAGATCTAACGTTTTTTAGTGTGTATATATTTTGGACTTTTTGGACTTTATTAAACGCTTTAGGACCTACATCGTTTTATTGTGCTTCGACAGCTATTAGATTGTACTACTTGAAAAATAACTTTAGTAATGATTGCTGGTGTGTTGGAAAGCGTATCATAATCAATGCATTGCATGATTTTACAAACTTGTTTATTTAAGGTTCATGTCTGCTCCATATGTAAGAACTGAAACTATGCGTTGATTAAACACTTTTCTTTTAAGACATAATGGCATATTGCTATTGAAAGTCGCACTATTTCTTCCAATAGCTCTCCAGCCAAGTTTTATACACCAATTAATTTCCTCATCAATGTGACCCTCTCTTGATATTTGCTGTGCAAGGTAAATATAGGTATCTGTTATCTCCAGCTTTCCCCCATCAATCGATAAATCTTCATTTCTTGTAAAAGCATTGTACATCAGTTTTGTCTTCTGAAAGTTCATTTTTAATCCCACTTCTTCGCTCTTGTCAGCAAGTTTCGGGATCATACTCTGCAGCTGTGAACGCAGGAAGCTCTAATTTTTTATAAATTTTATCTTTGATATAAAATGTTACATTACTTGTTAGTTCGATATGGAGAAAAAATTCAATATTCTGCCGATGCATTTCACAAATCCTAAAAAAACATAAAATAACTTATATAAGTAGAAAGAATACACCGAAATTCCAAGAAATCTAAGATGACTACATTCGGCATGCGATTCTTGAACTTTTAGTCCAAATTATTGAACTTTCTTTATTTAAAGAGGAAGAGCGAGGGCTGAGCTGAAGAACAGGTAGAGAAAACAGTAGGAGCACGGCAAAATCAACTAGCAATATCCAGATGTTTGCGAAAGATAAAAAAGATTATCATTGGTTTTGCCAAGAAATGACATGCTTATGAAATAAGCATGTAATTTCTATGTAATGGCATGCTTATCTGCAAAATTCAGACTCTCAATAACATTTTTATCAGTACGTAACACGATTTTTCTTGATTTACAATTTGCTTAAGAAAATATTTTTTTCTTTCACAATTCGCGTTTTATCTTACACTTTTCTCTAAATTTGGCTTTTTCTCGTGACAGAAATACCATCTAAATTTACCCAGTGAAGCCGTCTCCTTATTTTTCTTGTCCACCTCCTTTCCGGAAAAATCCTTATCTGGGAAATGAATCCTTTCCATGGAATGAGGAAATGAGTGAAGATTCTGTTGGAAAACCATGCTGTTAGTGACAGGCTTCCACTCGATTGAATTTCTCCAGTAATTCAGTTTAGGAGGAATTGTTCTCGCGCACATATACAGAGAAGTAAAAGGATAAGGGAATAAAAAGGAAACAGATTTCATCATTGAAGCTATGTGGCACTGACATGATAGAAGACTGCAGTAAAGTACCGGCATCGGGAACGCTTCGCTGTGTGACAAACCCAATCTCGCGCAGACATAAAGAACCCCATCCGGCAAAAAATATAGGATAAACTCTATCTAGTATTTTGTCATCTGCCAATATTTTTATTTTCTCAGTAGCTTATTTTCCGATTAACACAGCAGAAATTGGCTATTTTGAAATACCAGTTGCAAACGGCGAGCTCATGGCTGGCCTTTATCGTACCTGTTCTAAATATACCGAAAATCCAATTATTCTTTGCAGGATAAAAAGTCAAATAATTTTTTCTGAGTTACCGAATTCCCAAGGAATTCATAGAGAATGAATTACTGAAATTCTATTAGATTATTTTTTCAACTAATTTTCTTCAGGATTTGATTTGATTATAATACACTCGTAATAAAAAAAACATTGGCTCACCCAAAATTGGAATATCATGCTTTCGATAAAAAGCAAAGCGCTGCAGTAATATTAAATTACAAATTATTACATTCGCAGCTTGTTTTGTCAGACAGATATATGGGTATTAGGGTAATATTGGTACGAAGTATGTCCACCTCTCGCAGCAATACAAGAAATTATATTTTTAAAGAAGTCAAAATGTTTCCTAATAATGTTGTGGTTTATGGATCTCAGTTTTCTTTGCTCTTGCATCTGAACATTTGTCTCTTTGTAAGCTGGAGTTAGTTTTGTTTTCAGCGACAGTGTCCATAACGTCTTGGATATGTTCAATCGGCAAGAAATCCGGTGACCCCGCTGGCCACGTAGCTCAAGAACGTCTTGAAGTCACTGTGGAGCAGAGAACGTGATACAGAGTAAGGCATTATCGTGCTGGAATATGGCGTTTGGCATACTGCTAAGGAATGACAATTCCTCAATAGGGAGGAGAATATAGTCACTCGAAGACAACCGGACACCGAACAATTACGTAAAGCACCTTCCGTGGCCATCGTTACCAGCAGTTCTTGCATCAAGTACCAAATGCAGTATAGTCGATCACGTATATCATTCTGCTTTGCACAGACCTACAAGTGCGATATCGCTGAGTTGATAAAACACCTGAGTAGTAGGGGGAGGGGAGGGGTACGGCGCATGCTTAGTTTTTAGGCGGTGGCAACACTTTGGGTCACTTGGTAAGACGACATCGTCAGTATCTGGAAGGGACGCCACATATGGGCGTAGTCATTTTTTCTGCATGACATCACCTACCGCGTTGTTCTCGTCAAAACAACTTTTAATTCTGAGATTATCTTTTTTTTGTCCGCCATTTTTTATTTTGAAATAATCGAAAACATTTATTTTCGAAAAAGCAATTAGTACATGTGGAACTGGGTGGATACGAACACGGTCCGTTCACGTGGTAGTCAAATGCTCTGCCTTTTCGGCTACCGAGACGTTGAAGGGGATTAAGAAAGATGGTTCGCGTAAAGGGGGAAGATTGCCTGAGGGACTTTATGTTGGCCGTCTTACGATTGAATACAGAGAGGAGAGCTTATGAGTCATGCAAACATGGCCGTACATGATTTTGACAACCACGCACGTGTTTCACTACAATGACGGAGGATGATTGCGGCGCCACCTGTTGGTCGTTTTAGGAATGAGTACTACATGGGGTGGGCGTATGAAACACGTTTTTTCTTCCTTATTGAAAGTTTAACTACCACCGTGAGCAACTCAATGGGCTACAAGCAGTCGCCCGTCCCTAATTTAGGGTCACTGGTTCCAGGGAAGGGAGAGAGCCAGTACCGTAAGACAAACAGCATCCATGCCTCACCAGGATTCGCACCCCTTTTGGACGAATGATCAGAGGCCATCGCTTGACCACTGCGCCACCGAGGCGGCTATGAATCACGTTAACAAGCACGTACATGTTCTGCACATGAACGAACTTGCATTGTGATCTTGCTGTTTTCTTATTGGCTATTTTATGAAGTGAGAGGAAGGTTCTCTTGTCTTATTGGTTGAAGAGAGCATTCGATAGGAACCTGAACTCGATTTTCTTCACTTCCGTATCGGATTCTTAGTCCTTAGGACGTCTCTCTCTTTCTGCAGTCTGTGACTTGGCTGGTAATCTCCAAATCAGGCTGTTGTGTCTATCCATTATGAAGCTTATTAACGACAACATTTCTGGAAAGATGAATTCTGTAGAAAGTTCTACTTTCCCTTCAAACAAAAGCTCCTCCAAGGGGTTCACCTTGAGTAACATACCTAATCATCATTTTCATCTGGGTGCTGATGTATTTGCTGTTGTTACCGATTTTAAGGACTGTGTCAAAGTGCATCTTCGTGTGTACAAATGTGATAACTTACATTTTTACCCTACTACACGGGGACTGGTGATGACGCCGTATCTATGGGAAACTTCGTCGAAACGACGTGGTTCATCAATCCGACTGACTTACACCAGACTCACTGCATTGCCAAGCAACTGTTTCTCACAACTCACAAAGAAAACGACGTGAATCACCTGCATATTCAAAGCATTGGTGTGAACAATGGATTCTTATCAGTGTATCGTAACCGCATATCTCTTAATCAAGACCAATGGGAAAGAACTTAATGAATATAGTGGTGATATTAGGACCAGTATTCACCAAGTAATGTTTGGATCGTCCTTTTAGATCGTTTTCGACGAGGCTGAAAAAACTGGTCATAGCAGTGATGACTCCGTAGATGGCGAATTTGTGTTAAAAAAGACTATTACTTCAACCATCGATGGACTGATCGACTGTTATGTGCAAAATTGAAGATCGCTATGGATTAGGACATGCCTGTGAATTTTCAACTCAAAAAGGTAAAGTGAATGCACTGTTCAATAAAGCCGTAGCCAAGTTAGATCTAAAATGGATTGCCCATGAATTTGTGAACGACCCATTTTTCATGTCGAAAACACTTACTTGAATTTTTTTAATCACTTAAATATTTGCGATGTATTAGAAAGTGCTAAAAATCTGTACATTTTGGAAGACCCTATGTATCAATAAAATCACATGTAAGTACCCATTTGTGTCATTTGTTCTGTGTGTGTTTTACTGTAAGCATGAGTTTTACTGTTTCCGTTGAAAGTATTGAAATCAGTTGATGTAATGGAGAATCACGACCTCTTGAAAAAGACTTAACTAGATCCAAGTCACCCCGGAAGTTTCGGTGGAGTAAATGCTTTGTACCGTGCTGTAAACGGAAAAATAAAGAAAACAGAGATAGAGGAATGGCTGGGGGGGGGGCTTACACCATTCATAAACCTGCGAGAAAACATTTTCAGAAAAATCGAGTCATTGTGGGGGAATCGATGAACAGTGGCAGGCTGATGTAGTTGACTTGACCTATCTGAAACAACATAACGGATATAAATTATTATTAACATGCATTGACGTATTTTCAAAATATGCATGGTGTGTTTCTATGACGCAAAAGACTGGGTCATCCATGATCAAAGTGTTCCAGAAAATGTTTAAAGAACGCAAACCGTTAAACCTGCAAACTGACCAAGGTTCTGAATTGAGAATTTCAGAATTTCTTGAAGCAAAACGGTGTCCATTTCTTTATTACCAGTAGTGAGACAAAAACGAGTGTAACAGAAAGGTTTAATCGAACTCTAAAAACAAAACTGTGGAAGTACTTTACAAGTCGAAACACGTACACATACTGTATATTAACATCTTACAGAAATTGATACATAGTTACAATGCAACGTATCATCAAAGTATTAAGATGGAACCAGTAAATGTCAATCTAGAAAACCAAAAGATTGTGTGGAATAACCTATATGGCGACATAAACTCGTCCAGTTTATAAATTTGTTATAGGTGATACTGTAAGGTTATCTAAAGCCAAATTACAGTTCGAAAAGGGGTATGAAACGAATTAGTCAGAGGAGGTATTTAATGTTTCCCGGCGCATCGCTAGATCGCCTCCAGTGTATAAAGTTAAAGATTTACTGGGAGAAGACATTGGTGGCACCTTCTACGCCGAAGAGCTGCAAAACGTTAAGAAAAATGATCACTACCCAATCGAAATGGTTCTGAAGAAACGTAAACGAAAAGACAAATGTGAATATTTTGTTAAATTTAGAGGCTACCCGGATAAGTGTAATTCATGGATACCATCGAACGATTTAGTGAGCATATACTCAGGTACTTACCAGACGTTCAGGTACTTACCTCAAGCGTTCAGTATTAAAGATGAGTTTCTATTTAACGTTACACAGCTACAGCTCCTTAGGTTACTTTTCTGACAAAATATCCCATTTCATTACTCGTCTTCCTTCACCGATCGAACTGAATGGAGACTGGGACTCTTCGAACTCATCTACCCCCATTCCTAGTTCAATGTGAATGTTAACTCAAATTCCTTTGCTTACGATGTTGGTTCAGGTCAGTTGAAAGCGGGTAAAATTCCTGCAGGATATGATTCTGTGAGCGACGTGGTGAAAGCCATGTCTCATCACTGGACGAAAAAAATTACCATGTATTACAATAAAACAACGAGACATGTCAAAACAACTTTAATAAATGGTACTCAACTGGAGTTACACCCCGGGATTGCTGCAATTCTAGGTTTCCAACCCAGATTATATTCAGCAACAGAAGGGAGGGATCTCACGATTCATGGAAATTTTGTAGCCGACCTCAACTCGTCGCTTTCCCTATTATAAGTATACAGCGATATTGTAGAACCTCAGCCTGTGGGAGACATGTATGCACCTATCCTTCGTATTGTTAAAGTGACCGGAGAAGATGGAGACTTGGCAAGCGCTTTGTACGACCTCCCTCATTATTTGCTTCTCGCAAGAAAAAGTTTCGAAACCATCAAAATCGTTATAAGGAATCCCACAGGCCAATTAGTGCCATTTGAACGCGGGAGAGCGATCGTGAAACTTCATTTTCGTCTCAAGCATCTGTGATCATGTACGAGCGGTACCATTGTTGTACAAAATCCTTCGAGGATTATTACGTAACTCAAACTGGAAAAGGTTTATCTTACTACCAAGGTATACCACTACAGAAAGGTTACGTACTTGGATGGTTGTTTAGGTCGTTATTTAGAGCTGCTGTGCCATTATTCAAGCAAGGCGCTAAAACTCTTGGAAAACAAGTTCTACGCACGGGTGTGGATCTCGCCAATGACATAATCCAAGGCAAAGACAGCAGCCAAACAACGAGCTAAAGGAGCAGGACAACTACTCACCGACAAAGCCGTTAACAAGGTGAACAAAATGCTTGGTGGAAGCGTTAAAAGGAAGAGAAAGACGAAGAAACACAGCATTTATTCAAAGAAAGCCAAGAGGGCAACACATGACATTTTTGATCTCTAAACCATGGCCCTCATTCACAGTCATTCATCCGTATGTTTAAAGTCGGAACTGGATTTATTTGCTTTACCGCCAACGAGCATAAAAAAGACAATGGGTTGAATAATATCCTTTAGCCTACATTAGGGATGGAGGCCCTTTGGAATTCACTATTTCTGGGAGTGGGGAAGAATACATATGGACTTATTTTCGTCTTAGCTATACGTGAAAGTAAAAAATCGTGAAATCCGACAATTCCGTTCTGCTCGACAAAGAGCCTGTTTGTCCGATCAACTGCTTCCTTCATTCTCTGTTTTCTCAAGTCGACGTTAGTTTAAACGAAAGAGTGATTTCCTCGTCAAGCAACACCTATTCGTACAGAGCTTATATTGAAACTCTACTGAATTATGGAAAAGAAGCAAAGAAACCCTACTTGTCTTCCGAATGTTTTTATAAGGATACGGCTGGGCATCTGAACGAAATTAACCCCACGAGTGCTGCAACGAATAAAGGATTATTTCAACGCTACGAACTCATAAAAGACAGCAAGACGTTGGACATGATTGGAACCTTGCACTGCGACTTGTTTTAACAAAACAAACTGTTACTGAATTTGGTGGACATGAAAATCAAACTGATTCGAAACAAACCTGATTTCTGCCTCGTTTCGTCATCTGAGTGACCCAGTTATAGAGTCATGATTGAACATGCTTCGATTTTTGTGAGGAAAGTGAGTCTGTCCAGGTGTTTCGATCGGTCATGTCAAAGCTTTAGAAAAATCTTCTGCCAAGTACCCCATTGATAGTGTGTTATGCAAAGTGTGTTCGGTCTCTCAAGGAAGCATGTCTTTCGTGCAAGACAACGTATTCCTTGGACAAATGCCAAAGAGATTGGTCATCGGCTGTGTGGACAACGATGCCTTTAATGGTACATATGAGTCAAACCCCTTCGAGTTCAAGCATTATGACGTAGACAGTCAACTCGTTCCCCGTAAACCGCTAGAACCCAACTTCGAAAAGGGAAATACAGTTCGTTCTTACCATAGCCTATTTCAAGGAACAGAGAAATTGGGGCAAGACAGAGGAATTTTCTTCTACCGTGAATAATTTACACGCTGTATGCTTTTGATCTTAGTCCCGATTTATGTGATGGTGGACATATGAACTTGATCCAGCAAGGAAATTTGAGAGTGGAAATCAAATTTTGAAAAGCTTTGTGAAAAACCTTTTTTGTGTTGATTTACGCCGAGTTCCAGAATATTATCAAAATTTCTAAGTCCAGAAGCATTCTTTGTGATTTTGCTAATTAAAAGTAATGAGCAGTGTGCAAATAACGAGGATTCTGAAGGAAGATCATGTGACGCCTGTTCCTTCGTCAGTGTGGTTTCCTGCAACAGATTTCCTAGGAGAATTTTCAAGTTCCAAGCCGGCCTCATTGTGAATACCGATCAGTATGGGAGTCCCGGGAAACACTAGCTGGCCATGTTTATGCCAAACCCGATAACTGTGGAATTTTTCGATTCCTATGGACACCCCCCCCTTCCTCAGAATATTTTGACGTACCTTTTTTCCGATTCGTTTCCAAGTTTACCTATGTGATTTTTAATGATGTGCCTCTCAAAGTTCGTTTACGGCCGTGTATGGCCAATTTTGTATTTTTTTACTTATATTCTAGATATCGCGGAAAAAGCTTATATTCCATTGTAAAAAAATTTAATTATAAAAGTGAAACAAACTATGTACGTGTTTACGGTTTTGTTAAAAAAAAATTTGGAATTGTACCAAAATTTAGAATATGAATAATAAAAATTGATTTACCACTATTTTATGCGTCATGTCTTTAAATTGCGTCGATTCCTGTTATTTCATTTAGTTGTCAATATGGAAGTGCCTAAGCTAAATCATCCTTTCACAGCTCTGATAGCGGGTCCAACGGGTTGTGGAAAAACTCTGAAACGTTTACTTCAACATCAAGTGGAAGTCATCTACTCATCACCGCAACACGTGGTTTGGTTCTACGGCGTTCATCAAACATAATATGATGAAATACCTGATGTTACTTTTGTCGACGGTATCCCTACAAATTTCAAGGATTATTTGAAAGGAAACACGCTTTTTATTATAAATGATTTGATGGCAGAATCTGGGAATGATAAAAAGCTAACCCATTGATTTACAAGGGGTAGTCATCACTATAATATATCCTTTGTTTTTATTACCCAAAATATTTTCCATAAAGGCAAAGAAATGAGATAATTTCCCTTAATGCTCATTATTTGTTTTAATCACGTAGAGATGTGAACCAAATCACTCATTTAGGAAGACAGGCGTACCCTAACAAAGTGAAATTTTTCAAGAGGTATCTGGATGCTACGAAATTTCCGTTCAGCTACTTAATGATAGACCTCAAACCGAACACCCCGGAAGAAATGCGCTTGCGCACCAATATACTGCCGGGAGAAACTCAATATGTTTATCAACCACGACATTAGCACCTCATTTACCATGAAGACGGTCGTCGTCAACGTAGAAGGATTTTTCCTTCACAATATAGAATTCGTAGTGAAAGCTCGCTGCATGTTGTTTGTAGACGGGGGAAGTATCTCATGTTTCCCCTTTGCCACCGTTTCCTTTCTACGAAATGCATCCAAGGGGAAAACGCTCAGTGCTTTTGGACGGCTAGAAATATACATCACATTCTATGGGCTAGCGGAAACTAAGAGTAGAATGTCTATTTAAAGTTTTTCCTCTCCTTCTGTACTGAAATTGATATGTTCTGTGTCAAAGGACTAAGTAACTGCAAGTACTTGGAAAAGTTAACAGGTATCTTTTACGACTTAGATGCTATGTGTTGTCCTAATGTGGCATACCTCCCTGATGCCCAAGTGCGGTGTCAAGTTCATCATCGAACTGATAAAAACCATTTTGTTCTCCATAAAGCGGTCCCATACGCGGAGTGGTTAAAAGCTCAAGTGTGTTATAAATTTCGTTATTCTTCGCCATGGCATTATCGGAGCAACACATTCAGCAGCTGCGTCTGATTAAGATTTGTCCTAAAAATAATTGAAAGATTTTTTAAGGAAACTGCCAAACAGTGGAATCAAAGCCATATGTGAATGTGCTTTGCACACTGTAAAAGGCAATGTCCCCCTTTCATTTCATCAGAAAGAAAAATTGCGTGGACATAAACACACGCTACGGAAGTTAGCTGATAAAAAATGTTCCGTTGTTCAAGAAAAGAAGAATTTTGGTTCAGAAAGATGGATTCTTAGTTGTGCTAATACCTGCAACTCTGAGTGTCTTAACAACTCTGTTAAACAAATCAGATGGAATACGCCAGGAAAATGGTGCTCGTCCCGGAGGAGAGAGTTTCAAGACATGTGCCTACGAACGAAGTTTTATCTGACCTCGATAAAGAAATGAAGAAAATATTACTGAGTAAAGAACCTGTCGATGTTAAAATTAAATTATATAATCAAGGGCTTAATAAAAGAATTCAAGTGCCCCTCTTAAATCCGCTTATGACAAACTCTTCAACGAACGATCATTCATCTGAAGAACTCTTGGATGTATCGGCTGAAAAAGTTAAAACTTATGTTTCACCAACAAAAGATAGTGATGTTAAAGATCTGGTGTTACAGACTGTACCTAAAAAATGTAAGGAGATATGCCCATAATATTTTAGACGTTTTCAAAATAAATTCAAAAATTATTTCATGGACTCCTAATGGAGAATTCGTGTATAATGACAAAGTTCTCCCCAACTCAAACATTGTTGATCTCGTGGACAATTTACTGAGAAATAAAAAATTGCAAAGACCCATTCATGCAGCTCTTGAGTTTATTCACGCTATTAAAGAAGTCAATTTACCATCGAAATATGTAAAAAATAAGCATTTTCTTGTTAAAAAAAACATTGCAAGTTGGTCAATCTGTCAAAACCAAAAAATGTATTCAGTGGATTTCCTATTAAATAAAACATGTTTCAAACTAAAATTCAGTATCTTGTAAATTAATTTTAGAGAAAAAACAACACAAAGAGAAAATAAACATTTATTCTGATTGAAATAATTACATAAATCGTACCCATTTAATATCCATATGGGTAAGCTATAAAATCATTCTTTGTGATCCTTTTGTCATATACTATTTTTTCTTTTCAAGAACCGACAAAATTTTTTGTTTTTTAGCATCTCGTGTAATTTTTGTATTCTGCAACACTACACAGCTTTCTTTTTCCTCATTTTCTAGTGGACCAATCATCCGGTTCACAAATGTTCTTATAGTATCGAAGTTGAGAAACAAAGATGACTTGTAATTGAGAGAGAATCCACGAATGTTACACAGTGTTCCCTCCACTGGTATGGTAAGCATAAGCTTTAGGGCCTCCTAAGAGTTGAAAAAAAAAGACAATAAGGAAACTTTATCAAATGCACATGCTTAAAAAAATTTTCATTTCCTCTGTATCTCTCTCTGTCTCACGCACACATTCGAAAAATAAACAGAAAATATACGTGCTTGTAAAAGAACCACACAAAAAAATTAAAATACATATGGCTGTAAAAACAATGAAAGTAAAAACTGCGTGATAGGAGATACTAACCAGATACAAAAGCTCTGATGGTTTCACCTCTTAGTTCATCTGTGAAATCTCCCAGGTGAGGACCAGTCGGCGGATCATTCAACTCATCAGAAGCGTATATTATGGAGTCAGTGTCGTAATACAGCACGGCTTCACCTAGTTTTTCTAGCCATGAATAAAGCTTCAGACAGGCATGAGCTGTTGTAAAAGTTGCCACGAAGATGTTGGTCTTGTCTGTCTGTCTGGGGAAAATGCTGTTTTATAACACCAGTAGAGATCTGCAACTTCTTCTGTCGGTAAATACACGTCCTTTACCAGGGGAAAAAGTGAAACGGAAATTAGTGAAAAAGCATTAATATTCTTCAATGACCAGAGATATTCACTACAATGCGTTATTATGAAAACAAATTTGTAAAATAATAGCACTTACCTCTATGGACTCATCCAATAACATTTTGTTGAACTCTCAATTCTGCAAAGTAGGACAGATGAGACTTGTTTTCCTGCAAACCTCCACCCCCCCAGAAACTGTTGAGACATAACTTTGCCACCTGTCTCTTCCCAGGGTTGAAGCTGATGTTAAATGGATCCAGTGCGATTCCTTCATGAAACTTTGTATTCTTCCACATACTGATGTTTTAGGTCATCTGATATGCAGGTCGTTGGCCATCCAGACGCCTCTTTAGGTTTAGTTTTTAAAATGTGTTGATGTATGATCTAAACAACTCAGTTGACCACTGCCGAAAATTATACACTTCGTAAGTGTCAAAGACTTCACATCCAACATTCAATGCCTTTTTTACTTCTTCTGTCACCCAAGTACCAATTAAAGATCTTTCTTCATCAGTGTGAGTACATGACTCACTCAGACTGAGGTCAGTACACGTGACCCACAGAGAAAATGTAAATTTTCCTTTGGACCGGTAAGGTAACACAATGTGGAAAAGACTGCGAGGAGGGAGAATTTTGCACTTTATTAGACCAAAATATGACTCAAGAGCGGAGAAATTGTCAGTTATTATTTCAGGGTGACCTAGGGGATATTCACAGTATTTGTCCACACAACGGTATAGGCTGGTGAAATCTACGTATTTTGCTTTTCCTTCGTAGTACAAACGTGAAACATTGGTTCTTACACCGAAAAAAAGCATCTCTTGGATTCGGTCGTGGTATCACTGGATGAGCGTCCAGGAATTCTTTCAAACTGTCATTGGATCTCTTCAAGTCATTGAATTCATGCTCCCATAACTCTACATATCTATATCCGGCAATGAATTTTTGCTTTTTTTCTTGAGCTTTCTTGCACAACGCCCACATTGGAATGTTGGACAAAGGGTTCAGTCTCTTGGGTCGAAACACTTCTTGCATCCGTGATGAAAACAACCCTGGAATTCATAGACGGTGTTTGTCTCAGGACAGTATCCATCAACATAGCACCCAAGGACTAACCGCTCTCCCTTCCCAGTAAGAGCATGATCGATGGTTACATTCTCAGAATGAGCAGTTAATGATAGCCATTCAATGCTAGATTGACTATGGTTCACCCTGCGAATATAACCTCTAGAAGGAACAATTAAGGGCTATGGATTTTTCTGGTATGTGGTTAGCCCTGCACGCGGAAGCAATGGTGGTGTACAGGAAGGGATCTACATTGTTCACTTGGAGAAACTCCTTTCGGAAATCGATGCAACGCCTTCGCAGTATGTCAACATCAGATCTGAAATAAACAAAATCACACTAAGACACTGCTATAAACAATGCCCCTGATCAAATAAAATAACAGTGGAAGAAAGAAGCATTACACGTTTAATCTCAAATTGTAAAATTTACCTGCAATATTCGACAATTTCTTTCTTGAAATCGAAAGGATGTTTTTTTCGTTCCTCATACCACGCTAAAAAAGTTTCTCGACCTTCAGGAGACATGGAGTCTAGGCAATAAAAATAACGATCAGGTAAGGCACCCACATAAGTCTTGATTACCTCTGAAAAACAAATTGCATAAAAATAATAGATACAAGTATACTTTCGTTACATATTACTTGCACAAAATGATAAAATTTGTTTTCCGCAAATAATATTAATTTTAAATTAGTATACCGATTTTTATGTACTTATGCAGAAAAAATGCTTTTTTACTAAGGAAAAGCTAAATACTATTGCTTTTTCTTTTCAGAAATTTTTCCCCCGCAAAAATATGTTATATCACATTCTTTCTTTTTTACAACAACATATTAGAATTTTTTTTTTATTTTTACGTTAAGTAAGTTTGCAAGACAAAGAAAAAATCTGATTTTACCTACCTTGTGTTGAAGAGGTGGGGAAAGTATCCCTTCTTTAAGTCCTCCATCCCAAAAGTTTTCGGCAATCTTGAGAGAGCCATCGGTAAAAAATTGTAAGAGTCGATGACACGGATCTTGAGGGGTGGCACTTCTATTAACATTAGCTTTGACCCGTTTGGAATAACATGGGGTTTCATTCCTTGTTTGAGAAAGTATCCTAAGACAAACTGCCCGTCATAGCAACTTCATGTTATGAGCAATGGCTGTATATCCATGGTGCTTGGGAGAGAAGAGGAACTCGCAAAAACGGTCCAGTGCCTTGAAATATGGATTCACGACCAAGAAAATCTTGCGCAATTGTCAAATTTACCACATGCTCACCGCTATCTTGGTCGCATTCAAAATCGAAGAAAATGTATTTGTCAATGGGTTTTTGAACAGCTTTGCGCTGTAAATAAACATCGATGTTCATTTGCAATCACATGTTTCTTTCACGATACACACTCTACCTCCCCGCATTGATGAAAATCCGGATGACGTTTCTTCCTCTAACAATGTGGCAGGACAGGCATTCATAAAGCCGATCACAAGGTGGTAGTTGTTTACCAATGACTGTTATGTGCCTTTCATAGGAGTTCAATGATCGACGATACCTGTTGCAAAAACTACAGGTTCGGCCTGATAGTATTGAAGAGCAAGTGGTGGAATAACACACTCCACAATATGAATCACAACTGTGTTTTTGTTGTTCGTTAAAACTCTTGTCACATACATCACAATAACAGCTATGCCCTCAAAATCCAATCATCAACTTTATCAAATCGTAATGCCCTCCATGCAGCCACAGGAAACTTTTTTCTGTCTGGGAAGTCCCTTGTAAACAATCTAGTAAGCTGCAACATTTTTTAAAGAAATTAATTTGTAAATTAAATCAGTAGAAACCAATTGTAAAATGAGAAATAATCGTATTCGGAAAAAAATTCATCTTGGTTGAAACTAATTTTTGTAAACCAACGTTAACTGGTGAAACTTTAGAGCAGAACCTCAGGAAGCTGAAAATACTCCATAACTCAAATCAATCAAAAAAATATTTCCCCGTGATTACTTAAAAAAATAACATAACTTACCTTGCCAAAATATTCGGCTGACACTACGAAGACTTGTACATCCAGATACCGCTCAAACTGTGTGATTTCGGAAAAACCACAAGGTCCCATTGGAACTCCAGACTTTTCGTGAAGTTCTTGAGCCAAAACTAGTTGAATATTCCTTCTTCAATCTTTGATTGCTTTCAGACTGGGGTGGCACTCCAAAATTGCTTTGCCTAAGACAATGGCTCTAGCACAGCAGATACCTTCGGGAATAGCAAAGATGGATTGTTTTCTTTTGCGATCTACCTTTATACTCAAAATAGTGTAACTATATTAAATACCCAAAATTTCTAGATACATATACTTGGAGTGCCATTTTTCCAAAATAAGAAATCAACGCTGCCAAAGTTATGTGCTAGTTTTGTACAACACCGGAAGTGGTACTTTTAGACTCTCTAAAAGTGGCACTCCAAGTAGATGCTGGAGTGCTACTTTTTCAAAATCGAAAATAAATACTGCCAGAGTTTTGTACACTCAAAAGAAAATTTTGTACACCACCGCAAGTTGTACATTTCGGCTCTCTAAAGGTCGCACTCCAAGTACATGCTGAGTGCCACTTTTTCAAAATCGAAAACTACTGCCAAAGTATTGTACTAGTTTTGTACAGTTTTGTACACCCAAAAGAAAATTTTGTACACCACCGGAAGTGGTACTTTTTTACTCTCCTTTGTGCCCTTCGAGCATGTACTTGGAGTGCCACTTTTTCAAAAACGAAAATAAACACTGCTCGAGTGTTGTCCTAGTTTTGTACACCCAAAAAAATTCTGTACACCACCGGAAGTGGTACTTTTTGACTCTCCTTTGTGGCCTTCGAGCGCGTACTTGGAGTGCTACTTTTCAAAAATCGAAAATAAACACTGCCAGAGTGTTGTCCTAGTTTTGTACACCCAAAAGAAATTTTGTACACTACCGGAAGTGATACTTTTTGACTCTCCTTCTGTAGATACATGTACTTGGAGTGCCCCCTTTCCAAAATAAGAAATCAACGCTGTCAAAGTTTTGTACTAGTTTTGTACACCCAAAAGAAAATTTTGTACACCACCGGAAGCGGTACTTTTCGGCTCTCTAAAAGTGGCACTCCAAGTACATGCTGGAGTGCCACTTTTTCACAATCGAAAATAAGTACTGCCAGAGTTTTGTACACCCAAAAGAAAATTTTGTACACTACCGGAAGTAGTACTTTTCGGCTCTCTAAAAGTGGCACTCCAAGTACAGGGTCGAGGGCCACAATGGAGAGTCAAAAAGTACCACTTCCGGTGGTATAAAACATTTTCTTTCGGGTGTACAAAACTTGGACAACACTCTGGCAGTGTTTATTTTCGTTTTCGGAAAAGTGACACTCGAAGTTCATGGTCGAGAGCCACAAAGGAGAGCCAAAAAGTATCACTTCCGGTGGTGTACACATTTTTTTTTGGGTGTACAAAACTGTACAAAACTAGGACAACACTCTGGCAGTGTTTTTTTTTTCAATTTTGGAAAAGTGGCGCTCCAAGTACATGGTCGAGGGCAACAATGGAGGGTCAAAAAGTACCACTTCCGGTGGTGTTCAAAATTCTTTTGGGCGTACAAAACTAGTACAAAACTTTGGCAGTATTTATTTTCGATTTTGAAAAATGGCACTCCAGCATGTACTTGGAGTGCCACTTTTAGAGAGTCGAAAAGTACCACTTCCGGTGGTGTACAAAATTTTCTTTTGGGTGTACAAAACTAGTACATAACTTTGGCAGCGTTGATTTCTTATTTTGGAAAAGTGGCACTCCAAGTGCATGCATTTGTCCCCCGTTTCTATTTCACGGCCATTGTTTCCAATAGGGAAGAAGCCAATATTGTAAAACAACCACCACACATGTCTCAGCCGGGACTCGAACCTGGACTGTGCTCTAGGACGAATGGTCAGAAGCCAGTACTTACAACACTGCGTCATGGGGGGGGGGGCGCTTCCAATTCCGTTCGCAGCTGATATTTAACTGACAGACACTGGATGCAGCTTCTTTTCCAATATCGTTTAATAAGGTAGGCACTTAACTATGATACTAAGGCCCCAATAAAATATAATGGAACCTCTCTTATTTATACATATATAATACTGTATTTCAGACACGGGTGAATTTCCTGCTCTTCTTAAAATCTCGAAAATTATTCCAATGCATAAATCAGGATAAAAAAATGTGAACAATTACCGTCCTATTGCTAACGTGTCGATATTCGCCAAAATTTTAGAGAGATTAATTTATACAAGAGTAATTTCATATATACATAAATTTAATATTTTCATTTGAACCAACATTTATATTTGCAAGCAAATATTCAATCTAACTTTGAACACTCAAACACATTTGCTCTGTACCTAGATTTATAAAAGCCTTTTGATACCCTAAATCATAAAATTTTGTTAGACAAACTCTACAACATTGGGATCAGGGGTAAAGAACACGCTCTGTTTAAAGTTGCTTATCTGACAGATTACAATACACTCAAATTGGCCAGTATCAGTCTTCACTTTAATATGTCAAAATGGGTGTCCCTCAGGGCTCCATCCTTGGCCCTCTCCTTTTTAATACCTGCATCAATGATATTTTTTATTTTTATTACTGATATGCATCTTTACTCTATGCAGATGATATCACTATGCTCACTAGATTTAATAACACGGATGAAGATCTAATAATCAATTCTCAATCTCAAAATATTTTGAATTGGCTAAGACAGAAATGAGTTAATCATTAATACTTCAAAAACTAAATTTATGATTTTTTCTAAAAATCAACTCCTGCCTCATACATATTTAACTTTCACTATGAATAATAAACATATTGAGGCTGTTACCTCATTATTATACTTGGGTATAACTATTACCACCGACCTAAAATGGAATACACATGTTAATGTTATTTTACATAAAATCTCCAAAAATATCTGTATTGTCTCCACAGTACGAACAAAAATCTTTTATACTATACTTTATTTCAGTCGCATATAAACTATGGGATTTTATCGTGAGGGCCGACCACAAAATATAACTTCAAATATTACAAAATAAATTTATTAGGTTAATTGAACTTAAATATCATACATATTCTCAGTTTTATTTTCAATCTCATATGAAAGGTAACGCTGTTTTTCGGGCACATTTTCAACTTTACTACTTTATTTTTGGAAAAATCATGTTTAAAAAAATAAAAAATAATTTTTATTCTGACCTCATAAAAATCACTCTTCGGTCACATACATATGACACCCGTTCTAAAATACAACTAATTCTTATCTATGCAAGGACGGAGGCCATAAAACAAAGTTTAAATTTTTCTGGTCCTACCTAATGGAACTCTTTACCAGTTGAATTAATAACTTTTCCCTATTTAAAAAAACATTAAGATTCATATGAATTATAATAATTGATTTCTTCACAACTAAAGGAACTATTATAACAATTATTTTTTTATACATCTCTTTTTTGTTTACCTTATATATATTTCGCTTTGTTTGTCTGTGCTGATTACTTGCTTGACTTTGTTCATTTGTGTTTGTTGCTGTGGGATGGCATAGGGCTTCGTCAAGACATGTTGCCGGCCTTTTCCCTTTGCTTCCTTGCTGTATGCATTGATTACATTTTACTTCTTAATTTTCTGTATTTCTTTTTATGCCTCAGCAGAACAAATAAAATGAAAAAAAAATGAAATAAGAGACCGAAACACATTTTAAAAAATGTGCCCGAAAAACAAACAAACACACACACACACACACACACTTAAAACTGGTCCAAGAAACCCAGTTGTTAACTGGGAATAAATTAATTAGTAATTCCAAACCTTCTAACAGTCTTGTTGGTGATGGAAGAAATAAAGTTTTCGGTCAATGCGAAGAAAATGCTGAAAACATTTCTACGTCCAAAAAGATAAGAAATTCCTCGAGCTTTTAGGTCCCAAACTGCAATTTTACACTAAGCAAGCAATGGTGAAAAAAAAAAAAAAAAAAAGGCACAGTAAATGGCCGTCAGTGATAATTTGATGTTTTTTGTGTAGCTATTTTGCCATGTTCTATATTTTCTTTCGTATAGAATCTTTAGTTTCTTCTTTTCCTCTGCCCGATGTTCTCGAAGTTTAGACAACATGAATGCAGGGTAAGTTGTAACTTTAGCATTTAACTGAAAACCGAATATTTCGATAAACGCTATTTCAGTGCTTTTACTTTTCTTTTTCTGACGTAGGACTACGTCTAACTTCCCGCGGATGCTATGAGGCGACTTAAGGCTGACCGCCTGTGACAAAAATAGATCCCAATTGAAATTATTACAGCGTTAAAAATACGTGCCGTACACTAATAGTGTTAGCATATTCGTAAACAGCATGGAGTCCAATTCGTGTACTGCGTATTACACGGTGCGCGCAAAGCTCCCTTCGCTGCCACGCGCAGAGGAGGAGATGATGATGCCATATTTTTGGGGGTGCCCCGCGTTTGACTCTGTTTATCTCTGCAACCGTGAGAGCAACACGACTGTGCATAGTATCGTTTTAAAACTCTCAACAAGATCTATTCAAATATATGACGAACATTTCCCAGTGGTTTTAACTGAAAATTTAAAAAAATGTTTTCTTGTGAACCGGTGAACACTTTTGACAACGATCGCGATTTATCTGGACAACGGTGAGTGCAAAACGGCTGTATCGTTTTAAAGCTCTCTACGAGATCTATTCAAATGTAAAGAACAGATCGCAATGGTTTAAACTAAAATGCTTGAAAATTGTTTTCGTGTGAACGGGTTAACCAACATTTTCGTCAATCCCGCGGAATTTGCAGAATGAACGCAAGCAAAAGTGGAGAAAATCAAAACGAGAGGCAAGAGCAAGTGATGAGGAATGTAAGAAATCCAAGAAGACAGAGCACCACGTTGGTAATTCGTGTATCGATCTGCTTTGTGTTCGCAATGTATCCAGCATTATTTGTAAAAAATATGTAAGCTGCTTTTCATATAACAGACCTATGTTTTCTATAACAAATTAAATAAATGCTTTGAAACCATACTCTAATACTGCACTCACTGTAACATAATATGTCCTTTGGAATTTGTACCAGGAATGTTTTTTCACTGGCGAGGAATGATAGAGACAAAGTTCCAACCCCCAATAAATCTGGTGTGTATAGTATACCTTTATTACCTGAAGATACAAGTGAAGTGAAGTACTATGTGGGCTCTACACTTCGGACCTTAAATACTCGTCTGTCTGAACATAAATATTCCCTACGTACTGATACTATAAATACCGTACTCACTGTAGCAGTAAAACAGGATGGAAACACCCCCGACTGGAACAACAATAAAATCTTAATATCTACAGCCGACAAACGCTCAATTCTTCTATTGGAAAGTCTCTATTCTTTCTTACGGGGGAAATGTGTTGCAACATTGAACTACCAACTGTGATTCACAGATCCTGGAGACGAATACTTCATTCTTCACAAACACAACCGGGTCTTCAGGACTTTGTACATAATACTGTACTTTTTGTTTTATTTCTGAATTTAAAGTTTAGGATTTAGTGGGATGGCATCGCTACCTGATTGGTGAACTCATGAACAGATGCGCCTCGTATTGCAGTACAAATTGACTGGTTTGTTTCTTGTACCGTGTCATAGTCGGCCTGAGGATGAAGCCATTGTGGCTTCGAAAGTACTTGTCACTTTCATTGAACGGTTTTGGATCGTGAATAAAATGTAAAATTTGTTTACGGTTTGGTAAATTGTTTTAATATATCATGCTAAAGACAGCAACTTTTAATTTTCAATTTTCATACTCTACTAGCTCGTTTCAAATCTCCGAACTGCAAGTCGTAGTAATACCTTCCAAACTGAAGGCTCAGTCAGAACTGAGCCTACCTGTTTTTTTTTTTTTTTTTTTTTTTTTTTTTTTTTAATTAGAGGTGTAACGACCACGGCGAGCAACGCAATGAGCTATAAGCGGTAGCCCGTCCCTAATTTAGGGCCACTGGTTTCAGGGAAGTGAGAGAACCACAGCCGTAAGACAAACCCAACATCCATGCCTCAGTGGGATTTGAATCCGGACCATCTCGGGCGAATAGTCAGAAGCCATCGCTTAGACCACTGCGCCATCGCTTAGACCACTGCGCCATCGAGACTGCTGCTTTTACTTTGGGATCTCTTTTATCAGGGCACACTGTTTCCGCTTCTACTACTATTTTCATCCCCCTTTCAAAATACTCGGTGAATTGCAGATTATGGGGACTAAACCTATTTAAGAGTCGTCTTCGTTGAAGCTTTATCTTGCTATATTACAAGCTAAGAATAAATAACAGATACATTTTAATTTTAGACCATTTGGCGCCAGAGAAAGGAACCGATCCTTTGTCTGCGATCAATTAAATTTCCTTTTCTTTCGCACCCTCTTTTTAAAATTTATATTTTCTCACACACAAGCTCTGAAAATTTAAACCTCAATGCACTGAATTGCGTTCTACACATATTAAACTGTAAATTTTCACGATTCTTTTTTCATTGTGTTTATTAATGAATCTAAAGATTTTTTCTTCTATTACAATCAAATGCCATGCAAATAGTACATACTTAGGAAAAGTTTTAATTTTTAAAGGAAGAACCATTGCAATGCCACTTTACGAGGAATTTGTTTAATGTATTTGGCTTGGAACTTATGAAATCCTACCAATTAATAAGTAAAGATTCTGTGAAAATAAAAATGCACGACGAAGAAATGAACACGGTCGCAGCAGCGGAGATTTTTGTATGATTTGTTTGTTCTGATATTCCAATTGTGTTCATAGAACAGCTGCATGGTTTACACGATATAATTCGAAGAAAGCTATTACAGTCTGTCAAAGGCAGCAGGGAAATGGTATATTATTTAGAGAAAACAATGGATTGATAAGAATTTCATTTCCAGCGAAAATCCTTGCAAAAATGTTGGTAAAAAGAATATTTGCCTTTGATTAAAGAACAAACGCAGCAGTGCATTTGCGAATGAAAAATGTTTCCCGAGAACTGTCTGACTAATCTTTTGAACAAAGGAATTCTTACACAGATATTGAGAATTACCTGAAAAGTGATGCTTGAAGGGTAAATGCGGCCACAGGTAGAAAGAGAGAGGAAGGGAGGAATCAACGACTACACCCCCCCCACACACACACAGTCGGTCCAGAAGGTTCTACGAATAATTCAGCGAAAAACATCTTACCTATCCGAAGTTTTCTGATTTAAATTTCAACACAGCCCCCTTCTCTTTCGAATGCACAGCTTGGATCGTTTTTTTTTTTTTTTTTTGATTGGAGGTTTAACGACCACCGTGAGTAACTCATTGGGCTATAAGCAGTCGCCCGTCCCTAATTTAGGGTCACTGGTTCCAGGGAAGGGAGAGAGAGAGCCAGTGCCGTAAGACAAACACAACATCCATGCCTCACCGGGATTCGAACCCGGGCCCCTTACGGACGAATGATCAGAGGTCATCGCTTAGACCACTGCGCCACCGGGGCGGCGCTTGGATAGTTCGAGAAGGTTCTCAAGTGCTCTGGGAAAATCATTTTCTGGGATGTTTTTCAGGTACATTTTTACTGTTCTTTGAATTTTGGGAACAGAAAAAAGTGCCGGAGCAAGATTCGTTGAGTAGGGGAGATGCATTATCATTGTCACCTAGTTTTTAGACAAATTAGATAACAATAGTCGACGTGTGTGACGGAGCATTGTCATGGAGGAGAAACCAACTATTTTCACTTTCGATACAAATCAGGTTCAATGTTTTTTTTTTTTTTTTTTTTGATTCGGGATTTAACTACCACGGCGAGCAACTCAGTGGGCTATAAGCAGTCTCCCGTACCTAATTCAAGGCAAGGAAGGGAGGGAGGGAGTCAGGGCTGTAAGACAAACATCCATGCCTCACCGGGATCCTAACCCGGACCCTTTCTCGGACGAATGACCATTAGCCAGCGCTTAGAACACCTTGCCACCGGAGCTGCAATTCCGGTTTTCCCTAGCACAGGAGTGACGCACGCCTTGTTCTGTCGGGTCAGTAATGACAACAAAGTGGGCCTTCGGCTGTGGAACCCCATAGAGCATGGAGATCGTTGCACTGTCCAAACTTTGATGCTACTATTGGTTCCAGCATTAAATTGCACTGTGACCTGCGGCAGTGTTGCACACCGGACAGATGCTACGATGCGTGCCAGACGCCCCAGTCCAGGGCTTCATTGCGGCCACACCGGTCTAGCTCTCTGCACTTCCCCCTGAGTTTGCGTAGTACAGGCACACCCTTGAAATTGTTGACCAGAAAAATTCAAATTTCGTGGTAATTTCCAAAATGGAATGACCAATCTTCAGGGCGACAACTGTCATACTAGTTTCGAAATTACATAAATCTAGATAAGCTCCCACCTGAACTGCGAAACCTACTACTTGAGCTTGCGGGGATATCTGTCTCTTTATATACGTCCTTTGCAGTCGATACCATTTACCGCATTGGTGTGGTGGCATGTAATGGAAGTGGTAGCGCCCATTCCAGTTTTTTCGGCATCTCAGTGCACACATATACACGGTCAAGTCCCATTATTTTGACCACCAGCTAATATACACAGTAACCGCCATGCGCAGCGCGGACAGCAGATAGACTGACTGGGAGTGACTCAATAAGGTGCCTGAAGGTGTTCACAGGTATGGGGAGCCATGCTGACAGCCATGCATCTGGCAGCTGCTTGTGGATCCGTGGTGAAGGATCCATAGAGCGAACAACACGATTGAGGTGGTCCCACAGATGCCCAACTGGGTTTAAGTCTAGGGGTATAGAGGGCCTCGAGAAGTAATTTGAAGTCTATCGTGCTCTTCCAGCTACTCTCGGACATTTCTAGCTGTGTGACACTTCGCACTGTCTTGCTGAAGATCACATCCGCCCCAGGGAAGACCTCCAGCATGTATGGGTGTACGTGGTTTGCAAGGATGGATTCATAACGAATTCGGTCCGTAGTGCCTTCCACAGGTATGAGTGGACCCAGGGAATGCCACGAAAACATTCCCGAGACCATCACGATGTCCCCACCAGCTTGTGTTCTTCCAGCAATGGCTGAAGAGTTTGTTCTCCGATGTTTTTCGCCTTATACGCCAACGTCCATCCGTTCGATGAAGCAGAAAACGTGACTCATCGGAGAAGGCAATCCTTTGCCAATCAGCGGAGGTCCAATTTCGATACTGCCGTGCAAATTTAAGGCTTTTCTGCCGATGCACCTTCGTTAGCATAAGTGCAGTGACCACCCGTCTGCATCGGAGCCCCATACGCAGCAGGGTTCGCTGAACTGTCGTTTTAGACACACTTCCGGTAGCTCCCTGGTTCATTCGGCCAGTGAATTGTTCCACTGTAGCGTAGCGATCGGCCCTCACGCATCTTCGTAGCCAACGTACACCACTTACATCAGTGGCAAGTGATGCTCCGGAGTCGGCACGTGGCCTATTCGCAATGGTGCCATTTCTCCAATCACGATACACTTTAACCACAGTAGCACGCGAACAGTTCACAAACTGCGCTGTTTCATAAATGCTGCCACCCTTGCCCCGGAAGCCGATAATCATCCCTTTTTGCAAATCTGACGAATTTATCATTTTATCCATGACAGCAAAGAGTGATGCTTTCAGAATGCCTATAAGCACACCTTATATACCTACCAAGCCAGCTCAAGACACGTGTCTTCTTTCATGGGCTACCCACAGTTAACGTCAAAAGTAGGAGGTGGACACAAAATGACTCGACTGTATATATATATATATATTCAAAAGCGCGTAGCCAATGAAAGAAGGCACGTGTCGTGAGCTGGCTTGGAAGGTATATAAGGTGTGCTATAGGCATTCTGAAAACATCACTCGTTGCTGTCATGGATAAAAGGAGCGATTCATCAAATTTGAAAAAAGGGATGATTATCTGCTTTCTGGTCAAGGGTGGCAGTATTTCTGAAACAACGCAGTTTGTGAACTGTTCGCTTACTGCTGTGGTTAAAGTGTATCGTGATTGGAGAAATGGCACTATTGCGAATAAGCGACGTGCAAAATGCGGAGCACCACGTGCAACTGGTGTGAGAGGTGAACGTAGACTGCGAAGATGCGTGAGGACCGATCAACACGCAGGTGAACGTAGACTGCGAAGATGCGTGAGGACCGATCAGAGGGCTACCGGAAGTGTGTCCAAAACAATAGTTCAGCAAACCCTGTTGTGTGTGGGGCTCCGATGGAGACGGGTAGTCCCTGCACCTATGTTAACGAAGGTGCATCGGCAGAAAAGGCTTACATTTGCACGGCAGTATCGGAATTGGACCTCCGCAGATTGGCAAAGGATTGCTTTCTCCGATTAGTAATGTTTTGTGCTTCATCGAACAGATAGACGTTGGTGTGTAAGGCGAGAAACATCAGAGAACAAACACTCTTCAACCATTGCTGGAAGAACACAAGCTGGTGGGGGCAACGTTATGATCCGTGGAATGTTTTCGTGGCATTCTGTGGGTTCACTCATACCTGTGGAAGGCACAATGGACCGAATTCGTTATGAATTCATGCTTGCAGACCATGTACACCCATACATGCTGATTGTCTTCCCTGGGGTGGATGGAATCTTCCAGTACGACAATGCGACGTGTCACACAGCCAGAAATGTCCGAGAGTGGTCGGAAGAGCAGGATGCAGACTTCAAAGTACTTCTCTGGCCACCTAATTCCCCAGATTTAAACCCAGTTGGGCATCTGTGGGACCACCTCAATCGTGTTGTTCGCTCTACACTGTAAAAAAAAATTCTAGATTTTACGGTTTTAAACCGTTTTCCAGGGTGCCAACACAAAACCGTAAAATCTACAGTTTTATGCCGTGTTCGAGCAAAGCTATAGCTTTGCTCCAACACCGCATTTAATGAAGAAAACAGCACAGAATTTGGCTGGAGCGAGTCACAGTCCAAATAATCACGAAAACGCCAAAATTTGTCTGGAACGAATATGTTGATTGTGTTGGAGCAAAGCTATAGCTTTGCTCCAACACGGCATAAAACAGTAGATTTTACGGTTTTGTGTTGGCACCCTGGAAAACGGTTTAAAACCGTAAAATCTACAGTAATTTTTTTACAGTGTATGGATTCTCCACCACGTATCCTCTAACAGTTATCAGATACACTGCAGTCAGCATGGCTCCACATACCCGTGAACAGCTTCCAACATCTTATTGAGTTAATCCCAGCACGTCTAGTTGCTGTCCGCGCTGCACACGGTGGTTACTCTGGATATTAGCAGGTGGTCACAAAAATGTGACTAGACAGTGTATATACTCAATGGTGGACAAAACAGTAGAGATATGTACCTAATACCGTATTGGTTCTCCTCTAGCGCGATTAACAGCCTGTACACGCCAAAGCATCAACTACGCCATATGTCGGACAGTTTTCGGAATAATTCCAACCATGATTCCTCACAACTCCCCCGTTGACGTTAGTCTAGGATCCATGGATCTGATGTTCCATTCCACGGCATCCAAGAGAGTTTCCACAGGTTTTAAATACCGGCACCTCGATGTCCACTGGATGGTTTCAAACTCAGATGAGTTTTCTTTAACCCATGCCTGCCTGGGAGGCTTTGGTCCGGTCGAGCGACAAATTGTCCGGCTGGTACAGACCATCGGGCGCAGGATGTGCGAATGCCATGAAAGCGTGCAGTTGATCAACCAGCACACACTTGCAATACGCAGCGGTTGCAGACCTCTCCTTACACGCTAAGGGACCTAATGTAACTCATGAGGAGGTTCCCCAAACCATTACTCAGTCATCACTGCTCTGAACACAGCCGACCTGGCACGACGGTGACATAGCCTCATGCTATCGTCGCCACAACCGCGCTCACTCATTTTTTTGATTGGAGGTTTAACGACCGCCGTGAGCAACTCAATGGGATATAAGCAGTCGCCCGTCCCTAATTTAGGGTCACTGGTTCCAGGGAAGGGAGAGAGCCAGTGCCGTAAGACAAACACAACATCCATGCCTTCATGCCGAACCCGGACCCCTTTACGGACGAATGATCAAAGGCCAACGCCTTAGACCACTGCGCCACCGGGGCGGCACTCACTCGTCATCTCGGTACAGCTGCTAACAGGATTCAATTGACCACACTACGCGGCGTCACTCTGCAGAAGTCCCGAGAGCATCAAATGCGTAGTGGAGCAGTTTTGGGCATTACACGTGCAGTGGAACAGACCCAGACGGAATACAGGTGATAAATAGGCGGAGAACAGGACTTCCTAATACTGTATCACAATCGACGAACATGGGTAACCGCTGTGATCTGAGTGACTTTAATCGTGGACGCTTTTCCCAGCGCAAGGCACATTGGTCATTCTTTCGCTCAAGTGGTAATGAACCTATTTTTTCCGGGGGTGAGTATATCATCGACGAATGTGCGAGACAGCAAGTGGTGGCCGACCACACGCCATTATGACCGGGATCGAAGTAGACTATCCAGGATTGTACAGAGAGAGCGCAAGTATCATCCAGATTAAATGTCGAAAGCACAGGCAGCACCTGTGAATGAACGACACGGCGTATGCTGCGTACCCTTGGGCTACGGGAACCGAAGCCCTACTCCTGTGCCACTATTGACTACACCTCATCTGACATCGCGCTTCGCGTGGTGGTTGGTTGGAATTTTTATGGCGAAAGGGCCATCGTGGTGCCAGGAACATCGAGTTTATATTAGGTGGAGACACCATTCCCATCCACGCAGCACTGGCCGCCATAAGTCACCGCCGGTGCTGCAGGTGAGGCCGCATCCAGGCAAGAAGCTGCTTTGAAACTCCTGAAACCAATGGAACAAAAGCTTCGAGGCACATAGACAGATAGAATAAGGATTTCAATAATCATTATCTATTATACAAGCTTGCTGTTTCATCAACTGTATAATTTAATTCGTTTTTGTCTGCACGTGTCGTTACGCCAACGATTAGCTGTGACCTATGGCAGCAGAGTCAGTGGTGTTTCCAAATAATATAAGCTCGATGGCCAGGAACACCAAAACTGGACTCATCAGAGGGGCGCCGTGTCGTGTCGTCAGATGAATCCCGTTTTCAGCTCTACCGAACTGACGGGAGGGTGGCAGTGTGGCGTCGACAGCAAGAGAATGTCCCTGTCGTGCAAAGTCGGCTCTTTTCAGCACGGTGGTGGCTGTGTGATGGTTTCGGGAGCCTTCCCATTGGACACATTCGGTCCTTTACTGTTTCTGTAGAGCTTTTTAATCACAGCGCGTTACCAGAATGTGCTAACTGATCACCTACACGCTTTCATAGCCCTTGCAAATCCTGCGCCCGATGGTATTCTCCAGCAGGACGATGCGCTCCCCCTACCAGGAGGAAACCACCCAGTCATGGCTAGAGGAGCACTCATAAGTTTGGAAACATCCAGTGGCCACCCAAGATCTCCCGATTCAAACCATGTGGAAACTCTTTGGAATCCGGTAAAGCGGAATATCAAATTCATGGGTGGATCGTGGACCTACGTCTCGGGCGGAGTTGTGCAAAATCTGCAACAAGAATACCTCCGGAAATCCTCCGGCATGTGGTATGAAGTCGATGCCTCGGGTTGTTGTTGCTATTCATCATAATAATGTCATCATCATTATGATGAATAGCAACAACCATTATCAATCCACTGCTGGATAAAGATCTCCCCAAGTTTATTCCACAACGTTCTATATTGAGCCAGTCTCCTCCATGTCACTCCCTCATGTTTTCGAATTTCATCCACACTTCTCTCTTGTGGTCTTCTTCTGGGTCTTTTCCTGTCCCTTGGAATCCAGTCTAGAATTTCGGTTGCCCATTGGTGGTCAGTTCTTCTGGCAACATGTCCAGCCCATTGCCATTTTAGGTATTTTATTTCAATCATGTCTTCCACTATTGTCATTTTCCTTATCTTTTCTTGGTTACACCAAGCATGTATCTCTCCATGCTTCTTTCAGTTTTCTACAGTCTGTTTTTTTTACGCTTTCCAACCGTAAGGTGAAGAAGCGCATATGCTTCAGCTTTGTCCGCCTGTCTTTCCGCACGATATCTCCCCGTAAAAATTGCTCGATTTCGATGAAATTTTAGTTGGTGGTAGGGAACCACCTGCGGACGAATCCTATTGAAAATGGGCGAAATGGGTTCAAAGGTTAGGACACAGGAGCGAGATCCATTAGATTGCCGTTATGCGTCATAACTTGACTAAACATGTTTCGATTGAGACAAAACTTTATCATGTTGTTCCGGAAGTATACTGAACCGGTTCTGTTGAATATCATCGAAATGAGATCGAAGGTCAGGACATAAGAACAAGATTTATTCCACAGCCATTATCCTCATAACTTGAGTAATGATCTCTGGTATGTTGGAAAGCGTATCATAATCAATGCATTGCATGATTTTACTAACTTGTTTAGTTAAGGGCCATGTCTGTGCTCCGTACGTAAGCACGGGAAGGATTCATTGGTTAAAAACTTTTCTTTTAAGACATAATGGCATATTGCTTTTAAAATTGTACTGTTGCCTCTGCGTGTACAGGCTGTTATGTCTGATAGAAGAGAACCAACGTGTCATTATGTATCTGTAATGTTTCGTCCATTGGGAGTACAAGTTTGGCTGATGACAGATTCCGCTAGTGGTAGGAAAGGCTGTCTTTGAGGGGAAAGTAGACAGTGTAGTTTCAAAAGAGAAAACATTATTTCAAAGTGGCCTAAACTATCTAAAAAAAAAAGAGAGAAATACAGCTGGAATAACTAAAACTGCAAACATTCAGTTGTTAGGTCACAGGATCTAATGCCTGTTGAACACATCTGGAATATCATGAAACGATATGAGAACAGAACCGACTGCAGCGTGTATAACATGACGGCTTCCAAGTTGATCAAATCTGGCTGCAGAACTGTCGACCAAGACATTATTAGGAATCTTTTGTACTCACTTCTTAATTTGTAGTAGTGTTTTTATTTCCGATGTTCCTCTAGTATCCGCCTCATTTTTCAGAGATTATCATTGGCAGCAGAGATTATCTTTTAAACAAGTTGCTTTTCATTGTAATTTTTTTTATGGGGAGAGCATTTATGCGAGAATATGCAATTTTTTTGAGAGTTAAGCACAAGGAGATGATAATTTCGTCGGGAGCGGATGAAAGGGATTTTGCATCACTGGGGGGAATAAAGTAAACTGTTTATGATAAGCAGCAGACTTGATGTTTTATGCATCATTCTACTAAATCAGGTGTAGCAACTGTCTCTTTCTATCTCTGTTTTTTTACGGTAGTGTAACGATCTCTATGGTCGCCTGAGGGAAAGAAAAATCTTCCACGAGTTACTACCTTTCTTGTCCAGGAAATTGAGAACAACCCGTACAAAAAATACATTTCCTAATCTTAGTAGCATTAAATAACAACGACTTAGATAGTTAGCTTCATTATAGAACGTAATTGCTGAAACTCAGTTTCTTTTGTAGTGTTGGTACTTAAAAACACACAATGACTCGCTGTTAAAAATAGATTTTTGCAGCTCAGAATCAGCAGTAAGGTCCTTTTTTTTAGATAGATGACGGAAGACGTTACACCCCCCCCCCATTTAAAAGAACACATTAGAAACGATTAAGTACACTGAAAAAGAGCGATCACATTTATTTTTAGAGCGAGGAAAATTTCCAACAACGAAGATAAGGGTGTGTAGAATTGTTTTAAACTGCGGTAAAAAGGGAAATTCTATGTTATGTAAAATTCAATTTGTGCACGGTCCCTCTATTAAAAAAGGTGGGGGAAATTTCTTTTGGAGAATTTTCCTAGGAGGGAGTTTCCCAGTGTGGGAGAGTTTACCAGTTACCCGTGCAAAATGACGGCCGATATCGTTATCGTCAAGAACTTTATGAGACGGGAAACCAATTGTTTAAATGGTAAGAAATAACTGTAGGTTTCTATAGGGCGACCATAAACAAAAGTTCTGCATACGATAATCTAAAACAGAAGCGGATTATGCAACCGGGAAAATACTTACGTCACGTCAAGGTCAGACTCTCAGCAACGCAGTGGTGTCAGAACAACGCGCTATCAATTGCTGTGTGGAAGTGGGAGGGTTTGGAGATGGAAGCGTGCAGCTCCTCAGGTCGAGTCACGGCGTTAGACCAGCGCTCCTACGTGAAAATAGGAACTCTGCGGATGAAAACTCCTACACAGATCCACACTGCCTTGCAAGAAGTTTGTGGAGAATGAACTCTTGACCGAAGCACAATATCTCGCTGGGTATCCCACTTTCTGGAGGGCCGAAGCAGCATTGAAGATGATCAGCGCTCAGGCAGACATCATCAAACGGCAGCAGACACAACATTTGTCACCATTGTTGCAACGCTTCTAGAAGAGAATCGCTGTTTGACAGTCGAAGAGATTGCTCATCAGGAAAATTTGTCCACCTTGTCCGGTCACCGGATTTTGACCGACTCACCAGTTTAAAAAAATAATCGCCGCGCTCTCTGTGCCCTATCAACTCACACCCGAGCAAAAGGCAGCCAGAGTGAGCATCGTACAGGAACATCTCCAGAGGTTCGAAAGGGAGGGAGACACTTTCCTGAACAGAATTGTGGCATTTGACGAGACTTGGACCCATGATTTTGAGCCGAAACTGAAGTCACAATAAGCGGAAGGAGGCCTCCAAGTTCCCCACGGCTCTCAAAGTGTAATCGACAAAAATCCAAAGTGAAGCAAATTATTTTTGCTTACCTATGCCTACGGTTTTGTGGTCTCTGATCGAGTGCTAGTAGGGCAAAATATCAACGCACAATATTAGTGACTTTCCGAGGAGAAAGTTGAGACCGAAAGTTCGCCAAAATTGCCCTAAATTGTTGGAAGCGGGTTCGATCTTGCTGCATGAACACGCATCGTGTCATGGTGCAGCGTCGTACGGGGACCTTTGTCGAAATATGGCTGGGAAACTTTAACCTACCCACCATACAGCGCTGATCTCAGTCCACCAGACTTTGATCTTTTCCCAAAATTAAAAAATCGGCTCCGTGGCATCCGCTACGAATCGCTGGACGAACTGTCCTTGGACGTGACCCGAGAAATACGACAGATGAACAAACATGGCGTGCTACGGGGCATTCAGGACCTACCTCACCGCTGGAAAGCTGTCATTAGCAGCGGCGGGGAATACACTGAACGGCAATAAGGTAAGTTTTCTCCCTTGACACGTTTCTCAAAAATGGACAGTGTGCAGAACTTTTGTTAGGACCCCCGTAGAAATCACCGAGGTAACTGAACGTTGATTGCTTATTTAGTAAAAAACAACTTATGGAGTTTGAAGTATACTGTATGCTATAAAAGCATGAAAAAGGTAAAAAGGAAACATCCGATCACACAAATATTTTTCTATTCACATAATGTTTGAGCATAACGTATGAAGTGGACGCGAATTGAAGTAAATCTAGAGCATTAAAAGAGTCTTCAGACATTATTAGCATCCTTTAGATTTGCCCCCTTTTGATCACATTATTTCCAGTTGTAATAATGATAATTAAAAAGCTTCGCTGTATTTTAATTTTTCATACTAGAATGTTTGTGTTTGGCGAAATAGTTGACGTCAGAGATAAGTAAAATAAAAGGCATATTCATCTTTCGTAATACTTCTAGTTATATCAGGAAAAATTGAGTACTATAAAACATACTCATTGTTTTGCTTCCTAGCCACTTCCTTTTCCTTCGGGAATGACAAAAAATAATCCTTTCCGGTTTTGTATCGACAAAAACGAAAACACGCAGCATATAGCATTCCCCCATTGGCATGTCTTATTTTAGAAGTGGATGAAAAATAAAGGGCTTAGATTGTTTTGCGTTGGAGTGTTCAAACGCATAAGAAAAGGGAATTTCTTTGAAGTTCGCACAAATTTGATTCATGAAAATGCTGTTTTGAGCAAAAAGGGTCGCATTGCAGTCTATCGATTCCCTCTTAGGGTATCTGGCTTTTGTCAAATAAAATTTGTCTCAAGCTAAAGTAATTTTCCACTACAAACAGAAAAAAAGTGCCACGTGATATTAAAACAAAATCATGTTGCACTTATAAAATCTGTAGACGACTGCAACTTGATTAAATATTTTTTTATTTAAATTTTGCGAAGATTTGTGAATAAATAAAAAAAGCAATCCTTATCATTTCCTGATTTTCACGACATTATTTGTTTTAAAAGCTCTTGAGTTTTTCAACACTGCCAGAAAACTAAAAACAAACCCACAAATTACACTGGTGTGCAAAACATTAAGGACGAAGAGGAGAAATTAGCATAACAGCGGAACGCGCAGGCAGGACGGAATGAAATACCACTCAGGAGATAGACTAGGATCCGGAACGGTAGGGCATGCGCATATATGCAGCATGACGTGGGGGTGTATAAAGCACACGGGCGGTGTACGCTCAGCATTTCGGTGAAAGCTATTGCACGGTGTACATCGGTTTGAACGACGTAGAGTTGCTGCCACCGTGTGATATGGCCAACAGGCAATCCAGTAGACGACATCTGAATGACTTTACCCGAAGTCGCGTCATTGGGAAGTTGGAAGAAGGTCGAAGTGTGATTAGTGTGGCCGAGGAGTACGGGATTGCTCACAGTATCGTTTCACGAGCTTGGAGAGCATTTCAAACGACAGGAACAGCTGTCAGAGTTTAGCAGTGGTCATCCACGAGCAACCACGGCGGCGGACGACCGGTATATTGTCCTACAGGTGAGAAGAGACAAACGGTAGACAGCGGGAGAAATCGCAAGGCACATGCAACAGACAACTGGACGTCCGTTATCGCGTTTTACGTGGCCAGGAGGCTGCACAAAGGTGGTCTACTTGCACGATGACCAGTACGGTGTGTGCCATTAACGCCTGCTCATTGGAGACTGCGGTTTCCGTGGTGCCAGGAACACAAGAACTGGACACATCAGCAGTGGGGTCGAGTTATCTTTACGGATGAAAGCCGATTAAGTCTAACGAGCGATTCTGGACGTATACACATCTGAAGAGAGCCGGGAACACGCAACCACACCTACAAAATCATCGAGAGGGACCGGTTTGGAGGTGGCGGAGTTCTCGTTTGCAGCGGTATCATGCGTGGTAGCCGTACTGACCTCCACATCTTCCAAGGAGGTTCAGTCACTGGTGTTCGCTATTGTACCGAGGTTCTCCTGCCTCACGTGCGTCTGTTCAGAGGTACTGTGAGTCCAGAGTTCCTCTTCATGGACGACAACGCTACACCTCATCGTACAGTGGCTGTCGCAGAGCTGTTGGAGAGTGAAGATATTCAACGCATGGATTGGCACGCAAGGTCACCGGACCTAAATCCAATCGAACACGTGTGGGACCTACTCGGGAGACGCTTGGCAGCAAGTCACCAGCCGCCAGCAACAATTCCGCAGTTGCGATTGGCGCTACAAGAGGAATGGGCCGCGATGCCTCAACAGCTGCTTGACAACCTCGTCCTCAGCATGGACAGACGTTTTAAATCCTGCAACGCAGTCAGTGGTGATCATATCCCCTTCTAAAGACTGGATTTTTCTTGGCAGCCGCCTGTCACATGGACTCTTCTGTCCAGTTGTGCTCGAAGCTACCTTTTCAATAAAGTGCCTTTGTGTCCTTTGGATTCCTTGTTTGGACGGTTTTGCTCACTTCTCCCATATTCTTACATCTTGGGGATCTTATGGTATAATTTGAGTCGACGTGGAGCACTTCTGCACGACGTTACATTCGAAAAATCTTCTCGTACTTAATTTTTGCACGCCAGTGTATTTCAATCACAATGGCAGAATAATTGAGATTTGATATCTTAGCAATTGTATGAGTTTCAAATGACAGTTCTTTTTGTTAGGGGACTTTTCTACTACAGTGAGCAAATCGATGGGGTATGAGTAGTTGCCCGTCCCTGATGTAGAACCATTGGTTCTAACGAGTAGAAGAGAGTAGTTGAGTCATTAGAAGAATTGAACAAGATTCTTGAAGATAAATGCAAAATGAATGCAAATGCGAAAACCACAAAAGTAATGAAATGCACCAGAGACGGAGTGCAAAGGATTATCATATTAAAAGGAAAAAGAGTAACACAAGTTAAGAACTTCATGTACCTAGGTAGCCTTTTTACAACCAATGGAAAAGATGAAAAAAGATGTGAGAACTAAGATAGAGCAAGCAAAGAATGCTTTCAATAAAGAAAAGAGGACTATTAACATCCAAATCCATCTCTGTGGAAACAAAGAAACAGTTTTACAAAAAGTTTTATATGGGATGTAGCACTTTATGCATCTGGAATTTGGACACTGCAAAAAGGAGACAGGGCAAAGCTGTAATCATTTGAAATGTGGTGCTGGCGAAGTATGATGAAAATTGCTTGGTCAGGAAAAATGTGGAAGTGTTAAACTTCAGGAAAAACGAGAAATAATATGGTCTATAGAAAGAAAAAGACAATGATCTGTAACAGCTACGGGTTCAGTTTTATCAGGATTATACACATTTTTAATATACACTATCTACCAACAAGTAATTGGACACCCCTGCAATCGACGATATCTGCGATCCTGATACAAGTCACGGCCGCCGCCATTAAATATCGTGTGGGAAACAACAACGCAACCAGTCGCATGCAAGATGCCACGCAGTTCGGAGTACTCTGATTTTGAGAAAGGTGTAATCGTCGGGTATCACAGAAATGGCCGATCCATACATGACATATCCAGTGAGTTGAAGTACCCAAAATCAACAGTGGCCTACGTGATTGACAAGTGGAAGATGAGAGGTTACTGTCGAAATGTGCCCCGACCCGGCAGACCCACAGAACTGGGAGTTAGAGACCGACGGGTGCTGGCCAGAGAAACTCGGAAGAACCGCGCCAAATCGATGGGCCACATCCGCGAGGAGTTTCAACGGGCATCCGGGAGTGTTCTTTCGATGAATACCATCCGTAAGGAAGGCCATTTGCTTGGTTATCATGGACGTGCTGCCGCCCACAAGCCTTTGATCACCAAGTCCAATAGCGCTGTTCGGCTAACGTGGTGCAAAGAACGTCGACAGTGTACCGTTGAACAGTGGGAACAGGTTCTCTGGAGCGACGAATCAAGGTTCACCCTCTACCGTTCGGATGGCAGGGTCTGGGTTTGGCGTCTGCCTGGAGAACGCCTCCTGCCGGAATGTATTTGTGCAACTGTGAAGTTCGGCGGCGGTGGAATTATGCTATGGGAGTGTTTCTCCTGGTATGGTACGGGAATCTTGGTCGCAATTCCTGGTAGACTCAACGCCGAGACCTACTGCACCATTTTGGATGACCATGCGCTTCCTACGTTGTGGCAGTTTTACGGGGTGGACCCATGTTACTTTCAGGATGACAATGCCACCTGTCATGTTGCGAGGTCCTCCATGGCTTGGTATGGTGACAATGGGGTTAATTGAATGGACTGGCCTGCGCAGAGCCCGGACCTTAACCTTATCGAGCACCTCTGGGACGAGTTGGAGCGTCGACTTAAGGGGTGCCCCCACCGTCCGAAATAGGTGAAGGAACTGACCTGTCTTCTCCAATCAGAGTGGGAAAAAATACCGCTAGCCGTGGTACAACGCCTGGTTGAGAGTATGCCCCGGAGGGTCGCACCTGTAATCGCCGCTCGTGGAGGCTCCACCAACTATTGAAGGTGTATAAACTTCGTTTTTCTTTGCTATCACAGGTGTCCAATTACTTGTTGGTAGATAGTGTATATGCCGATGTCAAATGAAACAAAGATTATTGCACTATGGTAGAAGATACTTTAAAGGTACAACTAAAGATACAACCTCACAGATACTTCAAGGTTCATAAAGATACTTCAAGGTATAAATGCTGTTAACAACTGTACTATATGCTGACAAAAAGGACTATTACTCCTGTGTGTGTGTGTGCGTGCGGGAGCTACAGACTTCTAAATGGATGGGAGTTAAGATTTTTTATTAATTATTATGGACGGCGTGTGACGAAATTGGGGAGGATAGGTGTTGCAGGGTGTATGGATTCCTGGTTAGACGTCCACGGTGGTCGTTATACCCCAAAATAAAAAAGGGAACATGTTCGAAGACCATGACAGACCCTTCCGACAGGCATAGCGGGAAAATGGCAACCACATCTACGTATTAGGGGGTATGCAACAGTTTCCGCCGCTCCCGCTAGCGGGCGTTGAAGGGGTCTAACCAGAGGGGCGACCCGTGCTGTCAGTTCGTACATGAAACCAAGCATGGCGGTTGATAAAGTTCATTTGCGGCACTATTTGTTATTCATGTTTAACTTAGGGAAAAGTGCGAGTGAAACATACGGTTCAGTATGTCAGACATATGGCGAAACGGTTATGGGTGAGCGGTCGTGCCAATAATAGTTTGCCTGGTTTAAGAAAAGTGATTTGAGCTTGAAAGACCAGCCACGTGCAGGTAGACCGCAGGAACTCGCAGACGCGGAGCTGGAGTTTCTGTTCCAAGAGGATGACACATAATCAACCACGCAACTGGCTAAACGTTTGAAAGTGGCTCAGTCTACGGTGGTGCGGCGTCTACAGGCCTTGGGGAAGATCCAGAAGATTGGTATGTGGGTTCCGTATATTTTAACGGAGAATAATATTGATCAACGATTGGGCATGTGCATGTCATTGCTGAAGAGGTTTCAAGGGAAGAATTTCTTGCGGAAGGTTGTCACCGGGTATGCAAAATCTGTCTATTGTGACAACACCGTACTCAAGTGATCCTGGGTCGACCCAGGTTAGCCATCAACATCCACTGCAAAACAGGATATCCACGGGGAAAAGGTGATGTGTGTGTGGTGGGATATGCATGGAGTGCTGTACTTCGAACTGTTGAAACCGGACGAAACAATCACTCCCCGGACATTGCACCCTGAGAATTTCCTCTGTTTCGCTGTATGCAACATGCCCTAGCACAACAGCTGTTCACCACAGTTCCAGAGGTGGAAAATTTCGTCACTGCGTTCTTCAGCTAAAAACCAAAGTCCTATCACAGGGGAATTTCCTTTGTTGCCTGAAAAATGGCAAGAGCTCATTGATGCTAACGGCTAATATTTCGTTGAATAAATGTGTGTACTGCTTTCCTGATTGTTCCTGTCTCCTTAAAACAGCGGAAACTTTTGGCGTACCCCTAATAGATTAGGAGTGTTGCTGTACCAGACTCGAAACAACCCCTCACTGTTCGAAATCCTTGGATGGGAGCGAAACTAAGATACCTAGTTTCACTGAATATTTTTCAGTCACTCCTATTTATCATCATAAAACGTCTGGAGTGCAGAGTCGACTGGAGACTGCAGTAGTGCTCAAGGGTGTCTCACAAGTTAGCCATTCCTTCCTCTATGTGTGATGGAAGAATGAGCGTCAGAATAATGCCCAGAATAGAGCGAGAATTTGATCTGTTTGTATGAGAGAGTTACATTACGCTCCTCAAACTCCCAGTCTAATATTTTGGTAGTCGTCACAAAGAAAAAAAAAATTACGTTTATAGAGGAAACACAACCAGCCATTTATTACGTCAAAAATGCTTTGTAACCGGTAGTTATAAGTTTCGGGCGAATGCAAAGATTTTCCAATAGGATAATGAACTTCTACATTCCGCCTGTCTTAATAGTTTACACCCTTCAAGACGTGATTTTGCTTTTTCATGTCTTAAGAAATCCCAATCTGTTCCCATTTGAACATGAATGGAAGGTTCCTGACGTATACCTCAGCGGAATACTAACGTTATTAGCCCTATAACAAGTGCAAATGACACCAGATATGCCTTCGACAGCATACTCGTCCCAGTGCGCGTGCGCTAGCAAAGGTTGCATACGAACATTTTCAAAAATGCAAACACTGCTGTTGTGAAACTCATTGGTTCACTAAAACTTTAATAATTTATTCCTATGATCTCTTTTTACACGATACCAACTTTGTTTAAAATCGCCTGTCTCTTTTACGGTGTCAGTGTATTCACGTTCTAGTGACTTCTTAAATGGGTAGCGCGTTTTTCAGCTTTATTTTCTTCTTGAAACTACTTTCCTGATGCGCTGCTGTTACGTCCGTTTTTAATCAAGAATCTTGAAGTCAGGAGTAAAAGTTTAATGGAATGTCTTGAGCACGTGAATTACCCATCAGACGAATCTGTTTTAGAGCGGAAACTCAAGGCCGATGTTCGAATATTCGATCCGGATGTTGTTTTTCCTTTCATCCACCGTCTACTTCTTTAGAAGTATGTTGCTGACATGCCTTTTTTTTTCTTTTTGAAAAGCTAAGAGCCTCTTGAACCGAATATTGAAGCAGTTATTACGCTTCCCTCACTCGTTTCTTTTCTGTCCTTTTCCTTGCAGAAACACTCGCGCATTTCGCAACGTTTTTTCACAGAATATTTCTTTATTCCTTTGGTTCTAAAAATAGGTATCCAAAATGGAACTAATTAATTTCCACTCAATCGTTTTTTTCAAAAAATAAGAAAACTAATTTGAAAAGGAATTTGCGTTTGCCGCGGGGAGCAGAAGAATGCTTAATAGAGCATGATTTTAATAAAGTGTTAAAAATAAGTATTTCCTTCGTTTCATTTTATTATTTCTCAAGGCGGAAGGTTTCTTTAAAACTGTGAGAGTGAAGCAGTTTACACTTGGAACACATCCTAATGTCGTGAAGAGTATGTGTCAAGCTTTATAGATGAATAGATTGCTTGAAACCCATGTTATGTTAGAGCTTTTCATTTTAATATCGCCTAAAATGCTTTGCCTTTATATATAACACTGGAGAACAATTCTTTTATTTTCTGTTGCATGAAATTTTCAATTGAATCCAAGCATTTTTTTCAACGCTGATTTAAAAACTGAAATCGGGTTTCCTCTACATGCTCTAGTTTCCATGCAATTCGAAACATGATTTTCGCAAAAAAAAAAGACACCCATAGCTATTTACTCTAGGGATAGCTTGAGAACTAGGATTACATCTACCCTAACCTTAGACTAATTAGGCTAATTTGTTTACAATCATCAATATTCTTTATATTTATTGTTAATTTTGGATTCTAGAGATTTATCTGATATATAGAAAAACACCTGTTTTTCTTTGTTTCAGATCTGATCATGGCTTCTTCAAGTAGACATAAATGTGTTAATAATCCTGATGCATTCTGTTATATATGTGGCTGCTACCCACTTCTTCGTCAAAGACGCATTATAACTTCGCTTGTGAGGCGTGCCTATAAAGCCTATTTTGAAGTTCCCAAGACAAGAAATGGGCTTCTCATATTGTGTGTCATAATTGTGAGGAAATGCTTCGTTACTGAACAAAAGGAAAACGAAACGGTCTGCCGTTTGGAGTTTCCATGGTTTGGCGAGAACCCAAGGACCACATAACTGATTGCTGTTTTTGTCTGGTCAACACGAAAGCTGTCGGCAAGAAAAACCGGCGTAAGATCTGTTCCAGTATTCCCTCAGCAATTCGTCTTACTCCGCACTCTGAGGAAGTCCCGGTTCCAGTTTTTAATGATTATGCCTCATCTGAAGATGAAGGCAGTAAAAATGATCAGGAAGAGCACGAGGGTTGTGATAACGAGCTTCAAGAAATGTTTTCAGAACCCGAAGACTCTGCATCTGATACCAAACAGTCATCGGCCCCTCAGAAGTTTAGACAACCGGAATCGAATGACTTAGTGCGTGCTTTGTTTCTCTCCAAGAAAGCAGCTAAAGTATTAGCCTCCAGGCTGCAAGAAAAAACCTACTTGACCGCTCTGCAAAAATATATTTCCGAAAGCGGGACCAGATTTTTATGGTCTTTTTTTTTTTCAGAAAACAAGTAGTTTGTTTACTGCCACGATATCCGAGGTCTTCTCAGGCAATTAGGTGTTACCTCGTTTAGTCCAAGAGAATGGCGATTATTTCTGGACAACTCAAAGCGCAGCATCAAGTGTGTTCTCTTGCACAATGGCAACGCTTATGGAGTGGTTTCAGGTGGTCACTCAGTGAATTTGCGAGAAGAACATAATGACATAAAAATGGTCATTGACTTACTCAAATATCACGAGCACAACTAGATCATTTGTGTGGACCTGAAAATGGTCAACTTTTTTCTTGGCTTCTGGTTTATTTTTTACACGAAGTTTCTATGCTATCTCTGCATGTGGAACAGCCGAGCTCGAGAGAAACACTGGACCCAGAAGGAGTAGGTGCATTTCACCAGCCCCCACCACGGAATTTTTTAATTTTTCAGACACCATTCGTTTGTACCACGTATGAACCGGAATGAACTCGGTTTTTTTCGTTTGAACCGCAAAAGTTTTGGAGATATTTAAAAAACAAAGTGGGGGGCTGGTGAAACGATAGCCCCCCCACCATGGAATTTTTAAATTTTTTTTTGCACCATTCGTTTGTACCACGTATGAACCGGAATGAACTCAATTTTTTTCGTTTGAACCGCAATAGTTTTTGAGTTATTTAAAAAACAAAGTGGGGGGCTGGTGAAATGGTACCCCCAAAAAATAGATATTTCAAATTTCAGCATAGCCATTCGTTAATAAATCGTATGAACCGGAATGAACTCCATTTTCATCGTTTGAACCACAATAGTTTTTGAGATATTTAACAAATAATATTGAGAATTTGCATATAATTATAGGAGGCCGACCATTTCACCAGCCCCCCCACCATGGAAATTCAAAATTTCGAAATAGCCATTCGTTAGTAAATCGTATGAACCGGAAAGAACTCCATTTCTATCGTTTGAACCGCAATAGTTTTTGAGATATTTAACAAATAATATTCAGAATTTGCATATATACAGAAAGACCGACCATTTCACCAGCCCCCCACCATGGAAATTCAAAATTTCAAAATAGGCATTCGTTAGCAAATCGTGTGAACTGAAAAGAACTCCATTTTCATCGTTTGAACCGCAATAGTTTTTGAGATATTTAAAAAATAATGTTACAGGCCTATCATTTCACCCCCCCCCCCTCATCATGGAAATTCAAAATTCCGAAATAGCCATTCGTTAGTAAATCGTATGAACAGGAATGAACTCCATTTTTATCGTTTGAACCGCAATAGTTTTTGAAATATTTAATAAATAATAGAATTTACATATACGCACAGAGACCGACCATTTCACCAGCCCCCCACCCCCATGGAAATTCAAAATTTCAAAATAGCCATTCGTTAGCAAATCGTATGAACCGAAAAGAACTCCATTTTCATCGTTTGAACCGCAATAATTTTTGAGATATTTAAAAAAGAATGTTACAGGCCATTTCATCCCCCTCCCCCCTCATCATGGAAATTTGAAATTCCGAAATAGCCATTCGTTAGTAAATCGTATGAACAGGAATGAACTCCATTTTTATCGTTTGAACCGCAATAGTTTTTGAGATATTTAAAAAATAATATTGCGAATTTGCATATATACAGAGAGACCGACAATTTCACCAGCCCCCCCCCCACCATGGAAATTCAAAATTTCAAAATAGCCATTCGTTAGCAAATCGTATGAACCGAAAAGAACTCCATTTTCATCGTTTGAACCGCAATAATTTTTGAGATATTTAAAAAAAGAATGTTACAGGCCATTTCATCCCCCTCCCCCCTCATCATGGAAATTTGAAATTCCGAAATAGCCATTCGTTAGTAAATCGTATGAACAGGAATGAACTCCATTTTTATCGTTTGAACCGCAATAGTTTTTGAGATATTTGGAAAATAATATTGAGATTTTGCATACACACAGAGAGACCGACCATTTCACCAGGCCCCCACCATGGAAATTCAAAATTTCAAAATAGCCATTCGTTAGCTAATCGTATGAACCGAAAAGAACTCCATTTTCATCGTTTGAACCGCAATAGTTTTTGAGATATTTAACAAATAATGTTACAGGCCTACCATTTCACCCCCCCTCATCATGGAAATTCAAAATTCCGAAATAGCCATTTGTTAGTAAATCGTATGAACAGGAATGAACTCAATTTTTATCGTTTGAACCGCAACAGTTTTTTTTATTGGAGATTTAACGACCACCGTGAGCAACTCAATGGGCTATAAGCAGTCGCCCGTCCCTAATTCAGGATCACTGGTTCCAGGGAAGGGAGAGAGCTAGTGCCGTTAAACAAACACAACATTCATGCCTCACCGGGATTCGAACCCGGACCCTGTTCGAACGAATGATCAGAGTCCGTCGCTTAGACCACTGCGTCACCGGAGCGGCCAACAGTTTTTGATAGATTTAAAAAAAAAAAAAAAAGTTTGAGAAAATTGGGGGACGACCATTGCACACACCCCCATGGAAAAATTCAAAATTTCAAAATAGCCATTCGTTAGCAAATCGTATGAACCGAAAAGAACTCCATTTTAATCGTTTGAACCGCAATATTTTTTGAGATATTTAAAAAAGAATGTTACAGGCTATTTCATCCCCCTCCCCCCTCATCATGGAAATTTGAAATTCCGAAATAGCCATTCGTTAGTAAATCGTATGAACAGGAATGAACTCCATTTTTATCGTTTGAACCGAAATAGTTTTTGAGATATTTAAAAAATAATATTGCGAATTTGCATATATACAGAGAGACCGACCATTTCACCCCCCCCCATGGAAATTCAAAATTTCAAAATAGCCATTCGTTAGCAAATCGTATGAACCGAAAAGAACTCCATTTTCATCGTTTCAACCGCAATAATTTTTGAGATATTTAAAAAAGAATGTTACAGATCATTTTATCCCCCCTCCCCCCACCTCATCATGGAAATTTAAAATTCCGAAATAGCCATTCGTTAGTAAATCGTATGAACAGGAATGAGCTCCATTTTTATCGTTTGAACCGCAATAGTTTTTGAGATATTTGGAAAATAATATTGAGATTTTGCATACACACAGAGAGACCGACCATTTCACCAGGCCCCCACCATGGAAATTCAAAATTTCAAAATAGCCATTCGTTAGCTAATCGTATAAACCGAAAAGAACTCCATTTTCATCGTTTGAACCGCAATAGTTTTTGAGATATTTAACAAATAATGTTACAGGCCTACCATTTCACCCCCCCCCCATCACGGAAATTCAAAATTCCGAAATAGCCATTTGTTAGTAAATCGTATGAACAGGAATGAACTCAATTTTTATCGTTTGAACCGCAACAGTTTTTTTTATTGGAGATTTAACGACCACCGTGAGCAACTCAATGGGCTATAAGCAGTCGCCCGTCCCTAATTCAGGATCACTGGTTCCAGGGAAGGGAGAGAGCTAGTGCCGTTAAACAAACACAACATTCATGCCTCACCGGGATTCGAACCCGGACCCTGTTCGAACGAATGATCAGAGTCCGTCGCTTAGACCACTGCGTCACCGGAGCGGCCAACAGTTTTTGATAGATTTAAAAAAAAAAAAAGTTTGAGAAAATTGGGGGACGACCATTGCACACACCCCCATGGAAAAATTCAAAATTTCAAAATAGCCATTCGTTAGCAAATCGTATGAACCGAAAAGAACTCCATTTTCATCGTTTGAACCGCAATAGTTTTTGAGATATTTAAAAAAGAATGTCACAGGCCTACACCATTAACCCCCCCCCTTCATTATGGAAATTCAAAATTCCGAAATAGCCATTCGTTAGTAAATCGTATGAACAGGAATGAACTCCATTTTTATCGTTTGAACCGCAATAGTTTTTGAAATATTTAAAAAATAATATTGAGAATTTGCATATATACAGAAAGACCGACCATTTCACCAGCCCCCCCCCCCCCCCATGGAAATCCAAAATTTCAAAATAGGCATTCGTTAGCAAATCCTATGAACTGAAAAGAACTCCATTTTCATCGTTTGAACCGCAATAGTTTTTGAGATATTTAAAAAAGAATGTTACAGGCCTACCTACCATTTCACCCCCCCCTCATCATGGAAATTCAGAATTCCGACACAGGCATTCGTTAGTAACTCGTATGAACAGGAATGAACTCCATTTTTATCGTTTGAACCGCAATAGTTTTTGAAATATTTAAAAAATAATATTGAGAATTTGCATACATACAGAGAGACCGACCATTTTACCAGCCCCCCCCCCCCCTCATCATGGAAATTCAGAATTCCGACATAGCCATTCGTTAGTAACTCGTATGAACAGGAATGAACTCCATTTTTATCGTTTGAACCGCAATAGGTTTTGAAATATTTAAAAAATAATATTGAGAATTTGCATATATACAGAGAGACCGACCATTTTACCAGCCCCCCCCCACCATGGAAATTCAAAATTTCAAAATAGCCATTCGTTAGCAAATCGTATGAACCGAGGGGAAATCCATTTTCATCGTTTGAACTGCAACAGTTTTTGGGGAAAAAATAACAATATTGAGAACTTATGTATATATATATTCCAGACCGACCATCACCCCCCCCTCTCACCATGTAAATTCATTAAAAATTTCAAGATAGTCATTCGTTAGTAAATGGTGTGAACCGGAATAAACGCCATTTTCATAGTTTGAATAGCAATAGTTTTGGAGATGTTTAAAAAAGAATGTTAGTAGCCCACGATTTCACCTGCCTCTTCCCCCCGCCCACCCCAACCTGGACATTTCGCATTACAGGATAGCTATTCGTTAGCATGGTGTGAATCAGAAAGACCTCCTTCTTCATCGTTCGAATCTTGATAGTTTTTGAGATATTTGTAATAAGGGTAATGGAGGATAATGAAGAAGTAATTTGTTTTGCACAAAGTCTTTCATTCGTTCCTGACATTAGCTGAAAAAACTCCCAGTTTCTAGCTTTGAACCCCAGCATTTGAAAAGACATTCCAAAAACAACGTGACGTTGCTTTATTAGGTATCGAGGACTAGTACACAGGAGAACGGAAAATAAATGGCATGATAAAACAATAAGAATAACGGTACTGGACGAGCAGCATAAAGCAGTCTGTAAAAGCCAATCAGGACATACAAAGATAAACGAAGCTGAACGAGCAGCACAAGGCAATCTGTGATAGGCGAAGCACACTGGAACAGTCACTGAGCAGAAGGAACGACGGACATGGAGATGGAGAATACATCGAACTGGAGGCTGCTTTTCATGCTCCGGGGCGCAGCATGAAAAGCAGAAAACGAGGTGCAACAGATAACACTTGCAAAGATGGCATGGTGTAGGTAACAGTATGGGACAATCAATTAGCATGAGGCAAAGCAATAACGGTAAGTATCTGACGAGATGAGTCACACTGGATGAGCAAGTAACGTAGCACAACAGTAGAAGGTATGCTGAGGCACATGGCATGACATAAGACAAATACTCGACGAGACAGGAAAAACACCTGAAAAAACTAACTGGGTGCGAACAGCAACATAGGGCAATCCAGGACAGTGACGAAAGGTATAAGAGAAGAATCGCGCATAACAATGCACACAGGAAGAAGCTCTGTGAACAAAACGATGTGACGGGTTCACGGAAGTAGGCACCGGGCGGAAGTTTGAAAGAACCGAGATGTGGAGAAAACATGGCGGTACATAGGATACAACGGAAAGAAAAAGGTTGGGTACAACGCATACCAGAAACATGCAAAGGAGTAAGACGGAACAGCAGCAAGGCAAAGACGGCAGGAAGCGAAACATCATGCAAGTGCAGACAGAAACTAATCGGTCAGAACCAGATCAATGAGGCGATTTTGAGTATCACCAAGGTAGCAATTAAGAAAACTTTAATAACGAAATATCTCAGGGGTAAGATCTCGTGAGGTCAACGAAAACTTGGAGGAAGCAGCGAATATCCTCGATCATATTCGAGTAATCAGCTGGATCATGGGAGTCAAGAAGGGGATCCAAACCAGCGTCACAAGAAGAGGCAAAGAACAAGGGCTGGCAGCATCTGGGAAGAGAATCTTCGAATACCCAGGGACAGCTTGGAGGCGAGCGACAATTGCAGTGGAAACGGAGGGAGTACCAATAAGGTCGGCGTAAGCAGCAACAGTAGAATTAGGAGCGGAACCTGAAGAACGATGAAGAGAAGGCTGAGCGACCGCGGTTCGCTTAGTACGAGTCTCTCGATTAGAGCGACGACGGCACTTCTTATTAGAAGCAATACCAACAGGGACGTGGTGAAGAAGGAGTAACCGACAGCAAGTGAGAAGTCTGACAAGGAAGATCTGGATCATGTGCGCATAACGCAAGCAAAGAGGCAACTGATGGGGCAACAGGAGCTGGTGAAGGTAAGGCTTCACACAAATCCAGAAGAGTAGCTGTGCTGGAAAGCGGGGACCGATCACGGGACCAGAAATCGAAAGGAAGGCAACAATACTAGAGGCATCAGAAGAGCTCGGAGAAGGTGAAACGGGCGGAGAGCACACCGGAGTACTGGAACGGCTGAAAAAAGGATGAGCGTCTGAGGGTGGCAAAGCTGACGTACACAGCGAAGATGATGGAGCAGAGAATCCCGGGGTTGGGATTGACGAGGTGACGTGCGAAAACAAAGAAGGCAGCACCTGAACAGGCGGAGAAAGGTTGGCAACGGGATGTGACAAAGCACAGACAACAGACGACGAAGAAGAAAGCAAAACAGACGAAGGCACCGAAGCAGGAGCAGTAGATCCAGATGTATCCACAAGAGGCAACGCTAGTGGAGAAGGAAAAAGACCTGCAGAGGAAGGCAACGACAATCGAGATGGAGACTAAGAAGGTGGAAGCGAAACAAGCGCAGGCGTGGTGACCGGAAGTGAAGAAGGGGGTTCTGTGATGGGCACTTGAGCAGCCGTTGAGGAAGAACAAGAAGAGGTGAGCGGACACTGCAAGCGATGATGACCAGGCGTTTTACATGAGAAGCAATGATACGCAGTGAACACGTTTATAACGACGTTGTGATGAACACAAAGCACCTGGAAAACAGTGGGGCAGGAAGTAATGGAGTCCATATCAGGGAAGAGAACTAAGGCTTGGCGTCGGAAGCCTAAATAAGGACGATCACCTTGATCGGCGGGGAGCGTGCGAATAACACAAACAATGCGCCCACACCGAGAAAGAAATGCATGTAAAACCGTCGTCGGGGCTGACGTTCACAAACGGAGGACTTTGCTATGACATTTGTTACAGTTCAAACTGTGGTTACGAAGATACTGCAATATCGGAAAGTATGTTTACAATTAATCCCGCGGATGCTGACTGACCACCATAAGGAAGAATGTATGGGTTGGAGTTTGAACCACTTGCTGCGTTACAAAGCAGAGGGTGATGCATTTATATCGCGCATAGTGGCAGGTGACGAATCGCGGTGCCACGGCTTTGAGCCATCCAGCAAACCAGCGAGCATGCAATGGAAACATCCCGGATCACCAAAACACATAAAATTCAAGTCACAGGACTCCGTCGGGGAGGTTATGCTGAAGGGCTTTTGTTGGTGGACTTTAAAGAGCCTCACGTGAACAGCAATGCCAACCACTACATCGACACAGTGGACAAGCTGCATAAAGCAATCAAGAATGGGTGACCTGGCATGCTTTCGCGTGGTGTGATTCTGTTGCACACATTATGCAGGATGCGTTAGCACGGAAAGGGTGAGAGGTTCTGCACCACCCAGCCTATAGCCCGGATCTGTCAACATGTGACTTTCATGTTGACATATCCAAATGATTCAAGGAGAAACTAAAGTTCCTTTTTCCAGACGGTATGCGTCGTCTTTCCCAGCGATGGGATGCGTCGTCTTTCCAAGCAATGGGATGCGTGTTAATTCTGCCACACCTGCGGATGTAACTCTTCGTTCGTTTATATATAGAAAAGTGTTTGATCAATGCATCCTTCCAGTGCTTACGTATGGTACGGAGACGTGGACCTTAACTAAAAGAGTCATACAAAGGCTGCAGACAACTCAAAGGAGCATGGAGAGGTGCATGCTTGGTGTAACCAGGAGAGATAAGAAGAGGAACTCATGGATCCGAAAAATGACAAGAGTGGAAGACATCATGATCAGAGTTAAATCCCTGAAATGGCAATGGGCTGGACATACTGCCAGAAGGACAGATCATCGATGGACAGCCGAAATTTTAGATTGGATTCCAAGGGACAGGAAAAGACCCAGAAGAAGACCACATGGGAGATGGGTGGATGAAATTCGAAAGTATGCAGGGGTGACATGGAGGAGACTGGCACAAGACAGGCCGTTGTGGAGGAAACTTGGGGAGACCTTCGTCCAGCAGTGGATTGATAATGGTTGACAATGATGATGATGATGATATATATATATATATATATATATGTGTGTGGAATGTAAGGTCCGGTGATGCGTAACATCACAGCCTCTCCTAGACAAATGTCAACCCCGCCTTCTCGTGGTGCATCCTGTTCCCACTAAAGGGGCTCTGACGACCGCCAATAGCGGTATAACTATACCATCGGGATTAGAGGAAATGCTATCCCACACTCACCAACCCGCTTGGCCAGCGTGGTGAGTTATGGCCAAACCCCTCCAAAATGACTCTACAACCTAAATCTTGGCCCTCAGTCTCCGGCAGCTCGAATGTACCTGGCCAAGGCTGCGGCCAGTGCGACATGAAGGCAGAGGGTGCTAAGAATCCTTGGAGGACCGGACTAGGCTGCCATCTGATGCTGACCTTGGCTACTTACAATGGATGCTCCCTATCTCCTGATTCAAGGCTTCTTGAATTGGAAGAGGAACTACAAAGGATCAAGTGGGACATCGTCGGGCTAAGTGAGGTAAGGAGAAAAGGAGAAGATCTCATTGAACGGAAAAATGGACATCTCCTCTACTATCGTGGGACATCGTCGGGCTAAGTGAGGTAAGGAGAAAAGGAGAAGATCTCATTGAACGGAAAAATGGACATCTCCTCTACTATCGTGGGACACATACTGGCAGAACTAGTGGTGTTGGATTTATAATAAACAAGAAACTGAAGGATAAAGTTGTAGAAGTTGAAAGTGCCTCTGACAGAACTGCGCGACTCGTTATCCAACTCTTGAGAAGATACAAGGCTCAGATTATTCAAACTTATGCACCCACCACAAGTCATCCTGAAGAAGAAATTGAAGAATTTTATGAGGAAATTTGTCATCTAAATAATAAAGGTAAGCACCACTTGAAGATAATTATGGGAGATTTCAATGCAAAAATAGGGCAATGGCAACAGAATGAAACTTCAGGAGTTAAATTCGGTCACGGCAACAGAAACCAGCGTGGAAATACTCTCGTTGAGTTTGCAGAGGCAGAAGGGTTTCTCATCTTGAACTCCTTTTTCAAGAAAAAGCCACACGGGAAATGGACATGGAGACATCCAAATGGGATAACAAGTGAAATTGATTTTATTATGTGTAACAAAAAATTCGTCAACGAAGACTGCAGTGTGCTGAACAAGTTCAACACAGGTAGTGACCATAGATTGGTGAGATGTAAGATCCACCTCAACACTAAACTCGAACGTGGCAAGCTCATAAGACAAACATAATGTATTGACATAACCAACCTTAAAAAGCACCATAATACCTTTAAGTTGGAACTGAAGAACAGATTCTCTGCTTTAGAACGCCTAACATCGGAAGAAGTGGATATTTCTGAAGTTAACAGAAAAGTAACCAAAACTCTTATGGAAACACCAACAAAATGAGCTGGGTCTAAGAACAAGTTGCATGTGAACAAATTATCAGGAAAAACCAAAATGTTGATGCAAAAAAGAAGAGAGATGAGGACAACTAAAGAAGATGTGACTTCCAAAGTGGAATATATAGAGCTATGCAAGACAGTACAAAAAATTATCACTAAAGACGTAAGGAAATTCAACTGCGAACTAGTGAGGAAAGCAATTGAAAACAACCAAAGCCTAAAGATAGCAAAGCGACCCCTCAGTAAGGGAAGAAAACAGATTATGGCACTGAGAAAAGAAGATGGTTCTGTAACAAGAAATAGAGGCGAAATTTTGACAAGAGTGAAAGATTTCTACTCCAAATTATATAAAAGGGATGATACATATACTCCAGACATCATGAAAGGTACCAGTACCAGAGTTCCTCCAGTCCTCCCAGCAGAAGTTGCTCATGCAATCAAGAACATGAAGCGGGGGAAAGCTCCAGGAGAAGATGGAATTACTGTAGACATCATACAAGAAGCAAGTTGAGAAATTGAAACAGTACTCGCCCAAATTTTCACTCGATGCCTTAATGAAGGGAAGATTCCTGAGGATTGGAACAATGCTACAATGATCCTGCTACATAAAAAAGGTGACATTGAGGATCTCAGGAACTACAGACCTATCAGCCTCCTATCAGTGGTTTATAAAATCTTCACTAAAGTTCTTTCACACCGCTTAAAGGTAACACTGAACATGGCTCAACCGAGAGAACAAGCTGGATTCAGGAGTGGCTACAGCACAATAGATCATATCCACGTGCTGAGAGAACTAATTGAAAGAGCGAAAGAATATGAACTTCCATTGTGCATGGCTTTTATCGATTATGAAAAAGCCTTTGATTCGGTGAAACCATCAGCAGTTACAATGGCTCTGAAATCCTGCGGTATTGAAGATGCATACATTAATATTATTAATAACATCTATGAAAATGCAAGTGCAAATTTTCGGCTGTTTGAAAATACAACACACATAAATATTGGAAAGGGAGTGAGACAAGGTGACACCATATCTCCGAAGCTCTTTATTGCCACATTGGAAAAGGTCTTTCAATACTGAACTGGGAAAACAAAGGGATAAAGATTAATGGAGATTATCTAACCCACCTTCGTTTTGCTGATAACGTAGTCATTTTTGCAACTACCCCATCAGAGCTGCAGAGTATGATCCAGGAACTTGCTGACAAGAGTAAAGAAGTGGGATTAAAAATGAACTTCCAGAAGAGAAAAGTGGTGTTCAATGCTTTTACAAGAAATGAAGATTTATCGATTGATGGAGATAAGCTGGAGATAACAGACACGTACGTTTATCTTGGACAGCAGATATCAAGTGAGGGTCACATTGATGAAGAAATTAATCGGCGTACAAAACTTGCCTGGAGAGCTTTTGGAAGAAACAGCATAATTTTCAAGAGCAATATGCCATTATGTCTTAAAAGAAAAGTGTTTGATCAATGCATCCTTCCAGTGCTTACGTATGGTGCAGAGACGTGGACCTTAACTAAAAGAGACATACAAAGGCTGCAGACAACTCAAAGCAGCATGGACAGGTGCATGCTTGGTGTAACCAGGAGAGATAAGAAGAGGAACTCGTGAATCCGAAAAATGACGAGAGTGGAAGACACCATGATCAGAGAAAATCCCTGAAATGACAATGGGCTGGACATACTGCCAGAAGGACAGGCCATCGATGGACAGCCAAAATTTTATATTGGATTCCAAGGGACAGGAAAAGACCCAGAAGAAGACCACATGGAGATGGGTGGATAAAATTCGAAAGTATGCGGGAGTGACATGGAGGAGACTGGCACAAGACAGACCGTTGTGGAGAAAATTTGGGGAGACTTTCGTCCAGCAGTGGATTGATAATGGTTTACAATGATATATATATATCATCATCTTTGAATCCACTACTGGATGAAGGTCTCCCCAAGTTTCTCCCACAATTGTCTGTCTTGAGCGTGTCTCCTCGATGACACACCTCTATGCTTTCGAATTTCATGCATCATTCTATCATAGGGTCTTCTTCTGGGTCTTTTCCTGTCCCTCGAAATTCATTCTAAAATTTCGGTTTTCCGTCGGTGGTCGTTCTTCTAGCAACATGTCATGCCCTCACCATTTCAGTGACTTCATTGTGGTCATGATGTCGTCAACTCTTGTCGTTTTCCTTATCCATGAGTCCGTCTGCTTATCTTTCCTGTTTACACCAAGCATGATTCTCTCCAGGGCTTTTTGCGTTGTCTGCAGTTTTTGTTTGTCTTTTTTACGCTTTCCAACCGTAGGTTGAAGAAGCGTATATGCTTCAGCGTTTTCCGTCCGTCTGTCCGTCCGTCTGTCGGCATGATAACTCACGTAAAAATGGTTCGATTTCGGTGAAATTTTAGTATGTGGTAGGGAACCCCCTGGGGACAAACCCTATAGAAAATGGACAAAATAGGGTCAAAGGTTAGGACACAGGAGCGGGATCTATTCCATAGTCCTTATGCATCATAACTTACGTAAAAATGCTTCGATTGCGACAAAACGTTATCATGTTATTTCGGAGGTATACCGAACCGGTTCTGTTGAATATCATCGAAATGGGATCAAAGGTCAGGGCACAGGACCGAGATTTATTCCACAGCCATTATTCTCATATCTTGAGTAGTTATTTCTGGTATGTTGGAAAGCGTATCATATTCAATGCATTGCATTATTTTACTAACTTCTTTAGTGAAGGTCCATGTCTCTGCTCCATACGTAAGCACTGGCATTATGAACTGATTAAACCCTTATCTTTTAAGACACAATGGCATACTTTTCGTAAAAATTTTACTTCTTCCAAAAACTATCCATCCAAGTTTTACACGCCGATTAATTTCTTCATCAATGTGATCCTTACTTCATATCTGCTGCCCAAGATAAATGTAGGTATCGGTTGTCTCAAGCTTTTCACCATCAATAAATAAATCTTCGTTTCTTGTAAAAGCAATATACGTCACTTTTGCCTTCTGAAAGTTCATTTTTAATTCCACTTCTTTACTCTTGTCAGCAAGTTCCTGGATCGTATTCTGCGGTTCAGAAGTCGTAGTTGCAAAAATGACAACGTCATCAGCAAAACGAACGTGATTTGAATTATCTGCATAAATATTTTTTTCTTTGTCCCAGTTCAGTAATTAAAAAATATTTTGCTATGTGGGATTAAAGAGTTTGGGAGATATGATTTTACTTTGTCACACTAGCTTTCCAATTTTTATTAGTGCTGCATCCTCAAATATCCAAACTTTTGCAAATGCATTTTCAGAGATACTAATAATAATGCTAATGTATGCATCTGCAATACCGCAGGTTTTCAAAGCAGTTGTAACTGCTGATGGTTTTACGGAATCGAAGGCCTTTTTATAATCAATAGAAGCCTTGCATAATGGGAGTTCATACTCTCTTGTTCTTTCAGTTAGTTCTCTAAGTACATGGACATGATCTTCAGTGCTGTAGCCACTCCTGAATTCAGCTTCTTCTCTTGCTTGAGCCATGTCCAGTTTTACCTTCATGCGATGTAAAAGAACCTAATTGAAAATTTTATAAATAACTGATAGGAGGCTGATGAGCCTGTAGGTCCTGAGATCCTCAACGTCACCTTTTTTATGTAGCAGGATCATTGCACCATTATCCCAATACTCAGGAATCTTACCTTCGGTGAGACAGCTGGTGAAAACTTGGGCGAGTGAAGTTTCAATTCTTCCACTTGCTTCTTGTACATTCGTGGACAAAAAATTTGCACACCTAGAAGAAAACATGCTACAACCGCGAAACTTTGCAAATAGCTAGGGTGCGTTTGGTGCGAGTGCGCATAACCGCACACCTTGTGGCGGCGCTGTTAGCACGAACCAGCAGCCTTATAAACCGGCGTGTAGTCGATGCCCCATGAAAGAGAAAAGCACCGGCCGGCGCAAGCAAGAGTATAGAGTGACAAGAATGCCGGGTAGACACCAGAGACGTCGATGTACGCAACTTACGGGCTTTGAGAGAGGCCTGATCATCGGGCTGAAAACAGCAGGTCGGTCGGCGCGCCGTATAACCCACCACGTGGATCGTTCTGACCATACCGTCCGACTGTGTTGGGAGCAGTGGACACGTGACGGCACTGCCGCACGGCGGGTGTCTCCGAACGAACCAGGAGGACCATCCGTAGAGAGGATCGACAGTTCGTACGGCAGGCACGAATGGATCCCACGAGAACCCTGTCCTCTCCCCAGGCAAATGTAGCGGCTCTTGTGTGCCAACGAGCCATTTCCTGAAGTCTCGCGGAAGCGAATCTGCGATCCCAGCGCCTCTTACGTGTTCTGCCATTAACACCGGATCATCGCCGGCTCTGTTTGCAATGGTGCCAGGCGAGAGCAACGTGGAACGCCACAGACTGGCGACGTGTGGTGTTCAGAGATTGGTGTCGGTTCGTTTTGGGGACAGATGATCATCGTGTCCGGGTGTGGAGGTCCCGGGGTCAACGGCACAATTCCAACCTTGCTATCGAGCGTCCCACCTACCCCACTGCAGGCATTACGGTCTAGGGAGCCTTTATGGTTTATTGCCTACGATAGCCGATCAGCTCTAGTAGTGGTACGTGGATCATTGTCGGGCCAGCGGTATGTGGATGAGATCATATGGCCCCATGTGCTCCCACTCCTGGGCGGAATTCTAGGTGCGCTTTACCAGCAGGATAGTGCCATCCCGCACACTGCTCGGGTTTTCTAGGACTGCCTACGTCATGTCCATACAGTTCCATGGCATGCCCGCTCACCGAACATGTCCTCTATCGAGCATGCGTGGGACCAGTTGAAACGCCGGTTGACTCTGTGCCGCACTATCCGGGATTTGGAGCACACCGTCCAACAAGTGTGGGCGGCCCTCTTCAGCAGGACATCAGGCGTCTGTTCGCCTCTATGCTGGACCATATTGCAACATGTATCACCGCACGAAGCGGTGCGACGCGCTATTGAAGATGACCGGACTACGTGCCACAGATGCCTCTGTAATTGTCCTGCATTAATACACACAATCGACGTGGATTAGGAACATCAAACAGAAGTCATTTCTCTTTCCACGTTTTTAAGTGAGTCACGGAAAAACTATCATCGGCCGCCACCGGGAATTGAATTCAGGGTCTTCCAGTTACGCGCTGGACATGCTACCACTGCACCGCAGCGGCCTCGAATTCTCCAGACTCACATGTGATTAATTGCCAAACCACATGGCTGGTTGCTTCTTGGAGACCCGCACAATGGTGGGGATTCCTCAAAGATGGTAAGAAGCAATTGGTGCAGTGGTAGCATGTCCAGCGAGTAACTGGAAGACCCTTGGTTCGATTTCCGTTGGTGGCCGATGATACTTTTCCCGTGACTCACTTAAAACCGTGGAAAGAGCCATGCCATCTGTTTGATGTCCCAAAGCTAAGTCAATTGTGTGTATTAATTATTCATTCGTATACTAGTTATTTGTTCAGTTGCTGCCTAACATCTTTGGTAGGCAGCAACTGAGCAAATAGTACTGAGATTTGAATTGACAAAATCTTCTATAGATCTAAAAATAAAATCAGTTATCTCCTGCAACATGAGGAATCTGTGATATAAATTTCTTTTGAATAGTGCGATTCTTTTTTGGCGTTGCAATTTTCACAAACAGTAATGTACGCATTTGCTCGTCGTAACAGAAAAATTCGGTAATATTAAGATACAATAAGCTGTACGTAAAAATGGTACATTCAATAGGCGTCGAAAGTGTTTCAATCTGATTTTTGAGCAACGATATGAAGCAAAATATATTTTGAAATCGGTGGAATTTGCATTTCGCTCTTGGCGGCGAAATTATGGATCAGATAAAGATTAAAATGCTAGGATCATCGTTCTCACTGTTCTAGCTTCCCAAAGCAAAAAGAGGCTGATATTAAATCAGACTTAGAGGTACACAGATAAACGTATACAGACAGATACATGTATATAGTGAAGGTATAAGTACATCCTTTAGTTTTCAAAGAACGTGCAGGAAACTTTTCCACTTTAACACGCTTCGGTCGAAAGGAAGTGCAAAGCAGATGCACCCTTAAATTTAAAACAAACATTCTTGAAATGGTCCCATCCAAACAATTGTCTTTGTACGATATTTGACTCACACAGCATCCCGTCACGTTGCTCTGCTGGCCACGCCCTTTCGAGCTCTGCATTTTGTGCTCCGCCTGTATCTAGCGCCCACCGCCGAATTAATTTGTGTTTCTCTCGTGCATGAATGTCTGCGCTCTCTTCCTAGTCATTCTTTCGAGTTGGTACATGCATATTTTGCCGATATTCCTTTATAATTCATCTCGTTGGGCCTGTTTACAATTCATTTCGTTGGGCCTGTTTACAATTCATTTCGTTGGGCCTGTTTACAATTCATCTCGTTGGGCCTGTTTACAATCTGCCCATCGTGACTCGCCTTGACTTTTTGCTCTAAAACTGTCTGCTGCATGTAGTAGCCTTCCTGCTGCTGTGTCTACGTTTGCCTTCCGTGTTTGCGCTCCAATCATCGTTAATGGTTCTCTGCGCTGCCTTCACCGGTGTGTGGATTACCTTCCTTGTGTTCCACCCATTGACAGTGGTTCTCTGCGCTGCCTTCTTCGGTATGCTGATCGCCTTCCTGGTGCCCCACCTTGTTATAGTGGATCTGTGTGCCCTTCGCCGTGCATTTCTACACATTGTCCATGGCCTGTGCTTCTGCTTCTAAATTCTATTTCCCTCTCACGTCACTATGTGCTGCTTCGATGACTTGTCCTCCAAGTGTGTTGGATGCGTCCCAGGACTGCTCTTCTCCTCATCCTGCTACAGATCCGTGTTCAACGTCTCCGACTTTCCTCGCGACAGCCTTGGACTCCTATATTTCATGTCAAGGTTCCACGCTTATTGCACACGTACAATGCTTTCAACTCTTAGTTTAAGTGTCAAGTTCGACGCCTTACCCAATGTCAAGTTGCACGTCTATACAGTGTATGTCTGCATTGTCGTTTCTCCCTTCCGGTGCAATTACACATTTCGCCAGCAAGCCTAAGTCCATTCTTGTATATATTTTTTCACCTGAGTTTGTTCCTCAAGTCCTATCGACTAGCCTTTCCGTTGGAGATCATAGCTTGGTCCCTATCCTCCTTGCACATTCTCCCGTTTTTCTTAATTTGTAACCTGTACCTCCGGACGTTTCCGATGAGTTTTTACATGCTTTTCCTTCTCGGTGTGGCCGCGTTCTTGGTGATATCCGCAAGATACCCACCGCCCATGTTGATCAAGGTGATCGTCCTTATTTTGGCTTCCGCCGCCAAGACTTAGTTTTTTTCCCTGACACAGACTGTTTCTTACTGCCCCACAACTTTTCTGGTGATTTGTTGTCATCACAACGTCGCATTCAACGTATTCACTGCCTATCATTGCATCTCATGTAAACAGCCTGGTCACCATTTCTCGCAATGCCCCCTCATTTCTTCCTAGTCTTCTTCAACGGCTGCTCAAGTTCCCGTCACAGAACCTCTTTCTTCGCTTCCAGTTACCACGCTTTCGCCTGATCAGTTCACACCTTCTTAGTCTCCATCTCCATCATCTGCCTCCGTTGGTCTTTTTCCTTCCTCGCCAGCATCGTCTGTTGTGGGTACATCTGGATCTACTGCTCCTGTTTCGGTGCCTTCGTCTGTATTTCTTTCTTTTTCATCGTCTGATGTTTGCGCTTTGTCACATCCTGTTGCTGCACCTTCTCCGCCTGTTCAGGTGCTGCCTTCTTTGTTTTCGCAAGTCACCTCGTCTATCTCGATCCCGGGATTTTCTGCTCCACCATCGCCGCTGCGTACGTCGGCTACGCCACCCTCAGACGCTCATCTTTCCTCCACTGGTTCCAGTACTCCGGTGTGCTCTCCGCCCTTTTCACCTTCTCGGGGCTCTTCTGATGCTTCTAGTGCCGTTGTCTTTGTTTCACCTTCTGGTCGCCATGGTCTGTCCCCGCTCTTTCGCACAGCTCCTCTTCTAGTCTCGTTTGAAACCCCACCCTCCCCGGCTTCTGTTGTTCCTGCAGCTACCACCTTACATGTGTCATCCGACTTTGTACCCTATTCACCTCGCCAGAATCCCGAGACGCCGCCTGTTGTTCCTTCTACGTCGTCTCGTCCTCTTCGTCAACATTTCCCTACTGGTATTGCTCCTAATAAGAAGCGTCGTCATCGGTCTAATCGCAAGATTCGCGCTAAGCGTGCCGCTGTGATTATGTCTCCTCCTCATCGTTCTTCGCAAGGCACCGCTCCTGATCCTGCTGCCGTCACTTTTGCTCGCGTTCTTGACAGTCCCTCTGTTGTGCCTGATCTTGTTGCTCGCCTTCAAGTTGTTCCCGAGTTTACGCAGACTCTTTCTCTAGATGCCGCTTTCCCATTGTTCTTTGACTCTTCTCACGATGCTACACTTAATCACTTTATTGCTTCCAACGATCCGGCAGTTTACTCATCTCTGGTTGACAATCTTAGCGTTTTTTACTTTGCATTTTTTCACCTTTCGGGCTCTTACCCGGAAGTTGAATGTTACTATGGTTGTCTTGACCACTTCATTTGTCATGCTCAACATCGTCTCCTTCTTCGGTGTCCACCTGATTAGCTCCTGTGTGGTTTTGTTTGATGATTGATTTCTGTTGTGTTTTCTTAGCTATGTTTCTCCCTGTCTCTTTGAGCCCTTGTTGTTTCGTTCTCCTCTTTGTGAAGTGTTTTCCCTCGTGCCTCGTTTTTTTCCCCTCATCATTCTGCTTTGTGACCTTTTTCTGTGTGTTTTGTCTTACGATGTCCTGCCTGCATCCGCTTTACATGACCATCCCCAACTGCCTCGCACCGTTCGTTCTGCTTCTGTTTTTCTGTGGTTCAAGCATGCCCCCTGCCCGATTTTCCCGGAGTGCCATGTGTTGCTTCCTACCCTGCTATGTTTTGTATAGTATGTCTAACTGCTATGCCACTGTTAGACAGAAAATGCCAATTTTAAAGAAAGTAATAGTTTTTCCTTACTGTTTTTCTTTTCAATGTGGCATTAGTACCATTATTTCTCTTTTTGTCGGAGGATGGCGCCCAATAACCACAGATGGACAGCAATAATTTCGCACCAATAATTTCGTTTTTTCCTTAAAAGGAAGAAGGAATAGTTCCTGGGTTTTCTACTCATCATGTTGCTCCCTGGTTCCAGGTATGGTGCTTTCTCTATTTGCTGGCTCAGCCGTTCCTCTGCTCAGTGACTGTTCCCTGTGTGCTTTGCCTCGTGTTGTATCTGCCACCGACTACAGCGCACGATTGTAATGTAACGGACTGCTTTGTGCCTCTGCCATGCTCCCTTTCTTTCTGTGATGCCTTGTACTGTATGCTTACTACAGACTGGATTGCGTCGTTTGTTTCAGCTCCGAGATTTTGGCTGTTTTACTATGCCATGCATTTTCCGGTTCTCTTGTGTTCTGGTCCTTGAGACACATTGAAGAAATGTTGAAACCGTCACGTTCTTTTTGGAATGTCTTTTCAACTGCTGCGGTTCAAAGCTAGAAACGGAGAGATCTTTAAGATAATGACAGGAACGAATACAAGACTTTTTGAAAATAAATTACTTCTTCATCATCCTCCATTACCCTTTATACAAATATCTCAGAAACTATCCAGATTCGAATGATAAAGATGTAGCTCCTTCCGGTTCACACGATGCTAACGAATAGCTATTCTGAAACAGGAAATGTCCGGGGGTGGGGGTGGGGGCAGCTGAAATCGTGGAACATTTTTAAACATCTCAAAAACTATCGGGGTTGAAAAAATAAACATGGAGTTTGTAAGAACGGACACATTAACGATGTTAATTCATTTCAATGATAAACATTATGTGGTTTTTTTTTGACCAAAGAAAACATCGCAAGTTCCCAAAATGGCGACAGAGAATTCGTAAATATGTTTAATCCTTTTTTTTTGGGGGGAGGCGAGATGTATGACAAAAGACTTCAGGTTCTCACGCCTTAGAAAGGGCGAGGACTTGTTCTACGAACTGAAAGTATCGCCAAGGACGCTGTGACTTTCACAGATACATTGTTCATTTTCACTAGGCGCATACAAGTCTGAAATGCAGACATACTCTTTTGTATAGTTATAACAATGTGTATTGTATTGCTACGGATGTACTACGACGATAGGTTGCTTTCTCGGAAGGAGGCACTCAATAATGTATAGCCTGAGGATAAGCGAGGAATGCGCAAGGTAGATTTAAAGGTCTAGGAGCCCGATTCCCGGAAAACGACTAGGGATGGGGCAGGTGAAGGGCGCGAGAGGTGACACGTGGCGCGAGAGGAGAGCAGCATGTTGAAGGTCAGCGCCGTCGCCCTTGAAGAAGGAGCAGCGTGAAGGGGGGGGGGCGAAGAGGTCGCTCCGAGTGGACCTGTTGGAGCAGTCTGTCTTCGGAGAGCGAAGGTGATAGTCCTCCGATAGAAAGGAACGCGTTTGCGTGGATGGTGTGGTGGGCTCTCGGAGTCCACGGGGAAAGAGCGGGCACCGACCTAGATGAAGTAGGTCGCCGCTACAGAAGGAATCTACCCGAGTCAGGGATACCGGTAGAGTAGCTGATGATATACTACTGAATTACGGACTTAGTACAGTCCACTGAAGCATCGATTAGAGAAGGATAGCTAGAAGACTATTCCTGAAGCATCGATAAGATAGAGGTATATCTAGTGTCAAGGAGACCCTAAGTTAGGACGCCAACGCAGGGTGAGATTTCTACAGAATTCGATCACCTTATCTTGCGCGCTCCACGATCTTTGCCAGGTCCAGTCATAACGAGGTCACTTTCAAGAGCGAGTAATCCGCCGCCATCAAAATTCTAGTTGATGAAGAATAAGTGTTTCGTATATGTGTTAACCAAGCGTTCTTTTCAAATTATGTCTGAAAGTGGATAAACTTCGGTATAACCAGCTGTTGTCGCTCTGCCTCCCCGATTCACAGATATATATATAGTAAAGTGGGGAGGTTTCGTTTGTTCGCTCGAACAGAGTGAGAGAGAGAGAGTGTGTACTTCCGGGAAGAGTTAACGAACTCTCTGCTTGTTGTGAGCCCGCTGCGCGTGCTCCTCGGATGCTTAAGTAGGAGGCGGCGCTAAGTCACGTGACGACACGTTCGCTCTTACAGAGTTTTCCCGGTTCATACGATTTACTAACGAATGGTCATTTTGAAATTTTGAAATTACATGGGGGGGGGGAATTGTCTGCTCCATATTTTCTGAATCCTTTTTTTTTGTAGGTATGTCAAACTCTATTGCGGTTCAAACGATAATAATGGAGTTCTTTTCGGTTCATACGATTTTTTTTTTTGATTGGAGGTTTAACGACCACCGTGAGCAACTCAATGGGCTATAAGCAGTCGCCCGTCCCCAATTTAGGGTCACTGGTTCCAGGGAAGGGAGAGAGCCAGTGCCGTAAGACAAACACAACATCCATGCCTGACCGGGATTCGAACCCGGACCCCTTACGGACGAATGATCAGAGGCCAACGCCTTAGACCACTGAGCCACCGGGGCGGCCAAACGATTTACTAACGAATGGCTATGAAATTTCGAATTCCATGGTGAGTGGGGGGGGGTTAATGGTGTAGGCTTGTAACATCCTTTTTTCAATACCTCAAAAACTATTGCGGTTTAAACGAAGAAAATGGAGTTCTTTTCGGTTCACACGATTTGCTAACGAATGGCTATTTTGAAATTTTGAATTTCCATGGGGGGGGGGGGTGAAATGGTCGGGCTCTATATATATGCAAATTCTCAATATTATTTATTAAATATTTCAAAAACTATTGCGGTTCAAACGATAAAAATGGATTCCATTCCTGTTCATACGATTTACTAACGAATGGTTACTTCGGAATTTTGAATTTCCATGATGAGGGGGTGAAATGGTAGGCCTGTAACATTATTTGTTAAATATCTCAAAATGTATTGCGGTTCAAGCGATGAAAATGGAGTTCTTTTCAGTTCATACGATTTGCTAACGAATGGCTATTTCGGAATTTTAAATTTCCATGATGAGGGGGGAGGGGGATGAAATGGCCTATAACATTCTTTTTTAATATCTCAAAAATTATTGCGGTGCAAACGATGAAAATGCAGTTCTTTTCAGTTCATACGATTTGCTAACGAATGGCTATTTCGGAATTTTTAATTTCCATGATGAGGGGGAGAGGGGGATGAAATGGCCTGTAACACTCTTTTTTAAATATCTCAAAAATTATTGCGGTTCAAACGATGAAAATAGAGTTCATTGAGGTTCATACGATTTGCTAAGGAATGGCTATTTTGAAATTTTGAATTTCCATGGTGGGGGGCCGGTGAAATGGTCGGTCTCTCTGTATGTATGCAAAATCTCAATATTATTTGTTAAATATCTCAAAAACTATTGCGGTTCAAACGATAAAAATGGAGTTCATTCCTGTTCATACGATTTACTAACGAATGGCTCTTTCGGAATTTTGAATTTCCATGATGAAGGGGAGGGAGGTAAATGGTGTAGGCCTGTGACATTCTTTTTTAAATATCTCAAAAACTATTGCGGTTCAAACGATGAAAATGGAGTTCTTTTCGGTTCATACGATTTGCCAACGAATGGCTATTTTGAAATTTTGAATTTTTCCCTGGGGGTGTGTGCAATGGTCGTCCCCCAATTTTCTCAAACTTTTTTTTTTTAAATCTATCAAAAACTGTTGGCCGCTCCGGTGACGCAGTGGTCTAAGCGACGGACTCTGATCATTCGTTCGAACAGGGTCCCGGTTCGAATCCCGGTGAGGCATGAATGTTGTGTTTGTTTTACGGCACTGGCTCTCTCCCTTCCCTGGAATCAGTGACCCTGAATTAGGGACGGGCGACTGCTTATAGCCCATTGAGTTGCTCACGGTGGTCGTTAAATCTCCAATAAAAAAAAACTGTTGCGGTCAAACGATAAAAATGGAGTTCATTCCTGTTCATACGATTTACTAACGAATGGCTATTTCGGAATTTTGAATTTCCATGATGAGGGGGAGGGGGATGAAATGGCCTGTAACATTCTTTTTTAAATATCTCAAAAATTATTGCGGTTCAAACGATGAAAATGGAGTTATTTTCGGTTCATACGACTTGCTAACGAATGGCTATTTTGAAATTTTGAGTTTCCATGGTGTGGGGGGGGCAAGTGAAATGGTCGGTCTCTCTGTATATATGCAAATTCTCAATATTTTTTTTTAAATATCTCGAAAACTATTGCGGTTCAAACGATAAAAATGGAGTTCATTCCTGTTCATACGATTTACTAACGAATGGCTATTTCGGAATTTCAAATTTCCATGATGAGGGGAGGGGGATGAAATGGCCTGTAACATTCTTTTTTAAATATTTCAAAAATAATTGCGGTTCAAACGATGAAAATGGAGTTCTTTTCGATTCATACGATTTGCTAACGAATGGCTATTTTGAAATTTTGAATTTCCATGGTGGGGGGCTGGTGAAATGGTCGGTCTCTCTGTATATATGCAAATTCTCAATATTATTTTTTAAATATCTCGAAAACTATTGCGGTTCAAACGATAAAAATGGAGTTCATTCTTGTTCATACGATTTACTAACGAATGGCTATTTCGGAATTTCAAATTTCCATGATGAGGGGGAGGGGGATGAAATGGCCTGTAACACTCTTTTTAAATATCTCAAAAATTATTGCGGTTCAAACGATGAAAATAGAGTTCTTTTCGGTTCATACGGTTTGCTAACGAATGGCTATTTTGAAATTTTGAATTTCCATGATGAAGGGGGGGGGGGGTAAATGGTGTAGGCCTGTGACATACTTTTTTAAATATCTCAAAAACTATTGCGGTTCAAACGATGAAAATGGAGTTATTTTCGGTTCATACGATTTGCTAACGAATGGCTATTTTGAAATTTTGAATTTCCATGGTGGGGGCTGGTGAAATGGTCGGTCTCTGTATATATGCAAAAACTCAATATTATTTTTTAAATATCTCAAAAACTATTGCGGTTCAAACGATAAAAATGGAGTTCATTCCTGTTCATACGATTTACTAACGAATGGCTATTTCGGAATTTTGAATTTCCATGATGAGGGGGGGGTGTGAAATGGTAGGCCTGTAACATTATTTGTTAAATATCTCAAAAACTATTGCGGTTCAAACGATAAAAATGGAGTTCATTCCTGTTCATACGATTTACTAACGAATGGCTACTTCGGAATTTTGAATTCCATGATGAAGGGGGGGGGTAAATGGCGTAGGCCTGTGACATTCTTTTTTAAATATCTCAAAAACTATTGCGGTTCAAACGATGAAAATGGAGTTCTTTTCGGTTCATATGATTTGCTAACGAATGGCTATTTTGAAATTTTGAATTTCCATGGGGGTGGGGGGCTGGTGAAATGGTCGGTCTCTGTGCGTATATGTAAATTCTATTATTTTTTAAATATCTCAAAAACTATTGCGGTTCAAACGATAAAAATGGAGTTCGTTCCTGTTAATACGATTTACTAACGAATGGCTATTTCGGAATTTTGAATTTCCATGATGAGGGGGGGGTGAAATGATAGGCCTGTAACATTATTTTTTAAATATCTCCAAAACTATTGCGGTTCAAACGATGAAAATGGAGTTCTTTTCAGTTCACACGATTTGCTAACGAATGCCTATTTTGAAATTTTGAATTTCCATGGTGGGGGGCTGGTGAAATGGTCGGTCTTTCTGTATATATGCAAATTCTCAATATTATTTGTTAAATATCTCAAAAACTATTGCGGTTCAAACGATAGAAATGGAGTTCATTCCGGTTCATACGATTTACTAACGAATGGCTATTTCGAAATTTTGAATTTCCATGGTGGGGGGCTGGTGAAATGGTCTGCCTCCTATATTTATATGCAAATTCTCAATATTATTTGTTAAATATCTCAAAAACTATTGTGGTTCAAACGATGAAAATGGAGTTCATTCCGGTTCATACGATTTATTAACGAATGGCTATGCTGAAATTTGAAATATCTATTTTTTGGGGGTACCATTTCACCAGCCCCCCCACTTTGTTTTTTAAATAACTCAAAAACTATTGCGGTTCAAACGAAAAAATTGAGTTCATTCCGGTTCATACGTGGTACAAACGAATGGTGCAAAAAAAATTTAAAAATTCCATGGTGGGGGGGCTATCGTTTCACCAGCCCCCCACTTTGTTTTTTAAATATCTCCAAAACTTTTGCGGTTCAAACGAAAAAAACCGAGTTCATTCCGGTTCATACGTGGTACAAACGAATGGTGTCTGAAAAATTAAAAATTCCGTGGTGGGGGGGCTGGTGAAATGCACCTAGAAGGAGTGGCCCATCCGGACAACTCTAGAAGCAGGCATGCCAAACATTGTGAAGGATCCAATCGTCAGCAGAGACAAGATTATTTTTTCCCCACTCCATATCAAGCTCGGCTTGATGAAACAGTTCGTGAAGGCATTAAAGTACTGATGGTGAATGTTTTCAGCATATAGTTCTGCTTTTCCTGCTTTGTCTTTCGAGAAGATCAAAGCAAGTGTGTTAGATAGACTTCAAGTTCGTGCCCTTGTACGTGATGAGTAATTTGCCAGGAAGATGAATGAAAAAGAGATGACAGCATAGCTGTCTTTCGTGGCAGCTATACAAAACTTTCTTGGCAACAAAAAGGCAGATAACTATGAGGTTCTCACTACTAGAATGCTGTTAGCTTTTCGCGATCTTGGGTGCAACATGAGTGTCAAGCTCCATTTCATTAATAGTCACCTTGATTAATTCCCGGAGAACCTTGGGGGCTGTTACTCATGAATAAAGCCCGGAAGTTAAGGCAAAATGCCTTAAAATGCTTTTTTTTTTTTGCCCTTTCGGCTCAAATTTGAAAAAAATGCATTTTTATGTTTTTAATGCCTTTTTTTTTGCCTATACTCAACAAATGCACTATTAAAAAATGATTTCTTCTTAAGAATGCGATAAAATCAAAGTTTTGATAACAATCTAGCATGCAGTACGTAGTTTTTCCGGGTAAACACGTAATTTTTTTTTAAGTTATTAATTTCTTTTAAAAACTCGTTTTTAGGGTATAGGTGTACAAACCATAAGGTAGGTGGCATTTTCTCTAAAACGAAATTACAGTCGGCGGACATCTGAAAATAAACACGAGTACAATCGGTACATTCAAAATGAGGTGCTCCAATTTAAGCAGAGGTGGCAGACGCATGCGTGGAGTCTGCGATGGTTGGCATCTCATTTTATGTTTTGCTCTCCCTAAAATCCTAGATAATAGTTTCTGCGCATGGCGGAAGTAGCCGAATCCAGTCAGATAACACTGTAACCAATCAAGCTGGAGTGAAAGCCAAGAACGCACGTGACCTTGAACGTAAGTGCAAAACAAGGGAGGAAGATTCTCTTAGTTCGCTACACCTAATAGATCTCGCCTTGCGTCCAAGTGAAACAATAATGCCGAAATTCAGCACTGTTTGAAGAAGCAGTTTAAGTCGGTATGTTCAAGGGTATGGAAGTGATATCTTGTCCACTGATGGAATGGTGTTTTGTAAAATATGCTATCGAAACTGAATTACGAAAAGAAATTCTTCATTTCACAACATTTGGCAACAGCTAAACATAAAGCTGCTGTTATTCGGAAGATTGGTGAAAAAGAGACATGTTTGATTTCGTCATTCCCTTCGACTTCGAGCAAGCAGTCACAGTTTGCAAGTGATTTGGGCCATGCTTTTATAGATGCTGGAATACCTTTGTGGAAGCTGGAAAATAATTCACTGAAGAATTTTTTGGAAAAATAAACAAAGGAAAATATTCGATGCGAAGCAACTTTGCGGAAAACATACTTAGATTCCTGCTACGTCGGTATAATGAAAAAACTACGAGAAGATGTCGGGGATAAAAATATCTGGATCAGTATCGATGAGACAACAGACGCCACGGGAAGGTATGTGGCAAATGTTGTTATAGGTACAATGAAACCTGCTCAGCCTTCAACTATCTACTTACTTACATCAGAACAACTTCCAAAACAAATAGGAGCACGATTTCTCAGCTTTTTGCCTCTTCATTAGCTCTGCGTTGGCCTGGCGGAATAAAGTATGAAAATGTACTATTGTTTTTAACAGACGCAGCTCCTTATATGAAAAATGCTGCCCACAGCCTGAAAGTTTTCTTTCCCAAAATGCTTCATTTAACTTGTTTGGTTCATGCTCTCCACAGAGTAGCGGAGGAAGTACGTGTGTTATTTCTGGATATTGATGTGTTAGTGAGTAATGTGAAGAAAATGTTCCTTAAAGCTCCTCATCGAGTTCACTTATTCAACGATATGGAACCAAATCTTGCTCTACCGCCTAAACCGATTTTGACAAGATGGGGAACATGGATATCAGCCGCTGTATATTACGCAAATAATTTGAACAAGATTGCTGAAATTCTTAACAGTTTTCAAGAGGATGAATCCTGCGCAATACGCAATGCTCAACAGATACTAGCTAAAGATTCCATTCGTAACGATTTAACTTTTATTCAAGCAAGCTTTTCACAGTTGCCCGATATGATTACTTTGCTGGAAAAAAGGAATGAAACGTTAGTGAATGCCTTGAAAATATTAAATGATATAGTTAGTACAATTAAATGTGTTCCCGGAAGAAAGGGTCAAATCGTGAGTGAAAAATGTCAACGAGTTCTTTTAGCAAATAATGACTTGGAGAAAATCAAAGTCATTACTGAAATGCTCCAAGGTGAAAGTTCAACTTCTATTGAAATGGATCCTACAACTGCCTCATGTTTCAAATACGCTCCCATTATCTCCGTAGAAGTTGAAAGATCCTTTTCGCTTCTAAAACGTATCCTAAGTGACAGAAGGCAGAGTTTCACGTTCGAACATTTAAAAAAACACCTAGTACTTACGTGTAACCGCAAAAATAAGTAAGTGATAATCTGATAAATGATTTTGCCAATTCAGCTTAACACCTGTGTATGATTCAGAATTTTTCAACCACTTCTATAAATGCCTATTTTTGATGCCTATTTTGACGCTTTATTTCGCTTATTTGCCTGCCTATTTTTAGCATTTTTATTGCCTCAACTTCCGGGCTTTAGTGATGAACTTCCATCAAGAGCTCATGACAATGAAACAGCGCTATCAAGGACGATGGGACAAAAATATGATGGCAGATCAAATGAGATTTCCTTGAGAAAGTCCACAAACGCTACAGCTACAAAAGCAAATACTTGCCTGAATAGGATATATTTGAAGTTTGCATCCCATCCTTATCAATCGTTCTGAATCACCTATCATCTTTATGCCGAAATATGTTAAATTAAAAAGCATTAGCGCATACTCATATTTGACTATAATGTTTAAATGTTTCAGATTTGACAAGTGGCGATACATATTTTACTAAACACTTTTTTTTTTTTTTTTTTTTTTGCCTTTTTCCAAACTTTAATGCACTTACACGTTTTTGAGAATACATAAAGAATATCTTTTGCCAAGACGGTTGTTTAAGCCTAATTTTAAGACTGCGTTACCATAAATTCCTCAGGTAGACCATTTCATCATGCGAGAGGCGTCAGAATATCGCGAAAATTTAAATGTTGAATTGCAAAAAATCTAGACCTTGCAGAGCTAACTTCAGATATGAATTCAGCACACTGAAATTAGGTGAGAATAAATGCTGGTATCAATGCAACAAAAACTTTGTTCTCCAGTGTAATTAACGTACTAAACATAATTAAATTCAATGCTTTTTTTTTTCAAATAAAATTTATTTAAATCCAAAAAAGCGTAACTTCATTTTTGTATTTATCTAAACGCTGGTCATGAACTTAAAAAATAAAGGTTACTTTTAACAGTGAATTGGGTTCCTTATCGAAAAAACAAAACAGGTGAGCAAGTTTCTATTTTATTTTTTTGAAAAACAAATGCGAAAAGTAATCATACTTACCATTGCTGTCTTTTGTAAACATCATGCTGTAAATTATTTTATATTTATCAAGGTGGTCTCATTTCACTAGACATATGAGAAGTACGAATTTGGGGGAGGAATTGCTTCTAATTGATCATAATAGCTTTATTGTTTGAATTTTTGTTCTAAAAAAGAATAACGCCCCCGTTGGCTGAATGGTCAGAGGCGCGGCCTTCTGGTTAATCGTCCGAACTGGGCGCGGGTTCCACTGCAGTATGCATATTGTATTTGCCATACGACACCGGCTATCGCCCCCTTCCATGGAATCAGTGGCTCCAAATAAGGGACGGCAGCTGTTTTTAGACTTACTCTCACATAGTCTTTAAACTCAGACCAAAGAATAAAACAAAAATTGGAAAAGATAGTTCTTAAGCAGAATTATTTTCATTTTTTCAGAATTAAGATGTTCACATACGTTGAAATTAGTTTTCCTCAGTACAGTATTACTCTTTCAATGTATACCTCTTATTTCAGAAAATAGAATTTAGGGATTGTTTTTCCTTATGGGAAATTTGGAAATGTTTGCTTAACGGGGAATGAAACTTTTGTGGCCCAATATCCTACTCCATCTTCTTCCCCTGCTAAGATGTTAGATCGTTTGATTCCTGTTTAAAGTTAACTCTACGTTACATAGAGGAGCTGAGCAGCTCAGTGGAAAGACGAAGCGCAAGATCTTATTTCAAGCTGAGCTTTCATTTCTGTTTTCTATCAAAATCCCGTAAATTCTTGTTCCGATGGAATAAATCGAAAAGCAATTTATGTTCCAATGAGTTGGAAAAAAATGTTTCATTGATATTTTTTGATTATCTATTTTTTCGATACCCATGTTTTGAACTCCACCGTTCCTGCAAATTCACAGGTATTGAAAATACTATAAAAATCGCCTTGAATATATAGTGCGCAAAGGCAGATATCAATTAAATTTATTTTACTATTAAATGGCAGATTAGAAGTTTATTTGAAAAAAATGTCTAGCCTTTTAGGCGGGCATAGCACGTTCAGATTATGTAAAACCACTGAGCATACTAAATTTTTTTTAACTTTTTACTTCGTTGGTTGCACGAATTATTTTTACACAAACCAAAATCTCGATTTTTTTTTTGATTTGAGGTTTAACGACCACTGTGAGCAACTCAATGGGCTATAAGTAGTCACCCGTCCCTATTTAGGGTCAATGTCTCCAGAGAAGGGAGAGAGCCAGTTCCGTAAAACAAACTCATTCATGTCTCACAGGATTCGAACCCGCACCCATCTCCGACGAATGGATTCCAAGCATCAGGAATATAAGACGTGACCTCCAGTTATGTGGTATCAAGAACTACAAGTCACGAGTCGAGAAATGGCAGTCAGTCATCTTTTTTAATAAGTCCCACTTCTAAATGGAGGCAGATGATGGCAGTTTAAAGTTATGGCATCAGCAAGGGCATATGGAGTATCCAGCGTATCCTGAGCTACTCCCCATCATTGAAGTTATGGCGTAGTGTGTATAAGTTGGACACCTTTGGTAAATCTGGCAGCACAGTGATATGTAGATGGCATTCTGGAAATATGTTTCCTACCCTTCCTCACTGACATGTATAATCACACTGTCCATGCCCCTCCATACGGTCTACATGATCTCAGCCTCCTCCTCTGGCCAGCCATGTCTCCTGATCACCCTATTGAGCGCAGCTGATATATCCTCAGACGTAGGTTCAGGGGCTGTACATATCTAGTAGACACCCAGAGCATTATATTGGTATAAGAATGATGGAATTTGGCACAGTACACTATTTGGGGTCCTCATAATTGATGGAACGACGCGACGCTTGCTGTGTGCATCACAAAATATTGGGTATACCCCTTTCCGGAGATGAGGGAAGAAACACCGTCATGGCATGTACATCAGAAGCATTACTTTTCGTGGTAATAATACGTCAGAAACTCTATACCGGGGCTTACTAAACTTTTAGAGAGAAGGGTCAAACGGAAAATTGGCTAAAACTCCGGGCCGGATCAAAAAAATAATTGAATAATTGGTAAACCGAAGATCAATCAGTGCAGATATTATAAATTTTCAATGAACTAAATTTGTCAAGTTCAAACTATTTTTATATGGCTTTTAATTTAGCATGAATGTTTTCAAATAAATATTTAAAGATTTTTATACACGTCTAAAACAAATACAAAACTAAATTTACTGAAGACCAAAGTTTAATAAGTTCACTTCATGGCAAGAGCTCGATTTTTTTAAACGAATTGCAGTACGTAGAGGATATAGCCCTTCCGTTATAGACAAAGTTGTCCAAAAATTAGGAAACCGAAGCATGTCTGCTCGCGCTCACGCCAACAGAAATCCTAATACGAAAATATTGGGCGGTTATCCCATTTGCTCCTCAGATTTGCTTCGGAATTATAAAAATTCTCAAAAGTTGTCTTGGTCATAATCTCTACCGTGATTGGTAGTGAAATCATTACGTCTGGCAGCCGCTCGCTTTTTTCATAATTTAATTACGAATCCCGTAATTCATGCAAATGTATTAAAAGTTACGGCATTTCTATCAATAGTTTTCTGGGTGCAAATTGAATTCTTTCTCGGTTTGGTCTCGACTTCGCAGCGTTTCGCTTTCTCTTTACTTCTGTGGGGAAAATGCGCCGTTCATCTTTTTGACGCTCTTAATTATAAAGTACTTCCTGTGATCATAACAGAACTCAATCTTCTTTTCGCTTTAATAGAATGAATCTCTTCCATTCTTTACTGAGAGCGTTTTTTTCACAGATGTATATATATATATATATTTTTTTTATTTAGAAAAAATTCCAAATCTGCTTATTTTGAGACCTCTCTTCCACTGATCTCATCAAAATATTTTTACTAGATACAGAAGTTATTTGGATGAAATTCGCGATGGAAATCTTTTAAAGTGCGCTAGAAATTAAAAATTTTTGTGATACCTGGCACTGCAATAGGTACGGCGTGATTAATCATTTCAAATATTTATTATCCTTTTTCTTCTGGGTCTTAGAAAGTAGAGTAGAGTAACTCGTATCACTCGAGGTTTCCATTGGAATTTTAGTTTTTCTTTAAATAAAACTTTCAGAGAATCCAGTAATGAAGTTTTTAATGCGCAAACCTTTGAGATGTAGGGTAATTTCATTGCATAGGTAAATCCGTGATAGAGTGTAAGCGGCTATTCGTAGAGTAATTGCTCTAATTACAGTGGTTTCAACTTTTTTTTTTTTTTTTATTATAAATGGCAGTAGATGTCCAGTTTCTGAAATCGGAAGGAGATCGCCAGTAAGTTGTTTTGTTTCTATCACAGAGAAAATTATTCAACGTGTGGCGGGAATTGAATAGTCTTATGATGGTGTTGAACATGCAAGGTACAAGAGTGGATTTCAAGAAGGAAAATAGAGGCAATCAAACAATATTTAATCCAATAATCGATCGGATTGTTGTCTATTTTAAAAATGCAGTTGCAAGTCATTTATCAGAATTTTATTGCGCATATAGGCTTAGCCACGAACGCATGATCCTCAGCTTTGGGGACTTAATTTTTGCAGGCATTAATGTTGATTTTAAAAAAATAACTTTTTTTCATAATTTAAACTACAATCTGATTTCTGAATCGTAATAATGATAGTTGGAGTTCAAATAGACATTTCAGTTGCGGTTTTTATTGGGTTGGTACAAATGAAATGTTAGGCGCGAAAGAGTAGTGGAGGCAGGCCCCCACCACAGCGGAATGGAACCACCCACAGGTGTTGCGGGTATTACGTCACATAGTTAGCACAAATAGCTAGCACGTGTGTGAAGAACAAGGTTCAGGCGTGGTTTGTTTGGACATAACGTGACTTGCAAAGGAAACGTGCAGATGCAGCATTTGATAATCATCTTCCTGTATGAATTTAAACTGGGCCATTCCGCAGGAATTGCCGCTCGAAACGTTAAAGCCTTTGGGGAGAATACAGCCGACGAACGAACAATTCGGCGATGGTTTGTGAAGTTTCGAAGCGGAGATACGGACCTTCAAAAAGGAAGGAAGTGGTAACCGACCTGTTGTTGTTTCTGACGATGTTCTGTTACGTGTGGTTGAAGCGGACCCCTGAAAAACGTGTCTTGAGATAGCGGCAGTGGTAGGTGTCCACACACGACAGTTGTTAAACAACTGACAACAAGATTAGGCGTTTGGAAGTCTACACGTCGCTGCTTGCCAGGAATAAACACGAAGCTCTAGTGCATCGAATCGTCACCTGCGACGAGAAGTGGGTCCTTTATGATAATAGCCAACGATCTGCACAGTGGTTAAGGCAAGGCACAACCTGCTGGACGGCATGCTAAACCACCCCTACACAACAAGAAGATGATGCTCCTTGTCTGGTGGTCCACAGCCGGAATAGGTAATCTGAATTTCTTGTCACGAGGCCAAACCATCACATCAGAACCTAACTGTGCTGAATTACACCAGATGCACCGGAAATTACTGCAGAAACAACCGGTTTTGGTCAACGGACATGGTGTTCTTCTGCTCCAGGATAACGTCCGCCCTCATGCCGCACAACAAACGATGCTGACACTAAATGAAGCACTACTTCATCCTGCCTATTCCCAGACAGACTATCATCTGTTTCTTCGCCTGGATTACTTCTTGTCCAAGAAACAGTTCACGACAGACAACGAGGTTCAACGTGCAGTTGATGACTTCTTCGGGTCCCAGCCACAAGACATTTTTCGTTCCGGGGTCATTGCCTTGCCAGACAGATGGCAACTATATGTCGGGATTATTTTGCCTAGGTAAGTTGTCCTACTTTTCCGTTCTCGCCGTCCACGTGTGCTGGTCCTTTGCCGGACATTTCATTCGCACGAGCCCAATAATTAATTTAAGCTTATCACGAAGCAATCAAGGTATTGCGAATTTATTTACTACAGGTGGTAACTATGTGATACCTAATTGATGACGTAATTGAAATGTAACAAGATATAGCTCATATATACAGTTTTTATCAAATAGACCATGCGAAGAGAAGGTAACAGGGATGCCGAATTTTGTGGACACTACTATAACGAGGATGATAAAAAAAGAAGAGCTCAGTAGGTTCAACGTAGATTTTGCATGATATGGTAATACATGAAGTGCCTGAACACTTAAGATGAAAATTAAAGTGCTCATGTGCGACTCCCGTGAAAGCTGTTAATAATGTCTCAAATTAAAATGCGAAAATGGCACTTTATGAAACAAGTTAGTAAAATCATGCAATACATTGATTATGATACGCTTTTCAACATACTAGAAATCATTACTCAAGTTATGAGGATAATGGCTGTGGAATAAATCTCACTCCTGTGCCCTGACCTTTGATCCCATTTCGATTATATTAAACAGAACTCGTTCAGTATACCTCCGAAATAACATGATAAAGTTTTGTCGCAATCGTAGCAATTTTACGTTAGTTATGATGCATAAAGGCTATGGAATAGATCCCGTTTCTGTGTCCTAACCTTTGATCCATTTCGCTCATTTTCAATAGGATTCGTCCCCAGGCAGGCCCCTATAACATACTAACATTTCATCCAAATCGAAACATTTTTACGTTAGTTATGACGCATAAGAGCAGTGGAATGGATCCCGGTTCTATGTCCAGACCTTTGACCTCATTTGGTTCACTTTCCATAGGGTTCCTTCCCAGGTGTTCCCCTACCAAATATTAAAACTTCATCGAATTCGAACGATTTTTACGCGAGTTATCGTGCAGACGAACATACGCACACAACGCGTGAGGTAATGAGGCAGATGGGAATCGCGACCATCTGCTTGCAAGAGTGTGACGTCATAAAACTTTAATAGGATCCGCACATTTGTCTACGACGTCATGAAAATACAGGTCGTGCCATCTTTTTTCTGGACTATTAATGCGTTCACAAGGATGAAAATTTGAACATCGATTAAAATAGCTTCATTTTATAACTTGTAATACCTAATATTTTCTAAAACATAACCATAATTATGCAATCCAACATTTGTTTGTCTACTGACGTCCTCAAAATACAGGTCGCGCCATCCTTTTTCTGGTTTCAACACCACCAAAGGAACGTTATTGATTTTTAATATAATGGTTATGAAAATATTAAGTATTCCAAGTCATAATAAGAAGTTATTTTAATCGATGTTAAAATTTTCATCCTTGGGAACACATTAATTGTGAAGGAAATGTTTACAAAGGTTTTTCCATTGGAAGTATAGGAAGCAAAATTACTTGACGTCCACCTTAATAATATGGGATAAGGGCGATGGAATGGATCGAAATCCTATGTCCTGACCTTTGACCACATTTCGTCCATTTTCAACAGGGTTTGTCCCCAGGTGGTTCCCTACAACATACTGAAATTTCATCGAAATCGAACCATTTTTACGCACGTTATGGCGCATAAAGGCAATGGAATGCATCCCGATCTGATGTCCTGACCTTTGACCCCAAATCACCCATTTTAAATAGGGTTCGTCTCCAGGCGATCCCTACCACATACTAAAATTTCATCGAAATCGAACCATATTTGCGCAAGTTATGACGTATAAGTGCAATGGAATGGGTCCCGCTCCTACGTCGTGACCTTTGACCCCATTTGTCTCATTTTTAATAGGGTTCGTCCCTAGGTGGTTCCCTACCACATACTAAAGTTTCATCGAAATCGAACCATTTTTACGCTAGTTATAGTACGGACGGACGGACGGACAAAGCTGGAGCATATACGATTCTTCAACCTACGGTTGGAAAGCGTAAAAAAAGAGAATTTTATTGAAAATTTTATTCTTCCATGTTTGACTAGATTAAACTGTGCAACATATGTCAACTATTATTTCTATATTTCTTTACATTTACGCAACTTTGTGCGTACAAATGAACAACTTGTTCACTATCACGAACTAAGCTAGGTATTATCACGAAGTTACCAAGGTTATCATAGCATAACCACTGGTGAACATTATGCAAAAACATGTGTTCTGGAACAAAAAGTGCTACTATTGTCAAAGACTACACCATTTATATACTAAAACGTTTCCCTTTTAATGGTATACACAATTTAAGCCGAGCTTTTGGCCTCCACGGAAGGCTTCGTCTGGGCTAAGCTTTCAACGCCTTCTCAGAAAACTTCCATTGTTGCTACAATTCAAAAAATTTTATAGTTTTTTTTTATTCGATATTATTTTGCCTTCTATATTATCAAATTTTTTGAATTGTAACATATCTATGCTATCTCTGAGAAGGCTTTGAAAAATTAGCGCAGACAAAGCCTCCCGGCGGAACGCAAAAGCTCGGCTTAAATTGTGTATGAGTTTTATGCCATTAAAAGCAGGAATTTTAGTTTATACAGTCCTACTGTTCTCCAAGTTGCCAGTATATAATGTACAAATGTGCTGCGTATGGAGTACTTGCGTTTGATAAACATGGGCGATAAATTTTTGTGGTCAAAATGGAAATTTCTGAAATTATCACGAAATTGCCACTCTTTACCCTAACCATTACAGGCCGCGGCGAGTCCAAATTCATTCCTTAAATGCTCGACAGGATACAAATCGAAGGGATTTGAAACTAGGGGATCACACGAATTGCTTAGAGGTCCTCGGACCATTTCTTACACAGTGCCGGCCTTATTACACCGAGACTTTTCCTACTGAAGGAGTCTAAGTTCTATTAGTGGCAATTACAATTGTATTTTACCTAGATTGACAGGGAAAAAAAGGTAAAATGAAAGTGCGAAAGAATTCTGAACACATAGTCACACTGCTGACTATACTAAGGAAATCAAAGAAAGTTTGAAGAAAATGTCAGGAAGATGAATAAACGAGATATGCCCTGTTCCCATACGTTCAGCAGTGTTTGGCGAAATCGATTATTTGGTGCCTTTTGGTAGAAGTACGACACAAAAAGTGGACTCATAGCAACGGATGTAGGTCACGAGTTCAAAGTAGTGACGATTTTAAAAACTTTAAAAAGTGTCATAGGAGTATGGGAAAGTATACCTACTGATGAAGAAATGTGTTCTAACTGATCAGAGAAGTTAGTCATTTGCAAAAGTTTAAGATTTTCTGTCAATTTACTGAAAATTAAGATTTTCAAATAAACTAATTGCTAGTCAGAGATATTCGAAAAAATGACACCATAGATAAATCCTTACATTCTTTAGAAAACAAAAAGACTGAAATCAGCACTTTGTGTGGCCACCTTCGTTTTTCATAACGGACAGAATACGATGTGGCATACTCTCAATGAGGGATTTGCAGTAGTCACTTGAAATGTCTTTGCACCACATGTACTTTATAGCGTCAATCAAAGCTTGGGAATTTGATGGTTATTTTTCTGTTGCCTTGTCTTTCACAGTGGTCCACAAATTTCCGATGGGGTTAAACTCACCGGGCCAGTCAAGCACAGTTATGTTTTTCCTCTGCAGGTAGCACTTTACTGTCTTTGATCTGTGGCATGGAGCACCATCATGCATAAATAAAGATGGTGCATCTGTGCACTTGCATATGAGTTAACAGCTTCTCAGGTAACATTTCTACATAAAAAGGAACAGTCATGGTAGTGCCTGTCATCAAAAAGGATAGTGAAGCAGCACCGTATGCTGACATAGCACCCTATATAATCTGACTAGGCGGATGTCTCACGGTGTATTTGTCATCAAACCTTTCGCATTTTTGTCGTTAAACATGTGCTTCACGTGATTCAAATTGATTCAACCTTTCGCCTTTTGACGTTGAACATGTGCTTCACGTGATTCAAATTGACGCACAGTTGATTAATCGGAAAACGGAACTTGGCTCAATTTTTTTTATTGGAGGTATAACGACCACCGTGAGCAACTCAATGGGCTATAAGCAGTCGCCCGTCCCTAATTTAGGGCCACTGATTCTAGGTAAGGGAGAGAGCCAGTGCCGTAAGACACACACAGCATCCATGCCTCACCGGGATTCGAACCCGGACTCCTCAGGCACGAATGGTCGTAAGCCATCGCTTAGACCACTACGCCACAGTAGCGGCGCTCCAATTTTCAACAGTCAACAATTTATGACGCTTCGCAAACTGGAGTCTCTTCTTTTTCATGTCAGAGGTTAGTTTAGGTTTATGTGCAGGTTTATAGGACTTTAATCCAAAATCTTTGCTAAGACGTCGGGAAACAGTACTGATACTAATATCAGATCCTTTTGAATGTAGAAAGGCTTTGATTTTCTTGCATGGCAAATCAAGAACCGAGCCAGTCAAGCACAGTTATGTTTTCCCTCTGCAAGTAGTCCTTTACTGTCTTTGATCTGTGGCATTTAACACCATCATGCATAAAGATGGTGCATCTGTGTACTTGCATATGAATTAATAGCTTCTCGTGGCCAGTCAAGCACAGTTATGTTGATTGGCCCGGTGATTGACTGGCCATGGTAAGCTATTAACTCATCTGCAAATGACTGCATAAACTATTCATTCGCCTTACATAACTATTCACGGCGAACGCATAACTATTCCGCCTTATGGCAGGCTATATTGTCATCACGTGGGGTTGGTTTCCTTGTACGTTCAATTCTATCTCGGTCGCTAAATTTTTTTGTTTGTTTTTATTGAGAGTTTAACGACCACTGTGAGCAACTTAATGGGCTATAAGTCGATGTCTGTCCCTACTTTAGGGTTACTGGTTCCAGGGAAGGGAGAGAACCAGTGCCGTACCAAACACAACAACCATGCCTCACCGGGGTCGCTAAATTCATCTGTGTCTCGATATTTTATGATCGCATTATGAATAGCAGTCTTGCTCACATTAACCTTTCTGCTTATGTCACATTCGGAGAATCCTTCTTTATACACTGAAAATCAATTGAATTAGAGATACCTGTCTAGTAACGTGTAGCACCACCTTTCGCCCTGATGGCGGCGGCGATTCGTCTCGGCAAGACACCGGAAGCGTTGGGAAGCCATACGGATCCACGACCCCTGAACAAGGTCCCACAGTTCACGAAGATTTGATGGAGAAGGGTCAGAGCCTCGAACATCACTCTCGATGGCATCCCAGATGTGCTAAATGGGATTGAGGTCAGGTGACCTAGCTGGCCAAAGGAAGCGAGGTCACGTCGGTGGAATGTTCATCCAACCATTCGGATGCAATTCGGGAGCTGCATTGTCTTGTTGCAGAATGAAGTCCCCACTGGGATGTTGAAGACGCACAAACGGGAGCAAATGGTCGTCCAGGATATCCCGGTAACGTTGACCTGTGAGGGACGATGTCACACGTACCAGGGATCCCATTTCAGTCCACGTAAACAGTCCCCAGACGAGAATACCACCCCCACCAGCTTGAAAAGTACCCTACTGGCAAGAAGTATCCATCGCTTCATGTGGTTTGCGCCATACTCTTATCCTGCCATCCGCATGTACCAACGTGAATCTCGACTCATCAGTCCAGGCAACATTTTCCCGCATGTCTAGGGTCCAGCGGCGATGTTCACGCGCCCATGCTAATCTTTGCACCCTGTGATGTGCGGTCAGCAGCGGTACCCTCGTGGGACGATGTCACACGTACCAGGGATCCCATTTCAGTCCACGTAAACAGTCCCCAGACGAGAATACCACCCCCACCAGCTTGAAAAGTACCCTACTGGCAAGAAGTATCCATCGCTTCATGTGGTTTGCGCCATACTCTTATCCTGCCATCCGCATGTACCAACGTGAATCTCGACTCATCAGTCCAGGCAACATTTTCCCGCATGTCTAGGGTCCAGCGGCGATGTTCACGCGCCCATGCTAATCTTTGCACCCTGTGATGTGCGGTCAGCAGCGGTACCCTCGTGGGACGATGGCTTCTGTACCCCATAGCGAGGAGATGGTTCTTGATGGTGTGGCTGCTTACACGTTTTTGTGAACCAGCGTTAAATTGCAAAGTAATTTCTTGCACTGTGGCCCGTCTATCCGCTGTTACAATGCGAGCTAGCCGACAATGACCACGTGCATCCACATGCTGCTGTCCACGGCAGTTGGTTGGCCCTTGCAGGGATGGTTTTACCGGATTCGATGTACTCACGGTGCACCCGAGACACAGTGGCTCGCGAAAATCCCAGTACCTGCACGACTTTCGAGATGAAGTGACCCATTCGTCGGGCCCCGACAATTTGCCCACGATGAAATGCGCTTAGATCCTTCGTATACTGCGTGCGACTCTTACCCAGCCAAAACAGTCTTGCTGGCCCAGCACTATGTTGCCGCTGCCAAACCGTCAATAAAATGTCCGGGCGGCCAACAGAAGGACCAGCAGTTCAGGCCAACAGAAGGACCAGCAGTTCAGGTCAACAGCTGGTCAAGAGTTGGCACCCCATCAGTTGTCATATGTCACAACAGGGTCATCAGTGGGCCATCACAGGCAGTAGCTGCCACAAATGGCCCTTCAGTGGCCCTGCAAGCACGTGCCAGAAATGATGGCTAGCCTAATGTGGTCCACTAGTGGCAGCCAGCAACCACGTAACGTAACTATACTGATTCCCGTCGCATCACTCCTTATATTGTCGGATCGCTGCATACGTCATGTCGTTTCCAGGGTCGTTTCCGTTTGCATAACGCCAGCTGTCTCTAATTCAATTGCGCTTTAGTGTATAAAGTCATTATTTGTGCCTTCTGAGTAACACTTAATGACATGTTTTTGCCTATTTTTCTCTGTATAGAAAATACGTACAAAACCTCTCAGCATGAAAACCAGAAGCAAATTTGATACGCTTTCCCCAACTATCAACAGCTTCCGCTGAAGGATGCAACACCGACAAGAGGTTGAGGAATACAGACAGTAGATGATTCCATCGGCAGATATCAAACACCAACATGGCGGCCCCGGTGGCGCAGTGGTCTAAACGATGGCTTATGATCGTTGGTCCGTGAGGGTCTGGGTTCGAATCCAAGTGAGATATGGATGTGTTTATCTTACGGTATTGGCTCTTTCCCTTCCCTGGAACCAGTGACCCTAAATTAGGGACGGGTGATTGCTTATAGCCCATTGAGTTGCTCACGGTGAACCTTCAATCTAAAAAAATATACCAACAGGTGGTCTTAAATTTTTGCAAATGACTAATTCTGATTTTAAACAGCGATATACTCTCAGTGTATATATACAGGGTGCATAAGAAAGTCCCTTCAGCATGAAATAACTTACGAACGGAGAGAGGTACAGTTATGCAAGTGAGATAACTGTATAGTAAAGCGACTACGCTCGATCGAATGCAACCGATAGCAGCGCCCCTAGGGGCGAAATGCGAAAGTTAGCCATTGCAAATCGAAAACTAAAAGTGATAGAGAAATTTCCCATTACAAAGTTGTAAAGCACCAATTAATTAGTACAAAACGACATTTGTTTCACGCGGATAAGATAAATTGTAACCTGAATACCCTACAATGTCCGAAATCGATGCACGACGATTCGAATCTGCATATTCACATTTCGCAAATGTAGCCGTATGCAAATGCAGATTGTGACGTTGTACCGTACCTACGATATAAAAATCAGTAGCAGGATGTACCCTGATCAGAAGTTTAGGTCTACGTACGCTGTGTGAGAATAGCGAGCTTGGATTTTCTGGGGTTACGTAAAAAAAATCAGATGTACGCAAAAGCGCCTACAAGTCTGCTGGATCTACGTCGTCGTGTTACAGATGCTTGCAATAGTGCGACACCTTCCATGCTGAGGAATGTGCATGCAGAGTTACTTTCACGAATACAAATGTGTATCGTGGGCAATGGCGAACTCTTCGAACATACTCGACATTAATCTTATCACTGTGCGCCAGTTTTCCTTTTTTGTTTTGTCTGAAGTCATCAAACTGTATTGACATAAGTACGCATTTATGCATTAAATTGTGTGTATTTGCTCATACCTATGCCTGTTCCCTTCAAACGTTTACACAAAAGGTGGCGCATCTATTTCGGACAATTTAGGGTATTCAGGTGAAAATTTATCATATCCGTGTGAAACAAATGTCATTTTGTACTAATTGATGCTCTACAACTTTGTAATTGGAAATTCTGCTCTATTTTAGTTTTCGATATTCCAGGCTAAAGGGACTTTCCTAATCACTATGTATATACAAAACATTAGAGATAGGGGTGATAAGCAATTGACATATGTACATCCCCCATTTAGAGTGGAACGCACCCAAACCAAACGCTGGTGACAAATAGACTGAGAGTCGGGTTCACGATAGTGTGATCGTGAATCGACGAACATGGGTAAACGCTGTGATCTGAGCGACTTTGTTCGCAGATGCATTGTCGGCGCAAGACAGACAGGTCATTCGATTGCCCAAAAATCAAATTTTATTCGAATGGCCATAATGTACTGATTGAAGAGAAAAATTTAGACACCCACCCCCCCCCCCCCACCTTTCTCCTTTATGTAAAAAATCTATTTTCTTCCTCTCCCGTAGTAAATATCAATTAACTTTTTTCCATCACTATACTTTTACGGATTTTTTTCTCACGTTAAATAGCTATCACGCATACAGAGAGCATTACAGTTCGTTCGTACGAAAATTAGTATTACTCCCATAAACCTTTCATATGCATGGCGGAATTTGATTGAAACAGAGGGTGGTACAAAAAAATATCCGGAAGAAAATGCGAGACGCACGTAAAGACATAATGCAAAGAATGCCAACAGATGGCGCGGCAGACGCGCACGAGACATGATGACGGATAAACGAGACATGCCTGGAAAACGAGACTCTAGTGGTAAAAGAAAATCTTTGTACCACAGTCAGTATGACCCTGAGTGGTCTGCAAGTTCGTTTCACGCCTGAGGATGCCAGTGAGTGATGGTCTTCAAGTTCGTTTCACGCCTGAGGATGCCAGTGAGTGATGGTCTTCAAGTTCGTTTCACGCCTGAGGATGTCAGTGAGTGATGGTCTGCAAGTTCGTGTCACGCCTGAGGATGCCAGTGAGTGATGGTCTGCAAGTTCGTTTCACGCCTGAGGATGCCAGTGAGTGATGGTCTGCAAGTTCGTTTCACGCCTGAGGATGCCAGTGAGTGATGATCTGCAAGTTCGTTTCACGCCTGAGGATGCCAGTGAGTGATGATGGTCTGCAAGTTCGTTTCACGCCTGAGGATGTCAGTGAGTGATAGTCTGCAAGTTCGTTTCACGCCTGACGATGCCAGTGAGTGATGATGGTCTGCAAGTTCGTTTCACGCCTGAGGATGCCAGTGAGTGATGGTCTGCAAGTTCGTTTCACGCCTGAGGATGCCAGTGAGTGATGGTCTTCAGTTCGTTTCACGCCTGAGGATGCCATTGAGTGATGGTCTTCAAGTTCGTTTCACGCCTGAGGATGTCAGTGAGTGATGGTCTGCAAGTTCGTTTCACGCCTGAAGATGCCAGTGAGTGATGGTCTGCAAGTTCGTTTCACGCCTGAGGATGCCAGTGAGTGATGGTCTGCAAGTTCGTTTCACGCCTGAGGATGCCAGTGAGTGATGGTCTGCAAGTTCGTTTCACGCCTGAGGTTGCCAGTGAGTGATGGTCTGCAAGTTCGTTTCACGCCTGAGGATGCCAGTGAGTGATGGTCTGCAAGTTCGTTTCACGCCTGAGGATGCCAGTGAGTGGTGATCTGCAAGTTCGTTTCACGCCTGAGGATGCCAGTGAGTGATGGTCTGCAAGTTCGTTTCACGCCTGAGGTTGCCAGTGAGTGATGGTCTGCAAGTTCGTTTCACGCCTGAGGATGCCAGTGAGTGATGGTCTGCAAGTTCGTTTCACGCCTGAGGATGCCAGTGAGTGATGGTCTGCAAGTTCGTTTCACGCCTGAGGTTGCCAGTGAGTGATAGTCTGCAAGTTCGTTTCACGCCTGAGGATGCCAGTGAGTGATGGTCTGCAAGTTCGTTTCACGCCTGAGGATGCCAGTGAGTGATGGTCTTCAAGTTCGTTTCACGCCTGAGGATGTCAGTGAGTGATGGTCTTCAAGATCGTTTCACGCCTGAAGATGCCAGTGAGTGATGGTCTGCAAGTTCGTTTCACGCCTGAGGATGCCAGTGAGTGATTATCTGCAAGTTCGTTTCACGCCTGAGGATGCCAGTGAGTGATGGTCTGCAAGTTCGTTTCACGCCTGAGGTTGCCAGTGAGTGATGGTCTGCAAGTTCGTTTCACGCCTGGGGATGCCAGTGAGTGATGGTCTGCAAGTTCGTTTCACGCCTGAGGTTGCCAGTGAGTGATGGTCTGCAAGTTCGTTTCACGCCTGGGGATGCCAGTGAGTGGTGGTCTGCAAGTTCGTTTCACGCCTGAGGATGCCAGTGAGTGATAATCTGCAAGTTCGTTTCACGCCTGAGGTAGCCAGTGAGTGATGGTCTGCAAGTTCGTTTCACGCCTGAGGTTGCCAGTGAGTGATGGTCTGCAAGTTCGTTTCACGCCTGAGGATGCCAGTGAGTGATGGTGAAACGCGTAGCGAGGCGGCCTAAAAGTGGCTCGGATAATACGACGAAGATTCGTTGGCTTTCACGAGCGACTCGGCCTGTTTTTTTGTTTTTTTTATCGTACATCTTGGTTCGTTTTTAATTGGAAAGTTCTCACTTCGGGTCGTATTGTTCTTTGTTTTTACCAGTTGACTACCCTCACTTTTAATACGACGCAACTTTCATTTCATTACCAACGTCCCATACGACAACCCGCAGGACCAATTTTATCATACGACAACCTCTAGCACAGGAGTTTATGGATAACGGATTTTAAACAGGCTGACCTGAGTACAATAAGGTATGTTTTAAAACTATTTCTAGTACTTTTAGTAAATACTACAACTGAGATACCGTTATGGTCGTGTTGCAAGGCGAGTATAAGTCAGTGAAATCAAAGCTACAGTGGTTACACCAAAATAATTATAAACGTGTCGAACAGAAGCATCTAATGTGCATGTTTGAAAATTCACCCTTTTTGAGCAGACACAGAGACATTTAATACGGAAATTATGAACAATTAATCAAAATAAAAAATTAATATGCTGAAAAGCTAAGAACTATATGAAAGCAATATACAGGACTTATTTCAATTAAGATTTGTGTAAAACTGATTTATGTCGTACTGATTGACATCATATCGCACCAAAGAGTTAGAAAGCTTTTCAAAGTTCAGTCCACTTAAAATAGTTCACTATTTTAAATGAACTGAACTTTGAATAATATTTTAAAATAACATTTAAAATAGTTATACTTAACCAAAGAATTTTATAAGGAAAAACATCTGATGTAAGAAATGTTCACTCCCCTTTTTTCTCTGCCTGCCTAGTAACAGAAAATTCCATAAAAACGGAAAATTTCCACGGTTTTGCATCCATTTTGAGAACGAAATGAATGTGGACACAGTGAATAGTGGACGAAATGAATGTGGACAAAGTGAATAGTGGACTAAACGAACAGGGGACAAAGTGAACAGCGGACAAAGTGAACAGTGGACTAAACGGAGAGGGGACAAAGTGAACACTGGACTAAATGAACAGCGGACAAAGTGAACACTGGACTAAATGAACAGCGGACAAAGTGAACACTGGACTAAATGAACAGCGGACAAAGTGAACGGTGGACGAAATGAATGTGGACAAAGTGAATGGCGGACGATATACACAGGAGACTAAACGAAGACGAAGTGAACGGTGAACAAAATGAATGGACTAAGTGAACAGCGGAGAAAATGAACGCCGCACTAAGTGAACTGTGAAAGAAATGAATGTGGACAAAATGAAAATTGGACAAAATGAACGGCAGACGATAGGAATAGTGGACTCAAGGTGAACTGTGGACAAAGTGAACCATGGAAAAAATGAATGTGGACAAAGTGAACCATGGAAGAAACGAATGTGGACAAAGTGAGCCATGGAAGAAATGAATGGACAAAGCGAACCGTAGAAGAAATGAATGTGGACAAAGGTGAACCGTAGAAGAAATGAATGTGAACAAAGTGAACCATAGAAAAAATGAATGTGGACAAAGTGAACCATAGAAGAAATGAATGTGAACAAAGTGAGTAGCGGACAAAATGAACGGTGGACAAAGTGACTAGTCATCGTTCCTAATGCAAAGCTAACTTAGTGCAGTCAAATGAAACATTCTTGTAAAGGTGATGAAAATTTTAAATTAAGCAATTTTATATCGACTTTTTTTATTTTTTTTCTGTTGGAAATAGTCATATTCCTGCTGTGCTACCCCGCCCGTTTAAACAACCCGTTTATTCAAAGACGCATACACTTGTGACGTTGACCACCGTCGTTAATCAGTATAAAAGATAAACCTTCATGAGACAGTTGTAAGGGTGAGCTTTGAGTGCTTCAAGTCTATAAACTGTTCTCTTTTCAGTATATAGTTCGCAGTGATGGTCCCAGTGCTCAGTGGAGAGTTTCAATTCCTGTAACGAGTAACTGTTTCCAGTAGTCCGCAGAGGTGTTGAGTAGAACAGTAAGTGTACAATATCTTTATAACAACGTTAAGGCAAGCTCCAAGTAGTAAGTTTTATGTTACATTTTTTTTTTTTTTTAGTTCAACTGAACAATGTTTCTACATGAAAACAATGTTATGCTGCTAGTTCAAAAGGCTAAAAGGACTGTAAGGTATTTGCGACTTTTATTTACACTAAATGCACCGGGAAGTGCACCAAAAGTTCCCGAACTAAATGAACTTTTAATTACATAACTGTAAACATGTGAAGCTATAGATACAGCTATTTTTTGTTGTTCTTAAAATGTCTCGGTCTCATTTAGCAGCTTGTGTTGAAAATTCAGTCTTACACGGTTAGTGAGTCTATAGAGCTAATAGTAACTGCGTACCTTCAACACTTTCAATATTGATTAACCGAGAGTCAACTGCCTATAAAATATTTTAACAAGAAATGCACAACGATAAGTATTCTAAGATTTTTACGGCACAACAGGAAGCTCACCATTACACATTCGCCGGTAAATTACAAAGCCAGGGTGTGTTCTGGTGACATGTCTGCCAGCTACTCGAAAACCCTTTTACTTCTATCGTTATGTACATAATTCCCAGCTTAAAACAAGAAAAGGGATTATGTAAATATTTTGCTCCAAGCAATAGTTGTCCCGTAATAAAAAACAAAAGCTTGGTATGTATTATACATTGAGCAATGCAACAATCACTTTTTCCAGATTTTGGTAATTTAGTTGGGCCTTTTGTTCTTATTTCTGTGTAACTACGTCGCCTTTTAACTTTTCGGAATGTTAAGGAGACTGGGAGGGGGGGGTAATTTACCCATCTTACGAGGATGTGCAGAGAGTGGCGACATTACGTCGAGCTAAAAAGCTAATACGTAATTCTGCGTCATATCCAACAAGCACGGCCTCTTCTTCATTTAATGCGATCCTCTTTAATGTGCATTTTTCAGCAAAGCTGACGCAATTTTTTAAAAGCCACATGCATTTGTTTTTCATGAAAACCATTACGAAAATTCCTAGGTAAACAACACCTCAGGGCAAGTCTGCTCACCTTTTATGTAAGAGATATCACTAATCCTTTCCGGAGAAATTTCCTTATCAAAATTTTAGATCTTGAACTGAGAACTATTTTAGTATGTTTGGAGAAACAAACAAGACTTAAAAAAAAAAATCAGCTGATCTTAGAAGATTCAAGAAACTGAAACCAACTTAAAACGGCGTAAAAGTCAAAAATGGTCATATACGTAAATATTTGTAATATATTATTAACTTCCAGATTAATAAACTCCAGGAAACAAAAAAAATGGTCACATGAAATTTAGCAACGTGTTTGGAGTTTTTCTTTAGTCCTTGGTCAACGTTGACTCGTTTAAATAAACTAAAATAAAATTGCTTAAATTCCCATAAGTATTCTTATTCCTATTTACATGCATTAGGTTGTTACACCTGAAATGTCGCCATGTCTATGAAAACTTGAACTGTCGGCCAATTGATGAAAATCTGAACAGTCGAAAACATCGATGAAATGTCGGAAATATCGATTAAAACCTGATAAAGTTTAGTTTTTCACCGTATTTTGGATCTTTGAAGTTTCCGTCGATATGCCGAACATTTCAGGTTTCTGACATTTCAGGTTTTGCGATGAAAACCTGAAATGTCGGAAACATCGATGAAAACCTGGAATGTCGGCATATCGATGGAAACTTCAGAGATCCGGTGAAAAATAAACTTTATAAATCAAATAATCACCACCGGCAGCACACATTTGCCAACGAGATACTTTCCCTCTGTAGGAAGCCTTCTGAATGCGACAAACTCATGGAATACGGTTTCAACGATTTTTAGCATTTCGAAGACAACAGTCCATTCGTGACATATCAAGGAATATGAGCAAAAGCCATGGACTTGATACCCGTCACGTTTTTTCAAGAAATGGATTTGGATATCTGCTGATAGGCTTATCTTGATGGAGTTCTACTCTTTAAAGGCTCTGTAGATAAAGGAAAGGTATTTTCCCTTTAAATACAGCAGTTAAAACATTTTGGTAATACGTAGAGTTGGTTTTAACATTATTTTCAACTTTTCTTAACTTTAACTTCCCATGGTACGAGATACTAGCAATAATCATGAATCATTGACTGAAACTTTCTTTGGATTCTTGGAACCAAGTTTGTGAATCTTTTTCAGCTCTTTTGCGATACTAAATCTACCTTCTTTGTTACAGCCGTTTAGGTAGCTCCACGCTTCATCAATCGTCACAATAAATTTCCATCTGTCTCCGGCTAAGTGATTTTCATAAAGTCTACACACAGTGTTCTGCCCTTAGCTACAACATGCCTGCAAAAGGGGATGAACATTTGTCCCTTTTTTTTTTTTTTTTTTTTTTTTTTTTAAGATTTAAATCTTTATTACCTTGTTTACAGTTGATACAGAGATTTTTAACGGATTTAACGATTGCTCTTTAGATCGGTAAGTTTTCTTAAGACTAGAGACATTATTTTTGAAATAGTGGCAAAGTACGTACCTTCTTTGGTTATTCGTTTGGTGTTCTTTTTCCTGTTAAAAGCAATGCTTAACGATTTCTCCCTCTATTATTAATAATATTGCATATTTTACATTTAGAAATAATAATGCAATGATTTTCCCAGAGTTTCTTAATTACAGAATGAGAATCTTTCTTTTCGCAAAGAACAAAAACATAACCGTCTATCCGCAGGTTGTTTGCGTGCGCCATTTTTTTAGCAGATTATATTTAACTGCAGCAGATGTTTCTTTCTTCAGCATCTAACACGCTGTTGCCAGTTTCAATTCTTTGAACTTCCGTAATTTCTTAACAAAAACGTTCTAAAAATGTGTGAACATCCTCCCGAGTTGCATTTTTTTTTTTTTTTTGATTGGAGGTTTAACGACCACCGTGAGCAACTCAATGGGCTATAAGCAGTCGCCCGTCCCCAATTTAGGGTCACTGGTTCCAGGGAAGGGAGAGAGCCAGTGCCGTAAGACAAACACACCATCCATGCCTGACCGGATTCGAACCCGGACCCCTTACGGACGAATGATCAGAGGCCAGCGCCTTAGACCACTGCGCCACCGGGGCGGCCCTCCCGAGTTGCATAGCATACTTCGAGTTTCTCTTCTCAAGTTCTATCGTTTGAGGTGGATCGAAATTAACCAAGCCCCCCAACTCAGCATTATTTGTAGCACAGTCTTCTTGGAACTGATGCTACTGACAAAATGACCATTGCTTGATAGGAAACAGCCATGACGCTCTAATTTACATGTCAAAAGAGTAATGGGGAAATTGAGAGTTTTGCGCCATGTGATGCCACCACGATCGTGTATCATGAAGTGATACATGCCAGTACGGTGCACAGCTAGCCCAGAAATGAATAGTGTATCGAACGTTTCTTTTTTTCTTGAACTTATGTAAAATTTGGTTGCAAGTCGTGATGGATGCATGCATCACGTGTGAACCGATCCCGCATTGTCCTCCCATCCCACCCTTTCCCCATGCCTGTTGGCATTGGAAGAAGAGTGTTTCGAAGGGTCCTGTATGTTTTCTATTAAGTCATGGTTTCCCTATTTTTAGTTGGCTATAACTCAGATTTTAAGTGCTTGACGTATTTTTTTTTATTTCTTTAGTGAGATCATGGTTTCATTAAAATATTTTAACAGTACATTTCCTAAAGAATCAAAAACCAGATTCTTCGGTAACATCTACATATTTACGAAATGTTTGTCTAAGTGTATTTTATTCTTTCGGTTTTTCTTATATGTACTTTTGAAGGGGGCTAAAGAATAGGAGAATGAAATTTGAAGAAACTTATTGCTTAAAGACACCCCCCCCCTTTTTTTTAGTTTTATTTTCGACTTTTTATTCATCTAGAAATTTTCGAATCTTGTATTTGAAAGTGACAGGTAAGTGTTTTTCAAGTCAAGCGTAGTCACACGTGGCAGCTTTCAAATGCAAAAGTTTGTTATTATAAGTCATCTGAAACTGATTCGTAATATAACCGAGAGGAAGTTTTGCTGAATTCATCTGACCGGTACCTGAATCATATTCGAAATGATTGGATTTAATATTAAACCAAATGTGAGGATATATTAATTCAACTATTCCAAACTTTCCCGCCACCTGTCAGATCGATTGGAGATTGTAAACGTGCAAAGCAATGAGATATTTTATTGCCATAGAAATGACTGAAAGAGCTGTCGCTTGGAAGTTTCAGATGGAAAATTCTGAAAGTGTGTGGTAAACATTGCGCTCACATCTTTTTATGCAGAGGATAAATTCTCAGAGGAAGTTAATGCCTTGAATTTATTGGAATAGCCATTGAACTTTACAAAATATCCAACTTTCCCTTTCCGTTTATTTTTAATATTTTTTCAACTGCAAAAGAATCATTTAATTTCCTGCATAAATGGTTCCTTCAATTTCACACCCAGGAAATCTTTAAATTTATATACAGGAGATGATCGTGGCAAACACTGAGAAAAGATAAATCTGATCAATTTGATTCCATAGCCTTTTTCAAATACCAATTTACATTTAACAATGAGAACATGACCATCCACTTGAAATTCATATGATGTGGGTTTCCACTTGTAATCTCTGTGCCAAACTTCCATTTCTGATACTGCGGTAAAAGCAGTTATCATAACCGTGAATAAATCATCAAGCACGTCTATGTATCCATACGCATTTCTACTTGTGAAATATCTCCCACGAGAGAGCGTTTACCGTTCAATTAAACCTTCTACTAATTGTTGTGAAAAAATTATCTTTCTGCTGCAATATTTTTTGAAACACTGTTTCTGAATTCTGTTCCTCTGCCGGTTTGTAATTTTTGAGGTTTTACAGGACTAAATATTTCAGAAATGTTTTCATAATACACTGATGGCCACCCAAAATGCACCACCGAGAAGGAAGCATCCGATTGGTCTGAAATTCGCAGCATGTGCCACCCGCGAGAGGACATGCAAACGATTAGCATTGCAGGGCATATGCAAATCATATGCGCCCGGCACGCCACCAAGAAGCACTATAAGAAGGATGCACAGAAGGCGGGGTGTAGGTAGTGGAAGTGTGTTGTGCTGCCGGACCTGTGCATGGGAAGCTTCCTGTGCCTCGTCGCAGAATACGGCAGTCATTCCAACACGTTTCGGAGTTTGACAGAGGACGAATAGTGGCTTATCGCGACAGCGGTTTATCGTACCGAGACATCGGCGCCCCTGTGGAACGACATCCAATCACAGTGAGGTGAGTATGGATTAGGTGGGTGCAGGAGGGACGGACGGACGGACCGACGTGAGCGATTGCCGCAACCGCGGCACACCACCGAACGAGAGGACAGGCATGTTGTGCGGCGGGAATTGACGGCTCGCACCGCCACATCACGAGCGTTAGGGCAGGAATTAGGGTGTGTTGCGCAACAATGTGTCAGCACGTACCGTTCGACGTCGTCTGCAGGAGCGGGGATTCACGGCGCCCATTGCTCCGATTACCCTTGACATTACACCACAGGCGAGTGCGGCGGCAGTGGGCCGTTGAACACCGCACTTGGACTACGGAATGGCACGACATTGTCTTCTCCGACGAATCCCGCTTCTGCCTGCAACACCACGATGGTCGGATCCGCGTGTGGCGGCACCGCTGAGAGAGTGTAAGACGCCTTCATTATGCATCGCCATACCGGTCCGTCGCCTGGCATTATGGTTTGGGGAGAATTAGATATGCCACCAGCACCCCTTTGGTACGCATCGCCGGTACACTCAACACCCACCGCTACATCTCCGACGTTTTGGAGCATGTAGTCCTCCTTTACCTGCAGGACCTGCCAGCGGCCACGTTTCAACAGGACAACGCGCGCACGCACGTGGCACGCGTCGTGCAACAATTCTTTACGGCCCACCAGGTGTCACTGCTGCCGTGGCCCGCCTGTTATCCCGATATGTCGCCCATCGAACACGTCTGGTCGCTGATCGGCAACCGAGTGGCCCGGAAAGCACCACCCGGCGGTTACGCCTGATTAACTGTGGCAACGTGTGGAAGCAACCTGGACCGACATACCCCAAGCCCACATCCAAATCCTTTTTCGTTCGATGCCGTGGCGTGTAGCGGCCGTTATTGCCAGGCATGGGGGCCACACGAACTATTGATGTTTGCGTGTTCCGCAAGTCGCACTGGCCTATGAGCTCAATCGTTTCATCTGTGCATCTGTTGTTATGTGTCCAGTAAATCAGGCTTTGCTATCTCGTGTCCTTCATGTTGCATTTTGGGTGGCCAGCAGTGTATTATAAGCGGATTTTCCTCTAAACGGAACAACCCATGCAAACGTATATCATCAATAAATGTCAATAAATACTGAAATTCATTATCACATTGTTGCAAATGTGGCACATCCATTAAGTCTGCTAACCATTGTGCGTCCAATTTCAAAACAAACCTTCTCTGGAATTTTCGCTTCGATAGTTTGTGAAGAGTAAGTAATCTGATTCTTTAACTATTCTACAAATGAATTAGGGTACTCCAGGAGAAACAAAACACAAAGAGCATAAAAACAGGGATTTCTGAAATTATGTAGAGGGCTTGTCTGGTCTGATGGGTCCATGATACAGCTCAAATATACCGATGGACAAGATTCGAGGACAATCATGCAAACAGGTCCAACTACATTTGGAAGGAAACAGGCCTCCAGCTTTACCGTGACATGGGCATTGTTTTCACGGAGATCACTATATCGCCTGTTCCTTTCGGAGCATACCCTAAACGCTAGATACTTTCTAGGCATTGTTTCGGACAAAATGTTGCTCTACATGACGTCCGTACGGCGATGGATTCTTTCAGAATTACAACGCACGTATGGCTTAGTGGTTAACAATGTGACTGCTAATGGAGACGACCCGGGTTCGATCTTAGACGGTGACATTTGTTAACCATGGCTGAATATCCGCTGTGCATAGGACAAGAAGGTTTAGCCGACGGCCCCTAGGTACTGACCACCCGGTTATAAATTAAGGGTGTCTGTTTCTTGGCCGTCCCTTGTATTTCTCTCTCCCTCTTAGGTGCAATACAGACTTGTACAGTGGCGCCATCTATTGTCATTCTGACCTACAAACTGTTTCTGTCAAAGTCGCTAGACTTGCTCTAATTCCTTCCGTCTCTGTACTCCGCCCGATAGGCTGCAACAGCTTCAGGTGGATGGAGTCTAAATCATCTCTGTGGATTTAAGTCCTAAATGAAAATGGATAGTTAAATCAGTGATAGTGTTCAATTGCCGAGGGCAGGGTACCGCATTCATGGGATAAGGCACCATATCATAAGACCTGCACTGTGCAGGAATTGTTTGAGAATCATGTGTAAGCCTTTTTTATGCTCCCTTGGCCGTCAAACTACTCCGATATGTATCCCATCGAATATCCGTGGTATGCATTGATATTACAGTATTCACCGAATCACACCAATGCTGCTCTCTATAACCGAACAGCGGGACGTCATTCTGACAGAGTGGTACAAAATTCCTGAAGAAACCGCTGTCTAATGGAGACGGCGCTACGCCGGGTGCTTGTGGCTACAGAGCTGAAAAACACGCTATTAGGTAAGTGGCCATAATGGCTCACGAGAGCAAATAAATAGCAGAACGAAATGCAATCTAAAAATACGCTATTTGAATAGGTGTAGGACAACTCTGATTAACATTCATCACTTTAAAACTGCTAGTTTGAAAGATTTTATTTCGCAGTACAGTAGATTCCGGTTAATCGGGATAGCAGTTTACTTGGGACAATTCTTGAACATCACGGATTAGCTCTCTGCGATAAAGCTTCGCAAAATGGGGAGAACCGCTTCGCTGGGAGAGTGTTCTAAGTCCCGATGCGTTCCAATTAACCGGAATCTACAGTATTCTATGAAAGAAAATAGTTGTGAATCATAAGAAAAGATATTCGAAAATTTAGATATTTGAGGTAACTTTTTAATTCTTTTATTTTTATTTTAGACAAGGATGTTCGACTTTTTAATGGCTGCTGGCAGAAGAAAAAATACACTTCTACCCAACGATTGCCTTTCGGCAATCGAAAATTGCCTTCAAAAACTCACTATGTAACGACGGAGAACTTTAATAACATCAATCGTCGAGATACCACTGACTTTAGAAAATTAACTATTCCATTTATTCTAAGCAAAAGAATTTTAAATTGATTCTTCTTTCCTATAACACTGGTATGTCCAAGAATGTTCAATGCCCTGCACACATAAAAGTATATTTTCTTCGTGCTCCAAGATGTAATATATATATATATGCATGATCAGAATTGAGACACTTAGAATCGCTTAATAAGCAAAATATTGAAACGCTTAATGCAAAACTTAGTACTTCTTATACACTGACGGACAAAAAAAATCCCAACACCAAGAAGGGGTGGTGTTAGATAAACGACAGTTGGTAGGCGGTGAGAGTACATCTGTAAGCTAATGTCTATGCAAATTTCGCGCTCGGCGCATACGTGTGGCGCTAGTAGCGCCCCTCGGAACATGCAAAGCAGGTTTGCTGTAAATACGCGCTGTAACGTTCGTGAGCGTTAGTTATCGTTGAGATTCGACGTAGTGTGTTGATGTTAGTAAAGAATGCCTTTAAGAAGACGAAGAAGCCATTATCAACAGCTCACGGAGTTTGAACGAGGTCGTGTAATAGAGCTACGAGAAGGTGGATTTTCTTTCCGCAATATTGCAGAACGACTTGGCAGGAATGTAGCCACTGTGCATGATTGTTAGCAGCGGTGGTCAAGGGAAGGTACTGCCTCAAGAAGACCGGGTTCCTGCCGGCCACGTGGCACTACTGAGAGGGAAGACCGCCGTGTACGGCGTATGGCCGTGGCGCATGGTACCGCGTCTGCGGCAGCAATTCGAGCTGCAGTTGCCACCACAGTGACACAACGAACTGTTACAAATCGGTTACTTGAAGGACAGCTTCGAGCCAGACGCCCTGTAGCGTGCATTCATTCCACTTACTCCAAACCACTGCCGTTTGCGACGTCAGTGGTGTCAAGCTAGAGCTCATTGGAGGACGAAGTGGAGATCTGTTGTGTTTTCTGATGAAAGTCGGTTCTGCCTGTGTGCCAGTAATGGCCGTGTGTTGGTTAGAAGGAGGCCAGGTGAGCACCTGCAACCAACCTGTCTACGGCCGAGACACACTGGACCTGCACCTGGAGTTATGGTCTGGGGAGCAATTTCCTATGACAGCAGGAGCACTCTCGTGGTTATCCCACGCACCCTGACGGCACAGTTGTACGTCGGTCTGGTGATTCAACCTGTTGTGCTGCCATTCATGAACAGCATTGCAGGGGTGTTTTCCAACAGGATAACGCTGCCCGCATACCGCTGTTGTAACCTAACATGCTCTACAGAGTGTCGACATGTTGCTGTGGCCTGCTAGATCACCAGATCTTTCACCAATCGAGCACGTATGGGACATCATTGGACGACAACTCCAGCGTCACCCCCAACCAGCATTAACCGTCCCTGTATTGACCGACCAAGTGCAACAGGCATGGAACTCTATCCCACAAACTGACATCCAGCACCTGTACGACACAATGCATGAACGTTTGCGTGCTTGCATTCAACATTCTGGCGGTTACACCGGTTATTAATGTACCAGCATTTCACATTTAAAATGGCTCTTCTCGCGCTTACAATAAGCTGTGATCTTGAAACCTTAATCGATTAAATATGTTACCTATACAAATGTATTGCCGCCATTTCATTCTGCTACAACTATTGTTTCGTGGTGTTGGGATTTTTATTCCGTCAGTGTATTTTTCTAGCATAAAATATGTATCACAATATCGATTGTCTGTAGGACGAGCACGGTCCTCAGATTTAATTAATTTCATGAGCAAAAAGCAGCTTCTCAGATAAACAGGAGCTTCCACACAAATGTGGCATTTTTCCGAGTATGATTATATAACTTGCCCTTCCCTTTACAACAGTCTTTAGAACTCCAAAACTGAGGTTTCAAAGAAATTTTCTTTCATTTTTGAGTGGAGCAGAAAACCAATCAGTTTTGTTACTTCCTCAAAGTCAAAATTTCAAACGATTTGGAATATTTCGGCAATCGATTATTTTTCTGCGGTTGCAAAATTAACTGACTTCAGAACAATGATGAAACCATCATTGTTCCACCAACCAGCATTGCAATTGCCTAAATTACGCTCTGGCAACTGAAACTGCACCACATTGCCAAACTGCAAACTTGTATGAGAGAGTTGGCCATGGTAGGGGATGTAAATTTTGTGCATGAGCCAAGCCCTCAACGGATCTGGTGTGGGTACAATAGCAGGCAGCGAAGTACTTCTCCGATTGCATGACACGAATACGAGCTGTGTAGCATTGCTATCAAGTGACCATGCAACGCAGAACCAGAAGAAGTTCCTACGTTAGGTGACCTGATTTTAGTGAATGAAATTTATGACAAATTGACACTTTGTCCTAAATTTCAATACAAAATTGAAGCCAATGTCATTTCGAGATGAGGACATGATTGAGGACAACATCCGACACACAATGGTAAAGCCGAAGATAAGCAAATAATGTAATGACCTGTACCATAATTGTCCAGCTTCATGGGAAACATACGATGAATCTAGAGGATGATTTTCATGTGAAATAAGTATAAAATAGCGATAAAATACTATCATTCCTAATATTACTTCTGATGAATTTTAAATGTTACTCATAGGGGGAAACACATGCAAACAAAGCTACATTTTGGTTTTGTGCAGAAATTTCATTGCAATTCTGTACAAGAAAAATCATCTAAAGTCAAAACGTTACGATAAGCTGAGCGGACAGAAATCATGTGATACCTGTATGTTACCTCTATGAGAAAAAATATTCCAAGTCCAAAATCTGCACTTGAAAAAACAGTTTAATGGAAAATGTTCTGAACTGAATTTGTAGAACTTTCAATGGAATCTACCAAATGTAATCAAATTTAAATGAATTCTTTATTTACTACTTTGAAGAAAGTGGATGCTGAAGAAGATCATATTTATTCCCCATCCCAGAAATAGTTTAGTTAAATCTAGTTAAAACAAAATATCACGATTATTAAGATCATTTTTTTTAATTAATAAGTATGAACTGTATACCAATTATACTCAAAATAATATAACTATGCTAATAATCCGAAATTTCTTGGCGTAGAATAGAAATCAAACTTTCCAAGCTTTCGCACATCAACCATATGGCTTTTTGAAGGAAGGTAGGCAACTAACTGTAGTTAACGGAGAAGAATTTATCTGGTAGATGGGGAATAAATATCGTATTCTTACTGCTTCTATAAACAGCAATGTACTTACTTTCTTTCATACTCTGCCCCTTCAGCACTGAATTTCTGATTGTTCATATCTTGAAAGCAATCTGCCAGATAAATTATTCTCCGTTAACTCGTGTCTACCTTGGTCTTACGGTTTCTATAAACAGCAATGTATTTCTTATTCTTTATAAGTTCTAAATACAGTGAGATCCGCATAAGATTAAACCATCATCTTTGCTTACAAAGAAGTTCTTTAGGTTTATACATGCCACTTTAACACGTGGTAACCAAAATTATGGAGAGCGTTAAAGTATTTTAAGCATTTAATCATCCACTACACACGTTCTTGTCTTTCGTTTTGCATTGATTGTTCACCAAAATTCTTATAACTTCAAACGAAAACCCCTGCCTTCCAAGCGCAAAATATAGGGTAAATGTTCATGTTTCTGTGAACACATTCGTAAGCATTCTTAAAATTTTCATAACCTAACTTTACTACTAATCAGTAGATTTGCATATTTTAACATGTTTACCCTAATCAGCAGAAAGAGAATCAAACTTATCCGAGAAGGGAGGAATTTCCTGAAGCTATTTACAAAGTATTGCTTTCTCCAATATTGATCTCAGTTCCTTTACCCTTCTCTCTAGAATGTTTGTGTGTTTTGTTTCTAAATCCCGCTGCGTTAGGATATTTGGTCGCACTGTTATGAGTCAAATAGCATTTCCTTTTCTTCAAACTAATCCGTTTTCTCCAATAAGTTCTTTTGTTCTTATACTTTTCGCAGTTTGCTTTAATTATAGAATATCTTCAAGACGCTGATAGCATTTAGTCTTTCTGTTTACACGATTCTTTAATAATCAGTTTTATTAGTTGTCCTTCATTTGAGGAGCTTTTGCTTTCCGGCTAAACAGCACTGTTCTTTTATTTATGATATCGCAAGTCATTTCGGAGAATTTATAATGTTGAGATTAATATTTCTGAGAAGAAACATCAGGAATATTATTAAATTTTAATATTTCTTTCGGGGAATAAGAGTTCCTTTCCTTAAATTGCTGGGTATATTAAAAACTACTAGTTTGCGGAAATTTGTGGAAGATACTAGAAGGAAATATATTTAAGTTTCTATAAGGAGAGCGCTCTTTGAAAAATATATCAAAATCAAAACAGTGATACTCCCCACATCACGAAATGCTTAGCTTTTGTGTTTAACTCTGAAGCGAAAACGTCCTCCATAAAGACAACTATATTGAGGAAATGTTTACATATTTCAGAATTCATACCTTGGAAGTAAGGCCGGTACTACGAAGAAGATCGGAATAACTTTTTAGAACCTCCCCCCACCCTACTGAAGCTGTCATAACCATTTCGGTCGATGTCTGAATAATTTGTTTTTTTCAAGCAGTATAAATTGAACTGCTTCCTATACGAGGGGGTACCGAAAGTAATGCAAAAGTGGGAGTAACTTTTTTTATTAACTGAAAGAGGTCGTTCAAATTGCACATGTTGGCAGAGTAACTCTTCCTATATAATAACCCTTCTTCATTGCAAGTACATAATGGATTCCAAGCAGAAGCAACGTGTCGTCATTGAGTTCTTGACGAAGGAAGGGTGCAGGCTGTCCGACATCCAGAGAAGGCTACAGAATGTTTACGGAGATGACACCATTGCCAAGATCAGTGTGGACAGATGGATGAAGAAGTTTAAAGAAGGGGAAACCAGCATTGAAGAGAAGCCACGCAGCGCGGGACCATCATCTGCGACCACTGACACGAATCGTCCGCGATGAACTGATTCGCGCGGAGAGACAAGTCACAATCAGTGAGCTTGTTGCACAACTGGACTGTGGTCACAATGCCATAAAGAAGACTGTGGAAGACTTAGGGTATCGGAAAGTGTGTCCAAAGTGGGTACCTCGGCGATTGACACCCGATTTGAAGGAGAGAAAGGTAGAAGTCTGCTCTGATTTGGTGGAAGCATTTGAAGCCAATGAAAACAGGGTTTTTTTTCAATCTGGTGACGGAATGAAACGTGGGCGTATCTTTGCGATCCGGAAACGAAGAATCAATCCATGGACTCGTGTCACACCTCTTCACCGAGGCCTAAGAAGTTAAGAGCCAGTGATCAACACAGAAAAGTCATTGTGACTGTTTTTCGGGTTGACAGGGGTGTCATTCTTCTTGATGTTCTGGAACGTGGCAGTACCGTAACCAGCGAGCGGTGCACTGAGACACTCAAGAAGCTTACAGAAGCCATATGAAGAGGAAGAGACCGAACAGGAATCTTAGAATCCACATTCACCAAGACAATGCGAGACCACACATACCTCTGCTAACAAATTAGACAAGTCGATGGTCTCCCATACACCGTACAGCCCAGATCTGGTGCCCTCCGACTCCCACCTGTTCGGTCCAATGAAGAACAGTCTTCGGGGACAACGATTTGATAACACGGACAAGAAGTGTCGGAAGAAGTCGATACAAGAGTCCACACCTGAATTTTTTCAAAGAGGATTCGAGAGTTGAATTCAACTATGGGGTAAATGCATCACTTGTGATGGATACTATGTTGAGTAGTACATTTGTATAGAGAAAGAGTTACTCTGCCAACATGTGCAATTTGAACGACCTCTGTCTGTTAATAAAGAAGTTATGCCCACTTTTGCATTACTTTCGGTACAACCCTCGTACCAATGTAGTTACTAACCATGCAAGGGTCGCCAAAATTAAATTATCAAAACGTAAAAATAGACATAATATGAATAATCATTGGACATCCTAAGACAACGATAATGGAAATTTCATATTTATTTTTCTAATAAGAGCTCGGAAGAAGGTTCCTTTGTACGAAAAGAGGAGGAGCTTAAAGTTTTTCAGAAGATCACAATGCTAATCGCGCAGACTGTCTATTAGCAAGAAGCTCGTCAATACCTAAGGCCTCTTGGTATTGTGAAAACCATCTGTAACCTTGGGTTAAGGTCGCTCCAGTAGTTGTCAGACAGAGAGTTACGTCAGAGGTGTTTATACTTGTGTTATTGATGTAAGTAGGTCATTTCAAAAGTTTTGCACACTGCGCAAGCGCTGCCTGTATGATGATGCAATCGCTCCAATCGTTGCTCCAATTGTGAGTCAGACTTCAGTATACAAAGTTGTGTCTACGTTTGCTGGTTAATTTGTTGCTGTTCCGAAAACTTCTGCCTTGAAATGGAGGAAGAAAGCGAGTCATGTCAGATCACGCTTAGCGACCAGCGATCCTACATTAAAACTGAAACTTTGCGAGGAAAATCCCCTATCGTGATTCATAAAGCTTTGTGTGAAGCTTCTGGGGTTGGTGTAGTGGATTGTGGCACCGTGTCATCGTTGGCTTCTCGTTTCCGCTAAGGTCGAGAAAGCATTGAAGACCACCCCAGAAGCGGCCCGGACATCAGATGCAACGGACGACACTTGTGTGTTTATCGCTAACAGCATTTTGGAAAGAAGATAGACGGAAAACATGTGACGAGATTGCATAACTACCACTTCGGTTTTCATAACCCTAAATGAAAAATTACAGAACAGAAAAGTGGCTGTCAAATGGGTTTCGCACAATCTGAGTGAAGAGCAGCAAACAGATCACAAAGGGATCACAGAAGAATTGCTACAGCGTTACGAGACAGAAGGCGAGCAGTTTTTTTGGACAGAATTGTTGCTATAGATGAAATCTGGATACGAGATTTTGAACCAGAATTGAAATTTCAGTACGCTCAGTGGAAAAATCCAGAATCACCTTGCCAGAAAAAATTACGCCGCCAACAATCGAAGGTTAAGCTGATTATTATTATTATTGTTGTTGTTATGGCCTATGGACAAGGTTCTAGTGATAGCAACAGACAGAGTGCCCAAGGGGACCACTGTACAAAAGTGTTTGCAAAATGTATTGCTCCCAAAGATTCACCAAAGAAGGCACGACATGCTCTAAACTAGTGTCATCGATTTTGCATGACAACGTGAGGCCGCATGTTGTCTGCACATCAAGAGACATTCTGAAAGAGTATGGGTTGGAATTGCTTCCCCACGGGTCATACAGTCCTGGCATGAGCCCACCAAACTGACTTGTTCCCAAAACTGAAGAAGCCACTGCGTAGGAAACAATTCAGTACCATTCAAGATGTTTCGAGTGAGGTTACCTTAGTAATCCGACGCCTCAACGATTCAAGTGTCTTGATTGGAATACGAGACTTGCCCAAATGTTAGGCCGCTGTCATAAATAAACATAGAGATTACTTCCAAGGCCTGTAAAGGTATGTTGTGAAATAAATTCTTTGTTTAAGAGATAACCCCACAGTGTAAAAAACTTTTGAAATGACCCTCGTGTTATGGAATTTCCGCTTCCGGCTGTTTTCAAACGACTGTTGTCGAGACTGTCTCTCCGGTAGTCCACGTGGTAGGGGTCAGTCCGACCGCGCGTGAGCTCAATTGTTGAGGATTAACCCCAAGGTAAAAAGCCAAATAGTGGTCGGCTGAGGCCAGAAGATTTAGTAAGTACTTGCTTCTTGACCAGCAAAGATGAGGGTCACGCGATGGACGTTATATTTTCCATGTATGTCCTGCGGGCATAGATGGGTACGTGGCTCTCGGAGAAGAGAAGCTATATAATAGTTCAGCCAGGGAGTTGCGAGAACGAACACGCAAAGAAGTAATAGCTCTTTCAAGTCTCTCGAGGACGATCGGAATGGCCAAATCGGGAAATGGAGCGATTATTTGAATCAAGATTTTTTGTTAAGTTACGTACTATGAACTCGTGTATGCCTAACTTTCTGAAGAAAGAACGCCTTTCAGCTTCTTTGATTGCAAGATCTCAATGGTAAAAGCGAGGGTGGTGGTTTGCCCATTACGACAAAGCAGCTTAAGTTAGTGAAGATACGTTGCAAATTAATATAGCAGGAAACTTCTGTAAGCTTCCAGCAGGGAAGTCAGATATAACGGCGCCAACCTTACAAAAAACTTGACCTTTTTTAGGGAATTTAATTACACAGAGTAACCAACTAATTAAGACCTCCTGTCGAATAACATACAATTAAGTAGATTATTAAAACACGTAGTTTAGTCTCTAGCCTTGTAACAAGCAATCAGCAATCCGACACGGCATTAATTCAACTAAATTTTGGTAACGGTCCTGTGAAACATTAGCCCAAAAGTGTTGAATTCCATCTTTCGGTTCACTCAGATTGGATGGCAGTAAATGCATGCGTCTGATTTAGAGTTCGACATCATTCCACAGATGTTCCATGGGATTGATTTCGGGAACTGAGGTAGTCGAAGTAGAAACCAATCCGAAACGGTACTCACATAGTTCAGTACCCTGTTGGAAGTATCCATCAACACTGGGGTAAAGAGTAACCATTGTCGAAGGAAACTGGAATTAAATGATAGAGTATTTTTTGGAGGGAGAGCGTATGAACCCACAGGTCTTAAATATTCCTTACAAGCTGAAAGTTAGGGTGCTCGATAGGAAATACGCATGGAAGTGAGGTACAGAAAGCTAAGCGTTTGTCAGTGAGTTCTGTACCCCGCCCTGATGCAATGTGGGGAAGAGTTTTTGCTACGTGTGGCCAGATGAGCAAAAAAGGAAAATCCGTAGGTAATGGACCTGGAAAAGAGGAAAGGCACTTAAACTACATTGGTTTTTATAACTCAGGGACATGCTGTCTAACCATGTCAGCATGCTTTTAATACTCATCTATTTGAAAAAAATCACATTAGAATTTGTCCAAGAAGCAAAGGCAGTGTGTGTGTACTGGGAAGGGGAGGCACAAGGTGGCATCTATTTCAAAGGAAGACTAGGACGTCGGGCTCAGGCCTCATTCCGGTGTATCTGTTCCCTTCCAGCTGCGTTGGATGAGAAACTGTTTAAAAACACGTGGGTATTCAGGCGTGGGTTCACTCTAATCAAGGTTGATTGGTTGTTTGAGTTTTATGGCGCAAGGGCCATGTTTGCCCAAAGAGCGCCAGACACAAGACAAACAAACAGTATTTAAAACGCAGTGTAATACTTAAAAATCAGGCTGATTCGGTAAAAGTCAGAAGTGAGAATGATGAAAAGTTTAAAAACTAGATACGTTTAAAAAAAGTCAAGTTGTTTTAAGAATGAAAAGACAGCGAATATATCGCAGTGGTCATCTAAAAGCCACTGCAGCGTAGCTACGTCGTCGTTCAACAAATGATAATGAAAAAGTGAAAACGAACTGCACGAAAACGCCTACAGAGAACATGATAGACAGTGAGTCGGCAACAACTGCACGCCTCAACATCGGCGCAGTGTCGCCACACAGCAAGAGGCGGTGGGTGAAATGACAATGCCCAATGCGGAGACGTGCAAAAACAACTTCCTCACGACGGCTTGTTCGCAAACTAGATGGACATAGTCCGATCTGTGGTTTGACGGAAAGAAGTTTGTTCCTACCCTGTTGAGACCAGAGAGACTGCCACTCAGTCAGGATGAATGACCGGATGGCAGGACGAAAATCTCGGAAACATAGTGGCAGTCCAGTGATCCGCATGCACGGAAACGGATCTGGCAGAGGCATCCGCCAGCTCGTTAACCCTGAATCCCAACATGGCCAGGAACCCAACCAAGAATCCAGCACCAGACAAAGTCTGCAGGATGCGACGAACATCTCTGGTGACCGAAGAATCAATGCCTTCAGGAGAAGATAAAACTTGCATGGCAAACCTGGAGTCAATGCAAAGTATGGCGCGACGATGGGGTTCCAGACTGGATGTGACAGAAGGCGAGGAGCACTCCATACATCTCGGCCGAAAAGACTGTCGCTTCTGGACGAAGCCTCTCACCACAAGTCGTATCATCACACACGAATGCAGAGCCTACAACATCACCGGATTTCGAGCCATCGGTGAAGACCGGCACGAAATCGTGATGGAGCGAAAAGTGGTCGAAAAAAGGTGCTGATACACATGTGCAGTCGGGGAAGTTTTGTGCCACACAGAAAGGGAAAGATCAGCAATTGCTGGGAGATGCTGCCAAGGGAGATCAAGTAAAGCCTTGGTCACACCAATCAACGACAGATCAAGGTCAGCATTGCGCACTATGTTCTACAGACGAATCCCAAAAGTGGTAATACAAGAAAGGTGGTTGAAAAATAAACGAACACATTGTGGTTGGAAGATGGGAGCATGCAGCTGTCGATAAGGAATATATTTTAGCTTGGTGAAGAACTGGAGAGAGAGAGAGAGAGAGAGAGAGTTGCTGACGGCGAATGCATAACGGCGGTTCGTTAGACTCGGCATAAAGACTATGCACGGGAGACGTACGGAAACCTCCGATGCGAAGACCTAGAGAACCTGGTGATGAACGGGATCGAGGAGCTTTAAAGAGAGAAGGCCGGGCTGATCCGTACGTCACACAGCTATAGCCCAAACTTGACCCGGGACAAGAGAGACGTAAAGACGGAGCATTGATCACCGGTCAGCCCTCCTCGACGTACCGGAAAGGACCTTCAGGATGCTCAATGAACGCATGCACTTCACCTTCAAGGATAGAATGTGAAGCCGGAAGGTGAGTGCGCGGTCGAAGGTTAATCCAAGAAGCTTAACCTCTGGAACCACAGGCACAGTAATGCTCCCCAGACGGAGGCGAGGGTTCAGGTGAAGACCTCGTTCGCGGAAAATATGCATGCAGTTGGCGTCTGTGGGGTACCGATGAAACCGACTCCAAGCCTTATGCTGAGCTTGACTAGCTTCTTTGCACTCGAAACGCCACCAAGGCTTTTCGGACAATCTGAAAGTTTAGTTGAAGTCTTCGGAATGGAAAATTCTGCAGCATGCACAATACAATTCGTAACTGCCGCAACAGCGTCATTGACTGTACATGTGGACACCATATCAAGAGTGATGATCGCTGAAGCAGGGAATGCGTCTCACTTGGCCGATCAATGTTTTTTTTTTCTTTTGATTGGAGGTTTAACGATCACCGTGAGCAACTCAATGGACTATAAGCAGTTTCCCGTCCCTAATTTAGTGAAATAACATCCATGCCTCACCGGGATTTTTTTTTATTTTCCTCACCGGGATTGGTTTAACGACCACCATGAGCAACTCAATGAGCTATAAGCAGTCGCCCGTTCCCTAATTTAGGGTCACTGGTTCCAGGGAAGGGAGAGAGCCAGTGCCGTAAGATAAGCACAACATTCATGCCTCACCGAGATTCGAACCCGGACTCCTTTCGGCCGAATAATCAGAGGCTATCGCTTAGACCATTGCGCCACCGGGATTCGAACCCGATCAATGTTCCATCTAGCGGGACGGGAAGGAGGATAGTATCCGTCCCCCGCGAGCCGAAGACAAATCGGAAAATGATCACTGCCAAGGAGGTCATCAGACACACACCAGAATCAGTCAGGGAATACGGATGGGGAACACAACGACAGGTCAGTGGCTGAGTACGAACGACTGGGTTCATGAAAGCAGGTTGGTGTCCCCGTGTTACGAGGACAGGGGGACGTGTTGGACAGGATGGACTCGAAACGTGGGTCCCGACTGGTGTTTACAAACAGCGGATGATTTGAATTAAAATCTCCAAGATGGAAAAAAAGAAGGCGGCAGCTGGTCAACCAAGTCTTCTAAGTTAACAAGGGCTTACTGCATCATCTGGGGGTAAGTATAGCAAGCAGACTGTGAGGCGAATGTACACAAAGTCTCACCGCCACTGCTTGCAGATTCAAACGCAGAGCTACGGCCGTAACAGGAACACCATGAGGCACAATAACGGCCACATCTCCACATACGATAGGCATGTGGATGCTAATGATCTTTACCAAAATCGCCATGTCTGCGCACCGAAAAAGCATCCGCAGAGAGGAGTTTCGTCTCTCGGAGACACATGCACATTGGTGAATGGAAATACAGTAAGCCTTTCAAATCATCAATACGTGACCGGAGTCCTCGGCAATTCCACTGTATAATGGAAGCGATGCTGAAAAAAGAAAAAAAAAGTGATGAAAACAGGAAAAAAGTTATGAAAACAGGAAAAAAAATCTGAAGCTTAAAAGGTCTCCGAGTCCAATTCTTCAGGAAGTACTACAGGGTTCCTCGGCGGCGTGCTATCCGAGGGAAGGACAGGCAGATGTTTGTATTGAGTCAACCCAGCTTGTATCTGTGTATGAGAACTGAGTGTCAGATGAGTTTTTGGGCATTCCCTTTTGTTTATCAGGTGAAACAGACGTCGTAGCACCTGAAACGTGTTCTGGAGCCCTGAGTCTAGCTGAGGCACCAGGAGATCCCCGAGCAGTGGTCTGCGGTGGCGTAGACAAACTAGCCATGGAAGAAACTCCAAGTGCCTTCAGCCCATCTGAATATATCTCCTGGAAAGAAAAAGGGGCAATCTTTCGGAACACTGACCTCAGTCTGAGTAGCAATAGATGTCAGAGTAGTCAAGACGGATGCGTAAGTGCGTCCACCTGAGGCAGTGGAAACGATCTTCCGTCGAGCCTCAAGGTAAGACAGGTGTTCAAGCGTCTTTTCCCCTTGAATCCTCTGCTCCTCAATCCACTTCGGCCAGTCTTGTGCATTGGCCGCGCGGACGCTTTTTCAGTTCACACAATGGAGAACTGCAGCAGAACAATCAAAGTGAAGATGATCATGTCACCCACAACGACTTCAAGTGGCAGCATCACAGCATGACTGCTGTGAATGCCCGTAGACTTGGCAGCGGAAGCAACGAAAAGTGTTTGGAATGTACGGACGCAAAGCGCAGTTCAAATAGCCCGCATGGATAGAGGATGGTAGAGTCGGTCAGAATGACTGTCCTGGAGTTCATCAGGTCCCCGTTCCGGTGAAACTTGATGCGACGCATCGATGTAACCACTTGGGCAGAAAAACTCCTCGAGAAATTTCTCCTCTGAAACATCCAGGAGGTCGCGTTCGGAGATGACACCTCGGGAGGAATTCAGGGACTAATGAGGCTTGATATCCACAAAGACACCACCCAAGTTGGAAACATTTACGAGCAATTCACAATGGCGTAGAGTTGACATTTCCACTAAATGATCCCCCGATTGTAACGTCTTCACACTTGTGGGTGACCCAACGGCTCCCTGCAGGGCCTTCTGAGTCCAGAAAGGAGAGTTTAAGCTAAGTTTGCGAGATTCTTCCCGTGCATAAATGATAAAAAAGCGGGCAGTATGAGTCGGCAAAGTAAGCAATTCCTTTTTTTGTGAAGCTGCGCTGCGTATCCAAAGAATTCTTCTGTTTCACAGTAGGAAAAGAGTTATAAGAATCCATAAAGAAAGGAGAGAATTCGTCCGCTGACCTCCTCACCCATCACGGAACCCAACTGGAGAAAGCCGGAGGTTCGCAAGACCCAAGGGACGCAGGAAACGGCTCTGGGGATAGGCAGCGGATATAGCAAGTTGATAGGGCAGACATGCGCTGAGGAAGTGACGAGAGTTTCCTGAGTCTTGGAACAACCCTCTCGGCATGCCCACACCATCCCCAGACTCACCCTGCCGTACGCAACGACAAACCATTAGAAGACAAGACTCCAACCAGCCACTGACTTCACTGACTAGGAGTGGGTTAGTTCCTAGCCGCCCATTTAGGGTGAAGCAGGGGACAAAGAGGAGTGTTAGTAGCTGGCGACACCACTACCCTGACCTCCAGAAAAATCAGCCTCCCCCTTTTCACAGTAAGGGTCACCGCACATGGCAAATATGCAGGTAGGTCTACCGAACCAGCGCGGAAAAGCAAAGAGGGAAACATAAAATGGGGAATAAAGGAAAAGGAACGAGAAACCAAACTCCGGCGCTGGCGCATAGTCATAACCTCAGCAACGTACAACTGAGGCAGGAGCGTGTCATGGTAACAACAAAAGGCTTAAAATTGCGAAAACATACATTATACAGTATGTTGGCTCGGGCCGTGGGGTCGCTACTCCCCATCAGCTGGATGAACAGCTGTCCCTTCAGTGATGTTATAGTACAAATACGAAGACAAGACTTTCGGCCACAAGGTCAGCTCGGGCGGTGGGGGCGCTACTTCCCAAATAACTGGAAAACAATTTATCCCCGTGCGGGGAATCAAGGTTGTAACGTATGCTCTCATTTACATAACCTTCCTTTTTTAGTTCCTGTCTTATCTAAATTTGAGTTTGTTCTCAAACGTTTTGCCATCTGAACGACACATTTTCGTCTGTCAACGAATGTGATTATCAACCCTGACAAAAGGTCAAAGTGTAATGATGTAAGCTAAAACGAATGATAACAGTTGCTGTTTTGAAATTTATCGGGGGTTATCTTTGGTACACTTTGGTTTGAAGAAATACACGAATTCACGTTGACTTGAGTAGTCACTCATTCTCAGTGAATGTTTACGCTTCCTTGTTTTAGAGTATAACTTGTTTGTCGGACCTTAGCGATATTTCATGATTACGCTGTTTTGAGCACGACATTGTGAAGTATGTTAATTACGAATGCATCAAAGCAAGTTCAGTATTGCATTCTGTTGAGAGAAGAAGGATTGCGTCTAAGGTGATATGTTGTGTTACCAAGTATTTGATTAACCAAAGTGTTTGCCGTGCTACTTATTCTTGACAAACTGGAATAAAATAGTGGACTCTATAAGTACGATTTCTTTGACATTCATCTGGCCGTTATGATTCCTGGTTATTAATTAGTCAATTCATTTTTAATTACCTGTACAGTTGCAACAAAGTGAAGCTATCCGGGATTCGTCTTAAACAGGGGTTCTCAAAGTGTTCTGCGCGGAGCCCTGGGGCTCCGGAGAGGCTTCGCGATGCTTTCCCGCGATGCTTTCCGTGAAAACTCCCTCGTAACACAGTCATGTTCGAAAACAAAAATACATTGGAAAAGTCCACTTACTTCCTTCCTTCAAAGCATGTGACAGAGGTACATTGCGACCAATATTGGAAGCCGCACGTGGTTGTCCTTTATCCTCGGGACGGCGTGGCAGCAGTTTCGGAATTGTCAAAAATGACAAATCACAACCTATCGGCATCACCGTTGAAAGTATGAGGTAGCCGAGGCGCCATAACCTGCCATATCTTTCTCACGTCTGATTGCTGTCAGGCCCGATGATCGAAATGTATTTGCTGCGAAGCGGCGATAGGACATTCTTCGAATGGGCTAGTTCCAAGAAGAACGATACTGCTCCTGAAATAGTGAACCGGGTAGACGCGGCCGGTTGACTGTTTCGGGAGCGATTCGTAACAGCATTTTCTTTCCTTTTTGATCTCTATTAGTTTTATTATGAAAAAATGCTAGAATATCAAAAACCTTAAAATGTTAGGTATGCTAAATAAAATAAGTGCTTTCAGGTATGAAGCCAATACTCCTCAGAAATGAAGCCAATACTCCTCAGAAATGAAACCAATACTCCTCAGAAATGAAACCAATACTCCTCAGAAATGAAACCAATACTGATCAGATTTCTCAGAAATGAAACCAGTACTCATATTTCTCATAAATGAAATTCTTAAATCCTCATTTTCTTTATAAACACAATTTTGCACTAAATATAAACACGATAATAGAAAAAAAAATGTTGGGGCTCCGCTGCCTCGTCCTTGGGTGAAAAAGGGCTCTGCGGTGTCAGAAGTTTGAGAACCACTGGTCTAAAGTAATTTAGTAAGCTTTACTTACGGTGAAACAAGTTTAATTCTGCATGTTAAAGCTTAATCGGTGATCATTGTAGTGCTTTACTGTGAAGTTTCATGTTAGGGTAGTTGGAAACAAACATTCCACAAAACATCTATTATTCCCCAAGATGGCTAAAATCTTCCATGTAAAATGGCTTACGTTATAGACTTCCGTCACCAGATTGAAGAGTCATTAGAATGCAAGACGGATCCAGGCAATTGCCCCAGATTCTAACCCACCCATTGCTGTTTTTTTTTAATATGCTATTAGTAACCACTCTTTTAGGGCGAACGTTTGGTGCTACAGAGTCCTCTGAAGACTGTCTTTTTCGCTGTTGACTGTAATGAACAGCTACTCTGTTATGACTCAGACGGTACAGTGTGCGTTTGAAATTGCTCTGACTCGGTGCCAAAACACGAACATTTTCATTGCTCCCGATCTTTCGTATTGAACTCACTGTTGTGCGTCTGTTAGTCCCCACACATCCGGCTACCTTCCGCTCACCTCAGGAGCGCGCTGGAAGTTTCCGACCACGGATCACGCGATCTCTATATTTTGCTGTATCAAGTGACTATGTAATCTTACTGTTGTTACTCTTCTAAATTCGCAAGAGCAGACGTCTTGCAGTTTTGCACTTACTTGCACCACTCTTCAATACATCCACTACCGTCCCACGCTGAGTCTATTGTACCAAGTTCCTTCCTTTCCAATTAGACATTGCGTAACTCACTGCAAACTACAGCTGCGAGTGTTTCCGTTTGGCTTCTGATCATCCGTCCGAGTTCGAACCCTGGTGAGGCAGGGATGCGTTTTTCTTTCGGTCTCCCTGGAACCAGTGGCCCTAAATTAGGGACGGGCGATTGCTTATAGCTGATTAAGTTGCTCATGGTGGTCGTTAGACGTCCAACCAACGAGAAGTGTTCCCATTCACTTAGTTGTGTAGCCGAAGAACTTATTCTTTTAGCAAACAAGTTAGTAATATCATGTAATGCATTGATAATACGCTTTCCAACATACCAGAAATCATTATTCTAGTTATTTCTAAAGGTATAAGGATAATGACTGTGGAATAAATATCACACCTATGCCCTGATCTTTGATCCAATTTCGATGATGTTCAACAGAAGCTTTTAAGCATACCTCCGGAACAACATGATAAAGTTTTGTCTCAATTGAAGCATTGTTACGTAAGTTATGACGCATAAGGGCGATGGAATGGATCCTGCTCTTGTGTCCTGACCTTTGCGCCTATTTTCAATAGGGTTTGCCCCTAGGTTGCTCCCTACCACATACTAAAACTTCATTGAAATCGAATTATTTTTACGCAAGTTATGACGCAAGAGGGCAATGGAATGGACCACGCTCCTATGCCCTTTGACAACATTTCGCCCATTTTCAATAGGGTTCGTCCCCAGTTGACCCCTACCACATACTAAAATTTCATCGAAGTCGAACTATTTTCACGCGAGTTATCGTGCGGACAGACAGACTGACAAAGCTGGATCATATATGCGTCTTCAACCTAAGGTTGGAAAGCATAAAACATAGCTTTCCGGTCCTGATTGTCCACTTAACAGTGTCATCATCATCATCATTGTCAACCATTATCAATCCACTGCTAGACGAAGGTCTCCCCCAAGTTTCCTCCACAATGGTCTGTCTTGTGCCAGTCTCCTCCATGTCACTCCCGCATACTTTCGAATTTCATCCACCCATCTTCTATGTGGTCTTCTTCTGGGTCTTTTCCTGTCCCTTGGAATCCAATCTAAAATTTCGGCTGTCCATCGATGGTCTGTTCTTCTGGCAGTATGTCCAGCCCATTGCCATTTCAGGGATTTAACTCTGCTCATGATGTCTTCCACTCTTGTCATTTTTCGGATCCACGTGTTCCTCTTCTTATCTCTCCTGGTTACACCAAGCATGCACCTCTCCATGCTTCTTTGGGTTGTTTGCAGCCTTTGTATGTCTCTTTTAGCTAAGGTCCACGTCTCTGCACCATACGTAAGCACTGGAAGGATGCATTGATCAAACACTTTTCTTTTAAGACATAATGGCATATTGCTCTTGAAAATTATGCTGTATCTTCCAAAAGCTCTCCATGCAAGTTTTGTACGCCGATTAATTTCTCCACCAATGTGACCCTCACTTGATATCTGCTGTCCAAGATAAACATACGTGTCTGTTATCTCCAGCTTTTCTCCATCAATCGATAAATCTTCATTTCTTGTAAAAGCATTGTACATCACTTTTGTCTTCTGAAAGTTCATTTTTAATCCCACTTCTTTACTCTTGTCAGCAAGTTCCTGGATCATACTCTGTAGCTCTGATGGGGTAGTTGCAAAAATGACTACGTCATCAGCAAAACGAAGGTAAGGTTAGATAATCTCCATTAATCTTTATCCCTTTGTTTTCCCAGTTCAGTGATTGAAAGACATTTTCCAATGTGGCATTAAAGAGCTTCGGAGATATGGTGTCACCTTGTCTCACCTCCTTTTCCAATTTTTATGTGTGTTGTATTTTCAAACAGCCGAATCTTTGCACTTGCATTTTCATAGATGTTATTAATAATATTAATGTACGCATCTTCAATACCGCAGGTTTTCAGAGCCATTGTAACTGCTGATGGTTTCACCGAATCAAAGGCTTTTTCATAATCGATAAAAGCCATGCACAATGGAAGCTCATACTCCCTCGCTCTTTCAATTAGTTCTCTCAGCACGTGGATATGATCTATTGTGCTGTAGCCACTCCTGAATCCAGCTTGTTCTCTCGGTTGAGCCATGTCCAGTGTTACCTTCAAGCGGTGTGAAAGAACTTTAGTGAAGATTTTATAAACTACTGATAGGAGGCTGATAGGTCTGTAGTTTCCGAGATCCTCAATGTCACCTTTCTTATGTAGCAGGATCATTGTAGCGGTGTTCCAATCCTCAGGAATCTTTCCTTCATTAAGGCATCGAGTGAAAATTTGGGCGAGTACTGTTTCGATTTCTCCACTTGCTTCTTGTATGATGTCTACAGTAATTCCATCTTCTCCTGGAGCTTTTCCCCGCTTCATGTTCTTGATTGCATGTGCAACTTCTGCTGGAAGGACTGGAGGAACTCTGGTACTGGTATCTTTCATGATGTCTGGAGTGCATGTATCATCCCTTTCATATAATTTGGAGTAGAAATCTTTCACTCTTGTCAAAATTTCGCCTCTATTTCTTGTTACAGAACCATCTTCTTTTCTCAGTGCCATAATCTGTTTTCTTCCCTTACTGAGATGTCCCTTTGCTATCTTCAGGCTTTGGTTGTTTTCAATTGCTTCCCTCACTAGTTCACAGTTGAATTTTCTTACGTCTTCGGTGATACTTTTTCTTACTGTCTTGCATAGCTCTATATATTCCACTTTGGAAGTCACTTCTTTAGTTGTCCTCATCTCTCTTCTTTTTTGCATCAACATTTTCGTTTTTCCTGATAATTTATTTACATGCAACTTGTTCTTAGACCCAGCTAATTTTGTTGCTGTTTCCATAAGAGCTTTGGTTACTTTTCTGTTAACTTCAGAGATGTCCACTTCTTCTGATGTTAGGCCTTATAAAGCAGAGAACCTGTTCTTCAGTTCCAACTTGAAGGTATTATGGTGTTTTTTAAGGTTGGTTATGTCAATAGATTTTGTTTGTCTTATGAGCTTGCCACGTTCAAGTTTAGTGTTGAGGTGCATCTTACATCTCACCAATCTATGGTCACTACCTGTGTTGAACTTGTTTAGCACACTGCAGTCTTCTATGACGAATTTTTTGTTACACATAATAAAATCAATTTCACTTGTCGTCCCATTTGGATGTCTCCAAGTCCATTTCCTGTGTGGCTTTTTTTGAAGAAGGAGTTCAAGATGAAAACCCTTCTGCCTCTGCAAACTCAACGAGAGTATTTCCACGCTGGTTTCTGTTGCCGTGACCGAATTTACCTACTGAAGTTTCATTCTGTTGCCGTTGCCCTATTTTTGCATTGAAATCTCCCATAATTATTTTCAAATGCTGCTTACCTTTATTATTTAGATGACAAATTTCCTCATAAAATTCTTCAATTTCTTCTTCAGGATGACTTGTGGTGGGTGCATAAGTTTGAATAATCTGAGCCTGGTATCTTTTCGAGAGTTGGATAACAAGTCGTGCAGCTCTGTCAGAGGAACTTTCAACTTCTACAACTTTATCCTTCAGTTTCTTGTTTATTATAAATCCAACATCACTAGTTCTGCCAGTATCTGTCCCACGATAGTAGAAGAGATGTCCACTTTTCAGTTCGATGAGATCTCCTTTTCTCCTTACCTCACTTAGCCCCACTATGTCCCACTTGATCCTTTGTAGTTCCTCTTCCAATTCAAGAAGTCTTGAATCAGAAGATAGGGAGCGTCCATTGTACGTAGCCAAGGTCAGCATCAGATGGCAGCCTAGTCCGGTCCTCCGGGGATTCTTAGCACCCTCTGCCTTCATGTCGCACTGGCCGCTGCCTTGGCCAGGTACATTCCAGCTGCCGGAGACTGAGGGCCAAGATTTAAGTTGTGGAATCATTTTGGAGGGGTTTGGCCATAGCACACCACGCTGGCCAAGCGGGTTGGTGAGTATGTAATATTAAATATAATGTACCGCATATACTCGCTATAAGCCGAAAGACTTTAGAATAACATGCTTTTTCAAAGCGAATGGTTATGCTTCAAAGCGAACGATTTTGCTCATTCAGCTAAAAATGTAAATATTGGTACATTTTTGGGACCTCCCCGTCGGCAGAGTAATCTAAGCGCTGGCCACTCAGACCGTTCGTCTGACCAGAGTTTCGGTTACGGATGAGGCATGGGTGTAGTTTTTGTCTTACGGCACTGGCTTTCTCTCTTCCCTGGAAACAGTGGACCTTAAATTAGGGACCAGCTACTATGCTCTCAGCCCTTATGGTTGCTTAAAGTGGACATTAACTCCGGGGGGGGGGAGTGCTTGCACCCAACATGCGATTTCAGGATGCGAGAATAGTTGTCGAAACTATAGATCTTAAAATATTTCAGTGTGAAGAAAAGTTGCTGATTTATTCTATTAATATAACAAATTTTAATTCTGTGCTAATGAAATAAAACAATCTGAGTATTGGATGATTCGGCGGAATCGTCCAATACTCAGATTGTTTTATTCCATTGTTGTACACCTGTTGGGGAAAAATGGTACGTGTTTATAATATCACCATGTTTGTCATTCTCTAGACACCATACCTCTGCACAGATTAATCAGTTTGAAAGATTCTTTTCACACCGGAAAGCATGAATTGTAAGAAAAATGATCCATGTTACTTTTTTTTTTTTGTCTTTTTCCTAAGAACAAAATTGCCGCCAAAGTGCGAAAATAGAAATGCTATTGAATTTAAATGTATTTTATTCCATATTATTTCTAAAAACACGAATTAGTTTTTTTCCTTCGCTACCTTTTACCACGTAGCTGGATTTATGTGTAGATTTTTTAACTTTAAATAATTCACAGATTTCACTTAAGTGGGCGGAGGTGTTTATTGCGTTTTTCCCAATCTCTCTGCTTCTAAAAATCCAATTTCAAAAGTACTTTTAGTTTTAATGTCTGAGTGCTATCATAGTGAAGAACACTTTGATTATAATATCAGATTTCTCGTAATGCAGAATTTTGCCATTAGGGAGCGTAACTGCATATTTCTGTTTACACCACTTTGAAATAATATTTGCACTTCTAAAACCAGACTGCAAAAATAAAAAATGTTTATTAAATACATCGTTAATAAACTCATTTTATCATGTTTCGTAGTTTCCAGACAGGTGGCGTAAACACACAGTGCCTGCTCACTGAATTACAATCGTGCCACATGCAAAGTTACGCGTGCTACTGGCGTAACGAAAGACGTATGCAGGAGTTTGGAGATTGATTCAAATTTCACAAAATCTCACACACAACAGAGAAATAAGGACGGAACTTCATCAGGAACACATTTCTGATCTATAAACTGCGAAATGGTTTGTGACTGAATAATTCTTCGTAATGCTTCCACAAATCTTGCGTCTTAGTGTTTGCGAAATGTTTTATATATTTGCTCGTATGGACAGTCAGAATTTTTGCAAAAATGCGAATGTTTGTGCAAAATATAAGGTTTGTGCGAATGAAATGTCCGGGGCGAAAGAGCAGTGGTGACAGGCCACCACCATAGTGGAATGGAACCACCAACGGGTGTTGAGGGCATTACGTCACAGAGTTGCTGTATATAGCTAGCACGTGTGTAAAGAACAAGGTTCAGGCGTGGATTGTTTGGACGTAACGTGGCCTGCGAAAGAAACATGAAAGCGCCGGATTTGAGAGTCATCTTCCTCTATGAATTTAAACTAGGCTATTCTGCAGGAATTGCCGCTTGAAACGTTAAAGTGTTTGAGGAGAATACAGCCAACGAACGAACCATTCGGCGATGGTTTGTGAAATTTCGAACAGGAGACACGGACCTGCAAAATGAAGCTCGTGGTCACCGAACTATTGATGTTTCTGACAATGTTCTGTTACGTGTGGTTGAAGCGGACTTCCGAAAAACGTGTCGTGAGATAGCGGCAGTGGTAGGTGTCCACACACGACAGTTGTTAAGCGTCTGGCTGCGCTGGTAAGGTAAAGAAGCTGGACATGTGGCTACCGCAAGAGTTGACAACTGCCAACAGGACTAGGCGTTTGGAAGTCTGCACGTCGCTGCTTTCCAGGAATAGACAGGAACCTCTACTGTATCGAATAGTCACATGCGACGAGAAGTGGGTCCTTTATGATAATAGCAAACGATCTTCACAAAGGTTAAGAAAGGCACAGCCTGCTGGACGGTATCCTAATCCACCCTACACACCAAGAAGATGAAGTTCCTTGTCTGCTTGTCCACAGCCAGGAAAATTCATCGGGGTTTCTTGGCAAGAGACCAAACCCATCACTTCAGAACGTTACAATGCCGAATTACACCAGATGCAAAGGAAATGTCTGCAGAAACAACAGACTTCGGTCAACAGACATTGTGTTCTTCTGCTCCAGGACAACGCTCGCCGTCATGACGCACAATGAACGGTGCTGACACTAACTAAGTGCCTTCCGGCTATGAAGCGCAGCCTCATCCTTCCTGTTCTCCGGACTTGTCTCAGACAGACTATCATCTGTTTCGTCGCCTGGATTTTTTTTTATTGGAGGTTTAACGACCACCGTGAGCAACTCAATGGGCTATAAGTAGTCGCCCGTCCCTAATTTAGGGTCACTGGTTCCAGGGAAGGAAGAGAGCCAGTGCCGTAAGACAAACACAACATCCATGCCTGATCGGGATTCGAACCCGGAGCCCTTCGGACGAATGATCATAGGCCAACGCCTTAGACCACTGCGCCACCGGGGCGGCTCGCCTGGATTACTTCCTGTCCGGGAAACGGTTCACGACAGACAACGAGGTTCAACGTGCAGTTGATGACTTCTTCGGGTCCCAGCTACAAGACTTTTTTCGTTCCGGGATCATGTCCTTGCCGGACAGATGGCAGCTATGTGTCAATGCTTAGGGTGATTATTTTGCCTAGGTAAGTTGTCCTACTTTTCCGTTCTAGTCGTCCACGTGTGCTGGTCCTTTGCCGGACATTTCATTCGTACCAACGCAACAGTGTGCAGTAGAATCTTGTTTATACGCAGGGCCGGAGCAAGCTTTATTCCTTTATTTTTTTTTTTGAAGGTTTAACGACCACCGTGAGCAACTCAATGGGCTATAAGCAGTCGCCCGTCTCTAATTTAGGGTCACTGGTTCCAGGGAAGGGAGAGAGCCAGTGCCGTAAGACAAACACAACATCCATGCCTCACCGGGATTCGAACCCGGACCCCTTTCGGACGAATGATCAGAGGCCATCGCTTAGACCACTGCGCCACCGGGGCGGCTTATTCCTTTATGAGAGAGAGACTTGAAATTACTCACTTCAAGTTTAAAAATTTCCTTACTGCCAGTCAAAGAGTACCCAGTTTATTTTCTCATACCTCTGTTATAGGAAATTATTATAATCCTTTAAAAACATAACTTTCGGTTTTGGACATAATTGTACTAAAAATGTGAAAACTAGGTAAATACCCAAGAGACAAGTAAAATGTATAAGTTGAGTGAATGCCGACAACACAGCACTACACAGAAACGCATTAGAAACGAGCCAGGGCAGAACGCATGATTATGAGACAGTGAACGTAACAATAAGACGTTTTCGGGTTAGGGCTTGAAAAAAATCCGTTTAAAGTTAAGCGCTCAGAGAGGCTTTCTACAATGGAACACAGATGACGAATTGGCTCTTCATCTCTTCAGCCTATTCGAAAAGGATATGGAAATTAGTCATATCAGTACATCGTTTTTACTAAGTTTTCAAATTTCTGTGAAATGAGTTTCTATACAAGAGAGTAAGAGTATTTCTCACAGTTCATTATTTTTGTAATTTTCCTCCGACGTTTAATCTTAGTCAACGCGACACTTCAAGAGGAAATTAGTCTCTCAAAAATTTTTTTCAACATTCACTGAAATAACAGGTGGCGTTGACTTCAACTGGTACCACGAGAAACTGTGCATGTGTTGCTTCTGCGCATGCGGTATCCGGTGCTTGCACCTCATGTTGGGGTTCCTTCGGTTGCCAGTTTCGAGCCAGTCGTAGCGCTTGCTTGGAGGTCCGTAATTCACAGCGATGCGACAGGCCATCAACGGCTGCAAATTGATGGCGCTGCCATCAATCAATACCGTACCGTAAGCGGCAGATTTCATCGACTACTACCGCACCGTAAGCGGCAGATTTCATCGATCACTACCGTACCGTAAGCGGCAGATTTCATCGACTACTACCGCACCGTAAGCGGCAGATTTCATCGATCACTACCGTACCGTAAGCGGCATATTTCAACAAGCAGTGACCTATCACTGCCAGCTGCCAGTCAGCAGTTTCCCAACACTTGTGTTTTTGGTGGGATATGTCGCAGCCCTCTGTTTTGGAAAATTCCTTTCGTGCATATGAGAGGTCGATATCTCTTTTCTTGAGATCTTCGTTTGCATTCGCTTTCCAGATGAATTCGACACCCCAAGAAGATATCGTTTCGCGATCTGACTTGAATACTATAATTGAAGCAGCATTACATCATTTGCGACGCGGATTTGGCAAAATCATCACTTATGACTTAAGATGAAATGAGTGAGAATAAATAGCGTAATGAAACCGAATCCAGTGAACAGAGTGATGATGATTCCCAGGAAAGTGTATCAGCACCCAAATTTAACGATGCACTAAAGTCGTTCGACGTCGTTAGAGACTTCTTTTAGGGCCATTATAGTGAGCAGAAAACAACACAAGCACTCAACAGCCTTTAAAATATACGTTTCCATAATATACTACATCATACCTTCTTGTGCAAAATATATAAATTGTAAATGAATTAGTAGTAATGATTTGTAGACTATGTACATACAGTTTATGTATTCTGCACATACAGTTTGTGTATTACATACTGTATTTACAAAAACATTTGTTACTGTATACATGCAGTGTGATTTAAATCAATCAAGTTAAAAGCAAAAAAAACGCTGTGAAAAAGAAACTGAAAATAGTTGTGCATTGAATTAAAAAAATTACTGCATACTACGTTGAACGTAGTATAATAACACTAACGTCTACGCTATACCTTTCAACAGCCGCCCCGGTGGCGCAGTGGTCTAAGCGATGGCCTCTGATCATTCGCCCGTAAGGGGTCCGGGTTCGAATCCCGGTGAGGCATGGATGTTGTGTTTGTCTTACGTCACTGGCTCTCTCCCTTCCCTGGAACCAGTGACCCTAAATTAGGGACGGGCGACTACTTATAGCCCATTGAGTTGCTCACGGTGGTCGTTAAACCTTCAATCAAAAAAAAAATACCTTTCAACAGAAGAGTTACCATCTAGGGACGGAAATGTGCCATGTTTCGCTCTGACGACCGCCAATAGCGGTATAACTATACCATCGGGATTAGAGGAAATGCTATTCCACACTCACCAATCCGCTTGGCCAGCGTTGTGAGTTATGGCCAAACCCCTCCAAAATGGCTCCATAACTTAAATCTTGGCCCTCAGTCAACGGCAGCTGGAATGTACCTGGCCAAGGCAGCGGCCAGTGTGACATGAAGGCAGAGGGTGCTAAGGTTTAAATATGCATTTATTAAATACTCGGAGTACAGAATGAGAATGTGAGTCATGAAATGATTATGTACAAATGAGCGCCAGAACAAGTAGGCCAAGAAATAAAACTATATACACTTCCTGAGGGCAAGATAGAGGGGGAAATTATAAACAGGTTAATTAACGATGTAATTGTCAAGAAAAGGATAGATTATTCGTTATAGTTCAAACTGTAAAGGAAACTCTCAGGCCATCAATCTGGAACCAGCTAAGGTATAGTCTCCAGAGTTTGTAGAAGTTGGGAAGAGTTTCTGTATTGACATCGTATTCATGTGCTGACTGTAGACGGAACTTTAGTCGAACTGTGAAGTGATGGACAAGCTTCTCGCTTGCCTCTGTGAGAGTAGGTACAGTGGAGTTTTCCTGCTGCGTCAGTTGATGGGAGTAAATTACTATTTTTGCAAGCGTGAAAATATAAGTACACACTGACGGGAGAGGAGAAGCAAGATGAATATCTTGAAGTAGGGTAAAATATGAGACAGCACTCAAATTTCCTGGGCAAAGATGTTGTGCAACACGGAACATGAATTTAACACAGGTAGCAAAATTGGACAAAACCAACAGACATGTTCAATGTCTGCCGGGACATCACAGTAGGCACATTGTGGAGAGACAACAAGAGTCATTCGGTGTGATAATTGAGGAAAGGGGTGGCGGCGATGTAGAAATAGCCAATGAACATTCTTCTCATGAGCTGCAGTAAAGAGAGGGTGTGCAGCAGACCAAACAGCTGTCAAGGAGGCAGACGGAACAGTAGGGATAGGCATTGGTTGCTGAGGGGCACAAGTGCAAAGAATTTCACTCGAAATCTTCTGTGAGCATGCCTCAAGCGTAAAAGATTTCATACGGAGTTGCACAAAAAACGGGAAGAGTCGCGGTGCTGCTGCAACCTGTAGAATTCCTTCCGGAGGGGCCGAAGATGGGTATAAACGGATGATCAACGATTTTATCGTCGTGTAGAGTGTCCGGGAGGAGACTGAATCATGAAGATGATGTAGATAGGCGACAGAAGTCTTTCCAGGTCTCGTACAGTAATAATGCCTGCACGCATCCATTCTGGAGAGGCAAAGAATGGTCGGTCAGAGGGATGAAGAGCTGATGAGTAGAAGAGTGGTTCATTTAGAATCTCCGTAGTGCATGACGGGGTGCTCTCTGTAATGGGAGAGAACTCAGGATTTCTATGGCCTCCCAGTAAACGGCCGGGAGTCTTTGTCGCAAAGCTGGGAAACCATCCATTCGAAGAAAGACGGCGAATGTTAATGAAGGATTTTTCAATGAGGCAAGAACATTTCGTACTGTGCATGTATCTGAGTTGGAGCTATTGAGCACATGAAAGATCCAGTGAAGCCGTGCGGCACAGTAAACGAGATCTACTGCAGGAAGACCAATTCCTCCCTGTGAAGGTGAGAGGCAGAGTAGAGGAGGAGCTGACCCAATGATGCTTTGACCATACAACTGAAGTAAGGCATGCTTGAACTTGATGGAGTCTGTAGTCAGGAGAGGTATCCATTTGCCAGGAATAGTAACACTTTGATAAGATGTATGTGCGAGCCATGTGAGCTCTTTGAAGGAAGGAGGTGCAAAATTGCGCTCTTCTCCAGAAGCCTGTTGTTTTGAGAAGGGAGGGATAGAGAGAGGAACAATTCAATCTTCCGGCCTCCGATGGGGTTCCGAGATGAATTCCTAACAGTTTTTGGGTGGCACTTGACCATTTGGCTCCCCAGGGAGAGTCTTGGCGGTGTTTCTAAGTGCCAAACCACAGGCCTGTGCTTTTTATCAAGATTGAGCGCTGCGGTAGCATACTCTTGGTAGCAGAGAATTGCGGATAATTGGGTGTCATAACGTATGCAGAAAATTGCATCATCTGCATAGGGTGAGTAGATAATTTTATGATGTCTCGTGCTGGCTGTTGCTAGTCGATGTATAAGCTCTCTGCGCGTCAGGCGCAAGAGCGGTTCAAAAACTATGACAAATAATTGTCCAGATAGAGGGCATCCCTGACGAATTTCTCTGGAGAACTCTATTGCAGCTGTCAGAAAAGCAGCAGTCTGAACTTGTAGAGTTGCTCCTTAATAGAGAGAAAGGAAGGAAGTGATGAAGGAGATAGGGAAACCAAATGCTTGAAGTGTTGCAGAAAGATAGACGTGAGATATAGTCAAATGCTGCTTTTTGATCAATATTAAGGAGAGCCAATGGCTCGGACAGAGTGTCAGCAAGGAATATTAATTCACGTAGGAGTGTAAGATTGTCAGTGATCGAACGTGCAAGCACAGTGTAAGATTGTTGAGGGGAAACGATATCAGGTAATCGCCGGAGGACCGGACTAGATTGCAATCTGATGCTGACCTTAACTACGTTTAATAGACTCTCCCTATCTTCTGATTCAAGACTCCTTGAATTGGAGGAAGAACTCGAAAAGATCAACTAGGACACTGTGGGACTATGTGAGATAAGAAGAGCAGAAAACCTCGAACTGAAAAGTGGACATCTTTTACTATCGTGGGACATATACTGGCAGAACTAGTAGTGTTGGATTTATAATAAACAAAAGACTGAAGGACAATATTCGGCAAGTTGAAAGTTCATCGGAAAGGGCTGCACGATTCTTTAGCCAACTCTCAAAAAGACACCAGACTCAGATTATTCAAACTTATGCACCCAACACAAATCATCCTGAAGAAATTGAAGAATTTTATGAGGAAATTCGTCATTTAAATAATAAAGACAAGCAGCAATTGAAGATAATTTATGGGAGATTTCAATGCAAAAATAGAGCAACAGCAACAGAATGAAACCCTCAGTAGGTACATTCGGTCACGGCAACAGAAACCAGCGTGGAAATACTCTCGTAGAGTTTGCAGAGGCAGAAGGGTTTTTCATCATGAACTCCTTTTTCAGTAAACAGTCACACAGGAAATGGACATGGAGACATCCAAATGGGACGACAAGTGAAATTGATTTTATTATGTGTAACAAAAAATTCTTCATAGAAGACTGCAGTGTGCTAAACAAGTTCAACACAGGTAGTGGCCATTGATTGGTGAGATGTAAGATGCACCTCAACACTAAACTCGAACGTGGCAAGCTCATAAGAAAAACAAAATGTATTGACATAAACAACCTTAAAAAACACCATAATACCTTCAAGTTGGTACTGAAGAACAGATTCTCTGCTTTAGAAGGCCTAACATCGGAAGAAGTGGATATTTCTGAAGTTGACAGAAAAGTAACCAAAGCTCTTATGGAAACAGCAACAAAATTAGCTGGGTCTAAGAACAAGTTGCATGTGAACAAATTATCAGGAAAAACCAAAATGTTGATGCAAAAAAGAAGAGAGATGAGGACAACTAAAAGAGATGTGAATTCCAAAGTGGAATACATAGAGCTATGAAAGACAGTACGAAAAAGTATCACTGAAGACGTAAGGAAATTCAACTGTGAACTAGTGAGGGAAGTAATTGAAAACAACCGAAGCCTAAAGATAGCAAAGGGACATCTCAGTAAGGGAAGAAAACAGATTATGGCACTGAGAAAAGAAGATGGTTCTGTAACAAGAAATAGAGGCGAAATCTTTCACTCTTGCGAAAGAAATCTTTCACAAGAGTGAAAGATTTCTACTCCAAATTATATGAAAGGGATAATACATGTACTTCAGACATCATGAAAGGTACCAGTACCAGAGTTCTTCCAGTTCTCCCAGCAGAAGTTACACATGCAATCAAGAACATAAAGCGGGGAACATTTCCAGGAGAAGATGGAATTACTGTAGACATCATACAAGAAGCAAGTGGAGAAATTGAAACAGTACTCGCCGAAGTTTTTACTCGATGCCTTAATGAAAGGAAGATTCCTGAAGATTGTAACAACGCTACAATGATCCTGCTACATAAAAAGGGTGACATTAGGAATCTCAGGGACTACAGACCTATCAGCCTCCTATCAGTGGTTTATAAAATCTTCACTAAAGTTCTTTCACACTGCTTGAAGGTAACACTGGGCATGACTCAACCGAGGGAACACGCTGGATTCAGGAGTGGCTACAGCACTATAGATGATATCAACGTACTGAGAGAACTAACTGAAAGAGCGAGGCAATATGAACTTCCATTGCGCATGGCTTTTATCGATGATGAAAAGGCCTATGATTCGGTGAAACCATCAGCAGTTACAATGGCTTTGAAATCCTGCGGTATTGAAGATGCATCCATTAATATTATTAATAACATCTATCAAAATTCAAGTGCAAAGATTCGGTTGTTTAGAAATACAACACACAAAAATTGGAAAGGGAGTGAGACAAGGTGACACCATATCTCCGAAGCTCTTTAATGCCACATTGGAAAATGTCTTTCAATCACTGAACTGGGAAAACAATGGAATTAAGATTAATGGAGATTATCTAACTCACTTTCGCTTTGCTGATGACGTAGTCATTTTTTCAACTACCCCATCAGAGCTGCAGAGTATGATCCAGGAACTTGCTAACAAGAGTAAAAAACGTGGGATTGAAAATGAACTTTCAGAAGACAAAAGCGATGTACAATCCTTTTACAAGAAATGAAGATTTATCGATTGATGGAGAAAAGCTGGAGATAACAGACACGTACGTTTATCTGGGACAGCAGATATCAATTTAGGGTCACATTGATGAAGAAATTAATCGGCGTATGAAACTTGCCTGGAGAGTTTTTGGAAGAAACAGCATAATTTTTAAGAGTAATATGCCATTATATCTTAAAAGAAAAGTGTTTGATCAATGCATCCTTCCAGTGCTTACGTATGGTACAGAGACGTGGACCTTAACTAAAAGAGACATACAAAGGCTGCAGACAACTCAAAGAAGCATGAAGAGGTGCATGCTTGGTGTAACCAGGAGAGATAAGAAGAGGAACTCGTGGATCAGAAAAATGACAAGAGTGGAAGACATCATGATCAGAGTTAAATCCCTGAAATGGCAATGGGCTGGACATACTGCCAGAAGGACAGGCCATAGATGGACAGTCGAAATTTTAGATTGGATTCCAAAGGAACAGGTAAAGACCCAGAAGAAGACCACATGGTAGATGGGTGGGTGAAATTCGAAAGTATGCGTGAGTAACATGGAGACTAGCACAAGACAGACCGTTGTGGAAGAGGCTTGGGGAGACCTTCGTCCAGCAGTGGATTGATAATGGTTGATAATGATGACATAAATTTTACTTGGTCCCTTGAAAAATGTATGGATATGTTTTCACTTTATTTGATAAGTCATTAATATTAATGACCTCGCCTAGTATTGGGTTCCAAGCATCCTCAACCTGGACGCGTAAATCGGGGATGGTCGTGGCTGGCCGTGAAGACCGGATAAGTCATTGTCCCATAAAATCCCACACGTGCTTAATGGGGGACAAATCCGGTGAACGTGCAGGCCATGGAAGTTGTCTCACACCCTAAAGTGCATGTTGCGTTGCAGGTGACGTGTGTGGGCGTGCGTTATCTTGCTGGAAAGCACCACGATGGACCGACCTTACAAGTGGCACAACAAGGGGCTGAATAATGTTGCTGTAGGAGGTGCTGTTTAACGTACCCGGTACAAACACTAGTTGTGTACGTGAATGATAGCTGATCGTTCCCCACACCAGGAGGCCCTGTGTGTCGCTAGCGGATGCAAGAAGGGTGGAGACGCTCTCCTGTGCGTCTGCGAACACGCATACGGCCATCGGAGGCTCCCAAGCAGAATCTGTTTTCATCGCTGAACACGACAGATCGCCATTGCGTTCTCCAGTGCAGACGTTGGCGACACCATTGCAGTCGTTTCTGACAGTGGGCTGGAGTCAGAGGTACACATGCCAGAAGCACACTTGCACGTAGTCCTGCATCCAGTAGACGGTTGCGGATTTTTGCAGTCACCTCAGGTGCAAAGGCAGCTCGGATTTGCGTCGCAGTGGATGTTCTGCTTGACAACGCCGCTCTTCTTATGCGTCGATCGGTCCGCTCATCAGTCCGTCTGTGACTCCCGGTTCCACGTCTTCTCGTGTGGGAATGTTCCTCGGACCATCTACGCCACCATCGTACCACCACCGATACTTTCCGTCCGATTCGCTCCGCAGTACGACGATACGACCACCGGGCCTCGCGGAGTCCGACTAGACGACCTCGCTCAAAGTCCGATAACTGCTGAAATCGTACACGTCTTCCATGTCCAGGCATTGCAGCTTCTTCAGGGTCTTCGCACGTGTCCGTACGCCGACGACTGATTACATTCACTTTGCCGTACTTTTTAAATACCATCGACGATAATTTGCATATTATGCCGTGCTGTGGCGTAAGCGCTCACCGGTTGGTCCCGAAATTAACATCACAATTACGTAAACTCGACCCCATTAACATATGTAAATTTCATGATCGTCCGCCAATTCCTTCTTGGTGTTCTTTTTTCACTTTTCGCCAGTGTAGCAGTCGTTGCTGTGGAGCAGCATTGAATGTCGTCGTTCTGTCTGCGGTTCGGAATCCTAAAAGATTATCATCCACAGCCGGCTAATTAGATAACTTTTGCCTTACGAGTTTGAACTCTGCAATAATGCTGCTCAAGCAACACGAAACATTTGTCATGCGAAAAGGAAAAGTCCCGTGGACCACAGCACTGCAAACAGAAGGTTCAAGAAATTTCGCTCAGGTGACAGAAACGTCGACGATCAACCATGGTCAGGAAGGCCGCGAACTGTGGATGCGGAGGCCGTGCGCCAGGCCAAAGAGGCAAATCCGATAACCAGCACTCTGAGATTATCAGACGAGCTGGGCATATCACAGAACCACCGTGGTTCGTCACCTTCAGGACCTCGGCAAGGTCTACAGGAGCTGCCACATTGCTTCTCACGAACTGACGCCAGCTGAAGCAAACCGCAGAGTGTGCACGAAACTCCTAGAAAACCAACGCGATGTACGTTTTATCAAGAGAAATGTTACGTGCGATAAAAAGTGGATTTTATCGCACGTATCAGTTCTCCCATAGATTTTTTCAATCACATTTTACTTTTGCTGTAACCAGGGCATCCAGATTTATCAGAAGTGAAGTTCAGTAGCCATTTTAGAGATAAAGAATTGCATTCATTTTCCTTCAATTCCCGCCATTTTGATGAACAGGGCGACGGTACTTTCTTCTCACGCATCTCTTAGAGGGGGTGTTAGATTTATGGTTACGTGGATACTTTCCTGTGAGGGAGAAAGATAAGAAGGGGGGGCAGTGAAGCGAATTAAAGAAATCAGAGTTTTTCAGAGAGAAAGCAGTTTAAGGTGTGTCCAGGCTATCTTGAAAGGCGTTGGACTTCACTCTTTGGCAGGGTACAACTTTTTGGGGGTTTTCTCAGCAAGAAGACAGATCATATGTAGAGGATTTTAGAAAGGGAGTGTCTGACCCCAGGTCTTAAACAACCCTTAGAAATTGGAAGCTAGGAGATTTGGGATAGAGTGCCCGATTGGAAAGTGATACGGAAGCAAGGTAGAAAGGGGGAGGAAGACGCCCTTATTTATTACCGGGGTGCCAGTACCCGGGGTCCGACAGCTTAACGTGCCCATCCGACGCACGGCAGGTATTTAGTGGTTCGAACGTTCGTACCTGCCCAGGGATTGAACCTGAGGTTCTCTCCATGACAGTCCCGAAAGCTGACCACTAGGCCACCCGCGGCCAACAGCAAGAGGACAGGGGACTCGGTGGCAGGAAGTTCAGGGAGGAGGTGAGAGAGCGAAGTGCGAATGGCTCGCTGGTCGGCGTGACGCAGATAAGTAGTAAGCAATGAGGTTGATAAGATAGGAAAGGAGATCAGGACAAGGCTTTGAGACATTCCTTGTAACATCTGAATAAAAGTGTTCCTCACTGCAAGAGCAAAGCTTAACTTTAGTAGTGTTTATTTAATACTTTATCTATTTGCGCAAATAGGGAGAAATACGGGTTACACCCCCGATACAGAGCTTGCGGCAAACTAAGCATCAATTGAACCCTTCACACAGGGCGCTGTAATATAGTTCAGCACAAAGCCCTGTAATATTGCACCGAACATTTGAATCACCCTGTATATTTCTGCAAGTGACTAATTTTTGTCTGGAGTCTTTATTTTCACGGCTAATACGCGAAATACCTTTAATACAAAAGCACCAGTTTGTTCTTTCAGTTAATGTAGTAGTAAATTCGTTCTGAAAGTTGATTTTTGTCTAACCTTTCTCAAAAAGGTACTGTCTGAAACCAAAGTATTTCCCTGCTTATATCTCATGTGCTATATGTATATATATCACGCATAATGTTTTTTCTTTTTGTTTCCATGTTAACTAAGTTATTTGATATGCCACGCTTAATCAGATTTCTTGACATCGAAGATTTCATTTTCAGATCTCTCATTTTGAAAGGTTAGCATTCTCGAAAATGGAGTCTCCAACGCCTGCTGAAGCGTACTTAAAAGAATCAGAAAAGCGCAAAAACAAAATTTTAATGAATTCTGGCACGGCGATGATTAACGTTCGAGCTTGTCGCAATTAAAATCCAAAACTCTTTTCGTCGTGCAAGTAGTAATTATGTAACTTTAGGTAGTGGTGTGCTCGACTCTTGCTTTCACTTGGCTGCGGACGACAGACTGATGAGATCATTACCTTTAGTCTCCTTTCACGTCCAGCCGGGGGACAAATTTCTGAATCAGCTGCGAAATATCGCATTTCCGTACAAAGAAAAAACGAGGAAAGCAATTACTAGTACAGTTCAGCTCTCACTAGGATATCTGCGATCTTATTAGCGAAAAAGCGAAAACTGAGACAGCTTGCGACATTTCTTTGCACGACAGGTTTCATTAGCCGGCAATGAGTTGAGGAATTCGAGTTACGGTTTAAATGACAGCAAAACTAAATTCTGAGAGCTCTCAGAATGAGTGGCTCTTTCATAACAGTATCAGAAGGATAGGTGGGAAAGAAAAAAAATCGATCGTTTGGAAGCAATGAATAGGTGTATGAATGTTAGGTGACTATAATTGACTCCGAGTGGCTCACAAAAATCCCCCATCTAAAGTGAAGAAAACAAGGAATTAATTTATAACCAAAACCAAGAAAGCAAGAGACGAGGAAATATGAAGTTCGCGAGTGGTAGTATAAGATCAAGTAATAAACACACCTATACACTGAGTGGTCAAATTATAATGACTACCTGATTAGCACTAGTATTAAAAGAAATCCGTCTTGTTGCACGATGATATTTATTCAGCTAAAAAATGAAATCTATATACAGTTTAAAAACACACGAGCACTTTCGGTGTCACATTGACACCTTCATCAGATGTAATTTCACCATGTGGCTACATGCTGGTCTTAAGTACGTGGAGTAGATGCATTATGGGAAAGGTAATGTCAATGTCACATGATATACCAGATAACAAGACAATAAAAAAAAAGGCATAGTTAGCCAATGATCACTTAACAGAAGCAATTGCTATTGTGCTGTCCTTCCCAACAAGATTGCTCCAAGGTTCAGGTAAAACATAAGGATAATAGTCATTACAGCAACGTGTATTATAAGCCGAAATATAGAGGCTTTCTGCAAATAACAAGGAATAAACAGAGTTAGGTGTGTTTATGATTTTAGCGTTGTCCCAGTCTGGGATGGAATTTCCAGCACTTATGGTTCTTGCAAAAGAGGTGCTTTGGTGATTCATTTTTAGATCATATCTGTGTTCATTTAATCTCAAATCCAAATTTCGTTTGGTAGAACCCACATAATGATTGTTTAGTTCACCAGAGATAGTGTCAAGCATAGGAATAACATACACACCCCATTTTTTCCCTTTGTCAATTTTGTCACGATCATTGCGGATAATGGTATATAGATTGCATGATCGTATTCCAAATTGTATTTTATGACGAGAACATATGTTGGTAAGGAGGTTTACAATATGTGGATTAAAATCAACAGATCCACCATACTTTTTAGGCACTTGCTCACTAATTAAAGCAGTTGACATAGAAAACCGTACTTTATTGTGCACTCCCTTAACAACGTTGTCCGGGTAACCATGGTTTTTAGCGAGGGATGATATCCATTGTAGTTCTTGAGCTCTGGCGAAATGGCTAGAAGAATGAATCACCAAAGCACCTCTTTTGCAAGAACCATAAGTGCTGGAAATTCCATCCCAGACTGGGACAACGCTAAAATCATAAACACACCTAACTCTGTTTATTCCTTGTTATTTGCAGAAAGCCTCTATATTTCGGCTTATAATACACGTTGCTGTAATGACTATTATCCTTATGTTTTACCTGAACCTTGGAGCAATCTTGTTGGGAAGGACAGCACAATAGCAATTGCTTCTATTAAGTGATCATTGGCTAACTATGCCTTTTTTTGATTGTCTTGTTATCTGGTATATCATGTGACATTGACATTACCTTTCCCATGATGCATCTACTCCAAGTACTTAAGACCAGCATGTAGCCACATGGTGAAATTACATCTGATGAAGGTGTCAATGTGACACCGAAAGGGCTCATGTGTTTTTAAACTGTTTATAGATTTCATTTTTTAGCTGAATAAATATCATCGTGCAACAAGACGGATTTCTTTTAATACTAGTATTCATGCACGAATTATAGTGTCTACCGCCTGATTAGCACGTTATTGGGCCACATTTCCCCCTTAATACTGCTTGAAATCGTCTTGGTATTGACTCTATTGAATGACGGCAAGTGGCTTGTGGTATATTAGCTCAAATGCGATTAATTGCACCCTCCAGCTCTTGAAGAAGTCTTAATACTGCTTGAGGTCGTCTTGGTATTTACTCTATTAAATGTCGGTAAGTGGCTTTGGGTATATTAGCTCAAATGCAATGAATTGCACCCTCCAGCTCTTGAAGATTTGATGGTAGCTCGTACAGCTTTCTGATGTCACTTTCAACTTCATCCCACAGATGCTCCACTAGATTCGGATCCGGTGACTGAGAAGCCAATGTTTTAGGAAGTCACCTTGATGCTCCTTAAACCATTCGCGTACAATGTGAGCACTATGACATGGAGCATTGTCCTGCTGGAAGTGTTCATCTACAGAGGGATAAACCATCAACATAACTGTGGTGGACTTAGTCGGCAACGATATTTAAATATCTTAGGGCGGTCAGATGTTGCACCACACGAAACAAAAGACTCAAACTCTCCCACTAAATCATGCCTCAGACCAAAAAGTAGTTTCTTCCAGCTTCAAGATTCGTGACGATGCAAGATGGGTCCATGCTTTCGTGCTGCTGCTGTCTCCATATCCTCACTCTTTCCATCTGCATGATATAGTTGAAAACGTGATTAGTTGGACCACGTTACCCTTTTCCACTCCTTTACTGTCCAATTCTTCTATTCCTGAATGAACTGGAGGAGTTTCTTGTTGTTCGCTGCAGATAGCAATGGCTTACGGACAGTCTGTCTGCTTCTGTAGCCCATGCAATGTATAATTATGTAGAAAGGCCATCTGACATGGACCCTGATTGAGATTATCTGTAATCTAACGAAGTGTTGCCGGTCTGTTGGACTGAAGAAGTCTGCCTACTCTCCGCTGAGCTTGAACATTCAATAGCCGTTGACGACCACACGCCTTGCGCTCAGATCCGGTTTCTTGACTGGTGGCCCACTGTCTGTAAACTTTAACTACTACCTTCGAACATTTCACAAGTGCAGCCGTTTTGCTAATGCTGGCACCAATGCTTCGAGCACCCACGATCCTTCCACGTTCAAAGTCCGTTTTCCTAATGCTGGAACCAATGTTTCGAGCACCCACGATCCTTTCACGCTCAAAGTCCGTTTTCCTAATGCTGGCACCAATGCTTCGAGCACCCACGATCCTTCCACGTTCAAAGTCCGTTTTCCTAATGCTGGCACCAATGCTTCGAGCACCCACGATCCTTCCACGTTCAAAGTCCATTTTCCTAATGCTGGCACCAATGCTTCGAGCACCCACGATCCTTCCACGTTCAAAGTCCGTTTTCCTAATGCTGGAACCAATGTTTCGAGCACCCACGATTCTTTCACGCTCAAAGTCCGTTTTCCTAATGCTGGCACCAATGCTTCGAGCACCCACGATCCTTCCACGTTCAAAGTCCGTTTTCCTAATGCTGGCACCAATGCTTCGAGCACCCACGATCCTTCCACGTTCAAAGTCCATTTTCCTAATGCTGGCACCAATGCTTCGAGCACCCACGATCCTTCCACGTTCAAAGTCCGTTTTCCTAATGCTGGCACCAATGCTTCGAGCACCCACGATCCTTCCACGTTCAAAGTCCGTTTTGTTAATGCTGGCACCAATGTTTCGAGCACCCACGATCCTTCCACGTTCAAAGTCCGTTTTGTTAATGCTGGCACCAATGCTTCGTGCACCCACGATCCTTCCACGTTTAAAGTCCGTTTTGCTAATGCTGGCACCAATGCTTCGAGCACCCACGATCATTCCACGTTCAAAGTCAGTCAGATCGTTGCTTTCTCTCATTATTTCTTGCGCAATGCATTTCATTAGTCTCTGCATGCCTTCAGCGTTCCCTTTTTATACCGATTCAGCCATCTTGCGTAAGCAGCATCTGCGGGATAGCTACTTTGCATAAAATTGTCTGGTGCTAATAATAATTTAGCCACTCATTGTATAAAACTTAACTGCTCTGAGATTATAAGCTTCTCAAAGCAAGATCAAAATTACTGATGTTAGACTTTACATTCAGTTTATGCATCGAACGTCTCCATTTGTTGGAATCTTTACACCCAACTCGAACTTTACTGATGTTCATCAGTGTCTCATACACGAACTTTTCTGCTTCGTATAAATTACCTTTTAAATATTAGTCATTCCTAATTCTGATGTCACACTTTCCCGACTTCTTAAATATCTTTCCCGCTACTTCGGCTAAACAAATTCTCCAAGTCAGCAACGCATCACTCACCTCTTTGCTCCCAAAAAAATTTCAGAAGCTGTTTTTATCCAACTAACCTTATTCTTCCTGCATTGCACGTCTTCATTCTCAACTGTGACGTATATTTCAAATTTAACTTCCTTTACACTGTAAAAAATAAGTGGTGTGAATTCACGGAAAATTTCTGAAAATAACGTGCAACAAAGCTGCCGGTAGGTTTCCGTGTTTTTCAGAAATTTCTGTTCTGAAAAGTGCCCGTTTATTTTAACTTTCGTATATTCACAGATTTGCTGTACTCAGAAATTCAGTTTTTTTCAGAAAATTCCATTTCGGGTTTTTCCGTATTTAAACTGAAATTCCGCAAAATCGACGACTCTGCAATTTTCAGTCCTTACCCCAGATAATCCATCCGCTGCAGGATCGAACCCCCGTCGTTTCGGTTGGTAACAGTCTTGGGGTCAGGTAACGCACGCCTTTAAGCCACTGAGCTACAAACACTCAGAAATCCCTATCACGTACATCGTAAAAAAATTGGGCGACGATGAATTTTTTTTATGTCATTAACAGTGATTAGTAATTTTTTTTGTCATTGCGAGCGATTTAGTCTTTCTATTTTCTATTGGTGATTTTTATTTTTCTGAATAGGCTTGTAATTATTTTTTCTGTAGGACTTTTCACAAATTAAGCTTTTTCATCGTGATTTTTCGAAGCAACGAAATCCTTTGCAACTTGATTTTTTTAAACTCACAATGACTTTCAGTTATCTTTAAAAAATGTGAAATGTAATTTATAGTATTTCACACACAAAAAAGAAAATTCTAAAAAGAAAATTTTCTCTCTATAGCTATAATAGCTTTTGTCTCAAATTGTCCAAAGACTGATACATAGACACCGTATAGCAATTTGTACAATAAGTACACAATTTCCTACAGTAACACAATATATAATAAATATCTGGTGCGCAAAATAGGGGAGAGAAATATCCTGTAGCACAATAAACAAAATTCATGCGATATGCCATCCACAATATCCGATCTCGCTACGGAACTTCAAAATTCGACAGACGATTTAAATTTAAAAGTCAGTCAAACCTAAAGTATCCTCACCAATCGCTCCTACTACCGGCAATTTCTCGTCATACGAATAAAGTTTGAACGGAGTTTTTTTGTTAATAAAAGAAAGGAATCGCGGAAAGGTTTCTGAAAATTCAGAATTTTCCGTTAACTCATCTCTAAAACTGTAATTCGCCGTCACTATAAGAAAGAAACTGCGGAAAGTTTTCTGAAAATTCAGAATTTTCCCGTGGTACCAAAAATCCGTGAAATTCAGGTTTTCTTCAGTTATTTCACGGAAAAGGTATCAGAAATACGCTTCGCCCATTCATGAAAAAATTGACGGAAGTGGCCCGGGAATTTCAGAAAATGTTTTACAGTGTAGCGTTTGTATTCTTATGTAAACTTGGTTTCTCCTCGTTAAGTATTTTTTAATTTAACTCCACAAAGTTCCTCCCGACGAGTAATTGGCATTCTGATATCTATTCAAAGGGACAATCAACATAAATGAAGTATTCTGAGATATTACATATATATAATTTTTTTTATTGGAGGTTTAACGACGACCGTGCACAACTCAATGGGCTATAAGTATTCACCCGTTCTTATTTTAGGGCCACTGGTTCCAGGGAAGGGAGAGAGCCAGTGCCGTAAGGCTAACACAACATCCATGCCTCACTGGGATATGAACCAGGACCCATTTCGGACGAATGATCAGAAGCCATCGCTTAGATCACTGAGCCACATGGGCGGCGATATTATATTAGCTCAGGGTACAGTATTGGAACAACTAGTCTTGTACACTGAAGAACAACTGAATTAGATATACCTGTCTACTAACGTGTAGCACCACCTTTCGTTCTGATGACTGCGGCGATTCGTCTCGGCATGGACTCGACAAGACACCGGAAGCGTTGGGAAGCCATACGGATCCACGACCCCTGAACAAGCTCCCACAGTTCACGAAGATTTGATGGAGGGGACGTCAGATCCTCGAACATCTCTCTCGATGGTAACCCAGATGTGCTCGATGGGATTGAAGTCAGGTGACCTAGCTGGCCAAGGAAGCGAGGTCACGTCGGTGGAGTGTTCATCCAACCATTCGGATACAATTCGGGAGCGATGGCACGGTGCATTGTCTTGTTGCTGGATGAGATCCCCAGTGGGATGTTCAAGACGCACAAACGGGAGCAAATGGTCGTCCAGGATATCCCGGTAACGTTGACCTGTGAGGGAGGATGTCACACGTACCAGGGGTCCCATTTCAGTCCACGTAAACAGTCTCCAGATGAGAATGCCACCCCCACCAGCTTGAAGAGTACCCTGCTGGCAAGAAGGATCCATCACAATTTACAAATAATAATTACATACTAATAGTTTATAGAAATGTACGTGTGCCAAAAGTTATGTCTAGAAAAATCGGTCATGTAACATAGCAGACAGAGACCGAAGTGCCATGTAGAATGTTCTAGAAGCGGCTAGAATGGGTTAGACGTTAGTAGAATGTTTCAGAATGACCCCTCGGTGGGAAGTTCGAGAGCTTTATGCAAATCAAGAATATTGCAGAAGGTTCAGGTCCTGTCGTGAAGTATATGTAAAAGAGTCAATCGCTTGCTAGTCCAGTTTTCGTATCGGGCAAGTAATGGACAACACTTGAGAAGTACGGCAAAAATATCAAGGGTTCGCAAATTTCTGTAATATTCCGCAGTGCACCCTGAGTTGCTGAACTGTGAGTGTAGTGCTAATATGTGCTTCTGGCTATAGTCGGGCAATAATTTTGGACAATGAAACGTACGTAATGGACGAGAGTACTTTACTGGAGATGGACGAAATGAGTATCTCTAACCGAAATAAACATCCCATTTGTACTTACTTTATATGTATTATTTCGTTCAAATCACTTTACTTGCGGCGAAGACGGGGCAACTACTCATGTCATACATGTACATACAAGCATTTGAGGTCTTACACGTTGTGTAGGTTATTGTCAAATAACAGTGCGCCCTGAATTGCTGAACTGTGAGTGTAGTACATGCATTTGAGGTCCGACCCGTACTTGGGATTACCTTGTAATGCATTACCTGTTACTGCATGGTTATTGTCAAATAACCTACACAACGTGTAAGAGTAATGGTTGCTGGTTTATTCACGTTGTATTGTTAGGCATAAGTTATTGGTTAATTATCAACATATAGTTAACCATTACGATTATAATGGGTATGTCATTACAATTACCATGTAATTCTGATGACCAGTTCACCATTATCATATATTGGTAACGGCAAGTTCTTGTTCCCATTAACATTATGCTGTAATGCATTACCGATTAATTCAATTACGATTTTGCCCAACTCTGGTAAGCAATCAGTGCGTAGCATTGCCGCTCTTCTGCGATTCCCCAAATCCACTGTTGCTTGTGTTCATCTATTGAAAACAAATGGTGCTACTACAACGAATATGCGCTCTGGGAGGCAGAACACATCGAGTGATGGTGCCAAAAGAGGCTTACTGCGGTATGTGAAGAAGACAAACACGACGTCTTCCACATACCTGGCCGGCGAGGCACCATAGGCCACTGCAACAGCTATTTGCACCACTATAGTCCGTCGGGAACTTCATGCCAACGGTTACCATTTTAGGACAGCTGGACAACTATTTCTAGATCGCTCCAGGCAGTGCCCGACTACGATTGCACCCCACTCTCCGTTCGTGGAAAACAGAAGATTGGAAGATGGTCGTGTGAAGTGACGAATCACGCTTTTCACTCTTTCGTTCGGATGGACGCATTTGGATAAAGCATTTTCTAGGGTTACGCTGTCAGGCGGACTGCATTGTCCCTTGAGTCAAGTTTGGAGGAGGATCTGTGATGGCGTGGGGCTGTTTCTGTTGGGAAGAACGCGATCCTTCAGTTGTGATGCCTCCTCAAGGTACATTTGTGAACAATTGCACACTGAGTTGTGGTAATAATTCAGCACAGATCCCTGCTTTTTTCAGTAATATCGAACACCTTATCACAATGCATGGCCTGTCCAGGCCTTGCTCGAGGAGCAGGATGTCCAGGTGTTGGATTGGCCTGCCCAAAGTTTCTATCTAAATCCAATAGAACTTTTGCGGGCCGAGCTGGTAAGCCAAATGCGATGTCAGCAGGTAAGACTTTCCTTTACGGCAGCTCTGGCAAAAGCTTTGCATAAGGAATGGAGAAAAATTTCAGAACATATATATATATATATATATATATATTTTTTTTTTTTTGGTTGAGGGTTTAGCGACCACCGTCAGCAACTCGATGGGGTACAAGCATTCGACCGTTACTAATTTAGAGAGAGAGAGAGAGAGAGAGAGAGAGAGAGAGTGTGTGTGTGTGTGTGTGTGTGTGTGTGTGTGTGTACCGTAAGACAAACGCAACATCCATCCATGCCTCACCAGGACCCAGTTGGACGAACTGTCATAAGCCAGGGCTCAGAGCACTGACAACCGGAGCGGCGGGAATAGACATATTGGTATCTCGTAGAAAGCATGACGAGAAAGGTCGCTGCAGTTATAACGGCCAAAAATAGGTTGACTATGCACGGATTTCAGCTAACAAATCTTGTTTCCGTTTGTGCTAGGCGTCCTAACTTCTTTTGCCAACATAATGAATTTGAAATACATGTAACAAGAGGGTGATAAAGTTAGAAAAAACTTTATGGTTTTGTGGTTTGTTTCAAAGAGAATTTTATTTTTCATTTTATTCATGCTTAAACAAATTTCTTTACTAGAACTATAGTGGTTTTTTTATATGCTCTAGATGGAGTATGGTATGATTTTGTGAACTGCTTGTTTTTGGAAACTGGCATCTCCAGTGTTACTGTATACCATTTTGTGCTGCAGATGTTAACGTATTTCTGATGAGTTCAGATGAATTTTATTCATCGCACTTATCTATATAAGTACAAAACTAAATTTAATATGAGTTTCGCAGTATTTTTCGAATGTTCTTAGGAAGGTTGGAACACCATAACATTTGCTTCCGCGACTCACACAGTAAGTGTTCTGATGACAGTTTGCAAAATTACCAGAAAAACAATAATGCTATTGGTAATATCAGTAATAACATGTTGAACCAGTATTTCTTCATTCAGCCTACTAAATAAAACGAGTCAGCAAAGCAACTTTTTTTTTAATAATTGAAATGCGGGAAACAAATGCTGTTGTTTCCCGCATTTTACGACCAATGAAAAACGATGTATATGGATGTAATTGCAACCACATTACATAAGCTTTAAAACGCTACGCATTTATCTACCACATATAAATTTTATCTGTTTCCAAGTAAATCTTAAAGGATATCTCGACAAGTCCCTGATAGTATTTAGATAAGCATTTCAAGAGATAACAGTATGGATTGAAGCGCAAAAAGGAATGTGTTTCCATTTCAGAAGACCGCAGTAAAACAACTTGAACCCTTTTGAGCTGCCGATGAATCTGAACTAAACGGTGCCCAAATTTTTCCGCGCCGCTCTCAACACAGGAATACGCAGTGTCCAGGTTTTGCGAAGGCGATGACAAAATAATTCCTTTCCTCCCACCATCTCAGAAACACCGACCATAACCCTATCATTGGCGATAGGCACTCCCTTTGTCGTTTATTCTCTTATCTATGACCCAAGACATGATAGGGGACATCATGCCACTGTGTAGAAACACAAGCGACTCAAATATCTCTCTTCTGATATTCGTACTGAGTTAAGTGCTGGCATGGACCGGGAATATGTTTATTTCCAATACATACCACAAATATTCAACAGGATTCAAATCTGAGGATTCGGGAAGTCAAGGAACACTAAGTGCTTCGACGTAATCATCAAAACATTCCTACACAATGAGAGCCTTGGGACACTGGACATTGAAAACGTCAAATGCCATCCGTATGCACGGTTAGTATGTAAGGCAGCACTTGGTTCGAAATAATTCCTAGGTAGGATAAGGCTATGAGAGTGTGTTCGAAGAGAATGAAGGGTGGTGGGTGAAGTTCACGAGAAAAAACCCCACATTCCATAGTACCACTAGTTTTTGCCTTTTTCTGTCCCACCGTGCAGTGCGGTTGCATCATCAATTACGGACCCGTTAATCGGGGTGATGAAACTGGAACGTGGTTGCATCGGACAAGGAGCTTAGTTTCCATTCATATCCACTGCAGGAGAAGTTGTTTATGACGGCCTGTCAGTGTGCACACACGTTCATCCAACCGACTTCTTAGCCCTATCCACAACATCGTCCGTTGGATTATGTGCTCGAAAATGTTTTTCGGCTCCCTCCGTCAGTTGAAGGATTATTCTGTCTGGCGAGCATTAACATGTGCCAACTGGTATTCACCTGAACTGTCAAAAAGTTGTGGTCTCCCCCCCCCCTTTCTGATACTTTGGAAGGATATGTGCCTTTATCACGCCACTTATTCCATACAGCGGCCCTCAAAAATTCAGTAATGCCTGCTGTTGCTAATAAGCTGGTCTCCACCTTCGTCGCGTCGACAATTATTCCCCAGTCAAACACGGGCATGTCCTTCTCTACTGCACTGGCTTTACACGAGCGATGTGACAATCTGCATGTGCCGTTTATTTGTATTCCACGCCGGTCGGTTTCATAACTGCAAAGTGCTTCTGGCCGCGTCCATTCGTGGAGATAGTGTGGTCATAGCGATCTTCCTCATAAGCTCAGAGAGCTTTGAAGAGATGAGCAAAATAAAGTTATTGCCGATTTTAACGGTACTGTACCGAAACGAATCGCTATCACGAATGAATTTATTCATCAGAAAAAATTCGGAAGTCTGTGGACTGTTATTCAATTGGATGAGACAAGAGTGGTATACAATTAAACTTTCATGCTTGCGATTAGTAAGTTTTAAACCTGTTATTCTTATGAACCATAATTTCGGCGATACCATTGCATATCTTCGTACTAAGTATAACTTCGCCCCAAATTAAGTGCCCTTAGCATATTCATTAAGTTACGACGACCCGCGTAAAGCGTCATGTGGGCTCTCTTTTCTCAACGGCTGCCAGAAATCTACTCCACAAGGTGTCTCCAGTTGCGTCAAAAACTGCAAGCAAGCTGTTTGTAGTGCGGTTCAATGTTATCGTATTGAGAGATAGTGTGTTTAACTTCCTCACCTAGAGCTCCATAATATCCGACAGATGTTCAACTCTTAAGATCAGGGGAGTTAGGGGAACATTCGAGATTTCTTACATAATCACTGTGTTCGTCGAATAATTTCCCCAAGATGTGCGGCATTGTAGTCCTGTAAGAATCCGTCCCCTTCTATGTGAAGATAAAACATTATGGGTATATGTGGCCCACAACAGTCCCTGTTACTTGCTGGGGTCCACGCATTAGTCCACACGCACTGGAATTCCAGTTCATGCCGGCTAAACATATACAACGGCCCCACAGCTCTTTATAGTCGATATTACGCATGAGGGATTCATAGCCTCTTCTTGCTGACGAAAAATACGGATTCGATAATCAGCAGAATGAAGGACACATCGGGATTCAACGGAACCTACGCTTGCTTCCAATCAACATATTGCCGGAACCAAGAGAGTTGCTAACTGCGATGGACTACTGTTGTGTAAGTGTGGCTTATATGCTTCAAATTTACAGGAGGTGTCGGCAAAAGTAAAGTGAGCATCTGGGAAATAGGAGAAATGTTTTAATTAATGAGGTGTTGGACCACCATTTGCCTTTAATACAGCTTCCAACATTCTAGGAATAGATTCATACAGCTTTTGAATAGTCTGCAGTGAAATGTTGTACCATTCGTCGATCAGAACATTTTTTTTAGTGAAGGTTTAACGACCACCGGGAGCGATTCGATGGGATATAAACAATCGCCCGTCCCTAATTTAGGGCCACTTGTTCCAGGGAAGGGAGATAGCCAGTGCCGTAAAACAAACAAAACATCCATGCCTCACCGGGATTCGAATCCGGACCCTTCTCGGACGAATTGCCATACGCCAGCGCTTAGACCATCAGCCAAATGCTTCAGCGATATTGGAGGAGGGAATCTGCTTCTCACTCTGCTCTCCAAAACTGCCCACAATCGCTCGATGGTATTAAAGCCAGATGATTGAGCTGGACAGAGCAGATGTTGAAATTCATCTTGGTGCTACTCAAACCAAGGCTGAATTGTTCTGGCTGTGTGTATGGGCGCATTATCTTGAAAAATGGTAGCATTGTTGGGAAACATTTGGTCCATGGGATGCACTTAATCACCTAGAATGTCCATGTACTCACTGGCAGTAACTCGACCATGTAAGGTAACGATGGGGCCAGCCAAATACCAAGACATGGTCGCCCAAATAATCACAGAAATATCTCATGTTTGACAGCTCAAACCATAGATTACAAATTGTACGCTTTCTTTGGAGTTCCCCATAAATAAGCCCGACCTACTGTAGGGAATAATGAGAGAGGAATCATCAGACCGTATCGTCGTTTCTAGTTATCAGCTGTCCAGGTTTGATGCTTATGACTCCATATTTTTCGCATTGTAGCGTTGATTTCTATGAGTAAAGGTTTAGCAATGGCAGGCAGCTCTTACATGGGTGTTGGTTCTGTAAAGTTTCCTGATGACTGTTTTTGTAGAAACAAGGTCTTCCAGGTGGGTATTTAGCTCTCCTCTTACTTTTGCTGCAGTTCTGTGTTGTTTGGACACAATCCTTGTAAGTGTTCAACGGTCAATCTCTGTTTTCCTCCACTATTCTTCGCCGTTAAAGTCCTGCCTATATTTTTGTACGCAGTCATAACAGTGGAGACCGTCGCTCTTGAAACAACAAATACACTGCCGGAAAGTGAAAAAAGAACACCAAGAAGGAATTGGCGGACGATCATGAAATTTAAATATGTTAATGGGGTCGAGTTTACGTAGGTGTGATGTTAATTTCGGGACCAACCGGTGAGCGCTTACGCCACAACACGGCATAATATGCAAATTATCGTCGGTGGTACTTAAGGAGTACGGCGAAGTGAATGTAATCAGTCGTCGGCGTACGGACACGTGCGAAGACCCTGATGAAGCTGCAATGCCTGGACATGGAAGACGTGTACGATTTCAGCAGTTATCGGACTTTGAGCGAGGTCGTCTAGTCGGACTCCACGAGGCCGGGTGGTCGTATCGTCGTATTGCAGAGCGAATTCGACGGGAAGTATCGGTGGTGGTACGATGGTAGCGGAGACGGTCCGAGGAACATTTCCACAAGAGAAGACGTGAAACCGGGAGTCACAGACGGACTGATAAGCGGACCGATCGACGCATAAGAAGAGCGGCGTTGTCAAGCAGAGCATCCACTGCGAAGCAAATCCGTGCTGCCGTTGCACCTGACGTGACTGTGCGAACAATCCGCAACCGTCTACTGGATGCAGAACTACGTGCACGAGTGCCTCTGGCATGTGTACCTCTGACTCCAGCCCACAGTCAGAAACGGCTGCAGTGGTGTCGCCAACGTCTGCACTGGAGTACGCAATGGCGATCTGTCGGGTTCAGAGATGAACGCAGATTCTGCTTGGGAGCCTCCGATGGCTGTATACGTGTTCGCAGACGCACAGGGGAGCGTCTCCACTCTTCTTGCATCCGTCAGGGACACACAGGGCCGCCCTGGTGTGGGGAACGATCAGCTATCATTCCCGTACACAACTAGTGTTTGTACCGGGTACGTTAAACAGCACCTCCTACATTAACAACATCATTCAGCCCATTGTTGTGCCATTTGTAAGGTCGGTCCATCGTGGTGTTTTCCAGCAAGATAACGCACGCCCACACACGGCACGTGCAACGCCACATGCCCTTCAGGGTGTGAGACAACTTCCATGGCCTGCACGTTCACAGGATTTGTTCCCCATTGAGCACGTATGGGATTTTATGGGACAACGACTTATCCGGTCTCCACGGCCAGCCACGACCATCCCCGATTTAGGTGTCCAGTTTGAGGATGCTTGGAACTCAATACGCCAAACTTACATCCAACATCTGTACGACAGACTCCATGCCAGAATTGCACAGTGTGACGCAGTTCATGGCGGTTCAACCTCGTACTAACCATGTTACATGGAAATGTTATTTTTCAGTTTACCAGCAAATACAGCTGTATTTTGCCGTAATGTTTTGATCACGTTATCCTCTGTATTCCGTTATTATGCTGTATAAATTTCGTTGGTATCAGAAGTCTCCTTTGGGAGTTCTTTTTTCATTTTCCGCCAGTGTAATTTAGCTGTTATCGTTATAGACACTCTTACAAGACCGAATCCCACGATTTGTCCCCTTTGGGAGTCTGACAAATCACTCATTTCAATGACCGCTCGTAGGAACCTCTGTTAGACAACTTATACTACACTGGTATACAACCCAGAGAATATATACACCGATTGGCCATTACATTATGACCACCTCCAGCCTAGAGACATGAGCGCGCCTGGAGACTGAACGGTGGCGTAGATGATGTTCGCAGAGCAGTATATATACAACCCGAGGACCAGCTTTCAGATAGTAGAGTGTTCGGAGTCAGAATGGGAAAAGCTGCTGATTTATCGGAGTTTGATAAAAGACAAATTGTGATGACACGGAGCCTCGGAACTACAAACTGGAAAACGGTGCGGCTTGTTCACGTGCCGCTGTACTAAAAGCGTATCAAAAGTGGCGCACAAATGGCCAAACGACAAACCATCACACAGCCGTGAGTTGTCCGCAGCTCACTGATACCAGAGGGGAGCGAAGACTTTCGTGCATTGTTCAGTGACCGCAGTGCGACAAATCCCCGCAGCTACGACAGTGGTTATCTGGGCAATGTATCACAGGACACAGTTTATCGCAGCCTTCTGCGCATGGGCCTGCGTAGCCGAAGACTCAGCCGGGTCCCCATGATCACGGCAAGTCATCGCCAACAACGCATGAAATGGTTTCAAGATCGAGATAGGACTGTGGATAATTGGAAGAAAGTGGCCTGGTCTTACGAATCATGATCTCTGGTGCATCACTATACGGGCGAGTGCGGATACGCCGATTACCAACGGAGGCGATGGCACCTGGATGCCCTGTTGAGCGGGAAATAGCCGGCGGCGGCGTTGTTATGCTGTGGGCGATGTTTCCTTGGACACTTTAGGCTCCATTGTTCCACTAGCACAATCCCTGACAGCTGTCAGGTATCTCAACATCGTTGCGGACCAACTTCACCTATTCATGACAACTGTGTTCCCTGCTGGTGATGGCCAATTACCAACAGGATAATGCGTCATGCCACACTACCAGAATCGTCAAGGAGTGGTTCGAGGAACATGTTGGTGACTTTTTGTTAATGCCCTGGCCTCCGCATTCACTTGACATGAACCCAATCGAACACTTGTAACTCTACTTGGAAAAGCGGGTTGACGCTAAATCACCACCACCCCGAAATGTACGAGAACTGGAGGACCTGTTGACTTTATGGTACCAGACACACCAGAATACCTATCGCCACCACAGTGAATCGATGCCTCGCAGAGTGGCTCATGTTTCGTGGGCTAAAGGGGGTCCTACAGCTTATTTGGTAGGTGGTCATAATTTAATATCTCATCGGTGTACCAAGAAAAGATATACAAAGGTTTTTTTTTTTTTTGGTCAGTGTAGCCTACACGAACAGCATTAACCCCTATAATAATGTTCACATTATTTTGTCCAACCCCTGTATTTTCATTCGATAGCTGTTTGAGACAAAAGAACAATTCAAGAATGAGTGAACAGCTTCAAATTTCCATAATGCAGAACCGAATTCGAAGTATTCTATATAAATATTAAATTTCAAAATATTTAATTATTGATAAAAAAATTTTTACAATCTACTAAAAATGCTCCAAACATTTTTCTAAATTCAGTAGATGTTTAAATAATAAATCTTAGCATTCGCTACTAAAACACTATTTCTTAAAATTCAATATCTTAATCTTCCAGCTTTTTTAGGTTTATGTAGTTTAATGAAACTCGAAAGTACTTTGCTATTCATCAAGCCTAAAATAGAAAGATAAATCTTTGAAAAAAAAGTTGCTATTCAAACTTTTTTTTGCTTATATTAAAAAAATTAGTTTCTTTACATCCCGAAAAAAAATCATTTAAGACTGAAACTTTGCATTCTCGCCATTTTTACGTTTAGAATGAGCGAGTTCGGTTAGCCAAGAACCTTCAAAAATTGTGTTTAATGTGAACGGCGAAATTGCCGGATTTAAAAGGAAACAGAAATTGTGGATCAACTAGATTGAAGTTCGGATATGTTTCCTGTGTTGACGGAGCTGCTGAATGAATAATGAAGAGAGTAATGCTCTGGAATGGAAATCAGTTACCGTTAATCATTTAAATGCGCATTGCATTAAATCTGATGAGAATTTCCTTTCAAACAAAGAGTCCGCAGAAGGTAATCTGCGGATTGCAGAGCCGCTTATTAATAATCAGACAAATAAATTACTTCAAGAACAAAAGCTTTTCTCTGATCTTTCTTAAGACATTACTTCGAAAGCTTTCGAAAAAATAATCTTTTCAAAGATTTCGGATTGAAGTCCACAATTCATTTATGTGCAAGCTAAGTGGAAGGCACGGAATATCTTTTTCTGTTACTGTTCATGCGCTTTTGAAGAAAAGCGCATTTTCTGCGATTGCTGATTCGAATATCACACGAATAAATCGTCGGACATAACTTCAGCAAAAAAGAAAGATGACACAGAATTTTCTGTTGTAATGAGCAGGTCTTTTGAATCCTTTCCGACGCGAATAAAAGTTATCAAAGTTATTCATAGCTAGGCCAGTGTAATTGTTTTGCGGCGGAAATGTCCGCGACTTTTTTCGCGAATTTTAGGTTTTAAAATTTTTTCTGTAATTTCGCGATCAAATTTTTTTATATTTAAATACTTTATTGCTCTCTTCATTAGAATTTACGCGAAAAATATACCACAAAGCAATCCTACTCCACAGTCCAAAACAGAACTTCAAACCTTAAATTACCCGTGAAGATTGTTCGTTACGAAGAGACTTATGGAACAAGGTTGACGGGTAATTCCAGGTCATATGCACTCTGCTGAAGAATGCACATGAGGTCTTTCGTTATTTCCAGCACCTGCTGCTGTTAAATGACATTGGCGACTTGTCTCACCAGTAAACCGGATGTCGTCAGCTGAATTAGTAGTTTCAGCTGGGAAAAGCAGCTTACAGAAAAGAGTTTCGCAGATGCTTAGCCTGTTTTACACTTTCATGTGAGTATTTAGTTTGCAAAGTTTCTAGATATGGTTTATTAATTTTGAGAATGAGTCATTGAGTAAAATGAGAATGAGTCATTAAGTAAAAAGCAGCACAGCAAGGGAACATTTCATGTGAAAAAAAAATCTACTGTTCTGCTCGTTTTGCAACATACCAGTGGATTTTTTAAGAAAGAGCAGTTGTGAAAAGCATTTAGCAAGCAAGCTGTATAAAAAAATTTGTCCGAATAATCAACCGAATATAATGTAGAAATAAATATGTTGATGAATTAATGCAGAAAAGAACTCAACAAGAACAGCATCGCTCAACTGAACTTTCATTTCATTTGATTGATTTATTCCTTGAGTTGCAACTTTGTCTTACACATAATGCCTGTATCTATAAACAATATATGTACTGCAGCAACTAGGAAAAGGAGGGAAAAGGCCGTAAGGCCTGACATAGCCCTCCTCTCCCTAAAATGAAAAAAAAATACAAACGCAAAGCTTAATAGATAAAAAATAAATAAAAAAATAAGACAGACAAGCCAACACATATATATCAGGTTAATATGTGAATAAAACAGGAACTAGCTCACAACCAACACATATATTAAAATGTTCCATCATTATAGTAACCTTCATTATAGCTAAATAAACCACAAAAATATCGTTTTCAACTCACTCTACAATCACATTAACCCATATTTCTTCAGTTTTGCTCTTTAATTAGTCTTGGCCACTATATCTGTATCCTTTAATTTTATATTATACTTATCATCCTTTCGAAATTAACTGGTGCCTTTTGTTCAACTAACATCCCACTTCCCAAACTGGATAACCCAATATTAAAAATTTATTTGGAAAATTCGTTGAAAGATATCGGTGTTATTCCAAATGCAAATTGGATGCGGAAATGTCATTTGCCGAAAATACATGTATGATATTCACAAGCAACAAGTGAAAGATTTTTAAAAATCAGTATCCGGTGTAAGCATCATAGGAGACGAAATAACTGATTCAGAAGATAGGTACGTTTTGAATATTCTTGCTGTTCCATCAGCTGAAACGAATATTGAAAACTGTAATGCTGAAACCTCTTTGAATGAAACTTTCCTCGAGTGCGTCAGTTTGGAATCCATAAATTTTAAAGCAGTCAGCGAGACAGTACTTCAGTGCGTTAATAAGTATGAAATACCTATTGCGAATAGAACCGCTTTTGTGACAGACACCTTACATGTCGAAATCGTAGGGAAATATTTTCTCAAAAATTCGGCTTTCTGGCTGATTCCTCGAAATTTCGGGGTAAATCCCGAAATTTACCCTGTAACAGCCCAACGAATTTCGCCCCCCCCGATATAAAATTACTACCCTATTCATAGCCAACCAATGAAAACCGGTTATATAACAAAATATCAACGGGATTTCTACAATCGATAAAGCATCCAGAAATGGAAACAGCTTATTCTCACACCAGCGGCTAAAAAGTATGCTACGAAAATTCACAAAACGTTTCTGGTAGCAGAAAGAAGATGGAGACAAAGATTTCCAAATATTACAGTTAAATATATATAAGAAACATGATAAAATTCTACGCCTCCTAGCGAAAGAATTTTGCATAATGGAAAAATTGAAAATTCACAAAATATATCCATGAAAAAAAAAAGCTATGCTAAACAAAAAAACATTTCAAATGCGTCTCCCGAAAGCAGAGATAGCGAGAAATAGGTTTCGACCTTTACACTCCCTAGCCAGAATCTGTGCATTATTTAAAGAGGATAATACTCTCTCCATATGGCATACAATAAAAGAAGATTTCTCAACAGGGTTTTTAGAAGCGGAGAGACAGCTGCAAGTACACAACCACTATCTAGAGATAGAAGTGCAAACTATAAAAACTCCAAGTACAAACCTTGGGCCGCGGATGGCCTAGTGGTCAGCGTTCGTGACTGCTGCAGAGAGGACCTGGGTTCGATCCTCGGCAGGTACGAATGCTCGAACCACTAAATATCCGCCGTGCGTCGGATGGGCACGTTAAGCCGTCGGACTACGGGTACTGGCTCCGCGGTTATAAATAAGGGAGTCTTCTTCCCCCTTTCTACCTCGCTTCCGTGCCACTTTCCTATCGGGCACTCTAGCCCAAATCTCCTAGACGTTTGCGCCCCCTACAGGCGAAGATGTGCATTTGAGAAGGAAATACACACAAAATATTTTCATAGTAGTATCTGACGGAGGAAGAATTTTTTTCATTCGGGTTTTAGTCCCGCAGATATTACTGTAAACGGAAAAGTGAGCCTACGCCCCTCTAGTGGCACACTTGTGCATTCAGAAAAATCTGAAATTATGTGAGAAAGACTTCGCGCTGGAAACGCTCTCCTATAAAGAAATAATTTTTCAAATCTGACTCTTAGAAGCTAGAAGCAAATATCGACAAAAATAAGATACATATCTAAGTCACCGGTGGAAAAACTATTCGCTATTTTAAGAAGATATTCTCAAAAAAAATTTCCGAGGTGCGCGGTATCAGTCCACAAAAGAATTTGTTCGCTTGAGTTTTCATCAGAAGCTCAGTTTTGCCGGAAGTACATCACAAAGTGAAATAAACGTTTACACCTCCTGGTGTTCAAATTATTATAAACGAAAAATTAGAAATTATATGTAGAATATTGCCACCTGGAGCTGTATTCGATACAGAATTTTTAAATAGGGCATTTAAAAGCAGAGATCGGGGAAACCGCAATTTAACTTTACTCTCTCTAACGGAAAACCCATGCATTGCTTAAAACAGAAACTGTACTATCAAAGAAAAAAAAACTGTCTTCGTCATACGTGTAATCGAAATGAAGGATTTTTCAATCTGATATTTAAACGCAAATATGGAATAAAGTGCATTTTGAATTAGACGACATCTGGCATTTACGCTCTCTTGCGGCGAAGTTGGACTTACAAAAAAAAAAAAAACCCCGAATGCAAGATCATTATTCACACATTTCACGTTTTCAACGCAAAAAGAATTTTTCAAACCGGACTTATAGTTGCAGAGATACACGGTCGTATCAGAATATGACCACCACCGGAATCACAGTGAACCCGCCCATGCACGTCACAGGGTGCACGTGACAAGGTCGACCACACGGAGATATAAACTGCCGGCCGGGACAGATGCGCCATAGTGCGTATCGTGAGCACAATAAGAAGAGGTAGTGATTTGAGCGACGGTCAAAAAAGGAATCATCGGCTACCGTGCCAAGGGTGGAAGCATCTCAGAAATAGCAGATTTCGTGGGCTGTTCGCGAGGTGCTGTAGTAAGGGTGTACCAGGAATGTACCAATGGCACATCGAGTACCGCCCAACGTCATAACTGTGAAGCCCAAAGGCCATCGACCGCAGAGCAGAACGTCGCTTCCGTCGACTGGTAAAGAGCAATCGACGCGCAACAGTGCAGTAATTGACCCCTAAATGATCGCTGGGGCACCTAGGTACGTGTTCCCCAATAACAGAGCGTTACGCATGGGTTTCCGGAGTAGACCCTGCGTCAAGGCGCCCATATTAACCCAGGTCCATCGGCAACGACGCCTGCAGTGCGCATGGGACTACAGTCATTGGACACTGAAAAAGCATAAAAAGGGTTGCCTTCTGCGACGAATCGACGATTCTACTCCACACAAGTGACGGTCGTTGGCGGTAACGTCATCATACACACGAGAACCAATATGCGGACCAGCTTGTTGGTCAGGTACCAGGCCGGCAGTGTGCATGTGTGGAGAATGTTTTCCTGGTATGACCCGGAACCTCTTTGTACCACTGGATGGGTCCCTGAACGCCAAAGGCTATCTCTCCATCCTCGCTGACCACATGCATCCCTTCATGTTGGACGTTTACCCTCGTGGTGATGATTTCTACCATCAGAACAATGTGCCCTGCCACCTCGCTAAGGGGTGCGCGCGTGCCTGGTTCCAGGAACACGACAGCGATGTCTTAGTTGTCCCTTGGCTGGCGAAATCTTTCGACCTCAATCCCATAGAGCACTTGTGGGACTATTTGGATTGACAAGTTCGACGTACCGACCCACATTCACGTCATCTCCGGGACCTCCGTGCTCTCTGCAGTCCGAATGGGCACGTGTGCTTCGGGAAACCTTCCGGAGCCTCATTGCGTCAATGCCCCGCAGTCTCACAGCTGTCATCCGGGCCAAGGGTGGTTATTCCCCTTATTAGGTACTTGGTCATCTTATTCTGATACGACTGCGTTTGGTGTCCACAGACGGACGGGCAAAGGGATGAAGCAAGCACGATCTTTTTTCACAAAGGACGTGCTCAAAAAAGCGTTCTCAGTTATATATTTGGATGTTCAATTTACTGCTCTTATTCCCACTAACCTGACGCGTATAAAAATCATGTAACTGTTTCCTAAACCTTCGTCTAAGAACAGCAAACAGATTCCATAACATTTCGAGTCAATGATAAAATTTAAGGGTTAATTTTTTAAATCGTGGCTAGGAGATAAACGTGCAGATAAATCCTCATACATATGAAAATATATAGTACATTCATACTGAAAGATAATGCAAACTCTCTAGCAGGGTGCTAGCAACCCGGTGGGGGTTGGGGTGCCCACTCAGAATGATCGTATCAGAAGCATAAAAAAAAAGTTATACACTTCAGCATTTTTTTTCTAAATACTTTAGTCAGTCTTGTACAGTATTTGCTGCATGTAACCGCGGTACAGAGTTACCAGCTCTGCGAGATTTCTCTCTCACACACTGTAAAAAATAAGATGTGAATTTCACAAAAAATTCTTCAAAATAACGTGCGAACTTGTCTGTAGGTGCCTTTTAGCAAAATTTCAGTTTTCAAAAGTTCCCGTTTCTTTTAACAGATTTCATAGTAAGTAATTCACTTTATTTCAGAAAAGTAACCATTTCGAATAAGAGTTTAAATCATCTCCCTTTTTTGTTAGTGCTTATTTTGAGACTGTCTCATTTTCCCTAATTCCGTGCAGCTGCGTGAAAGACGCAGGACTTGTTTCTTTACTGTTGTATCCGAGGGAATCGCCGAGTTCGATATTGTGGCTTTATTGCTATAAGAGGGAGTGAGAGATGTATAAAAAAAATTCTCACATCTTCAGCTTAATGGAGGCAGTTTTAACGGTGGACCAAAGAACAGTTGACAGGTCAGGGAGTCAAGCAGCAGGAAAAAGCAGAGGGAAGGCAATTTATGCCCGTTTCATACAAACGGAATTTTTCCTCCGAACCAATAAATCTCCCCGCTGTCTTACCGCTTGTTTTAAAGCGGACTATAGAATTATTCCGAGACTTTCAGACGCGCGAAAGCGGTAGAAATTCGACGCGGAAGCCTCTCGGCTTCAGACGGGTTCGCTACAAACAGCACTGCGAAAATACCGTCCAAATTAAGAGAAACGTAGCTGTAAGGCAAGATGTTCACACAGGCGGCCAGCCTATTGTCCGCTAGTGCAATAAAACCAATCCCTCCTGTGAGAGGGGGGCTGAGGAACAAAGTGCTGTTAAGTAAAGAATCACCAATAGTTCCCGCTCATCCTTCAGACATTTTTTCCTCCGTTCTAACAATGAAACAGCTTGTGTGAAAGCTAGCCAAAACCTGCAATACGGGACGGATTTTATTGCTTCGGCAGAAAAAATGCGCGAGTGAAACGGGCAAAAAACAACTTCCACACCTTCTGCGAGAATCTGGTCAGGGGTGTAAAGGTGGTGGTCACACGGAGTGGCACAGATGAGAACGAACAAAAGCAAGGGACTTCTGATCGCTGCTCAGGAATGCGAGGTTTGTAGGATTTTCCTCCGTGTCGTGCAAATAGCGACAGAAGAAATCTTTGCTGTCGTCAAAGCAGAATGAAAAACAGAGAAGGGGAGAGATGAGGCTTTAGAATGTTCGATGCGGAAAAGTTAGACCGAACAGAAATTAAATTTGGAAACTAAAACTTAGCAGCGAGAGAGCTGAAGAAAAGCAGATCCTCGAGTTACTAATACAAAGAAATCGGAACAAAGCTACAAGATCTTTCCCATTACTTCACGGAATAAACATTCTTCGTTGCGAGGGAACGACTACAAATTTTGTGCTATTTCATTTATTTGTTTCGTCATCGGAGAAAAATACAGGTAAACCCCGGAACTTCAAAATTCATTACAAGCTAAAGTCTAACGAACCCTTGACACAGAGCTCTGAAACATAACCCACTGAACAGCCCTGAAAAATTCCGTATTTATACAGAAATTCCGTAAAATCGTGGATTTAGACTTTTATCAGCCCTTTCAGTAGATATTCTTTTCCCCATTGCCTCTCTGGTGGTTTTCGAACAGAGGTTCTCGAGGTTCGCTCAACGGAACCCGCGCGTGCAATCCACGTAAATCTCAGTTGCATACACGTTGGAACTCTAATCGCGCGATGAAGAAATTTTTGTTATTAATGCCGGTGAAGTAGTAATTTTGTATTATGTTGAAGCTTATTTTTTAATAGGTTTGTAATAATATTTTTTTTTGTAGGACTTATAAAACATGTATTTTTTTTTATAGTGATTTTTCAAAGCAACAGAATACGTTGGAGCCTGAGATCTTTAAAAGGAGTTACAATGGCTTCAAATTTTCTTTAAAGGTGAAATGTACTTAATTATACGAGGGTTGTACCCAAAGTAATGCAAAAGTGGGCATAACTTTTTTTTATTAAGTGACAGCGGTCGTTCAAACTGCACATGTTGGTAGAGTAATTCTTCCTCTATAGTAACCCTTCTTCATTGCAGATTTTAAGGATAGAAGGGTGGAAGTCTACTCTGATCTGATGGAAGCATTTGAAGCCACGTTTTCTTTTATCGATTTGGTGACAGGGGATGAAAGGTGGGTGTACATTTACGATCCAGAAACGAAGAATCAATTCATGGAATGACGTCCCACCTCTTTACAAAGGCCTAAGAAGTTAAAGAGCCAGCGATCAGCACAGAAAGTCATGGCGACTTTTTTTGGGGATGACAGAGGTGTCATTCTCCTTGTTTTCTAGAACGTGGCAGTACCGTGACCAGCGAGCGGTACATTGAGACACTCAAGAAGCTTAGAGAAGCCATAAAGAGAAAAAGACCGAACAAGAATCTGAAAAGCATCCACATTCACCATGACAATGTGAGACCACATACATCTTTGGAGACAAATCAGGCGATCAGCAAATTAGGCTGGTTGGTGTTCCCCATCCACCACACAGCCCAGATCTGGTACCCTCAACTTCCACCTGTTTGGTCCAATGAAGGACATGCAGTACCCAGCAACAACGATTTGATGACACACAAAAGGTGAAAGTGACTGAAGAAGTGGGTAGAACCTGTTTGGTCCAGTGAAGGACATGTTTGGTCCAATGAAGGACATGCAGCACCCAGCAACAACGATTTGATGACACAGAAAAGGTAAAAGTGACTGAAGTGGGTAGAACCTGTTTGGTCCAGTGAAGGACATGTTTGGTCCAATGAAGGACATGCAGTACCCAGCAACAACGATTTGATGACACACAAAAGGTGAAAGTGACTGAAAAAGTGGGTAGAACCTGTTGGGTCCAGTGAAGGACATGTTTGGTCCAATGAAGGACATGTTTGGTCCAACGAAGGACATGCAGCACCCAGCAACAACGATTTGATGACACAGAAAAGGTGAAAGTGACTGAAGAAGTGGGTAGAACCTGTTTGGTCCAATGAAGGACATGCAGTACCCAGCAACAACGATTTGATGACACAGAAAAGGTCAAAGTGACTGAAGAAGTGGGTAGAACAGTCCACACCTGAATTTTTTTAAAGAGGATTCGAGAGTTGGGTTCAGCGATGGTGCAAATGCATCGCTTGTGATAGACTATGTTGAGTAGTACCTTTGTATAGAGAAAGAGTTACTCTACCAACATGTGCAATTTGAACAACATCTGTCAGTTAATAAAAAAGTTATGCCCACTTTTGCATTACTTTCGGTACAACCCTCGTAGTATTATTTCACAAAACTCCTGAATATACTTTGCAAAACTATGATAGAGTTTGTCTAAAAGGGGCCAAACATACTGATGTATACATATTATATAAATCATCTGTACAACAGCTGGTACGCAAAATGGGGCAGAGAGGAAGGAATATCCGGTGCCACAATAACTTATCCACAATATCCGATCTCTCTACATAACTTAAAATTCCCATACACCGACAAACGATTGCGTTTTTTTTTCTTTATTGAAGGTTTAACGACTACCGTGAGCAACTCAATCTGCTATAAACAGTCGCCCGTTCCTAATTTAGTGTCACTGGTTCCAGGGAAGGGAGAGAACGAGTGTCGTAAGACAAACACAATATCCATGCCTCACGGGGTTCGAACCCAGCCCCTTCACAGACGAATGATCATAAGCCAGCGCTTAGACGACTGCGCGGCCGATTAAAATGTAATAGCTAATCAAACCTCTAATACATTCCCGCGAATTTCTTCTGCCATGGGAAATTTTCCGTCATACGGATACGGAAAAGGTGAGAACATAATTTGTCAGTTAATATATGAAACAAATTGCTGAAAGGTTTCTGAAAAGTCATAATTATTCGTTAACACATCTTAATAAAGGCAATTTACCTTCAATATAAGAAAGGAATTGCGGAAAGGCTTCTGAAAATTCGAGATTTTCCAGGTGTACGTAAAACTGAAATTCAGATTTTCACCGTCATTTCATGGAAAACGTATCAGGAGTATGCTTCACGGATTATAGCTCGTGAATTTCAGTCTTTTTTTTTTACAGTATGCATTAAAGGAATTGTCAGAAACAGCCGAGAGAAGAATATCAAACAATATGCGTATATGCATATCATATCGGCATGTTCATGTGCAAATATTTTGCTCATGTGAATAACGTTTTTTGAATAAAATTGGAAAAATCTGTGGAAACACATGAGTTGTTTTCCTTTAGAGTAAATTTGTGATCTGGGAATTTCACATTCTATGTTTCTTTGAGGAAGCATGGCTGCATAAGGCGGGGATTTAGGGACCGGTCCCCCCGAAATCCCAATCAATTCTTCGCAATTGAACTTTAACAAATACTGTTTTTGTTTTTTTTTACTTGGCCTTATACACGTCCACATCGTGGAGAACATTCTCTACCTTTGGCACCATGGGAGCCTTGTACAATTTCATGTATAGGAAACTGTATAGGCACAATTCAGTCTGCAGGAACATTTTTTAGCTCATCTACGAAAAATAACGAAGTTACAAAGGTTTCATCAAGCATTACCAGCTTCCAGGCACACGACGTTAATATCAGTGTGCGAAACACGTTGGGTTTACAAGCTTGAAGCTTTATTGAGATTCCGAGAAATCTGCGTTGTAATAGTTCTATTGTTAAAAAATTTGCAAGATATAAAAAATCGCAAATCCTCCAAAGCAGCTCATCAGCTATTATGTGCTATTACCCAAGGCCGGTTTGTAGTCACACTTCGCACACTTGACCTTGTATTTTTGTGGATATTAATTACCGCTGTCGAAAACGCTTCAAAACGTTGACGGTGGTTTAACATCACTGGAACATATTGATCTCGTGGTAACTTCCCTCGACCATCTAAGAAGGAACGCCATCGATAAATTCAGTGTTATTTTTAATGCAGCGTCAAAATTGATCACATAAGCTGATGGAGTTATCACAATGCCAAGAGTTACATCCAGGATGATTCAAAGAGGGAATATTTCATCACTAACTCCAGAAGAATATTTCCGGAAGAATCTTTTCGTGCCATTTGTTGACCACGTGCGATCACAAATTTATGATCGATTCGAGACGCACAAGACATTAGTCATATCGCTTCAAATATTTCTATCTCTTCATGTTACGTTAAACTGCGAAAGCTAACGACTTACAAAGGATTTTATTAAAACATCCTTCCAGAGAGCAGTACTCCCATAGTCCGTTTGGCGAAACAAAGGGATCAACATAGATTTCAATTCAAGACCGGGTAACGCAATGGAGGCCCTTTTACAATGCGACTAAAATATTTTCCCAACTCACGCACGTTACAGATTCTTGCTGTAATTCCGATTTCCACAGCTACGCCAGAAAGGACATTTTCAACACTTAGACGATTGAAGACATATTTAAGAAACTCAGCAGGAGAAAACAGACTGAGCAGATTAGCACTTTTAGCAACTCATTGCAATACTGTGGTGCAACCGGACGAAATTTTAAATCGGTTTATTAAATCTTCAAGGCGCGCTAATGTTTTATAAGGTGAGCGAAAATGTAAACCTTATTTGTTCTTCTTAATGTAAAAACTTCTTGAATTTGCTGATTTGTACAAATTGTATTATACCTATGTTAAATGTTTTAATGTTCGCCAGAAAATTTAAAACTGTCTATCGATACATACTGTAATTGTTATTGCTTGTATCAAAACATTGGTTCAACATAATTTTTAAATCATTAAAAACAGTTATTAAAGGAATTACCTCCCGTTGTGTTTGATCTATGTTTATTGTAAATTTATAGGCAGAAATTTTACAAGTAACGCAAATTTATGAGAAATTTTACAATTATTATACTAATCTCAAAAAATGGGTGGGGGAGAGAAGGGTTGGTATAGCATTTTGAATTGTAAACTAAAAAGTTTAGTTTCCATTGAATCATCAAAAGAAATGAATACCTCATCGATAAAAAAAAATTGCCCCCCCCCCCGAAAAATATTCCTGGCTACAACCTTGCGAGGAAGTATTTTTTCACAGGTTATCTCAGCTCTAAAAAATGGAAAGAAAGGTAAGACTATAAGGTTAATCGAAAGATAAACCAATTAGAAATAAAGATAATCTTAAAATTTCGGCAAACAGAAAAGGAAAGCAAAAATTCATCTTTATAAATGAGATATTCTTTGCTTTTTGTATGCTTGTGCGTGAAGTTGTCATTTGTGTTTAAAAGGGAATACCGCACAACAGTTTTTCACTTCGCACGATACGTCATCAGGAAGTAATCGCAGAAAAATTAATTTTCTGCTTCTCAACAGTTTATCCGTATAAATGATGAAAACCTCTTTTCGTAAGAGAATTTCCTCGAACTGAAATGTGTAATTAAATTCAGAAAAATAGGGATAGAGACACTGCGCTTTATCTTATACAAATACTCCATTATTTTAAAGCATTAAAGTAAATTAATTTCCAACGAACTTAGAAGTTCCTATGAACTAAGACTCAAGAATAGAGAATTTGCTCGAGAAATGGAATATTTCGAATGCGAAAGAAAATAAGCGCTTCAAATTTATTTTATCACTGTGTTGCGATCTCCTGCAACATCATCTCGAATTAAACTAAGATAAAGTATCTAGCAACTAAATGATAAATTGAAGTAAAATTTATAGTGGCAAGTCATCGCCTTCTCTAAAAGGATAATTTAAACACATTCATGACATGAAAATACATTCGGAAAAGCATGAAATTAAATTCAGGTAAACTGAAGCACTCGTTACGTTCGTGGAAACTTCAGCTAAATTCACATTGTCATTCAAAAATATTCGAATATTTTATATGGAAAAATAATATCTCATAAAATTTAAGTCTGCAGTTTGTTTCCGTTATAAACTCAGATGTCAGCCATCATAAGAATCAGATAAAATAGCACATCGACAAAATGTGAAGTATGAAGAAATCATTTAAAATCTCAGAACACTGATACAATAAAAAGGAAAAACAAGTCATTAACTTCGGGGGAAAAAAACAAAAAACGAGTTGCAAGTAATTGAAGCGAGCAATTCAACTATGATGTATTCCTCGTCGAAAACGTTCAAGACTACTTAGCACTAAACTAAATGGAACCAGCCTTCAGAAAGCCAAATTTAAACCAAATAATTGCCTTGCAACAATGCAATATGTCCCAGATTACGATGCTCTTAGCTGAAGCAAATGCAATAAATAGCCTTACCTTATTTATAAGCTATTGTCTGAAACAGACTGGAAATCTGCATTACAGCCCTTTTTGGAAAACAATAGCATTCCCTTTGACAAAAGTAAAAAATGATCTCTTGGAAAACATTAGAAAATATGTTTCCATCAGAAAACTGTAAATATCGAAAAAAAAAATCTACAAAGAATTTCGTAACAGCGCTATTCGTTTTCTTTATTAGTAGACTAGCTCATAGCCCGTGCCATGCACGGGTGAAAAAAGCTGTGACTGAAATTTGTTGAATTTCTATCACAGTGAATCAAAACTACGCCTGCAGTTACTTTCCTACAATTTCACTAGTTTCTTTTCATGAAGTAAAATAACGCCGATTCCTTTTGATGAAATTCCTCTGCTATTTTATTCCTTTTTATGAAATTACTCTGCAATACGAAGAAAATGAAATAAAACATGACATAACACCTACGTAATTGAAAAAACGTCGCAGACAGTTGTTAGACCACGTGCGTGTTGCCACGGATGAAGTCTTATCTTGTTTTATTTTCCGGTATTTCTCTTTGATTTTACGTATCGTACGATAGCGGCGAGCGTAATTCTGATTTCGGCCACCGGATAAAAACAGATGGTCCTGCAAGTACTGAATGACGTCAGAGCGTTAGGGACAGACGCAGCCCGTATATAGGCTCTTTCCTGTTTATTAGTTCTTCCTAGCCGTAGTATCCTTTGGGATACTTAACTAAACTCCTCCAGTCTGGATCACCATGTCGGACGGTTTACTCATTATGAATGATATTCACTTCATTGCTCTTTCTAATTGATTTTATCTGTCCTCACCACAAGATCGTGTCTGTCATCATTTCTTACGAGTTTCACCTGGCCTGATCACTGAGGTCAGTCCAACGACCTGTGTCAGTCGGAAAGGGATACGTGAATTGATTATTTCCAACGTCATTTTATCCTTTTTATTCTAGATGACATCTTTCGGCACTGGAGTTCGAATTAAAAAGGATGGCGCAGCAGAGGACATAATCGTGAATTATAGCGACCCGTTGTAAAATACGAATTTATTTTGCAGGGAAGACGCCATCCTTTGCCAACGGCAAGAATGGCAAACCCAAAACAACAAAAAACAGTATATCTTGTAGAAGTCTTGGTACAAGGCATACTTGTCACCTGTATTTTTTCAGCTCGTCTTTTGCACAAAAAAAAAAAAACAACAACTGTCCGCCCGTCTGTGGACACCATATCTCTGCAATTATTAGTGCGATTTGAAAAATGTTTCTTTGCATTGGGAAGCTTGAAATATGTGAATGATTATCCTTGAATTAGTTTTTTTTTCCGATGCGAAACTTCTCTACTAGATGGTGTAAATGCAACTGATATCGAATTCAAAATACGTTTTATTACTTCCAAATAACAGATTGAAAAACTCCTTTTCAACGCCATGCCCATATATATATATCGAAGACTATTTTAGGCGCAGTTTTTTTTTTCAAGTAGTGCGTAGATTTTACACTAGGGAAACGTGAAGGTAAATTGCGTTTCCCCCAATATATCTGCTTCTAAAAGTCAGATTTAAAAAATTCCCCTCTTGCATCGGAAACAACTCATTTCACATGTTTTGCATATAATTTCTAATTTTCAGTAAGGAATGGTTTTGGCCACCAGGGGGCGTAAGCGTTAATCTCTGCTTCTGATGTATTTGCAGCAAAATCTGAGTTTCTGAAAACTCAATGGAAAAATTTTACCGCTCATCTTGGAAAATCTTTTTAGAATACTTTCTTAAAATAACACATAATTTTTCCGCCAGGGGATGCAGACATAATTTTTTTTTTTTTTGTCGATTTCTAATGCTTGTAAGAATCAGATTTGACATTTTTTTTTTTATTGCAGAGCGTTTCCGGTGCGGAATGTTTCTCATAATTTTAAATGTTTCTTAATGCAAACGTTATACATCAGACATAGTTACTTTTTGTTTAAGGGTAGCCGTGTTTTAGCCATAAGAGAACGATCCATGCACGTGGTAGATGTAACGGTACAGAACTGTTACAAGCTTGTATGTGAGAGAATCTTTGTGGTCACCCTTAGAAAGGTTCCTCTTGCGGTGGTGTAGGGGTAAATACCTTCATGTTGCACCAGAGTAAGGTTGTTTTATTGTTAGGTGTATCCCTTGAGCAGTCATGAGCCTTCAATATTTGATATCCCTTTTATGTTCAAGACTTGCAGAAAAGAACCTTTTTGTCATTCCTATGTAGATCTTCTTGAATACATCAGGGTTACACTATGAGGACAGATTACATACACTCCAGCACGTTCACACGCGATAGATTGGTGATCATGGTGTATGATTATATCTGAAATACATCTAGGTGATTTTATCCCCACATCATAGTTAAACTGTTTTAGTGCTTATCTCAACCAGAAGGAGAATCTGAATATACATTAAGGATGGACCCGATGAATCTCGGCGCCGTATTGTCGATGCGGTTATCACCCTTTTTACCTACAATTTCTCGATTTTTTATTATACCGCGGATTCTATGTTGCTCGTACACAGAGTAAGCAGCAAGGTTAAGAAAGTTACAATTTCAGTTTTTCCAGTCTCACCATCTGAGCATACAGAAAAGGCCCGGGAAGTACGTGATCTGATGAAAGCCTCCTTGTAGCTGTTAGGGAAGAAGATCTTGGGTTCATGTTGTTTATCGATGTGGGTTTTTAGTAAACAGAGGCAAACAAGGGGGGGGGGGGATCCACAATTTCCTTTGTAATTACATCCAAAAACGGCAACGAGCTATCCATTTTGACTTTAACGATGAACTTAATTGCCCAGGTATGCAGAATGTATTTTCTCCAGGAAAGACTGATGGTCCCTGTACTGTGTTTCCATACAAAGAAGATATCAAGATATCTCAGCTACGTCGATGGTTTCGCGAATATACACTGTCTACCAACAAGCAATTGGACACCTGTGATAGCAAAGGAACACGAAGTTTATTCACCTTCAATAGTTGGTGGAGCCTCCACGAGCGGCGATTACAGCTGCGACCCTCCGGGGCATACTCTCAACCAGGCGTTGTACGACGGCTAGCGGTATTTTCTTCCACTCGGCTTGGAGAAGACAGGTCAGTTCCATCACCGATTTCGGACGGTGGGGGCACCCCTTAAGTCGACGCTCCAACTCATCCCAGAGGTGCTCCATAGGGTTAAGGTCCGGGCTCTGCGCAGGCCAGTCCATTCGATTAACCCCATTGTCACCATACCAAGCCATAGTGGACCTCGCAACATGACAGGTGGCATTGTCATCCTGAAAGTAACATGGGTCCACCCCGTAAAACTGCCACAACGTAGGAAGCGCATGGCCATCCAAAGTGGTGCAGTAGGTCTCGGCGTTGTGTCTACCAGGAATTGCCACCAAGGGTCCCGTGCCATACCAGGAGAAACACTCCCATAGCATAATTCCACCGCTGCCGAACTTCACAGTTGGCACAATACATTCCGGCAGGAGGCGTTCTCCAGGCAGACGCCAAACCCAGACCCTGCCATCCGAACGGTAGAGGGTGAATCTTGATTCGTCGCTCCAGAGAACCTGTTTCCACTGTTCAACGGTCCACTGTCGACGTTCTTTGCACCACGTTAGCCGAGCAGCGCTATTGGAATTGGTGATCAAAGGGCTTGTGCGCGGCAGCACGTCCATGATAACCGAGCAGATGGGCTTTCTTACGGATGGTATTCATCGAAAGAACACTCCCGCATGCCTGTTAAAACTCCTCGCGGATGTGGCCCATCGATTTGGTGCGGTTCTTCCGAATGTCTCTGGCCAGCACCCGTCGGTCTCTAACTCCCAGTTCTGTGGGTCTGCCTGGTCGGGGCACATTCCGACAGTCACCTCTCATCTTCCACTTGCCAATCACGTTGGCCACTGTCGATTTTGGGTACTTCAACTCGCTGGATATGTCACGTATGGATCGGCCATTTCTGTGATACCCGACGATTACACCTTTCTTGAAATCAGAGCGCTCCGAACTGCGTGGCATCTTGCATGGGACTGGTTGCGTTGTTGTTTCCCACACGATATTTAACGGCGGCGGCCGTGACGTATATCAGGACCACAGATATCGTCGATTGCAGGGGTGTCCAATTACTTGTTGGTAGATAGTGCATAATCAAAAGGAATCCATGACTTCATAAATTTGTGCAACGTGCAAATTAGTCACAAATGTGAGAACTCGGTGTTTCTACTACCACATCGTATTAAAGATGACATGTCACCATCTTTCAGGTGATTCTCTGAGATGGCGAGCTCTTGAATGGCATGGTGTTTGACAACCTAAAGCAGATGTGGCACAATGGCTCAAGGCAGTTTAGAAAGGAATATCGTCATTACTGGATCGATTCCAGGAATCAGGAAAATTTTCAAGAAAAGCTGGAAAAGGTTGCCTGAGATATACGTGAACAGACCGTAGCCTTACTGTTACAGCCAAAATGAAACAAAAACAAGAAAGATGACAGAATTTTCGGATGAAATAAGCACGTCTTTTGAATCCGTTCTGACGCAAATTAAATTTATCAAAGCTATTCAGAGTCAAAGGAACCGGTATGAAAAACAATAGTATCTGACGGAAGAAAGAAGTTTTTCAATCGGGTCTTTAGTCCCTCAGATATTGCTGTAAACGGAATCGTGAGCTTACGAACTCTTAGAAACAGAGTTATCGACAAAAATAAGATGTGACTTTACGTCCCTTGGTGGGAAAACCATGCATTATTTTAGGAAGAAAGTATTCACAAAAGGTTTATCCATATGAGCGGTATCGGTCCAAGAAAAAACATTTTAGTAGAGTTTTCAGGAGCCCAGATTTTGCTACAAATACATCAGAAGTAGAAATTAACACTTATGACCCCTGGTGGCCAAGCCATTCTTTACCAAACATTAGAAATTACGTGAAAAATATTTTCCGTCAGGTCTTGTTGCGATACAGGAAGAATTTTTCAAATCTGAGTTTTAGGAGCAGAAAACGCAATTTGCCATTGTGCGCCCTAACGGAAAGTCTATGATTTACTTGAAAATTTTGAATTTATAGGAAAAACATGTCACACTAGAAACACTATCCAACAAAGAAGGAATTTTTTTAAATCGGACTCTTAGAAGTCGAGATATTGACAAAAATAAGATATACATCTACGCTCCTTGGCGTAGAAACCGTGCACTATTTTAAGAAGAAAATGTTTCTAAAAGGTTTGTCGACAGGAGTAGTACCGGTCTACAAACGATTGATGTTATTTTCAATCGAGAATTTAGAAACTCATATTTTGCTGCAAAGCGGAAATTAAGGTTTACGCCCCTGGTAGCCAAACCATTTTTTTACAAAAATTAGAAAATATGTGCAAACGATTTCCCATCAGGAGCTGTATGCGGTGCAGAAAGAATTTTTCAGATCGGAGATTTAGAAGCAGAGATATAGGGGAAAACGCAATTTACCTTTACGCCCCCTAGCGGAAAGTATGAATTACTTGAAAATTTTGAAATTATATGAAAAACAGGTCACACGGAAAACACTATCCAACAATGAAGGAATTTTTCAAATCTGACTCCTAGAAGTCGATATATTGACAAAAATAAGATATACATCTACGCCCCCTGGCGGAGAAACTAAAATATTTTAGGAAAAAAATGTTCCAAAAAGGTTTACCGATGTGAGTGGCATCAGTCCACGAAATAATTTTTTCAATCGATATTTTAGAAGCTCAGATTTTATGGCAAATACATCAGAAGCAAAAATTAACACTTACGCCCCCTGGTGGCCAAAGTATTCTTTACCAAAAATTCGAAATTATATGCAAAAGATTGTGCATCAGGAGATGTATCCACCGAAAAAATAATTTTTCCAATCGGAGTTTTAGAAGAAGAGTTATCGGAAAAAATGCAATTTACTTTTACGCCCCTAGCGGAAAATCTATGCGTAATTTGAAAAACACTATATCCAAAATACTCTTCGACATAAATGGAATCGAAAGATAAGATTTTTTCAATCGGATGTTTAGAAGCAAATATGTGGAATAAAACGTATTTTTGAATTCGATATCTGCATTTACGCCCTCTAGCGGCGAAATTGTACATCGTAAAAAAAAAACGAAATAAAGGATCATTTGCATATTTCAAGCTTTCGAATGCAAAAAGAATTTTTCAAATCGGACTAATAGTTGCAGAGATACCGTGGGGACGGACGGACGAACCGAAAACATAAGCACGATCTTTTTTTACAAAAGAAGTGCTAAAAAACTGTGACCGTGGAGCAACTACACTGAAGAGCAATTGAACTAGAGACAGCTGGCGTTATGCAAATATGGCGCTGTGGTCGGTCCTGTAAACGGTAACGACATGGCTTAGAATCAGTAAGAGTCGGACGCAGTATGGGTAAGACGAAGGATCTAAGCGCATTTGATCATGGGCAAAATGTCGGGGCCCAACGAATAGGTCACTCCATCTCGGAAGTCGAGCACAGGCACTAGGAGTTTTACGAGCCACTGTGTCAATGGTGCACCGTGAGTACATCGAATCCGGTAAAACCATCCCTGCAAGGGCCAACTGCCGTGAACAACAGCGTGTGGATGAGCCGGGTCATCGTCGGCGAGCTCGCATTGTAACAGCGGATAGACGGGCCACAGTACAAGAAATCACTCTGCAATTTAACGCTTGTGCACAAAAACGTGTAAGTAGCCACACCATTCAGAACCATCTCCTCGCTATGGGGTACAGAAGCCATCGCCCCACGAGGGTACCGCTGTTTACCGCATATCACAGGGTGCAAAAATTAACATGGGCACGAGAACATCGCCACTGGACCCTAGAGATGTGGAACAATGTTGCCTGGACTGATGAGTCGAGATTCACGTTGGTGCATGCGGATGGCAGGATATGAGTACGGCGTAAACCACATTAAGCGATGGATCTTTCTTGCCAGCAGGGTACTCTTCAGGCTGGTGGGGGTGGCATTCTCGTCTGGGGACTGTTTACGTGGACTGAAATGGGACCACTGGTACGTGTGACATCGTCCCTCACAGGTGAACGTTATCGGGATATCTTGGAAGACCATTTGCTCCCGTTTGTGAGTCTTCAACATCCCACTGGGGACCTCATCCTGCAACAAGACAATGCAGCTCCCGAATTGTATCCGAATGGTTGGATGAACACTCCACCGACGTGACCTCGCTTCCTTGGCCAACTAGGTCACCTGACCTCAATCCCATCGAGCACATCTGGGATGCCATCGAGATAGATGTTTGAGGCTCTGACCCCCCTCCATCAAATCTTCGTGATCTGTGGGAGCTTGTTCAAGGGTCGTGGATCCGTATGGCTTCGCAACGCTTCCGGTGTCTTGTTGAGTTCATGCAGAGACTAATCGCCGCCGCCATCAGGGCGAAAGGTGGTGCTACACGTTACTAGACAGGTATCTCTAATTCAATTGCTTTTCAGTGTATATCTCGAGGATGCTGCGGCCTCAAGTGCAAATGATTTTTTCGGGGTTTAATGATAATGAGAAAATTTAACAACTAATCAGTCGTCCATCCCAAAGATAAAGCCACTGGTTCCAGCTATGGGAGATAGCCAGAGCCCTAAGACAAGTACACTGCCCATAGCTTACCCGTGACTCTAATCCGGAACCATCTCAGACAAATGGCCAGAAGCCAGCGCCTCAGCCTACCAACCAAAGTGTCTGGCTAGTGTTGTGAGGGCAAAAGGTGGAGCGACATGTGGTTGCTCTGATTTGGAGTGATAAAGTCGGGGTACTGCAGGGGAGCAGAATCGTTATTTCCTGGGAGTTTGCGGCAAAACTCGTTCTGATCATGTGAGAAAAGATTTGTTGCTATATTGTGTGAAGCAAAATTTTGTTAGTAGGGTTGAGGTAATTGTTTTTCTTTTTAAGTTTAACGACCACCGTGAGCAGCGCAATGGGCTTTAAGCAGTCACTCGTCCCTAATTTAGGGTCACTGGTTCGAGGGAAGGGAGGGAGTCAGTGCCGTAAGACAAACAACAGCCATGCCTCACGGGATTCGAACCCGGGCCCTTCTTGGACGAATGGTCAGCAGCCATTGCATAGACCACTGCGCCATCGGGGCGACAGATGGTTCGTGTTAAAAGAATATCACATGAGGTACCAACTAAGAATTTCGACAAGACAAAGTGGCAGGAACAAAACGTAGAATTGCTGTGGAAATCATGGAAGATCCAAATTCAGGAATCCCTCCAAATGAGATTAATAATGAACACGAAAGACAAAAGAACTTGTGTGAGACATGCTCTATACGCTAGTGAAGCTTGAGTTTAAGTCAAGATCGCTGCAAATGTAGGCGTTTGATAGACAACGGTAAGTAAAATCTAACAGCATCATTTACTTCGATTTGGCAGCCGATCTCACTTTGAGGAACAGCTTAGAGATATGTACGTATATACAGTATGTATGAAAAATAAGTTCTCATGTTGACTTCATATATTCAAGCTTCAGTCTTGTGCTACGCGTAAATTCATTTAGGGTTATTCCTTTTCAATTTTAAGCGCAATGACCAAAATAATCGTGAGGCGTTGTGTATCTGAGCTTCCATATAAAGAAAATTTAAATTCATGTCATATACGAGAGGGTACATATGTCTGTCGTCATGAATTTCTTCATCCGCTTTCAAATGCTATTTACGCAATTAAACAGCTGAATGCACAATGAGATATTTAAATATTTAGATTTCTCCACAACACTAGCTCAAATTTCAATAAAAATTTCAAGTTAAACTTCAAAATATGCAAAAAATTTCTGAAGTTAAAAAAACGTTTGCTGCTATCTCATTCGACTGACACTTTTCTTAAGTTCAAGACAAATTAGTGCAATCACTGTCTGAGCATTGAGTTCGTATGCCTTTTTATCCCATGATTAGAATTTCTTAAATCAAGGTGTGGTTTTGATTTACTCGCGTAGTATAACCGAGCGGAAATGAAATACAGCAAAACGTGTTTATTCATGCAATAGTTTGATCACAAGAGAAATGTTTAGCGGTGGTATATTGCTTCCAATTGAACGTCAGTTATTTTTTCAGTCAGCTTTGCTTTCAGGAAAACTGTGTAATTCATCGCGCGAGTCTCATCGCGAAAATTATTTTATCAGCTAACCACAAAAGTATTTGCCGTTTTTCGAGGGATCAAAAAGAAACACTTTGTATGACTGAATTTGAGGAGAGATGGTAATTCCGCCCGCAGTATGTTGTCGAATGAAATTCCAAGATGCCCTGCGCATATGAATCAGATGAATAAGCAGTTTGGTAGTGAAAAAACGTGCAATTACAATGGCAGCGTCAATAGAGATATTTAGGTTATATGCATTTAAACTCTGTTCATCTGCTGCAGAAACAACTCGTCGCATTTGCCTAGCATTCAGGGCAGATGCTGTGAAGGAACGCACAACTCTGAATTGGTTTCGAAACTTCAAAGACGGAGATGAATCCCTTCAAGAAAAGTCCCGGAGTGGTCGTCCTGTCAGACTTGACACAGAAGCCCTGAAAGTTCAGAGACGGGGCCGAATCCCTTCAAGAAAAGTCCCGGAGTGGTCGTCCTGTCAGACTTGACACAGATGCCCTGAAAGTTTCAATTGAGCAGGACAGTAGCTAAACATGTCAGGAACTAGCCCAGTGATTTGGTGTTAGTGATGAAACCGTCCTAAGACATCTGCATTCAGTAGGTAAAGCATACAAATTGTCTAAATGGGTCCCCGACGAATTGTCTGCAGTGAACAAACAAAAACGTGGCTCAGCTTGTCTTGCATTGCCGTCCCGCTATAACAAGATACCATTTTTGGACAAGGTACTCACACATGATGAGAAGGTGGGTCCAGTACAGCACCCCAAAACGTTCCAGATATTGGTTGTCTACCAGGGACTCAATTCCTCAAGCATCGAAACCAGCACTGCAATCACGTAAAACGTTCTGCTATGTGTATGGTGGACAGCACGTGGTGTTCATTATAAACTCTTGCAATGCTGCCAAACGATCACTGCTGCAGTGTAATGTGAACAACTGAAACGTGTGCATGAGGACAGGAAAAAGGAGGAAGCATCACTGGTCAACATAAAGGGAGTTCTGCTCCTTCAAGATAACTGTCGTTTCTACTCCGCTTCGTTGACCAGGAAGACTATAAAACAATTTGGGTGGGAGCTTTTATGTCATCCAGCTTACTCACCAGATATATCTTCTTCAGACTATCACTTGTTTCTTTCACTCAACGATCATTTGCGTGAACACTTCTCCAACGTTGATGAGTTGCACGCTGCCCTCAGAAACTTTCTCTTCCCATGACCCGGCATTTTGTCGCAGGGGTATATGCACAATCGAGTCACATTATCGGGACCACCTCCTACTTTTGGCGTCAACAGCCAATGTAAGGAACGTGTTGTGAGCTGACTTGTATATAAGGTGTGCTGTAGGCAATCTGAAAACATATCACTCGTTGCTGTCATGGATGAAAGAAGCGATTAATCAGATTTGCAGAAAGGGATTATTATCGGCTTTCCGGACAAGGGTAGGGGTAGTATTTCTGAAACAGCGCAGTTTGTGAACTAATCGCATGCTTCTGTGGTTAAAAAGTGTATCATGATTGGAGAAATGGCACCATTGAGAATAAGCGACGTGCAAACTGCGGAGCACCGTGTGCCATTGATGTGAGAGGTGAATGTCGGCTACGTAGATGCGTGAGGGCCTATCGACACGCTACAGTGGAGCAACTCACTGGCCGAATGAGCCACCGGAAGTGTGTCTAAAACGACAGTTCAGCGAACCCTGCTGCATGTGGGGCTCCGATGTAGACGGATGGCCACTGCACCTATGCTAACGAAGTTGCATCGGCAGAAAAGTCTTACATTTGCACACGGCAGTATCGGAATTGGACCTCCGCTCATTGGCAAAAATTGCCTTCTCCAATGAATCACGTTTTCTGCTTCATCGAACTGTTGCACATTGGTGTATAAGGCGAGAAACATCGGAGAAAAAACACTTTTCAACCATTGCTGGAAGAACACAACCTGGTGCATAAGTTAACTCGTTATGGTTTGAAAAATGGTGTTTTTTTAGTTGGAGGTTTAACGACCATCGTGAGCAACTCAATGGGCTATATAAGCAGTCGCCCGTCCCTAATTTAGAGTCACTGGCTCCATGGAAGGGATATAGCCAGTGCTGTAAGACAAACAATATCCATGCCTCACCGGGATTCGAAACCGGACCCTTTTCGGAAGAATGATCAGAGGCCATCGCTTAGACCACTGCGCCACCGGACGGTGAGAAATTTTTTCATGGCATTATATGGGTCCACTCATACCTGTGGAAGGCACTATGGACCAAATTCGTTATGAATCAATCCTTGCAGACCACGTACACCCATACATGGTGACTGTCTTCCTTGGGGCGGATGGGATCTTCCAGAATCGCAATGCGACGCGTCACACAGCTAAAAATGTCCGAGAGTGGCTGGAAGAGTACGATGAAGACTTCATCCCTAATTTCCCAGACTTAAACCCAATTGATCATTTGTGGGAGCACCTCAATCGTGTTGTTCGCTCTATGGATTCTCCACCACGCACCGTGCAGCAGCTGTCAGATGCACTGCAGTCAGTATGGCTCCAGATACCTGTGAACACCTTCCAGCAGCTTATTGAGTCACTCCGAGTCAGTCTAGCTGCTGTCCACGCTGCACACGGCGGTTACTCTGGAAATTAGCTGGTGGTCACAATAATGTGACTCGACCGTGTATAAGTTAACTCGTTGGCAGGACGTTTTTGATGCCCATGGTAATTATTTTGATGAATAAATTCCTTTTCTACTACATGCAGAAGAGACTAAATATTTTGGGGCCCTAGGCGCTAAACGATTCTGGGGCCCCTCCTCCTCCTTATCGCCGCCCCAGAAATTTTTATCCGTCAGATTAACAAAAAAAAAAAAAAAAGTAAACTCAAGAAAAATGTTTTTGCGCTTTTTGAAATGCGATTCTATCATAAATTATTAGGACGCTTTGTCAGTAACAGTGCTAATGTAATCAGTTTGAAAGAAATATAATGAAAGATATCGGAAGCTTGAAACTTGGTCGTTCTGGGTGGTGTAGTGGTTAGCATACCCGGGCGTTTTCTGGGAGACGAGGGTTCGAGTCCCGCTCCAGAACGATGAAAATTTTCAAGTTTTCGGATATTATCTGACTTACCATCTTTGTCACATTTACGCCAAAAATCGGATTGTCATCTTCAAAATTTGTAATCAGTTTGATTGTTCGCGCACATCGAACTTTTTGTTTTTACAGATATTTCAAAATTTATTTTTGCGGGTAATAGGGAATCAAAGGGCACTGAATTTGGCACTTTAAATATCACGTATTCTTTATGGATTTACGACTAAAGGCTGTCAAAGTTGAACATTCAAGAAATTAAAGTTCTCTTTTGAAGGAATATTTTTGTGCCTCTTAGATTAGGCTTAACAGTTTCTTCTCAAATACTTAAATTTTCGAATCAGTTCATTAATTTCCTGCTAGAGGTACTGAAGGACAGTAAATGTGGTTTTCACAGATTCTTCAAAAATTATTTTTGCGAATGAAAAGAAAATTTTATTACATTTTGGACATTTTAAATTTCACTACTAGTTCATAAATTTCTCTCTAGTTCTGGAATTGGAAATTTAAGAAATTTCAGCTTTACGCTACGAGAGACCATTTCGGTTACGGCAAAAGTTGTTTTTGAGTTTGATACGTTTGGCAAAACTAGCTACATTAGTACATCTTCAGTTGCTGTAGTTACTTGGCGAATTTAACGCTAAGGGCGCTGTAAATAGGGTTTCGCTAAATTTATCAACACATGGAATAAGTTTCAATTACAAAACATGCCCTTTCCATCGTTTCAGCTTTAGAAAATCACCTTGTTTTTACGTTATGAGCAAATTAGTAGGCAACGAGCATGGTATCCAGCAAAAATAAAATACTTGAAGACTTTGGCAACCGGAGAAGTCCTCCACGTTACAAAATACGGGTAATTTTAAATTTGTGCACAGTACTTCGCTTAAAAAGGGCGGATGACTTTTCGTGGAGGAGTTTTCTTGTGGCGAACGATTCTCTAAATCGAAGAGATTCTGCAGTCCATGTCATAGAGAAATGTCTTGGACCAAAACAGTTGGACAGTAAGAATTTCATCAGTCAGTGCAAATAAGCGAAAGTGTGAAGAGCTTCTTGAAAACATTTTTCCTTATTACTTTCATCAGAAAATTAAGGTCTGCGTTTTCTTTTATTGTCAAACAGATGCGCAAGATTTTCTTTATACCTCCACCGCAGTTATCAGAAGCATAAGGATTAAGTGTAAAAGATCCAGCTTGAAAATGGAAAAGTACGAACCACAGTTTTTCGAGTGAGAGTATCATTGAAACTTTTATTGGCCGCCCGGGTGGCGCAGTGGTCTAAGCGCTGGCTTATGTTTGTCCGAGATAGGTCCGGGTTCGGATCCCGATGAGGCATGGATGTTGTGTTTGTCTTACGGCACTGCTTCTCTCCCTTCCCTGGAACCAGTGACCCTAAATTACTGGCGGGCGACTGATTATAGCCCATTGAGTTGCTCACGGTGGTCAAACCTTCCATAAAAAAAATCTTATTGCTTTTTCAAATGTTACTTTGTTGTCAATTTAAGGAATAGAAAAGGTGATAATACTTGATTATTATCACTAATAAACTAGGGGAGGAGAAGGCAATAAGAAAATGTTATTGCAATACAATAAAAATGTCTTTAAACGCTATTCAATAAGAAAGAGATAAGCAGTGCAACATTTTTCGAATTTCTTTATTTTGCAGCCTAAGCACACACTTTTCTTGAAAATAAGAACGATGCACCCCGAGAAAGTCCTTTGATCGTAATGAAACTCTGGGCCGAATATGCAAATGATTAATTAAAAAATAACTACCAATGACTAAATAGCGGCCCGCGACAGCGCATGGGAACCGCATCGAGAAGGGTATGTCAAGAGCAAAGGGTGACGCAGCAGGTCTTAGAATTTGTCGACGTACCTGACAATTGTGACAGCGAATTACTGCTACATTAACCTCCAGACTGTCAGGAAGCCACGACGACGGATCCGTGCACACCACGAGAAGTCGAGCGGGTTTGCGAGAGGATAATAATTGAGCTAAGAGAAGCTGGTTGGTCAAGTCGCCGTATCACCAGGCAATTAGATCAGAGCGACGTGGTAATCGGACGATGTTGGCGCCAATGGGTCCGAACAGGGCACCACAAATACAGCGGCACACGGGCAGTGGACTGCCGAGGGCAACGACAGAACGCGAACGTTGAGCGATTGTGAGAGCCACACGAACAGAACCGAATTCGTCGCTCTCAACAATCCGTGGTCATGTTACGTCGTCCACAGGTACGGAAGTGGGCATTCGGACTATTGCCAGACGAGTTGCGGCACAGGCATTACATTCGAGGAGGATGCCAATCCGCCGCTTTCTACTGATCAGAGAGCATCGCAGGCACCAGTTGCAGTGGTTTCTGCCCCGATCGACGAGGGATAATATCCAGTGGTGTCATGTTGTCTCCAGTGATGAGTCACGTTTTGCACTTAGCGCCGATGACCAGCGCATGCGTGTCTGGAGACGAGCCGACCAGCGCACGGATCATGCTTGTACCGTGCAACGGTACATACAGGGCTCGGACACCCGATCTGACTGTCTAGGAAGCTATTTCCTACGATAACTGGAAGCCCTTCGAAGTCTTGCGTTCTACCCTCACGGCTCTACGGTACGTCGACGCATTCTAAGACCGGTTGTGTTGCCCTTCGTGCATCACATCACCGAATAATTTTGCAACAAGATAATACCCGGCCACACACGGCACATCTCTCCCGGTCACCCGATTTCTCACTGGTCAAACATGAAGGGACCCCACCAACACCCATCCCGGAACGTCGGCGAATTGGCCCACAATTTGGACACCATCTGGCATTCCATACCTCAGAACAGTATCCGTAAACTCCATGTGTCTCTGCCACGCTGGGTTTCTGCTTGTATCCGAGCGAGAGGTGGCGCTACAATACAACTTACTGACTTCTTCTACTCATGTAACTGTTTTATCCGGATAAATGGCCCAACTACTGTGGAATAGCAATCATTTCCTCTCCTATACATGTACATTACACATGACAGTTTTCATCTTGATTGGATGATTCCTTCTGGGTGCTTCGGTTTTTTTTTCTTCCTTTTTAGCGAAGAGAAGATTGCATTAGCTACTTTGGTTTAGGGTGGTGTAGGAAGATTAGGGCTAAGGAAGAACTTGATTATACTACTCCAGAGAGAAAAGGTAACAGCAAACACCCCGGATCATCAGGACAGTGCATTCCTCATCGCAGCTCAGGAAAGACAGGCAAAAAGTTCCAACACAGATGTTTTTCCTTGGCTGGAAGTCATATGAAAGTAATTTATATCACAGCCAGCTAAGTATTCGCCATAAACAATGAAAAGTGTGGGAAGCGTCAATCCTTGTTTCACCTACCACTAAAAGTAAGGCTAGGTTATTTTAACAGCTTCTTTCCAAACAAGTACATCGATAACAATTCGAAAATTTAAAATGAGAAAGTAAATTATCAATTGACAATAAAGTGGTCACTTTAAGGATTGATTTATTTCGGTCCGTGAAAAGCAAAACAAAACTGGCAATCCAGTTATAAGTTTTCGGAGCCCCTCAAGTTCTGGGGCCCTAGGCGCCCGTCTACTGTGCCTAGTGGGAAATCCGCCCCTGACTACATGTGTGCTATACTTTGTCGGTCACCGAAAACCGCAAATGCTTTTGTCGTTACCTGATAGTTGATGGCTTAGCAGGATCTCAGGAGCCAAGAGCACAAAGTAAGGCAAAGAACACACCCCCAAGTAAAAAATAGAAATATTAGATGGAAGAATTACACGGGAAGTTTGAGCTTCGATAATATGATTAAAAAACAACCGAAAAACTGTCTTTATGAAGAGAAGAAATCCTTTTGTGTTTAAAGCTTAAAAGAATTCCTAAATTTTCAGTTTCCTCTTTTGGCTGTATAACTCAGGGTGTAAAAACAATGCTAATCAAAACGTGGTTTTCTGACGCCTAGTTCACAGTTTGTGAAGTTTCGGTGTGTGCTATTAAACGTAGCTCCACTATCCTGATGCCTCACTATAAAACGAAAATGAGAAATGAATGTTGAATCAGAATAATAATTTTAAAAATCAGAGAGAAGGAAATCTGGAAAAAGGACATTCAATCCATTTAACTCACCACATTACATAAATCTACAAAATTCGTAGCTTTCTCGAAACCAATGTGAGCTCAGCAATGTGAGACAGAGAATCATTTCTCTTATCCCAAAGCATAAATCTATTTCAGTTCAGTTACTTCATTTCCCAAACAATATATTAAATTTATTTCTTGGTTTAGATCACAGAGAAAATAAATTCATTGCCTTGATGATATGAGCGCGGTAATACTTGAAGTTCAGCCGTAATTGGGAGAAGCTGGAGATCATCATGAAATAAACGGGTTTAATATTTCCGGTTTTATTTCAATTTATGCTGATGAAGTAAGGTACTGTATAAATCCAGATCACAATTCCAACTTTAGCAGCGACTAATTTATTGAGGTCAATTAAAAACAAAATGGAAACCATATATTTTAAAGTACAAAATGCAATAAATTGAAGCACAAACGCTCTTAATGGTGTTACGAGAGTGCCACCTTAATTTATTCAAGATACACAATGCAGTAGTTATTTTCGGTGGCCTTTAAAGCGTTCTTTCGATTTGAATAATTATTCGGACGAATAAATTGCCAAATATGCAGCAGTGCAAGCACCATGGAAGCAACTTAATGAAGCTATTTGTAGCAAGGTTTCAAGAAATCTCATCGATTCATTCACATAACACAGCAGCAATACTCTGTACTTAAGCAGCTCCTTTATTTCTTAAAAACTGTAGCAATTACGCAGAAATTTCGATTTTTCGATTACGAATTAACAACCTTGGCTTAAAACCTTTAAGATCGAATTTCAATAGTTTTTGGAGATCGAATTTCAACAACTTTTCACCACGATAAAGTTCTGCTAAACCACCTACGGAAAATCAATTGGAAAATTAGTCAATCGATTGGTCTAGAATTGGAGTTTCGCGTACCACTGGCCCCGGTGGGGGGGGGGGTCTTCGAATCCTAGACCAAGCTTGCATTATATGTTCATTGAGTTGTAAAATACTGCTGTGACTGCTGTCGATTTTCCGTATGTTCCACGAAATAAGGAATCTAAGACTTCTTCCAATCATGATGTCAAGCAATTTTACCAGGTATTTTAGGTTTTATCATGCCTAGCGTTTTACTTCCGAACTTATACCAGACATCTTATCCAGTCTTTAAAGATTTTTTTATACTGGAGAGAATGTTCCGTGCGAAAGTAAAACATGACTTGAGACTTTTCGGCAATAAATGGAGTTTTCAGGGGAGTCAGCTAAGAACTTTTGCAGTTGCGAATATCCTATCCCGCTTCCTTTTATTAAGGACCACCTATAATAAGTCGAAGTGGCGCCCTTTCAAAGAAGTTGTAATATTACCCCGAAATTCTTCGTATTGCATTGGGAATTCAATTAATTTGGAAGGAGTTAGAGAATATGCAAAAAGCGACCGTAATTATTCTTCCTAATTAAAGTCCAATCACAGCCGTGAAGGGATTTCTTCCTTCGCCCCGAAATTTAAAACCGGGCTAAAAAGGAAGATCAGGCTATAAACTATTTCTTTATTTTTTCACAATCTTTCAGCCAAAGATCCGGTGAAAGCGAGTTACCGAGGAGGTACCCAGGTGTTGCTAAGAACCTTTCATTCCCCGAAATTCCCAAACTCACAAAGTCTAGATACAATACCATATCTAGACTATACCACAAGTCGTAGGCTGCAATCATTTCACTCGACTCCTCGGCAGTTTCAAAAGTAGGGAAAGCCATAAAACTTCTCCTGGGCGTTATCCCCATAAAGCGGGTTATACGTCAATTCGTCGCGTTTACAAATGTTGGTTACATACAAAACAAACGAATGCAGGAAAACGTACGATTTCGAACGTCTTTCGCCCTGATCAAATTTATAAGATTTGTACACTCAGACAAGATAGGAATATTACGCTTTTTCCTTCTTTGGTACTAAAAATATTAGACGGTAGACGGTTTTTTGAACGGGTCATGGCCCGGGGGACAGAGTCCCCCGCCTTATACAAAATTTCCGTAAAATCTACAGTTTTCAATGTAGAACCACCAAATTTGGTATATTATCTCATGGTGCTCTAACTTAGACTATAGACGGCGTTTGGAAGGGGTTGGAGCCCGGGGGTCAGAGTCACCGTACAAAATTTCCGTAAAAGGTTTTCAATTTAGAACCACCAAATTTGGTGTACTATCTCATGGTACTCTAACTTAGACGGTAGACTGTTTTTGGAACAGATCGGGGCCCCGTGGAAGGGGGGTTCAATTTACAACCAGCAAATTTGATATACTATCTCATGAAACTAATTTAAAATGTAGGCGGTTTTTGGAAAGGGTCGGAGACCGGGGGGGGGGGGGGGTCATAGACCTCCATGCAAAATTTTCGTAAAATCTACAGTTTTCAATTTAGAGCCACAAAAATTTGGTATACTATCTCATGAAACTCTAACTTAGACTGTAGACGGTTTTTGGAAGGGGTTGGAGCCTGGATGTCGCACCCCCTTCCCCCCCCCGCACAATTTTCGGAAAATCTAGAGTTTTCAATTTAGAACCACCAAATTTGGTATACTATCTCATGGTACTGTAACTTAGACAGTTGATAGTTTTTTGGAAAAGGTCGAGGCCCGAGGTCAAGGGGGCCCCCCCATTCAGAAGTTTCGTAAAATCTTCAGTTTTCAATTTAGAACCACCAAATTTGGTATATTATCTCATGGTACTCTGTCTTAGTCCGTAGACGTCTTTTGGAAGGGTTCGGGGCCCAGTGGTAATTGAAAACTGTAGATTTCCCAAAATGTTTTGCGAAATCTAGTTTTCAATTTAGAACCACCAAAATTTGTATACTATCTCATGGTTCTCTAACTTAGACTGAAGACGGTTTTCAGAAGGGGTCGGGGACTGGAGTCAAGGTTCCCCATCACAAAATTTTCCTGAAATCTACAGCTTTTCATTTAGAACCGCCAAATTTGTTATACTATCTCATGAAACTCTAACTTAAACTGTAGATGGTTTTTGGAAGGGGTCGGTGCCAAGTGGCCCCCATACAAAATTTTCGTAAAATCTACAGTTTTCATTTTAAAACATCCAAATTTGGTATACTATCTCATGGTTATCTAACTTAGACGGTAGATTGTTTTTGGAAGGGGTCGGGGCCCGGGATCAAGGTGGGGGCATACAAAATTTTCGAAAAAATTACCATTTTTTTCCTCTTAAGATCTGCAAAACAATTCAGCACTCCAATACCCTATATACGTTCTAAGGCGCTCTTTGGCCCTTTGAGGCCCTTGCGCCAACAACCAACTAACCAGCTACGGTCTAAGTTAGAGACTGTAGATAACAAAGTACAAAAATATGCGGTTAATGGTGTATTAAAAACACAAATCAATATAGTTTAGCTTTCACTATCAAGGCCGGCTTATCAGGCAGAAATATAATGTAATATAAATAGAGAGTTCCAAATATTCAAAACGGTAAGAAAAAGATGATCAATGCCAATGTCAAGTCGTACGCATGCGACACCACATAGGTGCATTGCATTTCCGTGTCGCGGGATTCACAGAGGCACACGCCAGATTTACAGCAGTTCTATAGATTTCTCTTCGAATTTAAGCATTCCCATTCCTTTTTTATTTCGCAAAATTAAATTAACTAAATCAAAAAAATTAAAACAAGTTTACTAAAAAATTGCAGGAATATCTTTTTCATTCATTAACTTTCACCCGCTGAACTTGGTGATTCCACAAATATTAATATGTACCTGGCAAATACCTGGTATCCCAGCTAGTACAAATTATATTAATGATTTTGTCAGCGCTTCGGTATATGGTTGAAGTATACGTATATATAAGTTGGGCCGTTTCAGCACGTAGTTTGGTTTATATAGAAAATAAAGATAATGTTACAGTTTTACTCAGTTACAACACATTAATCCCAAAGGCTATTTCTTGAAATCTTTAATCCGCCGTGTTCATATTCACAACGTTAACATAACATGTCAAGTTATTAATGTTGCAGTTTTACTGTCACAAAACTTTAATTACAAGACCTTAGGGCGTAACCTTTTTTTTTAGGAATTTTTAGTCCTAGTCCGACGTATTCATAAGGTTTCGATAACGTGCCAAGGTTATGGTACTGAGTTTTAACAGAGGCACAAAAATTAATAAACAGGCTTTAAGAATTTTTATCAGTTTTCAATCAACCGTGCTAATATACATAAAAGTTGTAGAGAAATTCAAGTATAGTGTATTGCGCTTTTGCTAGAGTACAAAACTATAAACAGCCATTAACTTTCACCCGCTGAACTTGGTGATTACTCAAATTCATCCATTAACAAGTCTTAAGTAATTGTATGCCATGGTCATATTGATAATGTTTGATGACAAGTCAGGTTAATGATGTTGCGCTTATTAAAGATTTTTAAAAAAGGTATAGAGGCTAATAATTATTGTTTGAAGCCTAAGTAAAAGCTCATTTTTAACTTTACTTGTCATGAAGTCCTTTGAATATGGCATTTATTTTATTTTGTACATTTTACATAGCGTGGGCATTTTTTTTGTTTTGGCATTTGTTTTATTTTGTGTTGTACTTGTTACACAGCGTTTCGCGTTTTTGTTGTGTTGTGACTTGATTGCAATTTGAATTTATTTTTATTTGTTTCACATTTTGGATTACTTTTTCACATTTTATGTTTTTGACATGCTATTTTGAAAATTTTGTCTTTCTTAATTTTGCGTTGTGCTTTACATTCTTGCATCTTCGGCGAAATTACATTCTTGAAAAATTCAAATACAAATTAGTAAAAGATATAATTCAATTAGTGAAAAATACCAGCACATTTTAGTAAAGGGTAGATTATAAGAAATTCCTCTTAAAAAGTCTAGCACGTTAACATTGTTTCTGTGTGCCAAAGAAGTTCGAATTCCTTTTTATCTTGCCAGCGTTTCTCTTCTGGGTGGATTTGTTGGAATCTGTGCTACCAACTCTTTCGATTTTAGCCATAGTTGTTCTCTGCTCTTTCGCAATTTCACTGATTATTTTGTACAGTCACAGTTTTTTCTCTCCCAGAATTGTATTCCAGCATCTGTCCCATCCTTCAAGTTTGTTTTGTGTTCTGGGAAAGCCAAGTAAATTGTTTTCACTTACTGACCAAATTGTTGGTGGGAAAAGCGGAGGGCTTCTGCTCGGATTGTTTCTTCTGCTTCCACGAAATTTTCCAAGAACATAATTTTCCCCAAACCAATGAGCTACAGAATCTGCACAGTCTAGTAAATTGATTTCACTTTTTCAAAAGCAGCTGGAATTTCATCAGATGAAATGAAATGATAGTGCTTGCAAATGTCTGACTTTGAAAGCAAACTCACTGTTTTTCCCATATTACTATACAAATTTTCCCTGAGATGAAACCAACAACATTTGAGTGTGCTGCTTCCAAATTCCTTTTTAGCAGCATTAGAATGGTAGCTATTTCAAAATCTGTCACTATACGTATATTGTGGTGCCAGCTGAATATCATAGTCTGATGCATAGTCTTGTAAATCCTGCAAAAATATTGTATAATAGTATTATATTCTTCATTCTTGCTGGAAAGTAACCCATAAACTAGTGGGGCAAATCTTTGCATCTGTGGATTCGTTTCAACCATAGCATGAATGGTATATAATTGCATAAAAAAGGGTTGCACAAGTTTGAAATGTCCCATCCATAAACCAGAGGGGTGCTTCTTTAAGCTTTCGTAAATTATTTTCTGTTAAAAATAAAGTAATTCTTTAATCTCCAAATGCGCTGTCTCTGCCAAGAAATTTTGCACCATTTGTTTTCTGTTAATCTATTGGGGCATCGATACCTTCTGAAGTCGTAGGCTCCGCAGGCATGTCTTCTCTTCGTATTCGTTTTACAACTTGCCTTAGTGCATCCACATTAGGCATGTAAGCTGCATTTACTGTAGCTATTGACGTTGTCACGGTTTGAATAATTTGTGCAGGGGCTTCGTCCGTATTTCTCGCTCGTTCTTTACTTGCGCTCTTGCCACAGCAACATCACTTTTCTCCGGTCTTGGAGCATGATTATGTGGTTTCTCATTGCGCATCCTGTGTTCATCTCCAATAAGAATAGTACTAGCAAAGCCGGTACAATTTCCATAATTTCTTTCAACACAGTGCCAATACCGTAAATCAATCTACACTCTGTTATGGCAAAATAAATACCCTTTCCATAAATACCTTTTTCATAGGGCGTATTCCCGTGTGTACTGAAAGCGATGAACCCCAGGGGAAAAGTATTCCATCAAAAAGCAACAGAAATTCAATGCCAGAGCAAATTTTTGTTCGTTGGCATTACATTCAAGCAATTTAGACGAAGTAGGAAGTGTGTTTTTCTACTACGACACCAGAAGATTGTCACGGATTCACAGGCAATTACGATACAGATGTGTCCTTAGGACTTCTCTTTCAAGACGCCCAAAGGCCGGCACTAGGGGATGGGAAGAGATACAAGTTCGGTTATTCTTTTTTATTGGAGTTAGAAATTCCTAAGCTCATTCTTCCTCAAAACTTTGCCTGGTTACTAGTAAATACTGTCTCATGCCTCAAAAATTTCCCAGATTTGTTGTTTTTGTTTTCATTCTTTGAGTTAACAGCGGGAAAATATCTGAACTGCGTTGTTTCAGTTGGAAATATTTTTTTTACTTTAGCAACAGGGCTTCACGTATAATTGCAAAATATTTCGATAGAATAGACATACCTTACATTGAGAGTTTACATGAGAAAATGGAGTAATAATAAGGAAAATATTCTAAAACCAAGAAACGAAATTGCGAAGTTCATATTTAAAGAAACCTGTAGTCTCTTAATGAGTAAGTGGTATAAATCAATACAAAATCATGTGCTCTATTTAAAAGAAATTATAAGCAAGTAGGTATCGTGACTGTCCACAGTTTCCCCTTTTCATCCTGTCGACATTACAAACCACAGAAAATAAAATAACTAAAACATAACAAAAATACCCATACAAAGTAAAATGCCCAAAACATAAAAACAAGTAACCACACAAAATGAAATGCCCAAAACATGGTAAGAAATGCTGTTAAATACACAATGAAGGTAAGCAATAGGAGAAATATGTTTTTAAAACTTAATTCAAGGGTCAAAATTGAAAGAAAAAGAAAGAAAAATGAAATATTCCAAATTTCATTGTTACTATAGATATTTTGTCCTGTTGACATTTCGTAAATTGCTCTTGCACTCGGTCAAAAATTAATACTTTCAAGGACTCTTTAGTGACTTTTAATCGCTGTGCTCATATTTATAAGGTTTGCATAACAAATCAAGTTAATAATGTTGCGCTTTTACATAGGCACCAAATAATTATTGGCCACTAGGCCTAGGCCTTTTAAATAATTTTTAATAACGTAACACTGTTAAATTGATTTGTCATGCAAACCTCATATGATCACAGCATTATAAAAATTATTAAAAATACATATGCCTAGGCCTCGGGCATATCTATTAATGCTTTGTGCTCGAGTAAGATTTCAACATAATTTGATTTTCTATGAAAACTATATAAATATCAGCTCAGAGGACTGAAAACTATCAAAATTGCCCTAGGCCTAGGGTCTGCTTAATAGTTTCAACCTCAGTAAAGCGCATTGCTAAAATCTTGGATTTCTATGCAAACCTTATAAAAATTAGCACGGCGGACTGAAAATTGCTAAAAAAGCCCAGGCCTAGGGCTTCATAATGATTGTTTTGTACCTGACTAAAAGTGTAACATTATCTTTAGTTCCTACTAGCAGGGGTACCCGGTATTTCCCGGGTAAATATTACTATTTGTAAAATAAAGTTCAGCGGGTGAAAGTTAATGAATGAAAAAGATATTTCCGTAAATTTCCAGTAAACTTATTTTAAATGTTTTGATTTAGTTAATTTAATTATACGAAACAAAAAAGAATTTACATTATTTACATTACATTGTATTTCTGCCTGATAAGGCACCCGTTGGTGGTGAAAGCTAACGTTTATTAATTTGCGTTTTTAATACACAATTAACAGGATATTTTCGCATTTTGTTATTATCTACGGCCTCTAACTTAGACCGTAGGTGGGGTACTGGAGAGTTGTATTAGGATGCAGTTCTTAAGAGTAAAAATGTAATTTTTACGAAAATTTTGAATGGGGCCCCTTCACACCGGGCATCGAGCCTTTCCGTCTAAGTTAGAATACAATGAGAGAGTATACCAAATTCGGTGGGAAAACTATAGATTTCACGAATTTTTTTATGAGGGAGCTCTGATCCCCCCTCCCCCCGGGCCTGACCCGTTCCAAAAACCGTCTACCGTCTAAGTTAGAGTTTCAGGATACCAAATTTGGTGGTTCTGAATTGAAAACTGTAGATTTTACGTAAATGTTTGTGTGGGCGGCTCTGACCCGATCCGAAAACCGTCTAAGTTAGAATACCATGAGATAATATACCAAATTTGGTGGTACTGAATTGAAAACTGTAGATTTTACGAAATTTTTGTATGTGGGTTGCTCTTACACCCAGGGACTTGACACGTTCGAAAACCCGTCTAAGTTAGAGTACCATGAGATAGTATACCACATTTGGTGGTTCTAAATTGAAGGCTGTAGATTTTACGAAAATTTTGTATCGGGGGGGGGGGGAGGCTCTGACCGCTTCCGAAAACCGTCTACATTCTAAGTTAGAGTTTCGTGAGATAGTATACCATATTTGGTGGTTCTAAATTGAAAACTGTAGATTTTACGAAATTTTTTTTGGGGGGGGGGGGGTCGGACTTCGTGCCCGACCCGTTGCAAAAACTATCTATCGCCTAATATTTTTAGTGCCAAAGAAAAAGCATAATATTCCTATCCTGTCTGAGTGTCCAAACCTTTTAAATTTGATCAGGGCGGTAGACGTTCGAAATTTTTTTGGGGAGGTTTAACGACCACCGTGAGCAACTCAATGGGCTATAAGCAGTCGCCCGTCCCTAATTTAGGGTCACTGGTTCCAGGGAAGGGAGAGAGCCAGTGCCGTAAGACAAACACAACATCCATGCCTCACCAGGATTCGAACTCAGACCCCGTTCGGACGAATGATCAGAGGCCATCGCTTAGACCACTGCGCCACCGGGGCGGCACGTTCGAAATCGTACGTTTTCCTGCATTTCGTTTTGTATGTAACCAAAATTTGTAAACGCGACAAATTGGCCCGCGACGAATTGACGCTCGACGAATTGACGTGACACCCGCAAAGCGGACGTTTTGGAAGGCATCCCTGTCGACCACCAGTCAAAGAGCAAGACCTGCTAGAAGTACGTGAAGTAATTTTGATATGTGGCAACCGGGACGTTCTGTAAAAGAAAAGGGAATTTAATAATTAAAAGGTGTGGAATCTAGAAGAAGGAAGCAGTGGCATGCTAAAGCACCATATTTTAGCGCAAGAGCCAGGATTTCTATGAAACTGTGTTCTCGAATCCCAACACAAAATTTTGGGAATGTACGTATCACGTATCAAAGAGGGTTGGGAGTGACCAACTGTACGCCATGACGCCACATTGGGCAGTTCCAGCCACACCCCACGAGAAGGATGCTACGGACCATAATTGATATACGGAGTTACTTAGTTACACATGCTCAGTTATTCAATTCTCAGATACCCGTAGTCACAAGTCAAGGTATCGAGTCAGAGACAGGCAGGCAGGCAGTCAGTTTTAATAGTCGAAACGTTTTAAAAGGATGTTTTTCGAGCCCAGGAAAAGTTTCCTCAGTTAATTCCTAAGATCTAGTCTCCTGTCTGGGATCACAAATTAAAGTTATTTTTCAGACTTATGGTATGGTTCAGTGGTCCCCAGGACCTAGAAAAAATTTTGAAGAGAAAAATGTTCGTAACATCGCATTTTAGTTAGGGCAGTGTTTAGGCAGAACAACACGCAATCCCCACTCAACCTATGAGGAAGACGGACAACGGGTGAGAAGATAAGATATTTCTATTTCATACCTATGCAGGGTCCTATTCCAAGTTGTATCAGCGTTCAGAAGTTTTTCTAGCGCACCAAAGTTACATCACAACTGATAAATTATTGAATTTGTCTTTAGCAAGACTGGTTGACACGATAATTCTTATGCAGGGTGTCTATAAATGAAGAATACAACTTCAGTATGCTATTAAAAACAGTACAATAGAATTTCTTTTATTTTAAACGTCAAGAAGTCGTGGCAAATATTACAATTTGTTAAGTCAGATGATAGATGGCGCCAGATGTCTAAAGTAATGAAAAATCTTGCCAAACATGAAATACTATAGACGTGGCTTCCCCAGTGGAGAAAGCTGCGTGAGTGTTTAGGTTTGCAGTGCCAAAAATCTCTAACAGCAGTTCAGCGTAAGTTCAGAGTAGAGTACAAGAGACAGCCCCCGACACGAAGGAGCATCGAACAATGGGTAAATAAATTCAAAGCAACAGGAAGTGTCTTGAAATGCAAAACCACTAGGAGACCTTTCATTTCAGACGAAAAGGTGGAAGACTTGAGTAAGGCTTGTTAAAGGAGCCCGAAGAAGACTGTCCGAGGCGCCAGTCGTGAACTCGAAATACCACGAGCAACGGTTGACAAGGTTCTGAATAAAAGTCTACGCCTATATGCATATAAAGTGCAATTAGCTCAAAACCCTCGACCAAATGATCAACCACGTCGAATTGCTGTAGACCTGCTTCATTGCATTGACCAAGACCCCACACTCCTCTCACGGATCTATTTCAGCGATGAGTCGACATTCCATGTTTCTGGCAGAGTGAATAAACATAATTTTCCGAATCTGGGGTACGGAAAATCCCCATATGGTCGTAGCACACGAGAGAGATAGCCCGAAGGTTAATGTCTGGGTTGGCCTAATGGAAGAGTGATAGGGCTCTTTTAATTCGCTGAATCAAGCGTTACTGGCATAACCGTACCTGGACATGTTAGAACAATTCGCAATTCCACATCTGCAGGACACTCAAGACGTCATTTACCAGCAAGACAGAGCGCCTCTGCTGAGGTCTTTGGATATACGCAGATTTTTAGACCACCATTTTCTAGGGCGTTGGATTGGACTTGTGGGTCGACGGCATGACCACCCAGTTCTCCTGATTACTCCAGGCGATTTTTTTCTTTGGGGCTTTAATAAGGACACTGTGTACAAGAGAAAGGCTACATCTCTCACTGAGCTCAAAGAACGCATTACTGCAACGTTCCTCCTTGTTAAACTTGGCATTCTGCAGCGTACGTGGGTGGAACTGAACTATCGTTTAGACATCCTGCTAGCAACCAACGGAGCACACGTGGAGACCTACTGACATTAAAAAATACTTTCATAGTTACCATATGTTTTGACATTAAAAGTAAGTTGCTATTTATTGTAGGGTTTTTTTTTCCCAATAACATAGTTGTATACTTCATTTACGGATACCCTGAATACTGCTTCTGAGATCTCATACGTTGTTTATATTAAAATCAAAGAACTCCAACCGTACTAATGCACCTAGTTTCAAGCTGAACTTCTAAAAATAAATCTTTATATTTTAATATTTACCTGTGTCCCTCAGTCAATCCTCAAATTATCTTAAAGTAAATATCAAGGTTTATGACAGTGGTTAATTTCTGTATGATTCTCTTTTTTTAATTAATTTCTAAGCGGCATATGGAAGAGAGTGGCAAACCCATAGCTGCTCCGTTTGGAGCAAAACCAATGGACTTATGTCGATCCTGAGATTGGAGACCCTGAAGTAGGGATCCCAACCACATCGTTGACGCCACTAGACAAAATTTTGGAGTGATTTTGTTTATGCCGATTTTTGGATGCCTCAATACCACTGCGGCGAATAAGACGTAATAGTGGTTTGCGGAACTCCTTAGTAAAGGGCACTGTAATAGTGAGTTAACCAGATATATCAGAACGAAATATACGCCAGCAATTGTTCTATACATATTTCCTGCTGATTGGGATCTTTACGATTACCTATGGAAAGCAAATTCCGTATTCCTCTGAGAATGCTGCTGCTTAGAAGAAACGACCAAGTACTTTCCTGGTCTTAACGTTCACGGAATTAGAAATGCTTAACCTTACACGAAACTCAATTATATTTGTTGCGAGTGCAATCGACAGCGTGCTATTTTATCTCGGAAATGTTTCCAGAATAATCGCAAGCCCTTTCTGCTGGCATCATTGGTGTTTCTAAAGTTTATCATTGTATCATTGACATTATGATGGAGACTGCCTACTTGCAGGTTTTTCCTCCTGAAGACTCTTTCACGTGCTTACAACAGACCTATCATACTCAGCTGAACAGAATGAACAAAAGTGTTTATTGCAGTGTTTAAGCCACGCGCTTGCATTTTCGCGAAGACTGCAATTTTGCGAGAAAAAGTCCCCGCTGAATCTCCAAACAGCAATGTTTCCAGTCATTTTTTTTTTCGTCATCGCGTCCACTCCTGCTTCGCCCTTTCGTTGTTCTTTTTTTATCTCAGTCAGTTTTTCTTTCAGTCAACGCTGTCGTTTTCTGCTTCACCATGTTGTCATTTTTCCACATCCCCGTTGTCTTTTATCCCATTGAAAAGCACTGGTGAGCCTCGAGAGCACCTTCCGCAAGGGCTTTGCTGCGATGGATAAGGAAAGAGATGTTTAGTTTGTTTCTTTGGCGGCTCGCCACCACAGCAGCAACTGCGGGAGCAGCACGCGCCATTTCGGTTCGGGTCGACCGGTGTTTTGAATGTTGTGGCTTTGCTCAGTTCTGGTCTTTGTATACATTTTCCCAAACTGCATGCATCACTAAATGTAATAATTTTTTAATTAAAATTAGAAATGAAAAGCCTATTTGTTTTTATTCTTGATATCTATTTAAAGTACATTATTTTTCCAATGCATTGTGTTTGTATTTTCGTTCCTAATATAGCAGAAAACAGAACCGTAAATTTGGTTAATCTGCATAGCACTTTGTTTCAACTTTTGCTGACAAAATAACAAAATTCCAGCTTAAGCACTGGTTTAATATTATCTTGCAATGCCGTACTGCTAATATTTCGGCTGAAACTGTAATGGCTTTCTCTATTATGCTTGATGCGGCGGCTGACTTAAGTGATGTTTCTGGGAATGCCAGCTTATTTTACTTTTTTTTTAATTTGATAGAAGGTTTAACGACCACCGTGAGTAACTCAATCTGCTATAAGCAGTCGCCCGTCCCTAGTTTAGGGTCACTGGTTCCAGGGAACAAAGAGCTTGTGCTGTAATACACACACAACATCCATGCCTCACAGGGATTCGAACCCAGAGGACCCTTTCCGACTAATGGTCAGAAGTTACCGCTTAAGTCCACTGCACCACCGGGGCGGCATGAGGGCTCTGATGATGCAGGACTGCAACAGGACTTGGACGATTTTCTACCTCTGGACGAGATGAGTTGCAGAAGGATATCAAGAAACTGATTTAGTCACAACTGATAATAATTTAAACCATTGGTCTCAAAATCGCGGGCCGGTGTTAACTGTTTTGCGGCCCGCATGAATGATTACAAAATAAAAATAAATCACCTTTTCCAAAGTATATTATAATATATTAAATAAAATATAAACATAATGCTTAGCAAAGCCATCCTCTTTACAAGTAATAAGTTTTTGGGATTTGAGAGATGAAATGAAGATCTTCCTTGAAAGTTAAGATCAAGACGTCCAAAATTTTTCATGATCTAGCATTCAGTGCAGATATAACTGGATACTTAAACGATTTGAATAGCAAATTACAAGCCAAAATAAGCTAGTTACTGATATTATTGATAATGTTAATGCATTTCAGAGGAAACTTTAGCTTTAAGAAGCTCAGCTCAGTGCAGGAAATCCTGCTCACTTTCTCACCTTAAAAGCTTCAGCTGAAGAAATAAACTTTTGTGAATTTTACACAAAGATAGCTATGTTAAAAGAGGATTTTACCCGGAGGTTTGAATGTTTCAAAGGCATGGAAAATATTTTCAATATATTCAAGTCTCCGTTTTTCTTATAATGCTGAGAATGCACCTGAAAAACTTCAGCTTAAATTAATACTCTTAGTGTGATTCTTTCCCGAAAGAAAAATTCAACAGTTGAAATCTAACAGAGTTTTACCAGTGAGTTTCAAAGTACAAGTACGTAAGCATTCATAACCTAGCTACACGGGTTCTTTCTATGTTCGAGACAACATACTCATGTGAACAGTTGTTTTCAAGAATGAACTAAGTAAAATGTCTTGAAAGGAATAGGTTAAGTGACAGACACTTATGCTCACTTTTAAAAGTAGCATGTTCAAACGACATTATTCAAAATATCGATAAGTTTAGTGACAGAAAAGCGAGCCCAAGTTTCTGGTCAGAACATGTAATATTTCCTGTACAGTGTTCAGTTGGTAAAAGACGATTGTTTTAAGATTTAAGTGAAATTAATTGTTACGTAAAAAGTTATAGCTTTCAGTGATTGATGAAGCATTTTTTTTTTCACTATTTAGCGATAATTAGAAATAATATTAGACTCTAGTGTCAAGCCCTTGGTGTAGTTTTGTAAAGTTCATATTTATTGATAAAAAGTTTTTTAATATTCATGCGGCCCCCCAAGTTCCTTCAAAACCGGAAAGAAGCCCTTCCAAAGGTCTGAGTTTGAGACCATTGCTTTAGACCGTATTATGAAAAGACAACGGCCTGGAATTTATTTAGCTACAGATAATGCTATTGAAACTGTAAAAGTTGCTCTTAACTGTCGGGAAAGAATGCAAACATTGTTGTCAAAGACTAACGACGTCAGTGCTATTAATTGGAAGATTTATTAGTTAATTTACAATACCATTTCACGGCGTTACTGCAATGCATTTGGTAGTTCGTGCTAGAGTTGAGAAGCCTTCCTGAAACAGCAAATGAAAGTCTTTTGAATTAATTTCCTGAATATTATTAATGCTGACAACTGTAGTTCTCTTACAAATTTGTAATATATTGTAGTTAAGTTAAATATGCGCACTGTATCTACTGAGTAACAGTTAAATGAGCGCACTTTGGTGTATATAGGTAGTGAGATATTGTTTTTACAAGTATAATATATTGGGTTCTAGCATAAGTTTATGCCTGTTTTTTCACCGCACTACAATAAAGATCAAAAAGGAAAACGGAATCAACTATGCATCCCCCCATTGTTTACGATGGTGTCTAAACGTCTGGATAGGACTGCAATGCCATTCTTGAAAAAATGTAGGTTTTAATGCGAAGAAATCAATGGAATTCTGGAGATCAACATAATTGTTGAACGTTCTGCCACGGAGTGAATTCGACAAAGATAGGAACAGGTGATAGTTTGAAGGGGTGAGATATGAGGAAAAGGCCGAATGTGGAAGGATCTCCCATTTCATGTCCTGATTAGCCATTTTGGTCATGTTTGCACTGAGAGGGCGTGCGTTTTGTTGGAGAAGGACACCATGCCGCCAATGTGGCAGTTTCTGCTCAATTGCTCCCTCCACACGGCGGAGTTGCTCACAATAGAGTGCAGCGTTGATGGTCCGATTTCTCGGCAGCGTTTCCCAGTGAATAATGCCTTCCATGTCCCACCAGACACACAACATGATCTTCGCAGGATGAAGGCCATCTTTTGGACGTGATGAGGGAGTCATGTTTTGGCTTAACCATTCCCTCCGATGCCTAAAATTCTCGAACTGGCAAAACTTTTCATCTCCAGTAACAATACGTGACAGGAATGGTTTGTGTTGCTGAGAACATTCGCAATAACGAGCGAGCAAGGAACCACATATGGCAACACGCTGATTCTTGTTGTCCTCGGTGAGAGTGTGAGGTACCCAAGACCCCAATTTCTGGACCTTTCCAATAAGTTTCAGGTGTCGCACCACTGCAGCATGATCACAGTCCATCTCAGTGGTCAATTCGCGTGTGGTTCAACGAGGATCCAAGTGGATGAGATGGTTTAAACGATCCTCATCAAAGTGAGATAGACGACCTGAGCGTGGAGAGTTATTGAAGTCAAAATTGCCACCTCGGAACCGCTCAAACCATTTGCGGGCTGTCCTCAGTGGAATAACATCCTCCCAATACACAGCACAAACTTGTCGGGTAGCCTTGGCGGCTGTAGATCTCATGTTAAACTCGTAGAGGAGCAGATGTCGGAAATGTTCATTTCTCTCTACTTGACACTCCATACTTCCGGGTCTGAAAACAACCATCAGCCACAATCGCACGACGCAGTATGGTTTAGATACATGATATTACTGGCTACATTTTGATTCACAACTGGCCATCTGAAACGTCACTACTGACCTGGAAAACACTCGTGAAAAAGAAAACTGGCATGAATCCAATATACTGTATGTTCATGATGTTTATTATGAACATCAGCAGACACGTGATGTCAAGCATGTAAACCTACAGCAAACTGTTTGCAATTTGACCTCAACAGTCATCCATGCTGCGCTTCTTTATGACAGAAATAGGGTTGTTAAAAGAGTGTAGGCTTTCACATATATCGAATGTTTATTTTTAAAAGCGGAAATTTATGTTCTGCTATGCCTGACTGGCTCACTTCATTCCTTGCAGCCAGTAGCCCAGAATTTGGGAGCTATCAGATGGACATCGTGTTCATTATACAATCGCACTACACTAAAATCTACAAAGAATCATTGTGTATTCCAACTTAATTTGTTTATCTTTCTTCTCTATCAGTTGCTCTCATCTTTCATAAGGTACGATATACATGGAGTGGTTTTCAAAGCGCATGCATATGATCGTTTAATTGCATCAGCTAATAATGCCTCACTTCTTCGTGACAAGAATTGAAGGATGTAAAGAATGGTACTGCTTTGCTAAATACAAGAAGGCCTGATGCTAACTACTATAAACATAGCTAAAATTCTGTTTAATAAGGAAGGGAAACCTTGTTTCTATACTTGTTAAGTTTATTTCGCAAAACTGTTATTTCTGAGAATATCATAGATCAGCACATTCGCATAAAATTTCTTGGAAAGTTATGTGCCTTTAATGGTAGTATTTCGAAAGTTATGTGCTTTTAATGGTAGTTTTTTTTTTGCGAACTTCGTGTCAACAAAATATTTCATTTTGCCATCTAGAATGTTTTATAACGCAGAAATCCTCTTTTTCCTTATTATTGATTTCTTTCCGTTCACGAAGTGGCGAATTCCTAAAAATATTCCCCCAGACCTACTCAATCAATACACTTTCACTTAGGAGATATTTCTCTCTCACGCAACAAGTAAAGGATCATAGCCTTCCTCGAAATGAATGCTTTTGTTCAGAAATTTTCCAAAAATCTGAGTGTTTTGCTCATCAAAGTAAGCGACCGAGGAAATGTTTTATGTTTACTCACTTATTTCACATGCAAACACATTTTTAAAGCATACATCAATGAACAAAAGTAAAAAGGAGGCCGCCGTAGAAACAGCATACAAAGAATTACATTGCCAAATTCAATAACGTCCAGGATCAAAGGGAGAAAGAAAAGAAAGTTATGCCACCATTTATGAAGGTTTTTCTCTTCCTTTCAGTAGTTAATAATATTCCATAATGTATTTTGAATTCATGTGACACCCGCCAAGAACGAAGATTAATACCTGGGAATTACATGTACCGATTAGATTAACAGAAAGTATGGAGCCTTATAATCGCACGTAGCCAATTATTTGTATACACAGTGAAACTTCTGAATAACAGTCATCGCTCGGACCAGAAAAAAAGTTACCGTTTTTGGTGGTGCCGTTGTTCGAAGGTTAAGCCTAGTTAATAATATTTGTCAGTTGCTTTTATACAGGGTGACTGTAAACTCCTTCGAAACAACAGGGGGGCAATAGCTCGCATCAAGACGAACAATATTTTCAATGGAACCGAACCTAAGGCCGCATTCCACTCCTAGCGCCAGAAAAGAGCATGTTCGAAAAACGTCCAGCAGGCACAAGGAGTTCCAACCAGTGCATGAGAAGCACATCAGGTGCGCTGAACACGTTCGTAGGCGACGAGGAGCAAACATTTAAAAACGCAGCCGAACCCGTTCGGCGATATTTCCGTGCGAACATCACATGAGAATTGACGTATACGAGTGACCGGCGCAGCGTTCCATGTGTTCCTGGAGCAAGTGCTGCCCGGTCTGTTGCAGGATGTTCAGCTCACCACACGGAGGGACATGTGGTTTATGCATGATGGGGCACCAACACACTTTGCCACCGAGGTCCGATACTTCCTAAATGCGACATATCCCGGGCGGTGGATTTAACGCGGTGGAACTGTGGCTTAGCCTCCACGCTCCCCGGACCTTAATCTACTGGGCTTATTTTGGGGGCATAATAAAAATATTGGTATGCGAGACACGTGTGGACTCCCTGGAAGATTTCGTCGCGCGAATCACTGCTGCTGCGGACAAGATCAATACCACAACGGGAGTCTACGAGAGGTTGCGACAGTTCTTCATTCGCATGTATGGGCTGTGCAACGACGCCCTTGGACACCAGTTTGAGCATCTCCTTTGAGTCTTTCTCTGAGGCGGTTGGAATTGTGCAACTCATAAATTAGGTATGCCTCCTTGTTTTCAATGTTGAAGGCTGAACACATGGACATGTAACTTTACTCTTTTCTGGCACTAGGAGTGGAATGCGGCTCAAAGTTCCATTGCAAATATTGTTCGTCTTGATGTGCACTATTACTCCTTGTTTTGTTGAAGGAGTTTACAATTACTCTGTATAAAAACAGGATAAGTGTATGAAACTGAAGCACATAGAAAATTGTTGCAGTGCTTTTTTCAAAATGCTGAATAAAATAATGAAAATATATTAAAATTACTGTGATACCTAAATACAGGGTGTCCATTAATGAAGTACACAACTTCAGTATTATATTGAAGCAAAAAAACAATAAATAGCATACTTTTAATGTCAAAACGCATGGTACTGTGGATTATTTTTTTATAAAATGTCGGTAGGTCTCCACGTGTGCTCCGCCGATTTATAAATGTCAGTAGGTCTCCACGTGTGCTCCGCCGATTTATAAATGTCAGTAGGTCTCCACGTGTGCTCCGCCGATTTATAAATGTCAGTAGGTCTCCACGTGTGCTCCGCTGATTTATAAATGTCAGTAGGTCTCCACGTGTTCTCCGCTGATTTATAAATGTCAGTAGGTCTCCACGTGTGCTCCGCTGATTTATAAATGTCAGTAGGTCTCCACGTGTGCTCCGCTGATTTATAAATGTCAGTAGGTCTCCACGTGTGCTCCGCTGATTGTTCGCATTATATCGAAACGATAGTCTAGTTCCACCCTCGTGCGCTGCAGAATGTGAGGTGTAACAAGGAGGAAGGCTGCAGTAATGCGTTCTTTGAGCTTATTGATAGATGCAACCATTTTATTGGACCCAAGTCCTTAATAAAGCCTCAAAGAAAAAAATCGCGTAGGGTAATATCAGGAGAACGGAGTGGTCATGCCGTAGGACCCCTACGTCCAATACAACGCCCTGGAAAATGGTGGTCTAAAAAACTGCATACGTCCAAAGACCAGTGCGGAGGCACTCGCGCTTGCTGGTAAATGTCTAATACCCTGGAGTTGTGTAATTGCGAATTGTAACATGTCCAGGTACGTAATTGGCAGTAACGGTTGGTTCAACGAAGAAAAATGGTCCTATCATTGTCTTCCATCAGGCTGGACCAGACATTAACATCCGCCTATCGTTCTCGTGAGCTACGACTACATGGGACCCATTGTTTGATGCTCCTTGGTGTTGGCGGCTGTGTCTTGTACTCCGTTCTGAACTGTTGTTAGAGATTTTGACTCCGCAAACAAAACAACACGCTGCTTTCTTTACTCGGGAAGCCACGTCTGTTGTATTTCGTGTTTGACTAGATTTTTCATTACATGAGACACCTGGGGTCATCTATTATCTGACTAAACAAACTTTTACACTTGCCAAGTCTCTTGACGTTTAAAGTAAGTTTTTTTTTTTTTCAATCTTATTTTTTTAATAACATACTGACTTCTATATTTTATTTGTAGACATCCTGTGTATGTAACTAGTTAATTTATGAAATTATTACATACATTTATCTTTCGGAAAGTATATACACTTATGGTGAGCATTTGGTTTGCTAAATGTATATAACAATCAAATAATCATCTCATAATTTCATGTATAGATCATTCTACTTTCGTGCAAAAATCTGAATGCCATTAAAATTCTGGAAAATTCCTTTGTAGGTTCTCTTTTTACAATTACCAGTTTCAGTCTATCTTGTTAACTTCATCTTCGCTTGGTTCCCCTGAAACCTTTGCATTAAGCATTTCTTCAGTAAAATACTGATTTGCGTTCTTCCGCGACCATAACGGATGGAACATTTGTGGGGAAGGGGAGCGAAATTTCATAGTCGGACCCAGATTCTTATCCTATTGTGAACCCTAGACAAATATTTTAATAAAGTCGTTACGTGCAAAATGTTATCCGTAAAGAAAACATACGAAAACTCATAAAAAAATAATTATCTCAAAGGAGCATTAAGCTCAAGAAAAAGACCACAATATGGATTGAAAGTTCATACAGTGATAGCAAGATTTGTTAAAATCTGCGATTTTCTGTCCGGGGAAATGGGTTTGAGGTTGCATTTTGATTCTTATAAAAATTTCATCACAAAAACACAAAAAGTAACTTCTAATCTGTGTAGCGAATATCAAGATCCACCTAAAATAATTTAATTTAAACATTTTTTTCGCCTGATACAGGTTTTGGTGATTGATTTTCTTACGCTTTCCAACCGTAGGTTGAAGATGCGTATATGCTCCAGCTTTGTTCGTCTGTCTGTCTGTCCGTCCTCACGATAACACGTGTAAAAAGGGTTCGATTTCGATGGAATTATAATATGCGGTAGGGGACAACCTGGGGAGGAACCCTATTGAAAATGGGCGAAATGCGGTCAAAGGTCAGGACATAGGAACAGGATCCATTCCATCGCCTTTATGCATCATAACTTATGTAAAAATGCTTCGATTGCGACAAAACTTTAATATGTTGTTTTGGAGGTAAATTAAACTAGTTCTGTTGAATATCATTGAAATGAGGTCAAAGGTCAGGGCACAGGAGCAACATTTATTCCACAGCCATTATCCTCATAACTTGACTAAAACTGCTTCGATTGCGACAAAACTTTGTTATTCCGAAGGTATACTGAACCGGTACTTTTAAATATCATCGAAATGGGATCAAAGGTCAGGGCACAGGAGCTAGATTTTTTCCACAGCCATTAACATCATAACTTGAGTAATAAGTTGAGTAATGTTCCTGGTATGTTAAAAAACTCATCATAATCTATGCATTGCATGATTTTACTAACTTGTTTTCATACAAAACATTGTAACTGAAACATTAGTAAATAACTTTTATACACATCAAAATTGTTTTCTTTTAATTAGCAGTACTGCTTTTAGATCAGTTCCTGAACAATTGATCTCTACATACCGTATAGACCCAAAACAACTTTGATATTAATTTTGAAGATGACAATCCGTTTTTTGGTGTAAATGTGACAAGGATAGTAAAATCAGATAATATCCGAAAACTTGAAAATTTTCATCGTCCTGAAGCGGGACTCGAACCCACGTCTCCCAGAAAACGCCCGGGTATGCTAACCACTACACCACCCAGAACGACCAAGTTTCAAGTTTCCGATCAATTTGAATTTAACCATCACAGGATTCGCTAGTCGAAGCAACCGGCATTCATGTTTAGCGAATCTGGAGGTTAAGAATCTTCTCCCGTGTTTGTCCGGAGAAATCCCGTATTTCTTTCATGATTTATCTGCTTCTCCGGGCAAACACAGGAGAAGATTCCTAACCTCCAGATTCGCTAAACATGAATGCCGGTTGCTTCGACTAGCGAATCCTGTGATGGTTATATTCAAATTGATCGGAAACTTGAAACTTTCGTTCTGGGTGGTGTAGTGGTTAGCATACCCGGACGCTATCTGGGAGACGTGGGTTCGAGTCCCGCTCCAGGACGATGAAAATTTTCAAGTTTTCGGATATTATCTGACTTACCATCCTTGTCACATTTACGCCAAAAATCGGATTGTCATCTTCAAAATTTGTATTACATGGATGTAAGGTCAGGTGATGCGTAACATCACAGCCTCTCCTTGACAAATGTCAACCCCGCCTTCTCGTGGTGCATCCTGTTCCCACTAAAGGGGCTCTGACGACCGCCAATAGCGGTATAACTATACCATCGGGATCAGAGGAAATGCTATCCCACACTCACCAACCCGCTTGGCCAGCGTGGTGAGTTATGGCCAAACACCTCCAAAATGACTCTACAACTGAAATCTTGGCCCTCAGTCTCCGGCAGCTGGAATGTACCTGGCCAAGGCAGCGGCCAGTGCGACATGAAGGCAGAGGGTGCTAAGAATCCCCGGAGGACCGGACTAGGCTGCCATTTGATGCTGACCTTGGCTACCTACAACGGACGCTCCCTATCTTCTGATTCAAGGCTTCTTGAATTGGAAGAGGAACTACAAAGGATCAAGTGGGACATCGTCGGGCTAAGTGAGGTAAGGAGAAAAGGAAAAGATCTCATTGAACTGAAAAGTGGACATCTCTTCTATTATCGTGGGACAGATACTGGCAGAACTAGTGGTGTTGGATTTATAATAAACAAGAAACCGAAGGATAAAGTAGTAGAAGTTGAAAGTTCCTCTGACAGAGCTGCACGACTCGTTATCCAACTATCGAGAAGATACCAGGCTCAGATTATTCAAACTTATGCACCCACCACAAGTCATCCTGAAGAAGAAATTGAAGAATTTTATGAGGAAATTCGTCATCTAAATAATAAAGGTAAGCAGCACTTAAAGATAATTATGGGAGATTTCAATGCAAAAATAGGGCACCGGCAACAGAATGAAACTTCAGTAGGTAAATTCGGTCACGGCAACAGAAACCAGCGTCGAAATACTCTCGTTGAGTTTGCAGAGGCAGAAGGATTTTTCATCTTGAATTCCTTTTTCAAGAAAAAGCCACACAGGAAATGGACATGGAGACATCCAATTGGGACGACAAGTGAAATTGATTTTATTATGTGTAACAAAAAATTCGTCATCGAAGACTGCAGTGTGCTGAACAAGTTCAACACAGGTAGTGACCATAGATTGGTGAGATGTAAGATGCACCTCAACACTAAACTCGAACGTGGCAAGCTCATAAGACAAACAAAATGTATTGACATAACCAACCTTAAAAACACCATAATACTTTCAAGTTGGAACTGAAGAACAGATTCTCTGCTTTAGAAGGCCTAACATCGGAAGAAGTGGATATTTCGGAAGTTAACAGAAAAGTAACCAAAGATCTTATGGAAACAGCAACAAAATTAGCTGGGTCTAAGAACAAGTTGCATGTGAACAAATTATCAGGAAAAACCAAAATGTTGATGCAAAAAAGAAGAGAGATGAGGACAACTGAAGATGATGTGACTTCCAAAGTGGGATACATAGAGCTATGCAAGACAGTACGAAAAAGTATCACTGAAGACGTAAGGAAATTCAACTGTGAACTTGTGAGGAAAGCAATTGAAAACAACCAAAGCCTAAAGATAGCAAAGGGAACTCTCAGTAAGGGAAGAAAACAGATTATGGCTCTGAGAAAAGAAGATGGTTCTATAACAAGAAATAGAGGCGAGTTTTTGACAAGAGTAGAAAGATTTCTACTCCAAAATATATGAAAGGGATGATACATGTACTCCAGACATCATGAAAGGTACCAGAGTTCTTCCAGTCCTCCCAGCAGAAGTTGCTCATGCAATCAAGAACATGAAGCGGGAAAAGCTCCAGGAGAAGATGGAATTACTATAGACATCATACAAGAAGCAAGTGGAGAAATTGAAACAGTACTCGCCCAAATTTTCACTCGATGCCTTAATGAAGGGAAGATTCCTGAGGATTGGAACAATGCTACAATGATCCTGCTACATAAAAAAGGTGACATTGAGGATCTCAGGAACTACAGACCTATCAGCCTCCTATCAGTGGTTTATAAAATCTTCACTAAAGTTCTTTCACACCGCTTGAAGGTAACACTGGACATGGCTCAACCGAGAGAACAAGCTGGATTCAGGAGTGGCTACAGCACAATAGATCATATCCACGTACTGAGAGAACTAATTGAAAGAGCGAGGGAATATGAACTTCCATTGTGCATGGCTTTTATCGATTATGAAAAAGCCTTTGATTCGGTGAAACCATCAGCAGTTACTATGGCTCTGAAAACCTGCGGTATTGAAGATGCATACATTAATATTATTAATAACATCTATGAAAATGCAAGTGCAAAGATTAGGCTGTTTGAAAATACAACACACATAAAAATTGGAAAGGGAGTGAGACAAGGTGACACCATATCTTCGAAGCTCTTTAATGCCACATTGGAAAATGTCTTTCAATCACTGAACTGGGAAAAGAAAGGGATAAAGACTAATGGAGATTATCTAACCCACCTTCGTTTTGCTGATGACGTAGTCATTTTTGCAACTACCCCATCAGAGCTGCAGAGTATGATCCAGGAACTTGCTGACAAGAGTAAAGAAGTGGGATTAAAAATGAACTTTCAGAAGACAAAAGTGATGTTCAATGCTTTTACAAGAAATGAAGATTTATCGATTGATGGAGAAAAACTGGAGATAACAGATACGTATGTTTATCTTGGACAGCAGATATTCAAGTGAGGGTCACATTGATGAAGAAATTCATCGGCGTACAAAACTTGCCTGGAGAGCTTTTGGAAGAAACAGCATAATTTTCAAGAGCAATATGCCATTATGTCTTAAAAGAAAAGTGTTTGATCAATGCATCCTTCCAGTGCTTACGTATGGTGCAGAGACGTGGACCTTAACTAAAAGAGACATACAAAGGCTGCAGACAACTCAAAGTAGCATGGAGAGGTGCATGCTTAGTATAACCAGGAGAGATAAGAAGAGGAACTCGTGGATCCGGAAAATGACGAGAGTGGAAGACATCATGATCAGAATTAAATCCCTGAAATGGCAATGGGCTGGACATACTGTCAGAAGGACAGACCATAGATGGACAGCCGAAATTTTAGATTGGATTCCAAGGGACAGGAAAAGACCCAGAAAAAGACCACATGGGAGATGGGTGGATGAAATTCGTAAATATGCAGGAGTGACATGGAGGAGACTGGCACAAGACAGACCGTTGTGGAGGAAACTTGGGGAGACCTTCGTCCAGCAGTGGATTGATAATGGTTGATGATTATGATTACATGGAGTAATCCCGTATTTCTTTCATGAACTTTGATATTGTTTCCTCTTATTTTAAATTTAAGTATCTAGTTTACACACATTGTTGAACATATAAAAGGATCAAATTCAATTTGCTATTTTATGAATATTGAAAAGTTAAAGATGGCTCTAATAATTGCTTGAATTCTGCAAATCATAGTGTTAGTACGACAAAGGGCGATCACCTATTTGAAAGTGGGGGGTGATTAGTAACTAAAAATACATAAAAAGCACCTTTTTAAGGGTTTCGCGCGCCATTTTTGAAAGCAGGATTTATAATTAATAGATATATGTAAAACATATATTTAAGGGCATTATGTCCCAAAACTTAATTATAAAAAATTCTACCGAAAATGACTTTCTATTTCCTCAATAAAAAAAAAAAAAATATATTTTTTTTTTTTTGCGGAACCCCGTGAAGGCGCGGGGTCTGACGCAAACTCCCAGAGTGCACAGATGGCTCAACTGTCCTTGTATTGAAAAAAGAAATTCAATAGTATTCTCAGAAGCGGAGATATACAGCAGCAGCAAAGAGAAATACGCACTACCACCACCAAGCGCCAGAACTGAGAACTACAAAAATCCCATGATTACATGCAAATTGTTCCACAAGGCGAATGATATCCAGTGTTGAAAGAATTTTTTAAACAGGACTTTTTAGCAGCAGAGAAAACATAGGGGAAAAAATTAAGCTTTCGCAGCTCCCTAGCGGGGAAATTGTGCGTTATTTCGGGGAAGAGGCGAGAAACACGCATAAAAGTTTTTCGCAGTTGCGATCTGAACGAAAAAGGATTTTTTTAATAAGGTTTTTAGAGGCGTACATATCGCTGCAAATATGCTGTAAACGGAAACGTGGCTTATGCCCTCTAGTGGCGAACTTGTGCGTTAAGAAAATATTGTAATTATATGCCGAACATTCCACACTAGATACGCTTCCTGGCAAAGAATTCTTAAAATCTTACTGTTAGAAGCAGATATATATATATATATATATAAGGATATACGTCAACTGCTCGTGAAGGGAAAAGTGTTCGTTATTTTTAGCTGAAAGTACGGGCAAAAATATTTTTCGGAACTTTTATAAAATATTTGAAACAAGAAAGATGAAACCGAATTTTCGGATGTAATAAAGCACGTCTTTTGAATCCGTTCTGATGCGAATTAAATTTATCAAAGCTATTCAAAATCAATGGAACCGGTTTGGAAAACAATCATCTAGTTCTAACAATCGATAAAACATCCAGAAATAGAAACATCTGCTTAGTTCCACCAGTGGCTAAAAAGCATGATACGAAAATTAACAAATGGCAAACAAAAAGTTTCTCATACTACAAGGTAGGTAACACAGACAAAGATTTTCAAATCGAACAGTTAAAAGAAGAAATCTAAAAAAGGAAACATGATATAAGTTTACGTTTGCTAGTGGAAGAATTTTACATAACGGAAAAGTTGAAAATAGGCGAAAATTATTCTTCATGGAAAAAAGCATTCCAGCTTTACGCAGCTAATGATAAATCTTTGAGTTACTTAAAGAGGTTAATAGTTCCACATCTCTGTTGTAGCGAATGGCGTACAGTGAAGAAGAAATTTCTCAATAGCGTTTTTAGAAGCTGCGATACAGCAACAAACTGAAGTACAAAAACACCACCTACCGACAGAACTGCGAACTGCAAAATTCTTATGTATACTAGCCTTAAGTGTTCTACTCAGTAAATGGCATCCGGTGCTAAAAAGATTCTTAAATCGCACATGTAAAAGCAGTGATATTGAGAAACAGAATAAGTATATGCGCCCCTAGCGGCGAAATTGTGCACTATTTTGGAAAGAAAATACACACAATTTGCATAGTTAATAGTATCTGACCGAAGAAAGAAGTTTTTCAATCGGGTGTTTAGTCCCACAGATATTGCTGTAAACGGAAACGTGAACTTACGCCCTCTGGTGGCAGACTTATGCGCTACGAAAAATTTAAAATTTTATGAGACATTTTCACACGGACACGCTCTCCAACAAAGAAAGGACTTTTAAAATCGCACTCTTAGAAGTAGAGATATCGACAAAAATAAGATATGCCTTTACATTCCCTGGCGGAAAAACCATGCATTATTTTAAGAATAAAGTATTCTCAAAAGGTCTTTCGAATGTGAGCGGTATCGGTCGACGAAATAATTTTTTCAATCTAGTTTTCAGGAGCTCAGATCTTGCTACAAATACATCAGACGCAGAAATTAACACTTACGTCCCCTGGAGGCTAAACCATTCTTTATCAAATATTAGAAATTATAGGCAAAGCATTTCCTATCAGCAACTGTATCCGGTGCAGAAAAGTTTTTTAATCGGAATTTTAGAAGCAGAGTTATCGGGGGAAACGCTATTTACTTTAACTCCTCCTAGCGGAAAGTTATGTATCACTTGAAAAATTTTAAATTATATGAGAGCATTTTACATCGGAAACGCTATCTAACAAACAACGAATTTTTCAAATCCGACTCTTAGAAGCAGAGATATTGACGGAAATAGGATATACATCTACGCCCTTGGCGGAAAAACCATACAGGATTTTAAGAAGAAAATATTCTTAAATGTTTATGGACATGAGCGGTATCTGTCCACGAAAGAATTTTCTCAATCGAGATTTTAGAAGATTAGATTTTGATGGAAATACCTACAAAGCGGAAATTAACGCTTAAAAACCCCTTGTGGAGAAACCATATTTTATAAAAAAAATTATAATCAAAACATTTCCCAGCGGGAGCTATATCCGGTGCAGGAAAAAAATTTCGAATCGGAGTTTTAGAAGCAGAGATATCGGGGAAAGCGCAATTTACCTTTACTCCCCTAGCGGAAAGTCAATGAATTACTTGCAAATTTTGAAATTATATGAAAAACATGTTGCCCCGGAAACTATCCAACAAAGAAGAAATTTTTCAAATTGGACCATTAGAAACATATATTGACAAAATAGGATCCACGCTCCCTGGCGGAAAGACCATGCATTATTTTAAGAAGGCAATATTCTCAAATGTTTATGAGCGGGTTTGATCCAAGAAATGAGCGGGTTTGATCCAAGAAATAATTTTTCAATCGACATTTTAGAAGCTGAGATTTTGTTGCAAATACACCAGAAGCAGAAATTAACGCTTACGCCCCCCCACCTAGTGGCAAACCGTTTCATACCAAAAATTTAAAAATTATATGCGAAAGATTTCCTATCCGGAGCTGTATCCGCTGCAGAACTATTTTTTCAAATCGGAGTTTTAGAAGCAGAGATATCAGGGGAAACGCAATTTACTTTTACGCCCCTGGCGGAGAATCTGTGCGTTTCTTGAAAAAGTGACTATACCTAAGAAATAATCTTCGCCATGAGTAGAATCGAAAGTCAAAATTTTTTTTTGAATTGGATGTTTAGAAGCAAATGTATGGAACAAAATGTATTTTGAATTCGATATCTGCGTTTACGGCCTCTAGCGGTAAAATTATGCATTGTAAAAAAAAATCAAAATAAAGGGTCATCATTAGTACATTTCGAGCTTCCTAATGCGAAAAGAATTTTCCAAATCGGACTATTAGTTGCAGAGAAATCTTGTCTACAGAAAGACTGACTGACAAACCGATAACATAACACGTATCTTGTTTGTTTTTGTTTTTTTACAAAAGACGTGCTAAAAAATACCGCCACGAAGGAAATTTTTCAGTCGAGATTTTAGAAGTGCAGATATTACTGCAAATACATCGTAACCATAAACTAGCGGGAAAACAGTCCACCTAAATTAGAAATATATGTAGAATATTTAGTAACAAAAACTTGGTTCAACGAAAAAAAGTTTTTTGATATTGAACTTTTGCAAGGCAGGGATATTGGAGAAACCGCAACTGAGCGTTTCACCTCTTAGCGGGAAAACTGCACTAGTAGGAAAAATAACCTTCCCAAAAAGGTCTTCATGATAATTGGTATCGAAGGAAATAAATTTTTCAATTTGATATTTAGACGCATAGATTTGACATAAACTGTATTTTGAATTTGATAACATCTGCGTTTACGTGCCCTATCGGCAACACTATGCTTCGGAAAAAGACCAGAAGGCAAGTACGTATCATTGCTCTCACATTTGGCGTTTCCCAATGTGAAGATGTTTCAAATTGTACTAATAGTTTGCAGAGATACGGTGTCCACTCAAGGACAAACTCATACTATAAAACAAGGGTGCACAGTTCTTAAGCCATTTCAGATTGGCTTAAGAACTGCTGGACGCGGGAGGTACCCCCCCCCCCAAAATAAAAATTAAAAAAATCACAAATATATAAAAAAAATAAAAAATTTTTTACAGGAATTGATTAAACAACTTGCTTGAAAAATATGCAAGTGTCGCCAAAACATTTTTATTTGTAAGTCTAGTGAGAAATTTGACAATTTTTTTAATTAGTCTTTCTAAACCTGGTTCACGGTTGGAAACATCGATCCGCAGGTTCACCTCCAAGTGTTCATCAGCTAGACGAGAACGATATCTTAATTTCACCTGTTTCATCACAGAAAATGATTGTTCGCATAAGGAGGTGCGCGTCTGAATAATGCCGTTTTTGAGCGTGGATTTTCAATATCTTCATTTCACAAGGCAAATCATCATCATCATCATCATTGTCAACCATTATCAATCCACTGCTGGACGAAGGTCTCCCCAAGTTTCCTCCACAACGGTCTGTCTTGTGCCAGTCTCCTCCATGTCACTTTTCATCCACCCATCTTCCATGTGGTCTTCTTCTGGGTCTTTTCCTGTCCCTTGGAATCCAATCTAAAATTTCGGCTGTCCATCGATGGTCTGTTCTTCTGGCAGTATGTCCAGCCCATTGCCATTTCAGGGATTTAACTCTGATCATGATGTCTTCCACTCTTGTCATTTTTCGGATCCACGTGTTCCTCTTCTTATCTCTCCTGGTTACACTAAGCATGCACCTCTCCATGCTGCTTTGAGTTGTCTGCAGCCTTTGTATGCCTCTTTTAGCTAAGGTCCACGTCTCTGCACCATACGTAAGCACTGGAAGGATGCATTGATCAAACACTTTTCTTTTAAGACATAATGGCATATTGCTCTTGAAAATTATGCTGTTTCTTCCAAAAGCTCTCCAGGCAAGTTTTGTACGCCGATTAATTTCTTCACCAATGTGACCCTCACTTGATATCTGCTGTCCAAGATAAACGTACGTGTCTGTTATCTCCAGCTTTTCTCCATCAATCGATAAATCTTCATTTCTTGTAAAAGCATTGAACATCACTTTTGTCTTCTGAAAGTTCATTTTTAATCCCACTTCTTTACTCTTGTCAGCAAGTTCCTGCATCATACTCTGTTAGTTTATGTAAAATCTAAAGAAACTTCTGAAAATTTAGCTTTTAATTCAAAGATATTTTGAAGAATAGTAAGCTCCATCTGAAAATCGATGGATACCGTTTCAATGTTAGTTGCGAATGGTATCTATTTTTTTTTTATTTGATTGGAGGTTTAACGACCACCGTGAGCAACTTACTGGGCTATAAGTAGTCGCCCGTCCCTATTTTAGGGACGCTGGTTCCAAGGAAGGGAGAGAGCCAGTGCCGTAAGACAAACAACAGCCATGCCTCACCGGGATTCGAACCCGAACATCTTCCGGAAGAATGATCAGATGCCATCGCTTGCGCCACTGGGGCGGCCGAATGGTATTGCAAACACGTCATATTCTTCTGTTTACCCCCGTAAAATGTTCATTTCCTTTACGTACATTTGTGTGCACCTAGTTCCCCGTAAAATTCGTATACCTATAATTTTTAATTTTTTTGCTGTAAATGTTTGACTGATTTCCGCTTTGTGCCCCATGAGATTTTTTGAGCGCGGGCCACATACGATCAGGCTGAAGGCAGCATGCGGCCCGTGGACTCTGCATGTCTGCTATAAAATCACGTTCTTTTACAAAAAAACGTGCTAAAAAGCTAAAGGTAAAGCAACGTTTTCAGATGTGCAGGTTCACTCGTTCCAGACGCGTTCGGTCCACTTCTTATACAGCAAATATTTATTCGTTTGAGTTGATTTTAACCCATTTTGCTAAAGTCCGAGTTAAGTCGGGGTTTAGCAAAATGGAATATTCCAGCAAACCTCCTGCCAAATCTAGGTTGGAGACAGATCGCGTTGATAAAGATATGATTCAGCATTTCAGTGCGTCCTAAGGGTGTTCTTTTAAGGTTGTGGTCCAGACTTTGAGCTGCAGAGTCCAACGTTTCAACAACGTTCTTAAACCATTGTTGTACAGGCGTGATAGTTACGACGAAACAACGGTCCTTTCCGAAGTACTGGCACGGTGTGGGGAGGGAGAATTGTCCAGAATAGCGAGTCAGAGGTTGGGCTACAGAGTTCCAAATAAAACAAGCAACGGGGTATGACCCATTCATCTGAAAGAGCTACAAACAGTTATTCTCACCGCCAAACCTGTTTGAAATCATGTGGTATTTCCCCGACAATTGCCAGACTCAAACACGTACATCTGAGAGAAGCACGATTTATAGCTTCGTAGAGCCCCTCTTTCAATGTTTCATTGTTCTGGAACGACCGGCAAGACTAATGTCTTGCGAGTCGTCGAATTTACAAGTGATGCTATGAATGTGGGCAGCTATTCTAGGTAGATAACTAGGGAATGTAACTCTGAATAGTTCTACTGCTGGCAGAAGTTTCTTCAGCATTTTCGAGCTCCACAGCGAGGTCTGATGCACATGCCGTACGTGATTCTCAGTCTATTCTCAATAAGATTCTTTGGACCTGGTCCGTGAATTTGCGCTGCTTTCCAATCTCTCTCTCTCTCTCTCTCTCTCTCTCTCTCTATATATATATATATAAAATTTTGCTCTGTTGTTCAACCGTCTGCCTTCCTTCTTCGAACTGCATCAGCCATATTTTGGCATATTCAGTTTGAATTGTTTGCATAAAAGTTACTAATGTGGCATCCAACCACCATCCCACATTGAAAGTATACAAATTCCGTTGTACGTGGTATTCTGATTTCCGATGCACTGCTACTTCTCCTGCAGGATCCATACTTTTAAACAGAACTCCCAAGTGCATGTAAACGCGGGAATACAGAATTTGCAAAATGTGTCCGCTTACCTTTGGTAAACAAAATTTATTTTATAGTCAGCTTACTACATGCTAATTAACGCGTTAGTGAGAACACTTCATGCATTGAACATAATAGCTAGCTGTATCCGTAATTCACTCGTACCTCCTTTTTTGATGCAACTACAACAAATACAGTGGCGTATATTCGAGGATACCTAGGCTGACTGCGAAGCCCAGAGAATTCAGAAATAAAAGTCAAGTATCAATGGTATTAAGATATGTCGATGCTTTCGCAGCGAAAAGAACACGTGCGGATTCGCTTCTTTGACTCAGTCTAGCGAGCGAAGACCAACGGTGTAACGTAACCAGCTCTTCTGATTCGAAAACCTTCCATATGATCGCCTGCTAGCGTTTCCATGACAACATGAATCAGCGGGCAGAGGGGAATGCGCCATTTCTTTGGGCAACGGTTCGCTCAGAAAAGAGAAGACTACCTCAATCACTCGCATGTTCCCGCCCATAACAGCACGTATTTCGCGAGAGTTATTTCAGTTTGTGTGAAGTGTCAATGAATTAAAATCAGTGATATCTTAAATTCGTGGCTTTGTTGGATTCGAACTGTTTTGATAAATTTTGTGAAAGCTTCCCTGAACATCTAAAGTCAAAACTTAAAGAACTATGCTTCAACACATCGAATAAAAAATGAACTGAAATTGCTTTATTCCTTTGATAAATACAAAAACAAATCAGTAAGAGACATTACTTGTTACATAAAGTTGAATAATTTGGACATAGTGCTTAGTGATGTGTACAAATTAGAAGACCTAATATATTAAACTTTCCATCAACAACTGCAACAAGGTTTTCTGCATTAAAAAAAATCAAGATATATATTAGAGCCACAGAAGGACATGTACATTCGAGCAACTTGGCTATTTTGTCGATAGAGAAAACCATTCTTTTTAAATATGGAAAAGTACACGGAAGAAACTTTTTATGAAAACGTAACACTCAAATTCACACAACAGGGAAGAAGAATGAAGTTCATGTACAAATAAAGTATTCAGAAGAAGAATGGAGTTCATGTACAAATAAGTGTTCAAATCCTGATCCTCATAATTATTTGGTGTCATGTTAGCAATATAGCATGTACCTAAAATTTAGAAAAAAATTACTTCTATTACTTAACAATTAAAAATTAAACTTCGCAATGAAAACAAAACAGTACTGTGGAGGAGGGGGTGGGGGAGATAGCCCAGGTCTCGGACCCAAGATACGCCACTGGCCAAATATTCACTTCACTGGTATCTCCTTGGTAATATATACAACATGACCATTAAAAGAACGTTATCCACACTCACTTCACTGGTATCTCCTTGGTAATATATAAATAACATGACCATTAAAAGAACGTTATCCACACTCTAGCAATCAATCTCATTATATAAAAAAATTAAACCTGGTTATACATGGAGAGATGACCTACAGAAATTCAGAAGTGCTAAATCAGGGTTGTCCAACATACGGCCCGCGGACCATAGTCCGGCCCACCAAATATTTTAATCCGGCCCGCCTACTACTGTTCGGAATTTAAAAAGAAAAGCAAAAATTGTAGAAAACTAAATATTTCAGAAATAAAAAAACAGCGGAACGGTTTGGAACACCTTTCCTGCGGCAGTCCTTTTCACTATCACAAGTGAGCAAACAAATAGCCCAGGGAAAAGTTCAGCGGAGTAGAAGAGGTCCGGCACAGTCATTAGAAGCGTTTTTTTCTCCAGCCAATCAGGTGTCAAATAACCACCTGTTCCACGCAGAGCTGAGCTCCACTTTACGATTGCCTCCTTAGCTTTTCATTAGGAAATAGTCTTTTCAATTGCAAGTTTTTCTCACGGAAGTAACTGTGCTTGCTAAACATCACTGTGTTTATTTATTTTAACATCCAGCGAAGTTCTTGTTAAAATACATCGCACCAAAAATGGCGGCTCCAATGAATACACCCAAGAAAAGGAAATCCAATTCTAAATGTAGAGCTTTTAAGGGTGCTTGGACCGATGATTTTTTCGTTATTGAGCATAACGAGGGCATATTGTGTATGGTATGCCAAAAGAGAGCCCCTGTTGTAAAAGAATATATCAAGAGACATTCTACGAAGCATGCCAGCAAATATGACAATCTAACAGGCCGAGAAGAAATCGAGCGAGTGAACTCTAAAAAATATTATCGAGCAACAATCTTTCTTTAAAGCTGCAAACCAAAGTTCTGAGGTGGCTACCAAGATCAGTTATTTGATAGCCGAAGAAATAGCCAAGAGAGGAAAACCGCTATCGGATGGGGAATTTGTGAAAGATTGCTTTTACATATCTAAATCTGTAGCATGTCCTGATAAAAAGTCGATTGCAGAAAACACGAGTCTTTCGCACCAGACGGTTATTAGAAGAGTAGAAGATTTAGCAACGAACATTGAAAATGCTCTCATTAAAAGGCTCAAATCTTACCAATTTTACAGCTTAGCGCTCGATGAAAGTACGGATATAAGCCATACAGCACAACTGGCAATCTACATACGATGAGTCACCGCAACTTTTGAAATCGTTCAGGAACTATTGGACTTATGTCCATCGAAAGGCACAACTGGAAAAGATATTTTTAATGAGGTAAAACGTGTCTTGGTGAAATTCACTCTTCCGGAGGATAAACTTTCTGGATTTACAACAGATGGAACCCCGGCAATGATATGAAATCATAAGAGATTTGCAAATCTAATGCTGAAATCAGTGCCTAATGATATCACATACCACTGCGTCATTCACCAAGATCAACTGTGTTCAAAGACGACACGAAATGGAAAAGGTTGTTTCAACAATCAATTTTATAAGGTCCAAGGGGCTCAATCACAGACTGTTCAAAACTTTTCTTACAGAATTAGAATCATCCGATGGTGATGTAATTTACTTCAACCATGTTCGCTGGCTCAGCAGGGCGGCGACGCTGGCCATATTCTGGACACTGCTTGAAGAAATAAAGATCGTTATGGCAAAAAAAGAGAAACATGCAAGTTTTATGAATGACGATGAGTGGTTGAATGAATTGGCATTCCTGGTAGATATCCCTAAATATCTTGCAGACTTAAATGTGAAATCACAAGGAAGGGATCAATTTGCCTATAAAGTGTTCGAGTATATCCCAGAGTTCATGCAAAAGTTACAACTGTTTCAGCAACAGTTCAGTGTGAAAAAAGTTGTCCATTGCACGACGCTATCAACAAGGCCGTCTGAGACAGTGAACCATAAAAAGTACTCTTAACTAATTGAAAAACGTAGTGATGAATTCACAGAAAGATTTTCAGATTTTAGAGAACACGGTGGTGAAATGAAGTTGTTTTCAGATCCATTTGGAACCCATGTCAATGATGATCCTGATATGTTGCAGATGGAACTAGTAGAGATCAAAAATGGCACTGCCATGAAGAGAGCATTCGTAGAACATGATTTGCTAACATTTTATAAAAATTATGTTCCCTCATATTCGTATCCAAATGTCTCAAAACGCGCCCTTCGATTCATTGTACTGTTTGGTAGAACATATTACTGCTAACAGCTATTTTCTAGGATGAAAGCTATAAAAACAAAATCAAGGTCCTCCATCTGACAGACGAACATCTTACTGGAATTCTGCACATCGCTACATCAAGTGTACGGGTAGACACTGACTACCTGTGTAAGCAAAAGTTATGTCAGACCTCACATTAACAGAGCGTTTGATTTAATAACGAAAGAGAAGGAAATAAAATTACTTTTAATGTCAATTTGTTTGGAAATTTCTATGTCTATTTTTTCCGGTACATTTCTAATGTTTTTTCTTTTAATTTTATATACACACTCGCACATATATATACACCACCTACAACAAGTAATTTGACACCCCTGCAATCAACGATATCTGCGGTCCTGATACACGTCACGGCCGCCGCCGTTAAATATCGTGTGGGAAACAACGCAACCAGTCGCATGCAAGATGCCACGCAGTTCGGAGCTCTGATTTCGAGAAAGGTGTAATCGTCGGGTATCACAGAAATGGCCGATCAATACGTGACATAACCAGCGAGTTGAAGTACCCAAAATCAACAGTAGCCTACGTGATTGGAAAGTGGAAGATGAGAGGTGACTGTCAGAATGTGCTCCGACCCGGCAGACGCACAAAACTGGGAGTTAGAGACCGACGGGTGCTGGCCAGAGAAATTCGGAAGAACCGTACCAGATCAACAGGCATACGGGAGTGTTCTTTCGATGAATACCACCCCGTAAGGAAGCCTATCTGCTCGGTTATCATGGACGTGCTGCCACCCACAAGCCTTTGATCACCAAGTCCAATAGCGCTGCTCGGCTAACGTGGTGGAAAGAACGTCGACAGTGGACCGTTGAACAGTGGAAATAGGTTTTCTGGAGCGACGAATCAGGGTTCACCCTCTACCGTTCGGATGACAGGGTCTGGGTTTGGGTTTGGCGTCTGCCTGGAGAACGCCTCCTGCTGGAATGTATTGTGCCAACTGTGAAGTTCGGCGGCGGTGGAATTATGCTATAGGGGCGTTTCTCCTGGTATGGCACGGGACCCTTGGTCGCAATTCCTGGTAGACTGAACTCCGAGACCTACTGCTCGATTTTGGATTACCATGCGCTTCCTACGTTGTGGCAGTATTACGGGATGGACTCGTGTTACTTTCAGGATGATAATGCCACCTGTCGTGTTGCGAGGTCCACCATGGCTTGGTATAGTGACAATGGGGTTAATCGAATGGACTGGCCTGCGCAGAGCCCGGACCTTAACCCTATCGAACACCTATGGGACGAGTTGGAGCGTCGACTTAAGGAGTGCCCCCACCGTCCGAAATCGGTGAAGGAACTGACCTGTCTTCTCTAAGCCGAGTGGAAGAAAATACCGCTAGCCGTCGTACAACGCCTGGTTAAGAGTATGCCCCGGAGGGTCGCAGCTGTAATCTCCGTTCGTGGAGGCTCCACCAACTATTGAAGGTGAATTTATGCTTCCCGACTCGTGCAATAGAAGTGAAGTCTCATGGTGGAGTGGAAGGTCCGGATCCCAGGGACTGTCTTTGGTCACGCCAGAAATCTAATGGCATTTGTTACCCATCTCCTAATGGCATTTGTTACCCAAGCCCGCCGGAATAAATAGCCCTCCTAAGAGTCCCCACCCAGACCAGGTTGTCAAAGAATTCATTCTCTTTACCAAGTAGAAAGTGGAAGAACAGAAGATATTCTATGGAAATATGAGATTTCACCTAAGCAGGATCAATGTCAATATAGAAGTAAAGAGCAAGATGGAAAGTTTTCAATGAGGCACTCTGCTATTACCTTTCCATTAATTCAATTAAGTTGCCAGGCAATTTCCCTAAAAAGGCTCTTCATGTAAGTAGATATCAGTGTGGCGATATGTATGACAGTGTCATTCATGAAATAAAGTTTTATAACGATTTAAAGAGGGCGCAGGTTTGTTTATGTGACTCGAAAACACTCTTTGATTGCACATATTAATGACACGAACAGGCACAATCAATTAGCAAAGATTGTGCATCAGAAATTGGCAAGAAAGCCCCAACTCATTATTGAACCACTTTTCTTACGCACAAATATGTTTTCTTTTTAGATATAAACACTTTTTTTTGCTTCGTTGTTAAGATGCGCGGTACAGCTGCAAACGGTGCAAAAACAAGCCTGCATCTGACCGCGATCATATCGCTCTGTGAGGCTGAGTGAAAATGTCGAGGCGGGAGAGAACTGTGTCTGAGAGAAAGAAAGATTGTTGGATGCCATCTCCGCAAGCCACAAAGTTATTTCTCCGTAATCTTCCTTAAGTTCCACAACATCACCGCTCTGATGACACTTTGCCTTTTTACACTTCAGAAATTAATTATTCACTTGTAAAACTTCATCTTCAAGATTTTACATGTAGTAGCTCACCGGTTTCATATGTGCAGATTTCAGTATAGGCATTCTTCTGCATGGGCAGGTATGTTTCTTTCGCATCATATACTTCAATATACAACCTAATGGCTAAAAGAAACTTGAAATCGCATAGTACGCATTTTCTGAATCTTAGTATTTCCCCAATAAGTTGGAAAAGACTGGGGAGGCCTATACCCAGCAGTAGGTGCCAACAGGCTAAGAAGATGTACAGATTCAAATGTACAGTGACAGAAGTTGCAGGTCAAAAGTAGTTGCAGGCATGTGCGAATCTCCAAACCATTTCCTGACGACAGTCATTTTTGCAAATAACCTGTTAGGGCTGCGGATTATTGTCCAGAAACTTGCTGACAAGACTAAACGGGAGGGTTAAAATCGAACTTATAGAAAGCAGAACTGATGTACAATGCTTTTACAAGAAAGGAAGATTTTGCGATTGATGGGGAAAAATCTCGAAGTAGCCGATAATTACATTTACCTTGGACAACACATATCAAGCGATGGCTGCATTGAGGGAAGAAATTAATCTGCGCATATTGGCTGGAGAGCTTTCGGAAGGAACAATACAATTTTCAAGAGCAATATGTTACTATGTTTTAAAAGTGTTTAATCAATGCTCACATGCTTGCAGTTCTTACATATGGGCAGAGACATGGAAGTTAACTGAAAAAAGACAAAGACTGCAAACAACTGAAATAGGCATGGAGAGATGCATGCTGGGTGTAACTAGGAAAGATAACAGGAACTCGTGGATGAGGAAAATTACTAGAATGGAAGACTTCATGATCAGAGTAATATCCCTGAAATGCGAATAGGCTGGACATGTTGCCAGAAGAATGGACCACTGATGGACAACCGAAATTTACACAGTCACAAAATAGACAAACGAAAGCAGACTAAAATTTAACATTGTCTAACAAAATCATACACCAAACAGGAAACAGCCAAAATTAAGGGATCTATTTCTGTGCAAGTGTCCAATAACAAAGTATTGAAATGTCGGTCTCTCTCTAGAGATGAGATGAACACAAGTGCTTTGTCAGTGTATAATAACTCTTCACAATTATAGTTTTCACGAGAAACTCTTTCAGATGGCCATTCTGACAAATAAAACTTCATTCCTGAGATAAAGAATCTATTACAATCGATAGAACTTCTACTCAAGAATGTCCCAGGTTCTGTGATTCTACAGCAATTACTTGCCCTTTTTTTAAGATCTTAAGTGTCAGCAAATTACTGGCACGTATTTTCATAAGGGGCAGTGATAAATTTTTTTCTCAAGTTTGATTATGCCTGGTCTATTTTTTTAGTATCTAAAGTTGCTTCCCTACATTTCTTATTAACAAAGGATTCAATTTTTCTTGGGGTAGCATTAACCACCCCAGTGACAATCTCGTCATGCCTCAGATCCCAGCGAGTCCCATGTCTCTCGCACAGCATCTTCTCTCGGTTCTTCCCACTTGATTGATTTTAGTCAGGACCAAGCTTCCCAACGGAATACGAATCTCTTACAACAAATGCGAATGTAATTCCCATTAGGGAGAAAAACTGTGCTGAGGCCACATTTCTGGCGAAAGAGAAGGATGTTTTTCTAGATATACACTATACTGACATAAGTCACCCGACACATAGAAGAGAAACACAACATAGCATTTATTGACATACATTAGTACGATGTCGGTCCACTTTTGGCCTTAAAATGCATGCACTGACCATTCGAGACATGCTTTCGACAAGGTTTTGGAACACAGTGATAGGTATGCGCTTCCATTCAGCACATAATGCTGCCGCTAACTGTTGCTTAGTGGTAGGCTTTGGGTCCAAACTTCTTATGTGGCGCTATAATTAATCCCATAGGTGCTGTATGGGATTAAGTCAGGGCTCTGTGCTGGCCAGTCTCCACACGATACGAAATTATCGTCAAACCAAGCCGTAGCAGTCCTTGCTTTATGGCTCGGCGCATTATTTTGGTAGTACCAACAAGGCTCGGTTCCACAGTATTGCCACAGAGTTGGTAGGGCATAATTGTCCAGAATATCAAGGTAGATGTGCTGGTCAATAGGTTTGTCCACGATAACCAATGGGCCGGGACCATACCACGAAAAACACCCCCACACGAGTACACTGCCAGCTCCAAATTTGACCGTAGGAACATTACACTGCAGTAAATAGCGTTACCACGGCTGCCGCCATACCCACACACGGCCATCAAACTCATGGATCACATGTATTTGGATTCATCAGCCCACAGGAACCGTTTCCATTGATCTACGGTCCACGGTAAAGGCTCTTTACATCATGCTAAACGACGAGTAGCATTCAGAGTGAAGATTAAAGGCTTATGAGCAGCCGCACGACCACGGTAACCCATGGAATGAAGTTCTCTGCGAATGGTACGTGTACATACCGCGATCCCAGCATTTTTACTCACCTGTACACTGAGGTCTTGTGGAGTACTCCGTCGATTAGCTGTAACAATTCTCCTGAAGTTTCGACGTCTTCTATCACAGATTTTCTTTGGTCTCCCGATACGTTTTGTTGCTTCAGGCACGCCATGTGTCATCATATGTCTTATTCAGTACATCCAAAACAGTTGGCTTGGGTATGTTTAAACGCCTCTCGGTTCCTTTTTTAAACAACCCACTAATATAACCCCCAAGAATCTTTCCTTTCTCAAAGTCAGTTCTCTCCCGCCGCGACATTTTCACTCAACCTCACAGTGCGATATGATCGCAGTCAGCTGCAGGCTTGTCATTACACAGTTTGTAGTGGTACCGTGTATCTTAACGCAGTGAAACCGTTCGTTCATTTGCTTTTGAAGTGGTGCCCAGGGACGTTTGTCAATATAGTGTTTTCCAAGCGAGTCTGCGGTGTAGCACTGATCTATTAAAATGTTTCCCCATCCTAAACAAGGTTTCAACGTTTGAAACTTCCCTCTGCAATTCTACAACTTTCTTCAACTATTTTGTTGGTATTCTGGCCCTTGACTATATTTTAGAGACCTAACTGATATCACCACTTAAATCACCATCTCAGAGGCTCACGAATAATTTTAAACATTTGTAATAGAAATATCCCTACCTAATTTTTTTCAATAAAAAGCTGAGAAATTTTCTGGATACTGACCTTTTTGCTAAACGAGTACCATAAGCAAATAGTTGCTTGCCCCTAGTTTGTGGCACCTGTATTCAGTAAGTGAGGAAGCCAGCTACGTAAGACAAATAAACCACCCATCTCTCACCCGAGAGATGGGTGGTTTATCTCTGATGAAAGGCTAGAAGCCTGCGCCTCAGACCACTCTGTCACCTGGGAGGTGATACTATCTCTGGGCCTCTAAATCCAATAAATGGTGTAAGTCGATGAGTATCACCACAGGCAAGACTCCAGCTTCGTCTCTAAATGTGCGTGTGAACTAGCTCAGCATCGTATTTCTGTGTTGCAAATTTTGCACCGCTGGACTGCCTTTGATCCCAAGGTGGAGGCTCATTATCTTGTCTTTTCTGGATGTTATTTAGCAGGTGAAAATCCAACTTCTCTAAGAGGTAAAGTCCTCAAAGCAAAAGTCGTCTGCCGTGTGGCAAGGCGTGAGGTATTGGTTTTTCTGAGGTTCTCCAAGAAACCACTAACGGTAACAAACGGGTTGTGATCAAGCCAACAGGGATGCTGAGGTTATGTCTTACCATCAAGAAAGCATTTAATTTGCAAATCATTAATGAATAATCTTGTAGGGAGTTCGTTTTAGTACATCTGTTTTAAATTTCATTCCGGCAGCCCGACACTTTTTCGTCAAAAGGACTAGGAAGCATCCCGCGAGACCACAAGATCGTATTTTGCAGAGACCTTGTTAAGAACTCCGCAAAACTGATCTAATTAGTTCCACAGCAAGGCAAAATAAGTAAGACGACAGAAGATTACCTTACCTGACTCCATTTCAATGGGCTCAGCTCGCCAATCACCTGTAAAATTGTCAGTCTACATTTCTTGAAGTTCCCTAAAGTAGGATTCCGGATATTTGTGGTCGTCTTATCCGAAGGCATCGAAATCGCGCCAAGAAATGGCAGTACGGCGATCATGCCTCGTGGGAACAGCATCCACGGGCTACAGTGTTAAGTTTTGCTGGAAACATGCAACCACGTTTCTGAAACTTTTCCACTTGTAAGACTGATAACTATTGGCCTCACACTAGGTCAGCAACATATGCGATATCACTACAGCATGTACTTTGCCGATTGTCCTTTAAAGGGCGAACGGGAGCTAGTTTGTAAGATCTTTGTATCACCTTTCTTATACAAGAGTCTAATGGTGGATTCTTTCCAAGGTCTGAGCATTAACATGATGGTGCTGACATATATTATGAATTCTAGTTAGAACGTAGCAACTCAGGTTGAAAGGAAGCTTTTAACTCGGAACAATAATTCCACTCCCTTATTCCACATCCTTCCCAATTGAGAAGACACCTCTTCCTGCGAAAACAAGGTGAGTAAGGTCAGGTCTTCAATGCCACAATTGGGGCATTAAATTCCGGAAGTTTGAAAGGTACTAACTAGATATAAATTGTTTTTAATAAATTCGTTGAAAAGGCCAGAGAATTACATCAGATTGAATTTGACAACTGTTTGCATTCCAGGTGGAGATGTTCTGAACATCACCCTGGGTTTAATTCTGTAAAGCTTCTGGAAGTGGGATTTAGCATTTGGATCGTATCTTGTCCCTTCGTATATTATGCACTTAACGACTTGACCTCTGACCGCTTCCTCTCACCATTAAGAATATACTGAAGGCGTTTATACCATTTTCAGAAGAACCAGTACCAAATTTTTAATGTCCTGAATGAATAAGTCACACAACGATAAATGACTCCCAGTTCCACCAGTTTTGAATCTGGCTCAACGACTGTCTTCCCCAGTAAAATTCCACCCCAAGAAGTCTCGTAAAGCTCAAAAAAAAAAAAAGTCCCGTTCATCCTCATTCCCGTGTTGGAAACAACCAGAAACACGAAGATCAGCACTTACACTGTTAAAACTTGGTACATAGAAAACAAGCAAAATGTACTCGTTTTTGAGTACATTCTTGGCTTATAATAGCTCCGAGTACTGGTCTCATTTTTGAAAAAGAGACACTCATTTGTGAGTACATACAGGGAATCAATTTTGAGTATATCTGGTATTTCTCATTTGAAATATGTGCACTCACGTTTGAGTATTATATTTCAAATCAGAAATGAAATTTGAAATATATGTACTCATTTTTGAGTACATATATTTCAAATATATGTACTCAAAAATGAAGCAGGAGATTCAGACAGGCTATCTCGTAAGTGACAGAGCACACTAGATGGCGCCACCGGACAGGCGTAGGATTTTGCACATTGAAAGCAGAGAGAAACGGGGGGGGGGGCTTAGGAATAAACACCCTTATATATGTAGCCGGGAGATTCCCATGCGGGCTCGTCCGGTATTCAGCGATTGTTAGAAATTTACACCACCACGCCAGGTTTGAACCTGGGGTCCCACCACCAGCAGAGTGAGTCTCCAACCACTAAGCCATTCGCGTCTTGATTTTAAGTTGGGAAAACGTGTACTCCATACATACACATTTATTCACAGAATCAACTGGAAGTATATTATTCGATGGCACTTCTGGGATAATAGATATACTCCTTGTCAAATGCTGGGCAAATGGACCGCACAGTTTTATGACAAATATAGTGATGAAGCGACAATGTCCTGAATGAATAAGATGAGACTTATGAGACTGACGCAAAATAAAAACGTACACAAAGATACTTTGGGCATAATTAAATTACTTGTGATCAGTGACTTTGTTGTACTAATTATTTATGTGTGTCACTTTACACATTTATTAAACAATTCCTCTTTAAATCTATAATATATAAAATGAGGTAATACGAGATTATATTTGTATTAATTGTCGCGGTTATTTGTAAGTACGTATGGTTACTTATATTTGAGCATGTCATGTACTCGCTTACGATAAGATTGTACTTTAAAAAAAACGAGTAGGTTCAGGTTCTTATTTTTAAGCAGTTTTTTAACAGTGGCATCAAAACTATGAATTTATCTCCCGATTTCCCGTTAACGCGAGAGCATCACTATCTGCAGCTGTCAAAACTGGCGTCATATGCATATCTCTGATTAGCCTTAGATAATTGGCGTTGTGGCCAAATCCAATTTTTCTCTTTTGCTGTCATAACCCCGCTGTAAAGGGTACAGATCCAAAGCCATCTAGGGAAGGAAGAGCTCAGGGTGTCCCAACTTAGTACTTCAATAGAGGCTCGCACTCTGTCAATGCTATCATTCACAAATGTTGAAATTTCGACGTAGAATATTCTTAAGCATGAGAACAAGATTTCCATAAGAATCGAATAGTCTAATGCAAGTCTATTTTCACACCCTGTTACTGATGTTTCCTGCCACTTCCATCTTAAAAAGAACGGCACCATCAGAAATACCAATACGTAGAGCTCTGTACTGAATAGAACTGAGATTTGTAACACTAATCTGAAACCGAGAAGTGTAGCCTAACATTCAAAATCTCAAGTACGCGTGCTAAACGACTGCCATAACCACCAGAACTGTCAATGGGGTTTTCATTCCTCGGAAATTCCTGCAACATACATTCCCACACAGCTACAGGCTTCTATTAGCTAGGTAACTATCCTCACCATCGAATAGAAATATATTAATTCGAGTAGTAACTATGACTAGCTGTATTTCTCTTATGACTAGCACTATTTTTTATTTGAGACATTAGGACATATCTATTAATAAGAGGGTAGTCTATCAGAAGATTTGTGCTTACGAATGCTAAACAACCCAGGGCGCCCGCTCCCATTTTGTAGTACTTGATCAGTATTTGTCATTTTCTTGTAGGACTTCCGTCCACAGTGAGTAGAGTTTAGGTCCCAGCCACCTACTGCGAGATCGCCTTTTGGGAAGGACACAGAAACCGAAGGAATGAGAGCAAGTCTAGAGACTTTAACAGAACAGTTTGTAGTGAGATTAGAGTACAGTAGATGGCGCCACCGTACAAGTACGATATTGCACATAGATGGGTGAGAGAATTTCAGGGAGGACATAGGAAAGGATACCCATTTAACCAGTGGGTCCAGCCTGGGGGCAGTCACTTAACGTGCTCGTCCGATGCACGGCGGATATTCAGCGATTGTTAGTAAATCACACCATCTCCGAAAGATCAGCCCAGGCTCGAACCTGAGGACCTTGCAATGATAGTCTAACTCGCTAACCACTAAGCCATCGGCGTCTCAATTTGTAGCATTTAATTTCGCTACTTAAATAGCACTTCAGATAACAGAAGTAACACATTTCACATGTTTTATTTTAATTCTTAACTGCCCAGGTCTTATGTTTGTCACATATCAACTCGCGTCCGGACTCTCAGCACTCCACATTTTTGTCGTTTACTTCATGTTAACGTTTTATTATTTATATTTAATGTTTCGGGGGATCGTTTATTTGTAAAATGATACAATACATATAAAAATAACCTTAATAAAAACTGTGAGACCGGAGCTGGGTTGTTAAGGGTTAATTCATACATCTTCGTCAAAAATTTGTAGAACATGTTTTGCAGGAAAGGGAACATCCAGTTTTGTTTATACGATTGGGAACTGCAGAAGAAAATGATTTTGATAGCTGCGTTTCTCTTACTGAGAGGTGTAATCTGTTGTGATATAACTGACTCAGTGCTAGAAAAGTTATAAATTCGCTGAGCAAAAACCAGGAGCTGTCTGAGCTATCAAAACGCATTGTCGTGACTCGTTAAACCTAACATGGCAACCCATAATGGGTCAGAATCGGTCAAAAAGCAAACTATCATAGTTTTGGACATCTATCGAGTTATATGTATCACAGCTGCGCTCCTTCTCCTTCCCTCACGGGGCGTTATGGATAATAACGGTTGCCTGAGATCGTTGGGTGTAAACATATCGGATGTTATCTTTCCTGCAGAGCAAGCTCGACATATTTTTCATTAAGTTGTATGAATTTAAAAAAAGAAATGTTATTTCGGCTATCGGAAACTTTTTTTTCGATTGAAGGTTTAACGACCACCGTGAGCAATTCAATGGGCCATAAGCAGTCGCCCGTCCCTAATTAGAGTCACTGGTTCCAGGGAAAGGAGATAGCCAGCGACGTAAGTCAAACAACATCCATGCCCAGACCCAACTGGGGCGAATGGTCCTAAGCCGACGCTTAGACCACTCCGCCCCCGGGGCGGCTCGGAAACGTTTAAGTTGGGAAACGAAATAAAATGGCAAACTGGAAGCACTGGGCAACTTAGAATTAGTAAATGCGAGTGTTTTAGTCTTTTAAAAGATCACCAATAACAGCATGTTTATCCATACAACTGTCAGCCTTTCAGGAACCGACTCTAGTGACCAAGTCCCATGATTCAAGAAAAGTAGTATATTATTTGAAATTACAAAGCAACCGATTAACACCATATACCTATATGCTTTTTAATTCGTAGTTAAACGACCACCGTGAACAACTCCAGAGGTTTATGTAGTCTCCAGTCCCTAATTTAGGGCCACTGATTCCATAGAAGGAAAAGATCCAGTGTCGTAAGACATGCACACCAACCATGTCCCATCAGAACCCATTTCTGACGAATCGTCAGGGGCCAGTGCTTAGACCACTGCTCCACAGGAATGTTCAGTAACATTATACACATCAACTGGCCCGTTAAACACCTACTGTAGTAGGTGAACAAGAAAAATATCTAGCTCTACAGAATGTTGACATGAAGCTCAGTCACTTAACACACAACATACATCTTCATGAAAAATCAGACTGAGGGCCATAATGTTCAATATCAATAGCACAAATTTTGCCTGTATATGCTATGGCATAACATTTGGAGCTGTCTCTTTCCGTCTTGGAAATAGGTGCAAGCAGAAACTGCATCAATAAGTTCATTAATATTGATTGGCCTCACTAGTCTTATTATTAGCTCATTTTGCCCATTACGTAGACCTCAGGTTTCTGAGACTGTCAACACAAAAGTAGAAAAATCAACACCTGCAAGTTTGTTTGTTTTTCGATTTTACCGATTGAGGGCTATAACTAGTCGTCCGTACCTAATGTGGGGCCACTGCTTACAGGGAAAAGAAGAGCCAGCTCCACTTGACAATCATCCATGCCTTGTCAGGGACTATCCAGGACCTATCTGGGAAGAATTGTCAGAGGCGCTGCCTTCTGACTACTCAACGGCCGGGTAGGCCATACGATTTTCAGAAAATCTGGCATTAACTCAATAGTGGAGTTCGTAACCAAACTTCCAGACTTTGAATTCACAATGTAGAACCTTCGCTGTAAAGCATGTCTCAAGTTGTTAAAAACTGGTGTAAGAATGGTTTTAGCCTGTTCGACACACCGCTGGCTCATGTGATATGGGACCAGAGGTAGCAACGCAAGAGTGCCTATTTTGACATTTTGAGGTCTCAAAGGGAGTCACAAACATTATAATTATCTAAAATTATGACATGCGGGTGTTTTTTCCAGACACTTCTTGTCAGTGATGAATTAACTATTAATGAATTTCGAATCTCCTCCAGAGAGTAAGGTGCTAAACATTCACAAGAGATAGTACAGTAAGGTGAAGTCATTGCACAACATAAGAATTTTCACAGATGCAGTAAATGAAAAAGATTAAGCTTTTAGACTAACTCATTTGGCAGCACAGAAAACTCGGCACACAGTCAAAAATGGTTCCAAATATATCGCTAACCAAGATCAAGGTAATGCACAAGTAAGTGTGAAATATTTTTAGGAATTGAAAAAACGAAAGAGTCAAGTTACTCACCCCTCGGCTAATGTGTAGATCTACCCATGCTAGATCCATACGCCTTCTATCAAACAACGTTTTGGATAATACACTTGTTAAACACAAGGAAAGAAGTTGAATATAACTCGGCAACTTCATTGTTCATATATCTCTGAAATCCACACGCAGTAAATGTATCAGCACCACAAAACAGTTGAAGTCTTAATGCACTTGAAGGACATAGAAAACATTCTCCGGGATAATATGAAGTACCTCCACGGGCTTGAAATTGTAACCCGCCAAAGACGGCATCAATACAGACCCACAATTCTTCCCTGAAACGTAGAAACAGGGAGACAAGTCATCCAATCAACGCCATCTATCACAGGAACATCGAATAAACTTCTTTTCAGTTGTAATTTTACTATTTCATTTCAAGCTCACAAAAATTTTGGGGACTTGTGAGCATTGCACTTTGAAAGTCCCGAACTTGATCATTAAGCTGATAAGAACAAATATTAACAGGCTGAATACAATCAAATACGAGGATGAATAAAAAAATATAAAGACCATTTCATTGTATTTACCAAAAATAAGGTGAAACTTACATAAATGTAACTGAATAAGCACCTTATAAATAGACTTGATAGCAGTTAGTTTTAAAAATAAACGACTTGCCTGAAACTAATATATCGCATCAGTTCATCATCCACGGAATTTTAGCAATACATATACTGTGGAGTAATTTTTTTTTCTTTTTTTTTTGTGAATCACATACATTATCTCTCAAACAGTAATCTGTATACGGAGGAAAATATTTTCAAATAAAAGAATCCTTGTTCATATAAGTATTTTGGAAAATAAAATCTTGTTCCGAATGAGAACATGATAAGATTCTATGGCCACCTCGGAAGCGCAGTGGTTTAAGCACTGGCTTCTGACCATTCGTCTGAAATGGGTCCGGATTCAAATCCCGCGGGAATCATGGGTGGTCCGTTTGCCTTACGATACTGACTTTCTCCTCTCTCTGGAACCAGTGCCTCCAAATTGGGGGATGGCGACGTCTAACAGCCCATCAAGTTGCTCAAGGTGGTCGTTAAACCTCCACTTCCCATCCTTTCAAAAAACAAAGATTCTGTAAATGACTTTTAATGAATTCTTTGAACTTAAATATAAGGTACACTGGAAATGGTTTAAGTTTAAAGGTCACATCCGTTTTGTTGGAAACTTGGTAAATCATCTTCTGAAGCTTACAGAATGTTAAAAGAAGTGTATGGAGACGGAGCCTTACCCCGCAGCAGAGTTCCTGAAAGGTATGCATGGTTTTGTGACGAGTGGGAATCCTTTCATGTTGATCCGAGACTTGGGCATCCCTCCAGTGTGGAGGCGAGCGGAAAACAATCTAAGAAATGCGGAAACAGTTAAAGAAAGATCGCCGAATTACAGTGAGACTTTTGGCTGAGTCGGTGGGCATCAGCAAGTCTATCTGTCATGAGATTCTACGCGATGATCTGGGAAAATGAAAACTTAATACCAGATTGGTAACCCGCATTCTGAATGATGACCAAGACTTTTGCCTGAGTCGGTGGGCATCAGTAAGTCTATCTGTCATGAGTTTCTACGCGATGATCTGGGAAAACGAAAACTTAATACCAGATTGGTAACCCGCATTCTGAATGACAAAGTGGCTGAGTTGGTGGGTATCAATAAGTCTATCTGTCATGAGATTCTACGCGAGGATCTGGAAAAACGAAAACTTAATGCCAGATTGGTATCCCGCATTCTGAATGTCGACCAAGACATTTGCCTGAGTCGGTGGACATCAGTAAGTCTATCTGTCATGAGATTCTATGCGAGGATCTGCGAAAACGAAAACTTAATGCCAGATTGGTATCCCGCATTCTGAATGTCGACCAAGACATTTGCCTGAGTCGGTGGACATCAGTAAGTCTATCTGTCATGAGATTCTATGCGAGGATCTGCGAAAACGAAAACTTAATGCCAGATTGGTATCCCGCATTCTGAATGATGACCAAGACTTTTGACTGAGTCGGTGGGCATCAGTAAGTCAATCTGTCATGAGTTTCTACGCGATAATCTGGGAAAACGAAAACTCAATACTAGATTGGTAACCCGCATTCTGAATGATGACAAAGAATTTTGACTGAGTCGGTAGGTATCAGTAAGTCTATCTGTCATGAGATTCTACGCGATGATCTGGGAAAACGAAAACTTAATGCCAGATTGGTATCCCGCATTCTGAATGTCGACCAAGACTTTTGCCTGAGTCGGTGGACATCAGTATGTCTATCTGTCATGAGATTCTATGCGAGGATCTGCGAAAACGAAAACTTAATGCCAGATTGGTATCCCGCATTATGAAACGATTGAGCTTACAGGCCCGTGCGACTTGCGGAACACGCAGACATCAATAGTTCGTGTGGCCCCCATTGGCTGGCAATAACGGCCGCTACACGCCGCGGCATCGAACGAAAGAGGCTTTGTATGTGGTCTTGGGGTATGTCGGTCCAGGCTGCTTCCACACGTTGCCACAGTTCATCAGGCGTAGCCGCGGGTGGTGCTTGCCGGGCCACTCGGTTACCGATCAGCAACCAAACGTTTTCGATGGGCGACACATCGGGAGAACAGGCGGGCCAAGGCAGCAGTGACACCTGGTGGGCCATGAATAATTGTTGCACGATGCGTGCCACGTGTGGGCGCGTATTGTCCTGTTGAAACGTGGCCGCTGGCAGGTCCTGCAGGTAAGGGAGGACTACAGGCTCATAAACGTCGGAGATGTAGCGGTGGCTGTTGAGTATACCGACGATGCGTACCAGAGGGGTGCAGGTGTCATATCCAATTGCGCCCCAAACCATAACGCCAGGCGACGGACCGGTATGGCGATGCATAATGCAGGCGTCATACAATCTCTCGCCGTGGTGCCGCCACACGCGGATCCGACCATCGTGGTGTTGCAGGCAGCAGCGGGATTCGTCGGAGAAGACAATGTCGTGCCATTCCGTAGTCCAGGTGCGGCAATCAACGGCCCACTGCCGCCGCATTCGCCGGTGGTGTAACGTCAATGGTAATCGGAGCAATGGGCGCCGTGCGACAAGTCCCCGCTCCTGCAGACGACGTCGAACGGTACGTGCTGACACAGGTTGTTGCGCAACACACCCTAATTCCTGCGCTAACGTTCGTGATGTGGCGGTGGGAGACGTCAATGCCCGCCGCACAACATGCCGGTCCTCTCGTTCGGTGGGGTGCCGCGGCTACGGCAACCGCTCACGTCGGTCCGTCCGTCCCTTCTGCATCCACCGAATCCATACTCGCCTCACTGTGGCTGGATGTCGTCCCACACGGGCGCCGATGTCTCGGTACGATAAACCGCTGTCGCGATAAGCCACTAATCGTCCTCTGTCAAACTCCGAAACGTGCTGGAATGACTGCCGTATTCTGCGACGAGGCATCAGGACGCTTCCCACGCACTGGTCTGGCAGCACAACACAATTCTACTACTTACATCCCGCAAATGTGAATTTTGCTATTTTCTTGTAGGACTTCCGTCCACAGTGAGTAGAGTTTAGGTCCCAGCCACCTAGAGCGAGATCGCCTTTTGGGCAGGACACAGAAACGGAAGGAATGAGAGCAAGTCTAGCGACTTTGACAGAGCAGTTTGTAGTGAGATTAGAGTACAGTAGATGGCGCCACCGTACAAGTACGATAATGCACATGGAGGGGTGAGAGAATTTCAGGGGGGCATAGGAAATGATACCCATTTAACCAGTGGGTCCAGCCTGGGGCCCGTCACTTAACGTGCTTGTCCGATGCACGGCAGATATTCAGCGATTGTTAGCAAATCACACCATCTCTGAAAGATCAGCCCAGGTTCGAACCTGAGGACCTTGCATCGATAGTCTGAACTGCTAACCACTAAGCCATCCGCGGTTCTTACTTACACCCCGTCTTCTGTGCACCCTTCTTATAGTGCTTATCGGTGGCGTGCCGGGCGCACATGATTTGCATATGCCCTGCAATGCTAATCGTTTGCATGTCCTCTCGCTGGCGACGCATGCTGCGAATTTCAGGCCAATCGGATGCTTCCTTCTTGGTGTTGCATTTTGGGTGGCCAGCATTGTAGATCGACATTTTGCAAAATGTGTAATATAATCAGCACTAAACTCGAAGAAGTTGTTTTCGTATAAACTTACCTTAATAACTTTTACTTTGATTTTTCGCGTTAAATTACTTTTTCTCCGGCACACTTGTTATTCCCTCCTCAGTTTGTTTTGGACTGTCCTATTCAACGGTTAATTTGAAACTTCATACCGAACCTTTTTCTACAAAATAATGCGACATCTGTCTTTACAAATCGGAACTATCTAAATTCTCGACAATGTGCTATTGGGGCGACATCTGCTTTTAGATGCAATTTTGCTCACTTTGACATACATGTCAAAATTTCAGTTTTTATTGTAGGTTAAAACGTTTAGAGAGATCGATATTTTGCAAAATGTATAATATAATTCGACTAGCGAATCCTGCGATGGTTATATTCAAATTAATCGGAAACTTGAGACTTGGTCGTTCTGGGTGGTGTTGTGGTTAGCATATCTGGGAGACGCGAGTTCGATTCCCGCTCCAGAACGACAAAAATTTTCAAGTTTTCGAATATTATCCGACTTACCATCCTTGTCATATTTACACCAAAAAACGGATTGACATCTTCAAAATTTGTATCAGCACTAAAATCGGAAAGTTAGTTAAAGTAAAAAATAATGAAAGCGTACAAATTAATATTCGAATTGTGCTAAATTAAATTAATATACAAGCGCAACTTGCTGTGATATTAAGATTTTAATTCGAATTTTTTAGATCGGATAAATAGAACTTAAGTAATTGATAATCTAATGTTTTTCAATTAGCACGCGATCACCTTGACATCTAAAAGTGATCGCGTGCTATTATATAGCAGGCAATCATTTTGACATTGCGAGAGCACACCCAAATTATTTGATATGTGATGGCGCAACAATGCAGACGTTGCTGTGAGGTCAAGCGTTCCAGAGAGACAGACAGATGTGGGTGTTGTACATATTTTAATAACATCCACCACCTCCATATCTTTGCTGCTATTCAAACATTATATATCTTTGAGTTCTATCTGACACATGCATTCGTCATACGTTCCGACCTCAAGGTGCTGCCAAATATATCTTGCGAGAGAGAAGATATAACGTTTTAAGTTTGAAAAACGCTAAAGGAGAACGAACTCAAATTCACATAGAGAAAGAAACTAAAAATGAAAGTTAAGTTAGAGTATACTTTATAAGACGTATTAAATAAACCAAAGCAGCCAGATTTCTGAAGTGTCTGCCGTGAATTCTAGATAAAACATGATTGCCACACACACGGATATTATTATTATTAATATTATTATTATTATTATTATAAATCTTCTGAAATTTTAGTTTCAGTTTACGAACCTAATTGTCTTCATTGCCTTCATTGTTCTTAAAAATATTTTGTCTCCACATGTATTGCTTCTTTTAAGAGGTAGAAATAAGCAATACATGGTGTTTGCTTATTTTTCAAATCATGCCTCCACGTTCTGCATGAAATAACTTGCGAATTATCGAGTAGAATCGTAAAAATGTATTCTGATAAACTTTCCGTAAGGGTTTCCAAAAGATAAAGATAACATTTCTGTTGAAATGAACAGCGCACCTTTTGTGTATTTTTAACCAAAGGCGGCCTGCATAACTTCACAGATTTTAATTAGCAGTATGTATACAGAAATACGGTTGTGTAAATTGATAAATCAACTGAAAGAAAAGAGAAACGATACTCGTGACAGCAGAGTCACAAATGATAAACAACCTACCGTCGCGTCGTCCATGCGTGTGACAGCTAAAATGGTTTACGTTGCTTTTTTAAACAGCAGCAGTGATCCAGTGTACCTCAAAGACGGCTCAAAAGAAACTTTGTTTTCAGAGGAAATTTAAATTGCGCTTCCTTTAGTTCACCGAACTAATCTCATCTTCTTTCCGGAATCTTTCGCATGTGTAAAACACTTCTTCCACTTAAAAAAAAAACTCGTTGATATGCCATCATCGTCGCAATAAAACGCAATAATGCAGAACGGCGAAAAACCGGAAAAATTAAAAGTTCGGTAAATGCATGAAAATCACCGGTCTTTATGTATCAAATGTATTTTTGAATGTTTACAGTGCAGGTAATTAAACGCTCTACGTTACTGAAAACTGCGGGCAAATGCTTTTTTACTGCTTTCGTCTGTTACTAACACATTTTAAGTTGATTACTATTTTATCTTTAACAAAGTTTTAATTTTATGCAGTAAAAACTGTTAAAACGGAAGTTTCAAGAATATTTTCCATCTCGAGAAGGTTTCCATTTCATACAGGGTCTTTCAAAGGAAGGAAATTTCAAGGCTTTTTGGATAAAATCCAGTCTTCTACTTAGCAACAGAAATCATTTCAAAATATTATCTATACTAGTTCATAGCTCGTGCGATGCACATGTGAAAAAGCTGACTAGCGTCTCGAGGTAGAGACATCCACATGTATCGAGTTATCTCATTGGCAGCAATACAACTGGGACCCACCAATTGGCGAACGGCATCGTAACGGCTTTAACAGTTTGGCGGAAATCTATAAAAAGAACACTGATTTCTCACAGTCTGTTGATTACAGTAAGCTGCAAAACATAAAAGCACATCAAATAAATCCAATTTCACCTTAAAATATCAATTGTACAGGACTATCGACAACCGCCAACGAAGAAACTAATGTTAACTAAGATGTAAACAACCTGTGTCACGACTTCGACGACGTATATCTGGCTCAAATTGTATTTCTACCCGAATGAAACAGTACAAATCGAACAATTTAACCTGTTCGCAGTATCCATCCAAATATAATTATTAAGTAAATAGAAGTTTTAAAGAAAACTACTTACTTATTCTCTCAAACTTACCTCTTCGCAGCGTAGCAGTAGCCATTATCCACCATTATTACCGCCAAACTGTTAAAGCCGTTACGATGCCGTTCGCCAATTGGTGGGTCCCAGTTGTATTGCTGCCAATGAGATAACTCGATACATGTGGATGTCTCTACCTCGAGACGCTAGTTATCACACGATACGTAAAATCAAGAAGAAATACTGGAAAAGTTAGTAAGACAAACAACTACATCTGTGGTAACATTCACGTGCTGTTACAACTGTCATGGGAATATTGAATAGAAATGTACGTGAATGTTACCACAGATGTAGTTGTTTGTCTTACTAACTTTTCCAGTATTTCTTCTTGATTTTACGTATCGTGTGATAGCGGTGAGCTTAGTTCAGATGTCTGCCACCGGATAAAAACAGATGGCGCTGCAAGTACTGATTGACGTCAGAGCGTTAGGAACAGACGTAGCCTGTTATGTAGGTTTTATACGTAATATTATGAAGGGAAAAAGTTTGCGAGTTTGTATGTTTGTAGGAGGTAATCTCCGAAACTACTAAACCGATTTGGAAAATTCTTTCGCCGTTCAAAAGCTTATTTCTTCCAGATCAGATCAGATCATATGTACATGATTTTAGGAAGGGACTGTCTGAACACAGATTTTAAACAACCCTTAGAAATAGGAAGCTAGGAGATTCTGGCAAGGCTGCCCGATAGGAAAGTGACATGGAAGCGAGGTAGAAAGAGAAGGAAGACGCCCTTATTTATTACCGGGGACCAGTACCCGGGGCTTTACACACCCATCCGACGCACGGCGGATAATTAGTGGTTCGAGCGTTCCTACCTGCCTGGGATCGAACTTGAAGTTATCCCCATGGCAGTCACGAACGCTGACCACTAGGCCACCCGCTGCCTATTCTCCGTTAGGTCACCCGAGGCCCATTCTTTCGCCGTTCAAAAGCTTCTTTTTTCCGATGGACACAGGCTATACAAACGATCGTATCAGAATAATATGACCGCCTACCTGATAATGGGAATAACCACCCTTGGCCCAGATGACAGCGCCGAGACGGCGTGGCATGGACGCAATGAGGCCCTAGAAGGTTGCCCGAGGCACATGTGCCCATTCGGACTGCAGCATAGCACGGAAGTCCCGGAGATGACGTGGTTATGGGTCAGCACGTTGAACTTGTCGATCCAATTAGTCCCACAAGTTATCTATGGGATTGATATCGGACGATTTCGGCGGGCAAAGAAGAACGGAGACATTGCTGTCGTGTTCCTGCGACATGGCAGGGCGCATTGTTCTGTTGGTAGACACCATCACCACCAGGATAAACGTCCAACATGAAGACATGCATGTCATCAGCGAGGATGGACAAGTAGCCATTCGCGTTCAGGGACCCATCCAGTGGTACCAGCGGTCCCAGGTCATACCAGGAAACATCCCTCAGACATGCACACTGACATCACCGGCCTGTACTCGACCGACAAGCGTGTCTGAGTGTCGATTCTTGTGTGCCTTACGCCGTATCCGCCACCTCGCGGGATCAAACATACAAACTCGCAAACTGTGGAGTAGAAACCTAGATTCGTCGGAAAAGACAACCTTTTTCACTCTTTCACTGTCCAATGACGGTAGTCTCAAGCGAGCGACAGATGTCGTTGCCGGTGGACCTGGCTATTTTTTATCATTGGAGGTTTAACGACCACCGTGAGCAACTCAATGGGCTATAAGCAGTCGCCTGTCCTTAATTTAGGGTCACTGGTTCTAGAGAAGAGAGAGAGAGCCAGTGCCGTAAGACAAACACAACATCCATGCCACACCGGGATTCGAACCCGGACCCCTTTCGGGCGAATGAAAAGAGGCCATCGCTTAGACCACTGCGCAACCGGGGCGGCGTGAGCCTGTGTTAACATGGGTATCTTGACGCAGCGTAGACTCCGGAGACCCCATGCGTAACAAGGTTCACTCTACGGTAACCGGGGACACGTACCTAGGTGCCGCAGCGTTCGTTTGCTGCACTCTTTCGCGTCGATTTTCCCTTTACCAGTCGATGGAAGTGGCGTTCCTTTTTGGGGTCAATGGCTTTTGGAGCTCCACAGTTATGACGTTGGGCGGTACTCGGTGTGCCATTGGTCCATTCCTGGTACACCCTTACTACAGCACCTCGTGAACAGCCCACGAAGTCTGCTATTTATGAGATGCTTTCACCCTTAGCGCAGTGGCCGATGTTCATTCCTTTATGAACGTCCATCAAATCACTACCTGTGTTCATTGTGCTCACGTTACGCACTATGGCTCATCTTTCCTGGCCTGCCACTTATATCTCCGTGTGGTCGACCGTGTCATGTGCAATCTGTGACTCGCCTGCATGAGTACATTGTGATTCCGTGGTTGGTCATATTATTCTGATACTACTATGTATTATTACGGGATGAAAAATTGGGGATGAACAGCAAATGTTTCTGTAAAACACTGCTCCGTCTCTCACTGCTGCAATGCGGAGTAAGGGGTGGAAGAAGATCGTTTACTTCGATATCAGTAGAATATCACGTCGCGCCAGCACAGCCGAGCGAACCGTCACGTACTGATATTGCTTTCCTGATTGCTAAGGTCTCAATTTTAAGTTAATTTGGAGTAGGCACCTATATTTAAGCATTCGTATGTTTAAGCAATAAATTGCAACCAAACTAAAAATGTGGTATATGCAGAAGCATTGTAACTACATATGATACATTCTGAGATAGTATGTTGCTAAATATGTGGTATATGCAGAAGCATTGCACAGAAGGTGAGCAGAAAGTTTTGAAATATTTGGATCACTATATGTCTTCATACGTAACTTTACGACGAAAGCTTAAGAGCATTCAACGTATAGGCCATAGTGTTGCACTGTCTTTAGCCATCTGTCAGCCAGTTCTTCGATTCCTCGGCGGTATCAGTTCTTGTCCTTCGAAGCGAAGAACGCCTTCACCCTACCTGCTACCTCTTCCTAGTTGTTGAAGTGTCCCCCGCGAAGGAAGTGGTTCATGGACAGGAACAAGCAATAATCCGACGGGGCCAGATCCGGACTATATGCTAGGTGTGGTATCAGTTCGATGCCCTCAAGTTCCTGGAGTTTTGTTTCGGTAGTTCGAGCGGTATGAGTCCGAGTGTTATCCTGCTGTAGGGCTGCGCGCTTTCTGTTCACCAGTGTCAGGTACTTCTCCTTTAAAATGGCATACATCCGCTCCAGCTGTTCGGAGTAGAGGTTGACGTTGATGGTCCGACATGTATGGGACAAATTCGCATTGGATTATTCCCTCGAAATTCCACCAGACGCAGAGCATCACATTGTGCTCGAAGCGCCCACGTTTGGCAACAGATTCAAAAAGCTGGCCCGGGCCCAACCACTGCCGTTGTGTGTTAAGATTATGGATATAGACACACTTTTCATCGCACATAACTACTCTCTTAACGCAACGTACATCGTGCGGGTTTTCTAGGAGTTTCGTGCACACATCCACTCCGTGGTTTGCTTCACCTGGCGTCAGATTGTGAGGGATAATGCGGCAGCTCCTGTAGACCTTCCTGAAAGTGACGAACCACGGTGGTCTGTAATACGCCCAACTCGCCTGGTAATCTCCAAGTGCTGGTTATCAGATTTGCCTCTACGGCCTGGCGCACAGCCTCCGAATCCACGATTCGCGGCGTACCTGACCTTGACTCATCGTCGAGGTTTCTGTCACCTGAGCGAAATTTCTTGAACCATCTGGTTGCGGTGCTGTGATCCACGGAAATTTCCCTTTCGCATGACAAATGTTTCGTGTTGCAAGAGCAGCGTTATGGCCTAGTTTAAACTCGTAGAGCAAAAGTTCCCTAATTAGCCGGTTCTGGCCTTTCATCTTTTAGGCGTCTCATACACAGAAAGAAAGACGACATGCATGCTGTTCACAGCAACGACTGCCGCTTTATATCCCTTTCGACTGACTGCAGAGCGCGACTTGAACAAGTTTAAACACGTGACATACCTGCAGCAGTAAATGCGTTTATAAAAATATCACAAAACTTTCGACTCACGCTCTGCGACTACATATGATAATATATTCTTAGATAGTATGTTCCGACAATAGACATGTTCCGAGTTGCACCAGACCGAAGTCGCGCACTAAAGCTAATAAAGGACAATTGGATAGTTATTTAATAATTTTTGTTTACTTTAAATACAAATTCGCAGTATACATAATTTCATAAAACTACACGGTCGAATCACATTATTTTGACCACCAGCTAATATACAGAGTAAACGCCGTGTGCAGCGCGGACAGCGGCTACATGTGCTGGGAGTGACTCAGTAAGGTGCTGGATGGAGCCATGCTGACTGCAGTTCATCTGACAGCTGCTGGAGGGTGCGTGGTGGAGTGTCCATAGAGCAAACAACACGATCGATGTGGTCTCACATATGATCAATTGGGTTTACATTTCGGGAATTAGGGCGCCAGGGAAATACTTTGAAGTTTTCATCGTGCTCTTCCAACCACTCTTGGACCTTTCTAGCTACGTGACACGTCGCGTTGTCGTGCTGGAAGATCCCATCCGCCCCAGTGAAAACAATCAGCATGTATGGGTGTACGTGGTCTGCAAAGATGGATTCATAATTAATTCGGTCCATAGTGCCTTCCACAGGTATGAGTGGACCCAGAGAATACCATGAAATCATTCCCCAGGCCACAACTTCGCCCCACCAGCTTGTGTTCTTCCAGCAATGGTTGAAGACTGTTTGTTCTCCGATGTTTCTCGCCTTACACGCCAACGTCCATCCGTTCGATGAAGCAGAAAACGTGACTCATCGGAGAAGGCAACTCTTTCCCAATCAGCGTAGGTCGAATTCCGATACTGCCGTGCAAATGCAAGCCTTTTCTGCCGATGCCCCTTCTATAGCACAGGTGCAGTGACCATCTGTCTGAATCGGAGTCCCATACGCAGCAGGGTTCGCTGAACTTTCGTTTTAGACACAATTCCTGTAGCCCCCTGGTTCATCCGGCCAGTGAGGTTTTCCACTGTAGCGTGTCGATCGGCCTTCACGCACCTTCGCAGCCGACGTTCACCTCTTACATCAATGGCACGTGGTGCCTTGCAGTTTCCACGTCGTTTATTGGGAATGGTGTATTTTCTCTAATCACGATACACTTTAACCACAGCAGCACACGAACAGTCCACAAACTGCACTGTTTCAGAAATGCTGCCACCCTTAGCCCGAAAGCCGATAATCATCTCTTTGTGCAAATCTGATAATTTGCTCCTCTTATCCCTGACAGCAACGAGTGATATATTTTCAGAATGCCTACATCACACCTTATATACCCTCCAAGCCAGCTCAGGACACGTTCCTTGTTTTATTGGCTATGCGCTGTTGACGTCAAAAGTGGGATGTGTTCACCATAATGTGACTCGACTGTGTTATGACGTATACATTTAACTCTTATTTTTAGTTGTCTTTCGCTATGTAAATTTTGAGTTCGTTCACTTTCAGTGTTTCAACCATAACGTTATATTTCCTCATTCACTGAGTGTTATGTTAGCAGAAGTCTTGAGGTCAAGAGTGAATAACGTGTACATGTTTGACAAGGTAAGAACAACATACACTCACGGACAATGAAATTTGCGCACCAAGAAAGAAGCATTGGATTGAACTGAAATTTTATGGACGTAATGATACATATGAATGATACACATGATGGCAAAAACAGAGCTGCAGCACAATTACAGAGGGATCTGTGGCACGCAGTCCGGTCATTTTCAATAGCTTGTCGCACCGCCTCGTGCGGCGATACATGCTGCAATACGGTCCGGCATGGATGCTAACACACGCCTGATGTTGTCCTGCGGCAGACTAGCCCACACATGTTGGACGGTGTGCACCAAATCCCGGATAGAGCGGCACAGCGGCAGCCGCTGTTGCTACGTATCATACACATGCTCGATAAAGGACAAGTCCGGGGAGCGGGCAGGCCATGGAAGTGTCTGGACATGACGTAGGCAATCCTGGGCATACTGAGCCGTGTGTGGACAGGCCTGGTTCTGCTGGTATAGCGCACCCGGAAACCCGGCCAGATACGGGAGCACATGGGGCCGTATGATCTCATCCACATACCGCTGGTTTGTCAATGATCCACGTACCACTACTGGAGCTGATCGGCTATCGCAAACAATGGCTCCCCAGACCGTAATGTCTTGCAGTGGGGGAGGTGTGACCCTCAATAGCAAGGTTGGGATGGTGCTGTTGACCCGGGGACCTCCACACCCGGACACGATTATCATCTGTCCCCAAAACGAAGTGCCACTCATTGCTAAACACCACACGTCACCAGTCTGTGGCGTTGCACGTCGCTCTGGTCTGTCACCACTGCACACGCAGCCCGCGTTCCAGTGTTAATGGCAGCACACATTAGGGGCGCTGAGATCGCAGATTCGCTTCCGCGTGGCGTCCGGTATTGGTTTGTGAGCACACAGGAACCGGTATAGAGGAACGGGTCCCCGCGGGATCCGTTTGTGCCTGGCGCACGATCCGTCGATCCTTTATACCGGTGATCCTTCTGGTCTCTTCGGAGCTGCTCCTCCGTGTGGCAATGCCGTCACGTGTTCACTGCTTCCACAATCGGACGGTATGGTCAAAACGATCAATGTGGCGCGCTATACGGCGCGTGGAGCACCCTGAGGTTTTCAGCCCTTGCCTCTAGCAAAGTCCGAAAGTTGCGTAAATCGACGTCTCTTACATCTACCCGGCATTCTTGTCAATCTGTACAATAATTTTCGTCGGCCGGTGCTTTTCGCTTTCATGGGGCATCGACTGCACGCGGGTTTATAAGGATGCGGGCTCGTGCTTGCAGCGCCACCATAGGGTATGCGGTCTGCGCAATCGCACCAAACGTGGATCTTTTGCATACCAGCACACACTCTAGCCATTTGCAAAGTTTGGCGGTTGTAGCATGTTTTCTTCTAGGTGCGCAAATTTCATTGTCCGTGAGTACAAGTTCTAGAGCTAGCAGATAAAGGGTTGTGGAATATTCGCGGAAGCTCTTTTAAGCTGTAAGCTGCATTTTTCATGCAAATAGCGTTTGTCAGTCTGTGGTGTATTACATATACACCGAAGAGCAAATTGAATTAGAGATACCTGCCTAATAACGTGTAGCACCACGTTTCGCCCTGATGACGGCGGCGATTCGTCTCGGCATGGACTCGACAAGGCACCGGAAGCGTTGGGAAGCCATACGGATCCACGACCCCTGAACAAGCTCCCACAGTTCACGAAGATTTGATGGAGGAGGTCAGAGCCTCGAACATCTCTCTCGATGGCATCCCAGATGGGTTCGATGGGATTGAGGTCAGGTGACCTAGCTGGCCAAGGAAGCAAGGTCACGTCGATGGAGTGTCCATCCAACCATTCGGATACAATTCGGGAGCGATGGCACGATGCGTTGTCTTGTTGCAGGATTAAATCCTCAGTGGGATGTTGAAGACGCAGAAACGGGAACAAATGGTCGTCCAGGATATCCCGGTAACGTTGACCTGTAAGGGACGATGCCACACGTACCAGGGGGTCCCATTTCAGTCCACGTAAACAGTCCCCAGACGAGAATGTCACCCCCACCAGCTTGAAGAATACCCTGCTGGCAAGAAGGATCCATCGCTTCATGTGGTTTGCGCCGTACTCGTATCCTGCCATCCGCATGTACCAACGTTAATCTCGACTCATTAGTCCAGGCAACAATTTTCCACATGTCTAGGGTCCAGTGGCGATGTTCCCGCGCCCATGCTAATCTTTGCCTTTGCATCCTGTGATGTGCGGTCAGCAGCGGTACCCACGTGGGATAAATCTCGCTTCTTCAACCTACTGTTGGAAAGCGTAAACAAGTTAGCAAAATCATGCAATGCATTGATTGTGATACGCTTTCCAACATTGTTGATCATTACTTAAGTTATGATGATAACAGCTGTGGAATAAATCTCGTTCCTGTGCCCTGACCTTTGACACCATTTCGATAATATTAAACAGAATTGGTTCAGTATACCTTATAATGAATATATCGCTTCTGCTACTGAATTATAATGAATTCAGCTTCTTCTAAGTGAATGCTTCTTCTAATGCTTGTTGTTTGTTAATTATATCATGAATAAACTTTCCTGCTAGTAGTGTAGTAATAATAATTAACAAGCTTTTAACTGCTAGTAATGTTGTAGTAGTAATTAAGATGAACAAAGTCTTATGCTGGTTGTTAATAATAATCAACTAATGAAATTAACCTAACAGCCAGACAGAGATCTGACAAAACTATGAACTGAGAAAGACGTACTTACTAAGACAATCTTTTATTTGGTAAACTTCTGGCTCTCACATAAACGAAGATCTCTTTACACACGAAACAAAGCTCTCACGCACATAAACAACCGCTCTCTCTATACAACAGCTCACTTCGTATAACAACAGCTCTCTCCGTACAACAACAGCTCTCTCCGTACAACAACAGCTCTCTCTACGTCTCGTTGAACGCGCCTATTTATACTGGCTACCACCACGTCATGATTTACACTCATTGCCAGATCTCATTCAGCGGGAGAAATAACATCTCGTTCAGTAAGAAGATAATTTACATAGTAAAATAAAATAACCAGAGATAGTAAAAATCAAAAGGAAAGTGAATCTAGAGTATACGTTACAACCTCTGGAACAACATGCTAAAGTTTTGTCTCAATAGAAGCATTTTTAGTCAAGTTATGAGGATAATGGCTGTAGAATAAATCTCGTCCTGTGCCCTGTCATTTGACCCCATTTTGATTATACTCAACAGAACCGGTTCAGCATACATCCGGAACAGTATGATAAAGTTGTGTTGCAATCGAAACATTTTTACGTAAGTTATGCATAAGGCACAGTGGCACCTGGATGCACTGTTGGGCGGAAACAGCCCTGCGGCGGCGTTGTTATGCTGTGGACGATGTTTTCTTTGGACACTTTAGGTCCCATTATCCTAATAGCACAATCCCTGACAGCTGTCAGGTATCTGAACATCGTTGCGGACCAAGTTCACCTATTCATGACAACTGTGTTCTCTGCTGGTGATGGCCAATTACCAACAGGATAATGCACCATGACTCACTGACAGAATCGTCAAGGAGTGGTTCGAGGAACATGATGGTGACTTTCTGTTAATGCCCTGGCCTCCAAAGTCCCCTGACATGAGCGCAATCGAACATTTGTGGTTCGACTTGGAAAAGCGGGTTCGCGCTAAATCACCACCACCACGAAATGTGCTGGAACTGGAGGACCTGCTGTGCACATTATGGTACCAGATAACTCGGGATACCTATCGCCACCTCATCGAATCGATGCCTCGCCGAGTGGCCGCTGTTTTGCGGGCTAAAGGGGGTCCTATAGCTTATTAGGTAGGTGGTCATAATGTAAGGGCTCATCCGTGTAAGTAACACATTATTTGCAATAAAAATAGTTTTGGTCGACAAGGGATAGACCGAACAGTGAAACGCTTAGAAAAACATATTGTGGTTTATTACAACTAAAATTATGGTTCATGAAACTATAACATTTAAGGAACTTTTAGTTTATTAATTATATTAGTTATTACTGATTATTAGTTATCATACTTAAGAGTGACGTATTAATTTGTGTGTTCATCAATACATATTAGGAAAATCGTTTTTCGGTCCACATCATTTATTTGAAAATAAATAAACAAAAATTATAAATGCATATTTTACATTTTAAGTGCATATTTGCATACATATTTTACTGTTTTTGATACATATATATTCCGGTGTCTACTCATTGGAGAGAGCGTATCTATCGTACAATTTGTCGTCCGTCTACATTTGCTCGAGCATATCACTTTCGGATGAGTTTATCATTTTCGTCTGTACTGTTTGAAAGCAAGTATTCGTCGAAGGATCTTCCTTATTGTTTGCTGAAGAACTTAAAACTCTCGACTTGTATGATATCATTTCTGTCGAGAACATAAACAATCCCCCTCGACAAATGATTTGTATCACAGATACACAGGTTTTCTTACGCTTGATTCCTAGCCAAATTTTGCGCTTGATTCCTAGCCAAATATCGAGTCGCCTACTTTGTTTCGTTAAGCAACAACACGGTTTTAGTAATTACTTTCTAAAAATTTAATTATTTAACAATCATGTTTTACTAAATATTTATTAATCAAAGCTTCTTTTCAGCGTTTCATTGTCATTTGTAAATTAAAATTTTCAAAGGAATATTTCTTTAAATTTTGCAATTTTTAAAAACTGATATAAACGTGTTCGTGTTAAATTTTGTGGAAAAGTCGTTTTAAAAGCTCATGTTAACTTTAGCTTAGTATCACGCTGATTTTGAAATGATTAATTCTTGTATTAAATTATATTTCTTAATTTCTGACCATTCCGTTGCATTCCGGTCAGCCTACGCAGGTGTGAAATGCTAAGTTCTAAAATCCAAAAGAAATGTTAACCATTCTGAACCTTTAGCCAGAAGGTGACCCACACTTTCTTAAACTAGTATATATCATTAAATGCACGCATTAATATGCATGTGCGTAGGTTCTTCATTATTAAATTAACGTCAGTCGTTACTAAATTAATCCACCGTTAAATTTACTTTCCCAGCTATTAATGAAATATCTTTGAGTAAGATAATAAAACACAACGGGAAACTAAAAACAACCTAAAAACTCTAAACAGTTTTTCATATCTTCTAATCCGATAATGATGGAATGGCAACAATTTAAAAAAAAATCTAATACGGTACCTTTTCTATGATATACCCGTACAACATAAAAATGAACACCTTACAAAAATAATTATTCTCGAAATTCTGTCACGTAAGAGAAAAACTTCTTTTGAAAAGCCGGCTAATACAATTGCTCAAAAAAGGTCTTAAATTATTAGAAATGTGAAGAAAACTGTATTTAATTCAGTTTCGAAGGATTTCTTTTCTTATCATAGAAAGCATGTCAGGATTAACAAAACAGTATGAGAGCCGAATTCGTACCTGCGATAACTACGACAGCAAGGGGTGTATTTTGGTGAAAATACACCCACTGACTAAATTTCAGTACAATGTTGAAAAAGTTAGTATAAAATTAGTATAACAACCGCGTACGGACAGATGAGTGATGTATTGGTATAAAAAATGATTGTGAGACAGTCCGTGCACAAAACATGACAATACAGAAAATATAGAAGTCATTTGAGCAAATTGTCTGCAATATTATGGCAACACAGAACACGTGGCAGCGAAATTACACATCAACAAATGGAGGAAAACGGTGTATACTGAGCTCTAGTGGAATATAGAGTTACCAGTGACCTCTACAGCAGTGTTTTCCAACCGCTGTTTCACGAGTCTTTCCTGCTGGTCCGCGAGAACCGAGGGAATTTATTTATTTTTCTTTTGAATCGAAATCGAGTCAAAGTAAAAGGAAATCTAAATCTAATTTTTTTTAACACCTGTCGCGGAAGATTCAAAGAAAATTTGGGTCGCTAATCTCTTCACAGAAGATCTGAACTCCTGCAGGCTAACTCACCAGGTAAAGGAAATATTTGTTGAACTTCCTTCTGATTCCGGCCTGGTATCGATATTCAGATCCAAATCTCTGACTCAGTTTTGGGGGATTACGGTGAAAGAATATCTAAGTCTCAGTGACAGAGCTCTTAAATTGTTGGTAACTTTTTCAACCACGTATTTATTGTGAGAAAACCTTTTCAGCCGTTTCGTTGATTTAAACAAAGCACAGGAACACAACGGACATTAACGACGAACTACGCCTTGAAGAAACGACGTTGGAACCACAGCTCGAGAAGATTATCGCGAAGCAGCAACAACAGGCGTCGCATTGTCCCCAGAAAAAATTATATTAACGGTAAGGAGAATATTGAGGTATATTGATTGCGGATTTCACTTTTTAATCATTAAAAAATATTAATAGATTAAAGGATTTAGGTGCAATTAGATAACATGGCATTATCTGGTATATGAATTATGGACTGTACGCAGTAATTATTATAATATAAAATGTTACGAGACTAAATGCTCGAAAATATCTGAAATAGGTTTTGTTTCGGCATCGCTGTTCAGCGAAAGTTTCCCCAAAGTTTTGCCGGTCCGCAAATGCAGAAAGTTTGGGAACCACTGCTCTACAGCACTGGAACATAAGTGAGGAATCGAAAGGATGAGATTAACTAGCAGTTCTTTGGGGACTATACATGATGAGATTATCTAGCAGTTCTTCAGGGGTTATCCACCAATCCACTACTGACTGAATGCACGCTCCAGCTGCTGAAGCGTCATGGGAAGAGACGGGCGAGCTGCAATATGTTTTCCCTCGCATGCGCAATGGGGTCGAAGTCCGGAGAGCGCGAAGACCAGTCCACATGTTCGATGCGTTATTCCTGATGTATGTTCTTCATCAGATGAGCTCGATGCGGACGTTTGTCATCATCCACGAAGAGCAACGTCTCCTGAACTGCTGCCGTATAGGGCACAACTATAGGTCACAGGATCTCATCTCGATTTCTGGCCGCCGCATGTGTTCCGTTCTGGACGATGTAGCGATCTATGTTACCACCAGTACTGATGTACGCTTACCCGAGGTCTCCATACCATCGAAAGCATCTATTCCATGCATCAAGACTGGATTATTGCGTACTCTCGACGTTCACGCCAGAGAAAGACGCGACGATCATCAGACTGCAGGTTGAAGCGCGACTCACCTATGAAAGCAACGGAGCACCACTATTCACGGTCCCAACCAGGTTGTTTCTTCAGCCCAATCTGTGTGTGAACTTCCCGGTGATGTGCAGAGAGGGGCACGCGCAACATCGGTCATTAGGCAGACTATCCACTTTGCTCCACCAAAGAGAATTCTCTATTGCGTTTTGTCAGTGTGGAATTATCTTATTTAGTTCCGGGGTACGGCAACGACTATCAGCGACTCTAAGGGCTATAACAAATCTCTCGTCTCTAATTTGGGGACACTGGCTCCAGGAAAAGGAGAAAGCTAGGGCCGTAAGACAAGATCGACACCCATACTTTATCCAGACTCTAACCCGATCCCAGCTTCGACAATTAGTTATAGACCTATGTCTGTCTGCAGGTCTGTGTGGATACGCGGAAACCAGATTCAGCGGCCCGGATTACCTTTTTGCAATTATTTAAAGCACATTTTCGACGCATGCGTGTCCACTGTAGGTGCTTTCGACAGTGAACCGAGGTCAGTATGGGCACTCGGAGCAACCAGTGGCTAAGCGGCCGTATTTTCAGCAGGGATTCTCTGTACTGTGTGTTGTGACACATTACTCCTGTTACCAACATTCAAAATTTCTACGAGATGCGCCATAATATCCTTTCTTTTGGCTCGTACCCTCGCTCACATCTAACATCGATGAGCTTTTCTGTTGACTCGTACCCTCGCTCACCTCTGATATCGATGATCCTTTCGGTTGACTCGTACTCTTGCTCACCTCTTGCATCGATGAGCCTTTCTGTTGACCCGTACTCTCGCTCATATCTAGCATCGAAGATCCTTTCTGTTGACTAGTACTCTCTCTCGCCTTTAGTATCGACGAGCCTTTCTGTTTACCTGCACCCTCGCTCACTCACTTCTAGCATCGACGAGCCTTACTATTGACTGGTACTCTCGCTCACCTCTAGCACCGATGAGCCTTTCTGTTGACTCGTACCCTCGCTCACGTCTAGCATCAATGAGCCTTACTGTTGAATCCTACTCTCGCTCACCTCTAGCGCCGATGAGCCTTACTGTTGACTCGTACTCTCGCTCACCTATAGCATCAATGAGCCTTACTGTTGACTCGTACTCGCGCTCACCTCTAGCATCGATGAGCCTTTCTATTAACTCGTACCCTCACTCACCTCTAGCACCGACGAGCCTTACTGTTGACTCGTACTCTCTCTCACCTCTAGCATCAATGAGCCTTTCTGTTGACTCGTACCATCGCTCACCTCTAGCATCGATGAGCATTTCTGTTGACTCGTACCCTCGCTCACCTCTAGCATCGACGAGCCTTACTGTTGACTCGTCACCTCTGGCATCGATGAGCCTTTCTGTTGACTCGTATCCTCGCTCACCTCTATGGCATTGATGAGCCTTACTGTTGACCCGTACCATCGCTCACCTCTAGCATCGATGAGCCTTTCTGTTGACGCGTACCCTCGCTCACTTCTAGCATCGATGAGCATTTCTGTTGACTCGTGCCCTCGCTCACCTCTAGCATCGACGAGCCTTACTGTTGACTCGTACCCTCGCTCACCTCTAGCATCGATGAGCCTTTCTGTTGACTCGTATCCTCGCTCACATATGGCATTGATGAGCCTTAATGTTGACTAGTACCATCGCTCAGCTCTAGCATCGATGAGCCTTTCTATTAACTCGTACTCTCGCTCACCTCTAGCATCGATGAGCCTTACTGTTGACTCGTACCCTCGCTCACCTCTAGCTTCAACGAACCTTACTGTTGACTCGTACCCTCGCTAACCTCTATCATCGATGAGCCTTACTGTTGACTCGTACTCTCGCTCACCTTTAGCATCGATGAGCCTTTCTGTTGAATTGTATCCTCGCTCACATATGGCATCGATGAGCCTTTCTGTTGACTCGTACCCTCGCTCACCTTTAGCATCGATGGGCCTTACTGTTGGCTCGTACCCTCGCTCACCTCTAGCATCGATGAACCTTTCTGTTGGCTCGTATCCATCGCTCACCTCTATCATCGATGAGCCTTTCTGTTGACTCGTACCCTCGCTCACCTCCAGCATCAATGAGCCTTTCTGTTGATTCGTATCCTCGCTCACCTCTAGCATCGATGAGCCTTACTGTTGACTCGTACCATCGCTCACCTCTAGCATCGACGAGCCTTTCTGTTGACTCGTAACCTCGCTCACCTCTAGCATCAATGAGCCTTACTGTTGACTCGTACTCTCGCTCACCTCTAGCATCGATGAGCCTCTCTGTTGACTCGTACCCTCGCTCACCTCTAGCATCGACGAGCCTTACCTTGACTCGTACCCTCGCTTACGTCTTGAATCGATGAGGCTTGCTGTTGACTCGTACCCTCGCTCACCTCTAGCATCGATTAACCTTTCTAATAATTCGTACTCTCGCTCACCTCTATCATCGATGAGCCTTTCTGTTGACTCGTACCCTCGCTCACCTCTAGCATAGATGAGCCGCGGACAGCCAATGCCTGATACGGCGGTTCGTGGGTTTTCTCTCCTGGTACTACTGGATAATGCAAAAATGCTGTACGAGATAACTTTTACCATATGCTTTAGGAAGACCTTGTTTTGTAAGCTATAAGGTAAGTACATGCAATTTTCATAAGGAACCATACAGAAATGAAATAATTATTGTGGAATGTTTGGGTTTCCTAGCGAGGGAATTTTCCTGTATAACTATACTAGTAATCCAAATTTAGTGGCGTAGAACATAAATCGAATTTTCCAAACTTTCGCACATCAACCAAATGGCCTTTTCAAGGGAGGTAGACAGCAAACCTGCCTTCGTTGAAAAAGTTACCTGGTTGATGTGCAAAAACTTGGAAACATTCATTTCTATTGCACGCCAAGAAATTCGGATTACTAATATAGTTATACTATTTCCAGAACAAGGTGATATTTCGAACACATTTTTTAAAGAAGCTCATGCCGTTTTTTTCACCGCACTACAGGAATCTATTTCATCAGAAGGGAAAGCAGAATCAATCAAATATGTGTTCTCCCCTCCCCCATTGTTTACGATGGACTTCCAACGTCTAGATATGTCTGCAATGCCATTCTTGAAAACAATGTGCAGGTTTTGCTGAGAAAAATTCATCAAGGAAATTCTGGAGATCAACATCATTGTTGAACGTTCTGCCACGGAGTACGTTCCACAGAGATCGGAACAGGTGATAGTCTGAAGGAGCGACATCTGAAGAATTGGCCGGTTGTGGGAAGATCTCGCATTTCATGCCCTGAATGGCCATTTTGGTCATGTTTGCACTGTGAGGGTTATCATGTTGGAAAAGGACACCATGGCGCCAATGTGGCCGTCTGCTGAATTACTCCCTCTACAAGGCAGAGTTGCTCACAATAGAGTGTACGTTGATTCCTCAGCAGCATTTCCCAGTGAATAATGCCTTCCATGTCCCACCAGACACACAACATGATCTTCCCAGTATGAAGGTCATGTTTTGGACGTGGTGTGGGCGTCTTGTTTGGGCTTCACCATTTCCTCCCATGTCTGAAATTCACGTAGAGGCACCACTTTTCATCTCCAGTAACAATACGTGACAGAAAGAGTTTGCGTTGCTGATAACATTCGTGATAACGGGCGACGAGGAACCACATATGTCAACACGCTGAATCTTGTTGTCCTCGGTGAGAGTGTGAGGCACCCAAGACCCCAATTTCTGAACCTTTTCTATACGTTCCAAGTGTTGTACCATGATGGCCTGATCAGAGTTCATCTCAGTGGCCAATTCGCGTGTGGTTTGATGTTAATCCAAGTGGATGAGATGGTTCAAACGATCCTCATCAAAGTGAGATAGACGACCTGAGCGTGGAGAGTCGTTGAGGTCAAAATTGCCACCTCGGAACCGCTCAAACCATTTGCGGGCTGTCCTCGGAGCAATAGCGTCCTCCCCATACACAGCACAAATTTGTCGAGTAGACTCGGCGGCTGTGGATCTCTTGTTAAACTCGTAGAGGAGCAGATGTCGGAAATGTTCATTTCTCTCTACTTGACAACCCATACTTCCGGACCTGAAAACCAAAAAAAAAAAAAAAAAACATTAGCCACAATCACACAACCCAATATGATTTAGATGCACACGATATTATTGGCTACATTTTGATATACAACTGGCCATCTGCACAGTCACTACTGACCTGGGAAACACTCGTGAAATAAAACGGCATTAACATTTGAATCTATCCAATAATTAGAAAAGAGCTTGCAAAGTAAAGCTTTTGACGCCTTGATGGCGCAGTGGTCTAAACGCTGGCTTGTGGCTGTTCGTCCGAGATAGGTCCGGGTTCGAATCCTGGTTTGGTATGGATGTTTTGATTGTCTTACGGCACTGGTTTTCTCCCTTCCGTGGAACCAGTGAACCCAAATTAGGAACAGGCGACTGCGTATAGCCCATTGAGTTGCTCACGGTGGTCGTTAAACTCCTAATCAAAAAAAAAAAAAGAAAAAGAAAAAGAAAGTGAAGCTTCGATGACAATGGAAGAATCGAAGAGAAACCTGGGAGTAGTTTTGCTTGAAAATATCAAAGCTGTCTGCATTTAAGAGCTTATATTTTTATCTCCCTGTAAATAAAATTTCTTAATTATAAAACAAATTCAGTCTTGATCATCCTGTTCATTTTGCACTTTCAATAAACGATTAAGTTCTAGTTATGAAAACATTTCTTCGGAATGGGGAAAAATAAGGAAACAAAACCGGTGCTCCGTAAATAGTGTATCAAATAATTTTCAATGCGCTCAGACGGAGAGTGAATATTAAAATCGCTCTACTATATTTATACTTTTTGCGCCATATGCTTAAGCTTCAGTCCAAAAAATAACTTCAAATCTTTCTCGCACGACAGAAGTACAATTGCCCAAGGCTCTTCGAAAGAAGAAATAAACCTTTGCTTTTTCACGTGCTGAGATTACACAAATCGTCGCAAGAAACACAATAAGCTATTTCTTTCGTGACAAGCTCCTAGACTTAAGTACATAAAAAAACTAATTTCGTCAGACGTAAATAAAAGCTTTAAAAATCCAATGAAACAGTAAAGTTCTGTCGAAAAGAGAAAAAAGAGACAGAAAGAAAGAAAACGAAGCCGTATGCGCTGAAGTACATTTCGTCTCCGTTAAAGTAGTTTTAGTGCATGGCGTTTAGCACGAAACCACGCAACAGAATTTTCCAATGAAAACACAATTTCTAAAGAGTAACCTCTAAATAAGACACGGTATTGTTTCCATTGGGGACTTTCTGTTTTGAGAGGTGCAAGTTACAAAATAGCGAATTACGTAAAACTAAATATAAGGAATTTTAAAATAAAACAATGCTGAATATATAAGAGATAAAATCTTTATTTTTTTTTCTTCTTCATCTTAAGCGCTTTCGTGACAAAGGATAGTTTTGTAGCACATAAAATTTGGAAATAAAAAATACAAGGGGTTACAAAAGAGCATTAATTCATTACGAGGAGTGTTTTCGCGTGCTGAGATTACACAAACCTTTCTGAGATTGCTTCGCGTCAGCCGAAGTTCAACCACCTATCAGTGCATGTACACTGCCATGCAATATCGTAAAGAGCATCAGCATATTAAATACACTGAAGTGCAATTGAATTAGAGATAGCAGAAGCCATACAAAATGTTGACTGCCTCTCGTAATAATGTGTATGCCCGGCTGAAACTAGTTAAGTAGAACCATCGTCCACGGCTTCCACAGTAGTGCTTGATTACAGGAGTGATGGGCAACACCCGTGCTTCGGATGATTTTGACAGGGGAAGATTATATTGGGTTGGTGCGAATCAAATGTCCGGCGCGAACGAGAAGTGGAAACAGGCATTTACCACATCGGAATGGAACCACCCACAGGTGTTGCGGGTATTACGTCACAGAGTTACTATAAATAGCTAGCACATGTGGGAAGAACACGGTTCGAGCGTGGTTTGTTTGGACGTAACGTGGCTTGCAAAGGAAACATGCAGACGCCGGATTTGAGAGACATCTTCCTGTATGAATTTAAAGTGGCCCATTTGGAAGAAATTGCCGCTGGAAACGTTAACAAAGCAATTGGAGATAATACAGCCTACGTACGAACCATTCGGCCGTGGTTTGTGAAGTTTCGAAGCGAAGATACAGACTTTCAAAACGTGGCACGTAGTCACCGACCTGTTGCTGTTTCTAACGATGTTCTGTTACGTGTGGTTAAATTGGATCCACGAAAAACGTGTCTTGAGATAGCGGCAGATGTAGGTGTCCACCACACGACAGTTGTTCGGCGTCTGGCTGCGCTGGGTAAGGTCAAAATGCTGGACATGTGGCTGCCGCCTGAGTTGACAACTGCCAACAAGACTAGGCGTTTGGAAGTCTGTACGTCGCTGCTTGCCAGGAATAAACAGGAACCTCTACTGCATCGAATCGTCACCTGAGACGAGAAGTGGTTCCTTTATGCTAATCGGAAATGATCTACACAATGGTTAGGCAAAGTACAGCCTGCTGGACGGCATCTTAAGCCACCTATTCACACTAAAAAGATGATGCTCCTTGTGTAATAGTCCACAGCCGGGAAAATTCATTGGAGTTTCTTGGCAAGAAGCCAAACCATCACTGCAGAACGTTGTTGTGCTGAATTACACCAGATGTACCGGAAATTGCCTCAGGAACAACTGACTTTGGTCAACAGACATGGTGTTCTTCTGCTCCAGGGCAACGGCCGCCCTCGTGTCGCACAACGAATGATGCTGACACTAAGTGCCTTAGGCTATGAAGCACTGCCTCCTCCTGCCTATCACCCGGATTTGTCTCCGACAGACTATCATCTGTTTCGTCGCTTGAATCACTTCCTGTCCTGGAAATAGTTCACGACAGACAACGAGGTTCAACGTGTAGTCGATGACTTTTTCGGGTCCCAGCAACAAGACTTTTTCTGTTCCAGGATCATGGCCTTGCCGGACAGATGGCAACTATGTGTCGATGCCGAGGGGGATTATTTTGCCTAGGTAAGATGTCCTACTTTTCCGTTCTCGCCGTATACGTGTGTTTGTCCTTTGCGGACATTTCAATCGCACTAACTTAATAGGTCCCCTCAGGATCAGATGGGTTGGTCTTCCGAAGTGGGTCACTTCACCTCGGAAGTCGTCAACAGGTTGGGATTTTGCCGTGCTACGGTGTCCAAAGTATTTGTTGAATATGAAAATTCTGGCAAAATTCTTCCGAATGAATTGAAGAGGTGTACCAGACTTGACAGCTCGTGATGAATTTACGCATTTTGAGCCGCATTTTTCCAACAGATAGGTGCAAGACAATATCACAAATCACGAGCTATTTGAAGAGGAGATCAAGTCGCTATGCCACATGCAAAGTCAGTTCAACGTACTCTGAAAAGTCTACGGCTCGGGAGTAGCCGGCCCACAAAACGCCCCCTTTTAAAGGCGCAACGCCGGACTCAGTGCCTTGCCAGGGCAAAGGCATACCGATACTGGACCACAGAGAACTGGAAGCGGATATCCTGATATGATGGCTACAGATTTTTTTATTTTTTATTGAAGGTTTAACGACCACAGTGATCAACTCAATGGGCTATAAGCTGTCGCTCGTCCCTAATTTAGGACCACTGGATCCATGGAAGGGAGAGAGCCAGTGCCGTAAAACAAACACAGCATCCATGCCTCACCGGGATTCGAACCCCGACCCTTTACGGACGAATGATCATGAGCCAGCACTTAGACTACACTGACACCGGGGCGGCGATTTTTAACTGCAACGAGCTGATGAGAGAGTGCGGATCTGGAGTCAACCTCGTGAAATCATGGACCCTTCATATCAAGTTGGAATAATTCAGGCTGGTGGCGGCTCAGCGGTGGTCTGGGGTGTCTTCAACTCGAATGTTTTCAGACTTTTGGTGCATGTACAGTAGACTCTCAGTGCCCTCAAATACGTGGAAATACTTTCCAACCACTTACACCCATTCACGTTCAGCATGCGTTCCAGTGGCAATGGTGTAGTATTACAGGAAGACAATTGGCACATCCCACAGGTCCCACCCGGCTACTGCATGGCTACAAGAGCATTGTAGGGAATTTGAAACGTTTCAGTGGCCACTTAGAAGACTAGATTAAAACACCATTGAACATCTTTGGGATACCGTGGAACATGCTGTTCGGACACATGCCCCAACGGCTACGAACCTTGGCGAATTATGGACAGCTTAGAAGGAGGCATGGTTGGTGATAACTTATGACGTATACTGTAAATTATCTTTCATTTTTAGTTGCCTTCTCTATGTAAATTTTAGTTCATTCTCTTTTAGCATTTTCAAACTTAACGTTATATCTTCTCGCTGGTGGAATGACGTTGCCAACAATTCTGTGGTCAGAGAGCATGACGTATGCATATGCCAGATAAGAACGAGAGATATATATGATGTTGAAGCAGCTGCCAAAATGTGTGGTGTGGTGGATGAAGTTGTATTAGACTGAAATTATGTTTACTTGAAGTCTGCGTATTCGAGTTGTGTTGTTATACATTTAGTGTTTGGAGTTATCAAGTTTTCTGCTTACTAACTTACGTTAATCAGTGTTGAAAGATTAGTACTATTGTGAATTGTTCCGGACGTATATTAGAATGTTCAAGTAACGTACTCATACGATATTGATGGAATAAAAAAAGGTGAAAAGTAAGTAAGTCTTTCTGAAACTTTATTTGAATGACTGTTCCACTTCGAGAGAGAGAGAAAGTGAGACAGAGTGAGTCTAAATAAGAAGAGGTAGTATTCTCAAAACCTCAAGTAGTGTTATCAAGCCTAAAAATAGTAAAGAACGCTACAACCTGTAGAATATTTCTTAAGTTCGTGGAGTCCATGCCTCGTCGTGTGGCCGCCGTCATTAGGATAATATGTGGCTCGCTCAACGCGTTAATATGCGGGTATTTCTAATTCACTGGCATTTTAGTGTATAACAACGGAAAGAAACACTCATGTGCGACATAAATGTTGAAGTAATATCTGAAAGTAAAAATTAAACTTACATAATTCTGAGTCAGATAAAATATACATAAAACACTCATCAATTCCCTACTGCGTTTCAGGAAAATGAAAACTTATATACACTGCATCAGTTCCGTTCCTCGCTCTCTTTATGAGTTTCATTTTCATTAAATGAAATCATTCGTTGGAAATGCTATAGAATAAGAGGGTTTAATTGCTTGCATACTTATCGGTTCAAGATTTAACATCAACTTAACGTTCACTTGTTGTATCCTTATTATTCCAATTCTTACCGTTGCTTGTCCGTCGCAAACAGTACAACTTTGTTATGTCAAATCTACTTTATTATATCACCTAGCACGTAAAGTTTTCGTCATATCAATATGTCCCCGAATTCGAAGATGATAGGGCAGCCTGTCCCCATAGAACGATGTATCAAGTCCAGCTGGGAAGAAACACACTCCATTCCAGCTTATGTTTATTATGCCTGTTTAAATACAAGTTTCAAATGATGAGACCTTTCGGGTCCACGCTAGACCCATCCTCAGATAAACAAACGATTATGCAGTCGTTCGTTTATCTGAGGATGAGTCAAATAAACAAACGACTACATAGACATTATCGGATAAACAAACGACTACATAGTCGTGTAACAAACGGTTATGTAGTCGTTTGTTTACGCTTTCCAACCGTAGGTTGAAGAAGCGTATTTATGCTTCAGCTTTGTCCGTCTGTCCGCACGATAGCGCGCGTAAAAATGATTCGATTTCGAGGAAATTTTAGTATGTGGTAGGGGACCACCTGGGGATGAACCCTATTGAAAATGGGCGAAATGGGATCAAAGGTCAGGACATAGGAGCGGGATCCATTCCATTGCCCTTATGCGTCATAACTTACGTACCAATGGTTCGATTTCGATGAAATTTTAGTATGTGGTAAGGGCCCACCTTGGGACGAATCCTGTTAAAAATGGGCGAAATGGGTTCAAAGGTCAGGACATAGGAACTGGATTCATTCCACTACCCTTATGCGTTATAACTTAGGTAAAAATGCTTCGATTAAGACAAAACTTTATCATGTTGCTCCAGAAGTATACGTTACCGGTTCTGTTGAATATCATCGAGGTGGGGTCAAAGGTCAGGCCATAGGAGCGAGATTTATTTTACAGCCATTATCCTCAAAACTTGAGTAATAACTTGAGTAATGATTTCTGGTATGTTGGAAAACGTATCATAATCAATGCATAAAAGCAGTGGTAGTCACTTTTATAGAGTACTTTGGATTGGTGTGTGTTCCTCTTCGAACCATTTATGGCACACATTCAATACCGCACCCTCGAACAACCAACAATGTCTGCGGTTGTTCCGACTGCCGCGTGTCGATAAAAATTTCCCTTCACACTCCAACAAGCCCTTCCATTTCTAAATTGCATTAGCGAAGTAATGTGCCCTAACAGTGTGGTCTATGTACACTTCCTGACAGAGAAAATGCACACCATCAGGAAGGAATACTCGAAAACAGTAAATTGTACACACAGATAGCCAAGTAGGTCCTAAACAAATTATTAAACTGTCACACACAGACTAGGCTTCAGTGGCCGAATATACAGGATGATCAATAAGGAGAGTGGCCCTCATTTTGGGCGATGCAGCGTTGTATCCGATATGACGTCGAGGCAATGAGAGTCCAAATAAAGTCCTGGAGCATCATGGACTATGTGGTGTTGATTCGAGTCAACAGTTCATCTTCATTTTGCGGGGGTGGGAGAGCACTCAATCGACGTCCAATCGAGTTCTACAAATGCTCGATTGGAGAGAGGTCGGGGGTCGTGACGGCCACGGAAGCATCCGCACACCGTGTAAAGCACTCAGGCTGATCCGAGCGGTATGCGGCTGGGCGTTATCCTGTTGAAAAACGGCGTTCGGGATGCCCTGCGGATACGGTAGTGCCACGGACCGCAGCGCCTCATCAACATAGCAACGTGCCGTCAATGTGTCCGTAATGCGTACCAGCGGTGAACGGCTGTTGGCGCTGATGACACTCCACACCATGATTCCTCGTTGCCGGGCCGTGTGGCACTCCACAATGGCGGAGGAATTCTCCCGTTGGCCACGTCACTTTCAGACTCTCACACGGCGATCATCCGTGGTGAGACAGAACCGTGATTCGTCGCCGAACAGCACACTACTCCATTCGGCACCCCATGCAGCTCTGGAGTGACACCACGCCAAATGGTGATGACGATGGCTCGTTGTTAAGGGTAGTCTTCGTAAAGGACGACTGAACAGAAAATCAGACGTAGCCAATCGGCGCAACACTGTCCGCGTTGATATCGGAGTAAAGCTTCCCCATACACTCCGCAAAATGCCGCCCGTTGTGGCCTGTGGGTCCGCTACGGCATGACGTTGGATACGACCATCGCTCTGGCGTCCGTCTCCGTGCTCCAGTCCCCCAACGATGTTGCACAGATCTTTCCTGGTACCACTGTCTCTAAATGCGACTGACGGTTGTGGCATCACGTTGCGTTTCTTCCGCAACACGACGCAAGGATCATCCAGCTGTACGAAGGCCTACGATGACACCTCTCGTGAACTCCTCCGTTTGACGGAATCGCGTAAGACTGTGTCTTAACCACATTGGCATCCCATGTTCGTTCTCCAGACACGGTTGCAGCAGAACCACTCACTTCTAGCGGCCGTGACGACGATTCGACTGATGACCTCACGGGCTGGTTGTCCGCTTATATATCGCGCGTCATTCGTGCGATTGGCCTGCAAATGCAATCATTTCCATACCTTGTACGTGTGCACCCACTCTGCAATTTGCATGGCGCTGTGTTCACGTCTTCGTGGTGTGGCATTTTCTCTGTCAGGTAGTGTATATATTCAACGGCGTTAGGTGGCGTCATTGCTACTGTGACGTGCCTGACGCACACGACATAAAGGCAGATAGCAGCGATAACGAACGTCCGCGTAGCTCAATTGGTAGAGCAACTTATTCCGGAATGAGGGGACCCGGGTTCGAGCCCCGGCGTGGACAAAAATGACGGAGAAATTTACTTCGTTAAACTACGCTTTGTGGGATACGTTCATTTGTGGAAATAGGGATTTGTGATAATGATCTGCGCCCTTCGTTTACTTATGAACAGAAGTAGATGACTCTTAGAATCTTTATATAGAAAAAAAAAGGAAACACTTCTTAAGCAGTCCTTGAGTATAAATATTAGGTGTATTCAAGTTTCTAACGTTTTATGGTCGAATTAATGTCGTACTTACAAAAGCAAGAAGCATTTAATCATTAGCAGTGTAAGTCTCTGTGAGCTATAATTATATTGCCAGTTCAGTGGTCGATTGGCAATTTCTTCGTCCAAAAGAACCAGCAAATCTGGCGTCTGAATTTCCTTCGGCCGTCCGCACGCTGTTTGTCCTCCACACTGCACTCCTTGCACCTATATGCTTTCTCTCGGTATATTGAACAAATCCACTCTTCGTGCTTCTGCATCGGGCTTCCCGATGTTAAAAGTGAGCGATAGACAGTGACGAATATGCGCGTAATTGGTCGCCGTGGCCTATGTCAACTAATCGCGCCTGGTGTGGGCTGTCCGCCAGCTCGTGCTGTTCGACGTAATGTTCCCACCTTAGTCCCATAGCATCAAAAATCTGTCGAAAGTTCAACCGTTCCGCTTTTACAACACCTGCAGCACCAGAATATTACGCATAGAGCCAACACAAAAAGCGTAAGTAAAGAACAGTAATTCAAATTGTTACCCCCAAAAAAATCGGTGGGGGGGGGAGAGGGATACGTACTCTGAAAAAAACATTCCTGAAAGTTAAACCCATATTTTTTCACGTTGGTGAGCAATTAGTGCTACATTTCGGTACTTAAAAAAAATTACGATTTGTTCGAATTTTATAGAGTTCAAGTTCCGACAGCTAATACTAGGAACACCTGGGTTCGATTATAGGACTCATATGAATAATCAGATCACTCGGGCAGCGTGTATGTTCTGTGTCCTCCGACTAGCCTGGGTATCAGCACATCAAGTGCATGTACACTGACTTCATTCAAATTGAAGCCGCATTGGTTGGTCTTCAATGGCCTGAGGAATTAACTATATGGCAGTGGCGGCTTTTCAGGTGAAGTAGGTGAAGTGCCTCTTCACCTATTTCATTTGAAATAAGGTTTTATTTAATGATTTCGTATAATATATTCTTTTCTTTCCTTTATTGAGTGCCAAAATACCCAACATTTTGATTAGATTTCAATTCACAATGCGCGTTCAATACGGAAAACAAGTCCTTACACGCAAACCAATTCAAGTGAAGAGCTGAAATGAGAATGCTTGGAAGTCTGCAGTTTTCGTCCGAGTTGCCATGGTAATTGTGACGTCACTCTCCCCTATCTGCCGGGCAAGTGAAGTGTTTTAGTTTGAGACGCCAAGGCTCTGCACCTGCAGTCGTGACCTTCCGAAGAGAGCGCAGTGGAACGGGACTGATTGCCATTGCGGTGTTTTGGTACACACTTTTCGAAAGAGATTTGTTTTTTCGTGTTTTGTGATTGTTTTTAAAAACTTCATTAGTTACTTTAGTTTCGTGTACAGTTTACCTGATAGTGATAGTTTTAGTTTTCAGTATGTATCCTGTGAAACGACATTGTCTGTAATTTATTGCGAACTCCGTTCAATCGGTGGAAAGATAAAAATAAAAAAGACATTTTACTTCAATGACGACCGACGGATTCACTGACAATTGTCGCCAAGAAAGAAATCAAGAAGAGCAGCAAATCTTACAATATTAATTTAAAAAATTGTTCGTTTACTGAATATAAATGGCTTTGTAGCCCTTCTGTGTTACAATTTTTTTTTGTTGGCCCTGCTTATTTTTTAGTAATAAAATTCGGCGTGGAATAAAGACAATTTTCAGATTTCTTAAATGCAAAACGGTCACTTCACAAACGTGGTGATTCTAGCGAACACCTGAAATGCGAATTAATGCTAAATAATTTTGAAAAGAATCAGAACACCATTGCCGATGCCGTGAGGGAGAATGCTAGGCTTTTGAAATGCATTTCAACGAAAGTGTTTGTTTAAATAGACTTTTCCTGCAGACATTGATTGATGCAGTACTGCATTTGAGTAAACAAGAACTAGCATTCTGTGACCATGACGAAGCACTGACTCGATAAATCGTAGAAATTCAAGGAATAGCTTTCACTGTTAATATCAAGAAGTCCTTTAAAAATTCAAAATCAATCCGAAACGATAAAAAATGTCTTCACAGGTGACTCAAAAGCTATTCAAAACGAATTAATTGAATGTATTTCTGAATATATAAACGATCACGTCAAAAATGAAATAAATGAAGTTCAATGCTTTTCTATTCAAGTAGATGGGAAGACATAACCAGACTTCCAAGTGCTCTTTAATACTAAGATCTGTTGATTCGGAAGGTGTTGGGTTGAGCGATTTTTGGGTTTCCATGATGTGAGTGAAGATAGAACGTCAGAAGCTTTATACAAAATGCTAGACAAAAATTTGGAACAGTTTGATTATCAACACAAGTCAATAGGACAATGTTACGATGGGGCAAGCGTAATGTCTGGATACTTGACTGGGCTCAAGGAAAAAATGAAGCATAAAACTTCTCAAGCTGTTTTTGTTATTGCTTAGGACATCGTTTGAACCGTGTATTACAGCAGAGTTTTTCTAAAATTTCTAAGTGTCGAATATTTTTTGCAAGCCTTAGTGTAATTCCTTTGTTTTAGCACTTACAAATTTACATTTTTGGCAATAGTATTTAATGAAATATTTGGCTTCACCGATCTACACAGCTGGTCACACAATATGCAACACCAAGAAGGAATCATCCCATTGGCCTGAAATTCGCAGCATGCGTCGCCCGCGAGAGGACATGCAAACGATTAGCATTGCAAGGCATATGCAAATCATGTGCTCCCGGCACGTCACCGAGAAGCACTATAAGAAGGGTGCACAGAAGGCGGGGTGTAAGTAGTGGAAGTGTGCTGTGCTACCAGACCTGTGCGTGGGAAGCTTCCTGATGACTCGTCGCAGAATACGGCAGTAATTCCAGCACGTTTCGGAGTTCGACAGAGGACGAATAGTGACTTATCGCGACAGCGGTTTATCGTACCGAGACATCGGCGCCCGTGTGGGACGACATCCAGTCACAGTGAGGCGAGTATGGATTCGGTGGGTGCAGGAGGAACGGACGGAGAGACGAGAGCGAATACCGCAGACGCGGCATACCACCGAACGAGAGTACCAGCATGTTGTGTGGCAGGCATTGACGGCTCGCATTGCCACATCACGAACGTTGGCGCAAGAATTAGGGTGTGTTGCGCAAAAAACCTGTGTCAGCACGTACCGTTCGACGACGTTTGCAGGAGCGGGGACTTGTCGCACGGAGCCCATTGCTCCTGTTACCACTGATGTTACATCACCGGCGAGTGTGGCGGCAGTGGGCCATTGAACACCGCACCTGGTCTACCGAATGGCATGACATTGTCTTCTCCGACGAATCCCGCTTCTGCCTGCAACACCACGTTGGTCAGATCCGCGTGTGGCTACACCGCGGCGAGAGACTGTATGACGCCTGCATTATGCATCACCATACCGATCCGTCGCTTGGCGTTATGGTATGGGGCGCAATTGGATATGACACCCGCACCCCTCTGGTACGCATCTCCGGTACACTCAACAGCCACCGCTACATTTCCGACGTTTTGGAGCCTGTAGTCCTCCCTTACTTGCAGGACCTGCCAGCGGCCACGTTTCAACAGGACAATGCGCGCCCGCACGTGGCACGCATCGTGCAACAATTCTTCACGGCCCACCAGGTGTCACTGCTGTCGCGGCCCGCCTCTTCTCCCGATATGTCGCCCGTCGAACACGTCTGGTCGCTGATCGGCAACCGAGTGGCCCGGCAAGCACCACCCGTGTCTACGCCTGATGAACTGTGGCAACGTGTGGAAGCATCCTGGACCGACATGCCCCAAACCCACATCCAAAGTTTCTTTCGTTCGATGCCGCGGCATGTAGCGGCCGTTATTGCCAGCCATGGGGGCCACACGAACTATTGATGTCTGCGTGTTCCGCAAGTCGCACGGGCCTGTAAGCTCAATCGTTTCATCTTTGTATCTGTTGTTATGTGTCCAGTAAATCTGGCTTTGCTATCTCGTGTCCTTCTTGGTGTTGCATTTTGGGTGACCAGCAGTGTAATATTCGAAATTTTGCCGGACAAACCATTAGACATAAACTACTGTGTTACTCAAATTAAAAAAAAAAACTTATGAAATTTTGAGCCATAAAAGGAACGATGAGGTATTTGAAACACTGTTTGGAAAAGCTAGCAAAATTAGAGAAATAAGCAGATCTAAACGGGAATATGCTGCTCTTACACAAGAAACAATTTTTCAATATTATAGACAATTGTATTTTGAAATTTTGTACCACAATCTTATGAAAATGGATACAAGATTTCAAGACTGTGAGAAACTTGAACTTCAATTTGCTTGTCTTGCTGACAAACCAAAATCGACGAATTTAATCCATGTTTTCGCTCTCACGCTTTTGAAAACCTTTAACATTTTCCGGAAAAATATTTACTAAACACCAGCGCCTTAAAAATGAACTGAGTCTTGTATATGCTGATGAAAAATTAAGGAATATATCGACTCATGAACTTCTTCGAGTGCTTCATGGAGATAAAGGCATTTTTACAGAAGCTTATAAATTGGTTTCCCGGATTTTAACAATTGCATCTGCAAGTGTTTCAGTGGAAAGAAATTTTTCTTGCCTTAAAAGAAAACAAACTTACTCAAGAAACACTATTTCTCAAGATAAGCTTGCTTCTTTGGCAAAGATTTCTATTCAGAAAGACATTTTCTTGATGCCACGAAGAAACAGCCATTTTATGATGACATAATCGACAAATTTCCAGCTTTAAAGGGAAGAAGAATTGATCTAATATACGTATAAAAAAATAGGTAAGTTCTCATGAACTGATTTTCATTGAAGACAGCAGATATTTTTTCATATTGCTCTTGTAGCTCTTCACCTATTTTTCCTACCACGAGCCTCCACTGCTATATGGGTGGAAAGGAAAATACTAACTTATGTCACCTTCATTTTCAACTGTTACTCAAAACGGTACATTGGCTATGAGTGTTCTTTGCATAAACATACCCTAACTAGGCCTGGCCACGGGTTGCCCAGTGGTTAGCGTGCACAAGTTGAGGTTGAAGAGTTCGCGTGACGCTACCACCAAACATCCGCCAAAAGTTCGGAAGTCAAGATAAGCCGTTGGCCTCGGGTAGGGACAAGTGTACCCTCATCATTAATGGAATGCGAGATAGAAATTTTGAAGTTGTTAATCCGTTTTTTGGTGTAAACATGACATGGATGGTAAGCCAGATAATATCCGAAAACTTGAAAATTTCGTCGTCCTGAAACGGGAATCGAACCTGCGTCTCCTGGATAGCGCCCGGTTATGCTAACCACTACACCTCCGAGAACGACCAAGTTTCGAGTTTCCGTTAATTTGAATATAACCATCACAGGATTCGCTAGTGTTTAGGGAATGTGAGGACGACGAAATTTTCAAGTTTTCGGATATTATTTGATTTACCGCCCATGTCATATTTACCCCAAAAAACGGATTCACGTTTTCTAAATTTGTAAGTGAACCATCCTTGCCTTGAGGCGTCGACCAGGGTCAGGTAATTCTGTGTGTTCGGTAGAGGATATTTATCAACTACATATATGCTGCGGCGAGACAGCATATTTCCGAACTTCACTGCCATTTACTGGAAAAAAAAAAAAAAAAAAAATTGTTGAATAAACTCGCTTACAATTTAAGCAGGCATTTTGCAGCCACATTGTGTTAAATTCTTGTGTTAGATTCTTAGTTTTTTTGTTTTTTTTTTGTCATACTGCAATATTTCGAAATTCTCGGTCTACTACAGCTAATATCGGGAATGTATTGATGTCGGTCGCAGTTAACGCAGACTGCTTTACACTCAAAGAGTAATGAGTAGGGATTAAATGAAAGTTAGCAAGACATTCCGAGAAGACACTGATGCCTTATCCTGTACGTTACGAAGCACGCAATAATTACCTGGACTAAAAGCCCAGAGGTTAATTAATCTTCGCTTTCGGAGGAGGCTACCTTCCCCGCCATATTAGGAGACAGGAAGAACGTTAGGTGCAGTAATGTTGCCGAGATGGAGCCTGCCAAAGCAATTAACAATCGTGTGAGAAGGAAATCCTCAGCACTTCCAGGTAATTGTTTTGAATGCATGAGCGAAAGAAATGCCGATAACTTCTACCTTCTCCCTCTTCAGTAACACAGCTTCCTACTGAAATGTTAAGAGAAAAGTTTCTCCAAATGTAGATTTGAGTTTTGTGCGTAAAAGATTGGAAACTAACACGTGCGAGAGGTCACCGATACTATTCTTCATTCTTTTTCAGTTTATAAGAAATCTCCGTCTCGCGTTATATGCTCAAAATGCGCGAATTCTCTAGATCTTCCCATTTTTCTTTCTCAATACCTATTAAATTGGTATTCCATTCTTCATGAGAAATCTGTAGTACCACATTACGAATTATACAGGATATAATGTTAGCTGCTTAACGTTTCGGTTATTTGAAGGTACAGCACCAATAAAAATTGGGAAAGGAGTGAGACAAGGTGACACTATACGTAGCGCGATCAAAAAGTTCCGAGACTAGGTACGTAGCACGCCAACAGATGGAAGTATGCGGACGCGCGAGCAGCGGTCGAGGACAGTGACCTTCGTGAGTCGTTTTGCTGGTTGGCGTCGTTCTGTGAACTTCGGGAGCTGTGCTACACGATATTTGGTGACCACGTGCAGAACACAGCTGCGATTTCGGTATGGACTGCAAGCTAGAGCAGCGAGCGAACATCAAATTCTGCTTCAAACTTGGCAAATCGGGAACGCAGACGCATGAAATCTTGCGGCAGGCTTATGGCAATGAAACAATGAGTCATGCGAGGGGTTTTGAGTGGCACTCGTGCTTCAAGAGCGGCAGAACGGCACTAGACGACGACGAGAGGTCAGGACGACCGTCCACGAGCAAACGCCCCGAAAATGTGGACAAAATTAGGGAACTGGTGCATGAGGATCGTCGGAGAACCATTCAAGGCATTGCTATTATCGAGAATGTTTCATGAGGAACAGTGCAAGAAATTCTGACGTCGGTTTTGAACATGCACCGCATTGCTGCAAAGTTTGTTCCAGAGATTTTGAACCTCGAACAGAAGGCGCTCCGTGTCGAACTATGTTAAGATTTTCGTCAGCAGGTGGGGAATGAACCAACGTTCCTGTCGCGGGTCATCACTGGGGACGAGACTTGGGTCTACGGTTACGACCCGGAGATAAAACAACAGTCGTTGCAGTGGAAGAGCCCGGCATCTCCACGACCGAAGAAGGTCCGACAGGTCCGGAGCTCAACCAAACGCATGCTCATCGTGTTCTTCGACATTAGTGGGGTTGTGTTTGAGGTAGATCATATCCAGACTTAAGTAACGTAAGCAATTTTTTCTATATCGGCCTAATCTCGAAACGTTTTGGTCTGGCCTTCGTCCCACAGGGCCAGACCGGGACCGCCCTTTCTTTACTGCGTTGTTCTGCCGCGTCTTAAGGACGACATTCGCCGCAAACGAAATAAAATGTGACGCAGGGGCGATTTCCTACTCCATCACGACAATGCACGAGCTCACAGAGCGTCAGCAACACGCCAGTTTTGCAGCCGCAACAGCATTTCTTCACTTCCTCACCCGCCTTACTTGCCGAATTTGGTCCCCTGAGACTTCTTTCTGTTCCCGAAGATGAAGCTGCAGCTCAAGGGTCGCCGTTTTGAAACCGTGGACGAGATCCAGTGCGAATCGCAGACGGTGCTTGACACGATTCGCGAACAGGACTTCCTGGGAGCGTTTCAACAGTGGCAAAAACGCGAGCAGCGGTGTATCGCTGCCCAAGGAGACTACTTTGAGGGAGATCATAGCCAGACTTAAGTAACATAAGCATTTTGTTGTATATACGCCTAGTCTCGGAACTTTCTGATCGGACCCGAAACTCCTAAATGCCACATAGCAAAGTGTATTTCTCATTCAACGGGAAAAACAAGGGGATAAAAATCAATGGTGATTATCTATCTCACCTTCGTTTTGCGGATGACATAATAATTTTTGTAAGTACCCCTTCAGAGCTTGCAACTGATAAAGAAATGGGATTAAAAATTAGCTTTCAGGAGTCAAAACTGATGTATAATGCTTTTACAAGAAATGAAGATTTTGCGATTGATGCGGAAAAGTTCGAGATAACCGATACCTACATATTTACCTTGGACAATAGATATCAAGCAAAGGTCATATTGATGAAGAAATTAATCGGCGTATAAAACTTGGCTGGAGAGCGTTCGGAAGGAACAGTTCAATTTTTAAGAACAATATGCCATTATGTCTTAAAAGAAAAAAATATTTAATCAGTGCATCCTTCCATCGCTTACGTACAGAGCAGAGATGTGGACCTTAACTAAAAAAGACATACGAAAGCTTCAGACAACTGAAAGAAACATTGTAAGATTCATACAGTCAACTCCGCTTACAGTGAACCTCTGCGGACTCGAATATTTCATTTACTATGTCCGAGGTTCACTAAAACCGAAGTGTCTTCCCTTAGCCTGAACTAAGGGGAATGGTGAGCAAGAAAATAAAATATGTACATATGTATCTAAAATATATTTTTATGTACGTAGTGCATATTCATTAAATTAAGTAAACAAAATTAATTTTACATTACCTTGATTAGCATGGAAATAGTCTGTTATATGCAGCTGCTTGCTCCAAACAGTTTTAATAAATATTTTATTAAAACTATTTTTAATAAAATGCTTGTCCTTTTGTAGAATCTGTGCGTTTGCTACACTCGATTCAACATTTTCCATACATTTTAGGAGCTTTAGCACTGTCCTGACACCCTCCAACACCTCTTTCACTGATGGAACACGTTTTTCATTGTCGTCTTCATCGTTTTCTTCCGTGCTGGAACGACCTCTTACAGCCTCTATACAATGGTTTCATCCGACGGGATTTTATTCGTTATAACTTCACAGTCAGCATTGATAAAATCTGCAGCTTCAGTGGAATTCGCACAGATATGCTGAAGCACGTTCTTAAAAGGCACATCCTCCTCCTCTTCGAATGCCATACGTCCAGTAGCCAAACCAGACTTCTGGAAACAGTTCTGTATAGTGACAGTTGACACACTCCTCCACGCTTTGCTTCCAAAACGTACAGCATTCAGAACATTTATTGATGTGTTCTGCTTTGATTCCAAGGCTAGGATTAAATGAAGCATTACTTGCCTCCTGTAATAGGTTTTAAAGCTGAGAATCACACCTTGATCCGTGAGTTGGAGGACTGACGTGGTGTTGGCAGGCAGGGATACCAGCTTGATGTTGCTGAGGTTTTTAATTCTACCTTTGTCCTTCAATGCACTTAAGGAGTAGTAGGCCTGCAACATTGTTTTCAACACATTCTCTTAAGTTTTTACAGGAAGGTTTGCTTTGAAATAAGTTACAATTTCATGTTACAAGTACATTTTTTTCTTTGAAGTTTTATTTTTTAGGTTCACTTTAACCGAAGTTGAGTGTTCACAATAAACTAAAATTTTAATCTACATTTCCGATGTAACGGGTCGGGACCAATAATTTAAGTTCACTATAACCGAATGTTCACTATAACAGAGTTCACTATATCCAGAGTTGACTGTATTTGGTGTAACCAGAAAAGATAAGAAGAGGAACTCGTGGATCAGAAAAATGACAAGAGTGGAAGGTCCTATGATCATAATAAAATCCCTGAAACGGCAATGGGCTGGACATGTTGCCAGAAGGACGGACCACAGATGGACAACCACAATTTTAGACTGAAAAAAGGCCCAGAAGTAGACCACATTGGAGGCAGATGGATGAAATTCGAAAGCATGACGGAGTAACATGGAGGAGACACAATTGTGAAAGAAACTTGGGGAGACCTTCATCCAGCAGTGGAATGATAATGAAATGGAACTTTCAGAATGAAACTTATCGTTATGTCAACTTCTCCGTAAAACCTCTAAAGAATTCAACTCACACATGGCATATCTTAACTTCTTGATTTGGCTACACTGTATAACTACAGTCTTAACTTAAAACTTATAGTAGTTCTGTTTCGTTGAACCCGGATATTTGACTTTTCCTTGCAGCTGAAAATGAACTTAACTAAACACATAAAATACTTCAGAATACGTCCAGGAATCAGAAATTATATAATCCAGTAACTCAGGTAATCAGAAATTTAGCGCCTCATAACTTCTGTTATTCACCACAAACAATTCGTGGTAACTCAGTTATTGAATATAATCCGTTTAAACACCGTAGTTCTTCCTCTCCAAAAAATGCGATAACTACTTTAATCTCCACTCTAACTCAGCAGCTCATAACAAAAGTCATTCCTACATCTTCGCCTAAACAACTCAGCACACTGAACATTGCACACTCAAGCTCTTATCTCTTGAATTTTTCAACGTCGTATAACTTTGACCTGTTGTCAGGTTGTTTCCAATGTCAAATTCATCAAGAGAGAATCTGTGGCGTTAAGTCAGAAAAATGCTTAACGAGAAGAAACAAAATTTACGTCAGAATACCAGAACTCAGAATGAAGGTTAAATTAAAAGTGTACGTCACAACGTCTATGCATAAGTTTCCGGTGCTCCACGTAGCGGAACGGTAGAATGTTTGCAGAATTTCGTGCTGCAGGGGTTGGTGGCAATCCTGCGTCGGATGACAAATGTTGGAGGACAAACCGCAAGTGCGGTTCGTTGAGCTAGGACATTTAGAAATCTTCATGTAGAGAAGTTTAGAAAGGGAGTGTCTGACCCCTGGTCTTAAACAACCCTTAGCAGTTGGAAACTAGTAAATTTAGGCTAGAGTGCCTGGCAGGAAAGTCACATGGAAGCGAGGTAGAAAGGGGAAGGAACATGCCCTTATTTACAAACGAAGGGCCAGTGCCTAGGGTACGAAGGCTTAATGTGTCTATTCCACGCACTGCAGATATTTAGAGGTTCGAGCGTTCACACTTGCATGGGATCAATCCTGAGACGTTTCCGTGGCAGTATGAACGTTGACCGATAACCATTAGGCAATCCGAGCAGCTGTGCTAGGACATGGCTACCGAAGACCGAAAAGGTACATATACATGTCTGGCGTTCATGTTTAATCTCGGAAAAATCGGTGCAAAAGCGTGAGAGTAGAATTTTTTGGCATACGACGCGAAAGCTGTAGGGGGACATCCGAAGGAGTTGCACATTGTAGATTTCCAACTTTTTCTGCTGTTAAAAGCTAAGATTTGCACTTCCTCTCGACCTCTGCAGAGTGCAGACATACTTTGATGATGATTAAATGCGACCTGCTCGTGTATGTACGACATCTATTCGACCATAAAACCCTGGGAGGAAACTTAAGCTAGATACAAGCATTCGTTTTCCTCCTCCATTTCGTTCGGTTATAAGCTTCGCGCCGAAAACTGTTTACTAGGATCAAAACTGAGACAAAGTAGTGTTGTTTATACACTATATTGACAAAAGTCACCGGACACAAAGAAAAGAAACACAACATTGCACTTATTGATATACATTAGTACGGTGTCGGTCTACCTTTGACCTTAATGCTGACCCTTCGAGACATGCTTTCGACAAGGTTTCGGAAAACAGCGGTAGGTATCCATTCAGTACATAATGCTGACGCTTAGCAGTAGGCCTTGGTTCCAAACTTCTTATGCGGTGCTCTATTTCATTCCATAGTTGCTCTATGGGATTATGATCAGGGCTGTGTGCTGGCCAGTTCACACACGATACGGAATTATCGTCAAACCACGCCGTAACTGTCCTTGCTTTATGGCTCGGTGCATTATCCTGCTGGTATCAACAAGGCTCGGTTCCATAGTATTGCCACAGAGTTCGTAGGGCACAATTGTCCAGAATATGGAGGTAGACATGCTGGTTAACAGATTTGTGCGCGATAACCAATGGGCCGACACCAAAAAACGAAAAACACCCCCACGCGAGTACACTGCCAGCTTCAAACTTGACCGTAGGAACAGTACACTGTTGTAAATAGCGTTGCCCCGGTTGCCGCCATGCCCACACACGGCCATCAGACTAATGAATCGTGTATCTGGATTCATCAGTTCATAGTACCCGTTTCCATTGATCTACGGTCCACTATAAATGTTCTTTACACCATGTTAAACGACGAGTAGCATTCCGAGTGAAGATAAAAGGCTTATTAGCAGCCTCACGACCACGGTAACCGATGGAATGAAGCTTTCTGCGAATGGTAAGTGTACATGCCGAGTTTCCAGCATTTTTACTCACCTGTACACTGAGGTCTTGAGCAGTATTACTCCGTCGATTAGCTGTAACGACTCTCCTGAGCCTTCGACGTCTTGTATCACTGATTTTCGTTGATCTGTCGGTACATTTTGCTGCTTCAGGCACGTCATGTGTCTTCTACTTATTCAGTACATCCAAAACAGTTGACTGTGGTATGTTTAAATGCATCTCGGTTTCTCTTATGGACAACCCACTAATATAACACCCAACAATTTTTCCTTTATCAAAGTCAGTTCTCTCCTCCGCGAGATTTTCACTCAACCTCACAGTGCGATATGATCGCGGTCAACTGCAGGCTTGTTTTTATAACGTTTGCAGCTGTACCAGGCATCTTAACTACGCAGCGGATCCGCTCATTTGCTTTTGAAGGGGTGTCCGGTGACGTTTGTCAATATAGTGTATATAAAACTAGTTTTGTGCTACACAGGATTTTCATGGTGAAGGTGGAATGATTTTAGATACTTATATTTTAACGACTATTTAACAAGAAAAAATTAAGAATCCATTATTTAAAAGCTCAATTTATTATCTTCCAGGTAATAACTGAGAGTCTCTCCACTGTCTTCCAGGTATATCATCGATAACATTGTCATAAACTTCACTGTCACAGAAGAAAAGAAAAGAGCATCCATGCTGTCAGTTCTCAGCGCCGGGAGAACCCCAAAGGAGATCAGAGAGTTCCACAAATTTTCTTTGACCTTAGTCTACAAGATCAATAGCAAGGTCGACAACGCAGAGGTACACAGACAACATTCCTAAGAAGCATAAGAAGCATGACCGGCGCTTTGACATCATCAGGACAACCGAGTTTGTTACCCAGTTGCAAGGGATGATTGGGAACGACACCAGAAAATCAATGAACGTCTTATCCAATGAGTTGGTTGTTGCTTATGGTACCATCCACCGGGTCATCCACCAGGACCTACGCTACAGCTCCAAAGTCTTAAGTGGGGTCAGTTAATGGACCAGGCCATGCAGGAAAGGCATCTGACGAAGGCAAAGAAACTGCTTAAGAAAGTCAAGCACCCAGAGAAGAACAACGTGCTGAAATTCTCATCAGACATGAAGAATCTTGACCAGTACGAGAAGGTCAATAGGAGGAATGACAGGTGGTTGTGCAAGAACCCTGACGATGTGCCCAGGATCATGCACACAAAATTTCCTGCCACCGTCATGGCATTGATGTTATTTCCAGCTAGGAGATGCCATGACTCCTTACTTCTTTTAGAAGGGTTTAAGTGTCAACGCAGACGTGTACATTAAAGCGCTGAAATGTAAATAAAGAAAGGTATTCATCGAAATTACATGTAAACTCTCTTATGCACTCGATATGCCTCATTTGGTGAGGCTTTAATACACTAATGTGCAACATTTTTAATTGCGAAAGCTATAAAGTATATGCCACGTGGCATGCAGTATTCCTCATACTGACCTAACTTCCAACTTATGCCAATCTCCAAGCGGTGAAATATCACCTTAAAAAACCAGTTCACGGTATTAATCATTACTTCAGTTTGCCATCGGGGCATTTCTTAAAGGAAAATCCGTCTCCTTACACCGGAAAAGTTTACATCAGTACGTGTATGTTTCTTCTCTGCGCCATAAGCAGAAGTCTCCCTTATTTTTAGATCCTAGATCATTATCGATAAAAGATGTTCGCAAACGCCCCTAGCGAGTTTCACCTTCATCCACGGCTGCTTTCCTTTCCATGCTGATGTTTCCAGTCCATATGGGGTCTTAGGAATTCGTCTGTTTCCATGGCACATTAACATGCTTTTATGATATGTCATTTACTCAGCAAGTATCGATCTACGTTTGTCATTTTTTATGAGCTGTTCCGTATTTTCATTCACACCAAAACTCGCACCCACGCTTGATTCACCAGTATACACGCTAGCTTATCAAAACCTCGAACCTCTTGCTCAATAGTCATTATCTTTTTTTTTTTTTTTTGATTGGAGGTTTAACGACCACCGTGAGCAACTCAATGGGCTATAAGCAGTCGCCCGTCCCTAATTTAGGGTCACTGGTTCCAGGGAAGGGAGAGAGCCAGTGCCGTAAGACAAACACAACATCCATGCCACACCGGGATTCGAACCCGGACCCCTTCGGACGAATGATCAGAGGCCAACGCCTTAGACCACTGCGCCACCGGGGCGGCCATTTTCTTCGTTTACGATTATTACGCTTCTGTTTTGTGCGGATATCATTACTGCGTCTTGTTGAGAAGAATAGGTCGAAATAAAGCATTCGAAATAAGATTGACAAACCTCACGAGACATTTCTACTCTTTTTATAGTGAGGGGCAATCACCAGCCAGCGGTCAGGCGATTTATTTATTTATTTATTTATTTATCTATAAATATATCACTACCGATTGTACACCTAATTACAGCGATTGCTATAACGGTATTGTGTTTTAAAAGGAATTATTATAACTCGTCTAAACAAGCTTTTCTAAAGTAGTCGTAACTTACATTAAAAACATCCGGACAGTCTTTAAGTGAGTTAGATGGTTTATGCATTTTGCACAACAGAGAATTTCCCCCAGTTTCAGCCCTGGAGAATGGCGCAGTAGATATTTCACGCTTTGACTTTGGTGAAAGCGGCACATGATAATACACAGTCGAGTCACATTTTTGTGACCACCTCCTACTTTTGACGTCAACAGCGCGTAGCCAATGAAATAATGCACGTGTCGTGAGCTAGCTTAGAGGGTACATAAGGTGTGCTGTAAGCATTCTGAAAACATATCACTCGTTGCTGGCATGGATAAATGCAGCGATATATCAGATTTGCAAAAAGGGATGATTAATCGTTTCGGGTCAAGGGTGGCAGTATTTCTGAAACAGCGCAGTTTGTGAATTGTTCGCGTGCTGCTGAGGTTAAAGTGTATCGTGATTGGGAAATGGCACCATTACGAATAAGCGACGTGGAAACTGAGGAGCACCACGTGCCATTGATGTAAGACGTGAACGTCGTGCGTGAGTGCCGATAGACATGCTACAGTGGAGCAACTCACTGGCCGAATGAACCAGGGGGCTACCGGAAGTGTGTCTACATCGACAGTTCAGCAAACCCTGCTGCTCATGGGGCTCCGATGCAGACGGATAGTCACTTCACCTATGGTAACGAAGGTGCATCGGCAGAAAAGGCTTACAGTTGCACGGCAGTATCGGAATCGGACCTCCACTGATTGACAAAAGGTTGTCGTCTCCGATGAGTCACGTTTTCTGCTTCATCGAACGGATGGACGTTCGCGTATAAGGCGAGAAACATCGGAGAACAAACACTCTTCAATTATTGCTGGCACAACACAAGCTCGTGCGAGCAGTGTTATGGTCTGCGGAATGATTTCGTGGCATTCGCTGGGTCCACTTATACCTGTGGAAGGCACTATGGACCGAATTCCTTATGAATCCATTCTTGGAGACCACGTACCCTCATAAATGCTGATTGTCTTTCCTGGGGCGGATGGGATCTTTCAGAAAGACAATGCGACGTGTCACACAGCTAGAAATGTCCGAGAGTGGTTGAAAGAGCAAGATGAATACTTCAAAGTACTTCCCTGGCTCCCCTAATTCCCCAGACATAAACCCAATTGAGCATCTGTGGGACCACAACGATCGTGGTGTTCGCTCTATGGATCCTCCAACATGCACCCTCCAGCAGCTGTCAGATGCACTGCAGTCAGCATAGCTTCACATACCTGTGAATAGCTGCTGTCCGCGCTGCACACAGCGGTTACTCTGGATATTAGCTGGTGGTCATAAGAATGTGACTCGACCGTGTATATTCGGTTCGAAATTAGAGTGTCATCAGTCTCACCATTTACGGTATCCTACAGAAATATGAATTGCCGAGCGTTTCTTCTCGAATGTAGAAAGGCCATCTTGAAAATGAACAGGTCAGCAGTCGGAATATCAGCGAATATGTACTCCAATAAATCTGTGAAAACAGTATTTTGTGTGTGTGTGTGTGTGTGTGTGTGTGTGTGTGTGTGTGTGTGTTGAGACTAGGTCTGTAAATGACAGCAGCATACTCTACCGTAGATCGTAACAGTCTGAAAACTGTGAATAAATGTCCGAAGTTTAATAAAATACCTTGAAATGAGTAGATACACTGGCGTGCAAAAATTAAGGACGAGACGGTTTTTCGAATGTAACGTCGTGCAGAAGTGCTCCACATTGACTCAAATGATATAATAAGATCCCCAAGATGAAAGAATATGGGACAAGTGAGCAAAACTGTCCAAACAAGGAATCCAAAGGATGCAAACGCACTTTATTGAAAAGGTAGCTTCGAGCACAACTGGACAGAAGACAGAAACGTCCATGTGCCAGGTGGCAGCCAAGAAAAATCCAGTCTTTAGAAGAGGTTATGATCACCCCTGACTGCTTTGCTGGATTTACAACGTCTGTTCATGCTGAGGACGACGTTGGCGAGGAGCTGTTGAGGAATCGCGGCCCATTCCTCTTGTAGCGCCAATCGCAGCTGCGGAATCTTTGCTGGCGGCTGGTGACATGCTGCCAAGCGCCTCCCGAGAATGTCCCACACATGTTCGATTGGATTCAGGTCCGGGGACCTTGCGGGCCAATCCATGCGTTGAATATCTTTACCTCCAACAGCTCTGTGACAACCACTGTACGATGAGGTGTAGCATTGTCGACCATGAAGAGGAACTCAGGACCCACAGTACCTCTAAACACACTCACCTGTGGCAAGAGAATCACGGTACAATAGCGGACACCAGTGGCTGAACCTCCTTGGGGGTTGTGGAGGTCAGTACGGCTACCAAGCATGATACCGCCCCAAACGAGAACTCCGCCACCTATAAACCGGTCTCTTTCGATGATGTTTGAGGTGTGATTGCGTGTTCCCTGCTCTCTTCAGATGTGTATACGCCCAGAATCGCTTGTCAAACTAAATCGGCTCTCATCCGTAAAGAGAACTCGACCTCATTGCTGATTTGTCCAGTTCTTGTGTTCTTGGCACCACAGAAACCGCCGTCTGCGATAAACAGGCGTTAATGGCACACACCGTACTGGTCGTCGTGCAAATAGACCACCTTTGTGCAGCCTCCTGGCCAGGGTAAAACGCGATAACGGACGTCCAGTTGTCTGTTGCATGTGCCTTACGATTTCTCCCGCTGTCTGCCGTCTGTCTCTTCTCGCTTGTAGGACAATATACCGGTCGTCCGCCGCCGTGGTTGCTCGTGGACGATAACTGCTAAATTCTTGGACAGCTGTTCCTGTCGTTTGAAATGTTCTCCAAGCTTGTGAAACGATGCTGTGAGCGATAACGTACTCCTCGGCCACACTAGTCACACTTCGACCTTCTTCCAACTTCCCAATGACGCAACCTCGGGTAAAGTCATCCAGATGTAGTCTACTGGATTGCATGTTGGCCATATCACACGGTGGCAGCAACTCTACGTCGTTGAAACCGATGTACACCGTGCAATAGCTTTCACCGAATTGCTGAGCGTACACCGCCCGTGTGCTTTATACCCTTCCGATCCCGCCCCCCCCCCCCGAGCTTGTGGCATACTACAGAGATCAAACACTTGTCAAGACGACACATCTGCAGTGATACATTCCGTCGGTGTAGCTTAGCGGTTAGAACAACAAGCTCCGGAGCGAGGAGGCACGGTTTCGATTGCAGTCACCGACAAATTTGTGAATTTAACAAGAACTCCAGTCGACAAAGCTGTGTGGGCTGGAGCGTTGCATGAAGGAAGAGCAACATTCTTACATTTCGTGTTTTTGGTGGCTTTCTTAGTACTGTATATCTCAGAAAATAAAAATTTTGGTTAACCATTTTGTGTATGACGCTGATTCGTAACGAGCAAGTTTCTCTGCTCAACGTTGTAGATCAGCTAACCTTTCATTTTAATCTGTTGAAGATATTTCGCTTTGAAAAAGTTTATACCGTTCTTACCTCGCTGTTGAATTCCGAACAAGATCGCCATAACATCTGTAGAGTTCTGTGCCTGTTTCTTTTTATTTGCATCTACACCGAAGATCCCAAACATTATGATCACCTGCATAGTACGATGTTGGTCCTCCACGTGTTGCTCAAACAGCTCTTACCCGGCAGGGATGGACACTACAAGATTTCGAAAGGTGTCTTGTTCTATCGGATACCAACACGTTATTTATTTATTTTATTTTATCGGAAGTTTGACGACCACCGTGAACAACTCAGTGGGCTATAAAGCAGTCGTTCGTCCCTAATTTAGGGTCACTGGCTCCAGGAAAGGGAGAGGACCAGTGCAGTTCCGTAAGACAAACACAACATCCATGCCTCACCGGGATTCGAACTCGGACCCCTTTCGGGCGAATGATCCGAGACCATCGCTTAGACCACTGCGCCAACGGGGCGGCGAAATGCTTTTGAACCGCTTTTATTTTCCTTAGTGGTAAATTAAGTAAGTGCTATAAGTTCAAACGACAAAAGTCCGACCTTCCAAAAATTAACGACAGTAAAAAAAACTCTGAAATTTCGGAATAACAAGCCTTATTTGCTTAGACATGCAATAAAAAATTGAAATTTATATGAATTTTCCAGTTTTTATTTCATGCGATATACTCGGAGATCGGGCTGCAGGGCCCGAGCGCTATGCTGGAAACGAACGTAGCGAGCCTACAGACGCAGCCCCTAGTATGTCAAAAGCATTGAAAATTTCAGAAAATGTGCAACAATTTGGACGCCAGGGTACCTGGAAGTGTTCCTCATGTTCGGCAAACCATTCTCGAACAAACTGGGCAGTGTGGCGTGGTGCATTATCCTGAGGGGAATACAGTTGCCGTGAAATAATGTACCTGGTTTGCAATGATGTTTAGATAGGTGGTATACGTCATGGGTTCCTGCACATAAATGACTGAACTCTGGGTTGTCCAGCAGAACATTGCTCAAATCGTTACACTTCCTCCAGCGGCTTGTTTTCGACCCACTGTGTACCCTACTGCCGACACTTCTCCAGGTAAATGACGCATGCGTACCGGTCGTCCACATGGTGCAACATGAAACAAGGAACATCGGATCAAACGACCTTTTTCCAATTATTCAAGGTCCAGTTTTGATGCTCGCGTGACCACTGTAGTCGCTTTCAACAGTGAACCGAGGTTAGCTTGGGTCTGCACCTCCTCAGCCCCATTTTAAGCACGTTTCAATGTACTATGTGTTGTGACACATTACTCCCGTCACCAGCGTTCAAATTACCGGCGAGCTGCGGCACAGAAGGGCCGTACCATGTGCCTATCCCATATGGTACGAGCCTTCTGTTGGCCAGTACCATACGGAATAGCCTTCGCTCACCTCTAGCATTGATGAGTCAATGTCGGCCTACACCTTGATGGTGGTTCGTGGTTTTTCCTCCTCGCACCACTTCTTGAAGGTACTGACCACGGTTGACCGTGAGCATCCCACAAACCTTGCTGTCTCGGAAATGCTCTGACCCAGTTGTCTGGCCATTACCATTTGAACTTTATCAAACTCACTGAAGGCCGCCCAGGTGGCGCAGTGGTCTAAGCGATGGTTTGTGACCATTCGTCCGAGAAGGGTCCGGGTTCGAATCGCGTGAGTCACGGATGTTTTGTTTGTATTACGGCATTCGCTCTCTCCTTTCCCTGGAACCAGTGGCCCTAAGTTAGGGATGGGGACTGCTTATCGCCCATTGAGTTGCTCACGGTGGTCCTTACAGTGTCACTAAAAAAAAAAAAAAACTCGCTGAAGTCTGTTGCCTTCCCCATCTGAAGAATAATAATAATACTGATTAACAAAACTCAGTATCAGATGTTATTTATTTCTTTTCATGACCCTCACACGCACCGTCATTTACATGCAGTTTCTTCGATTTGCATAAAGACGTCATAATGTTTTGCTCTTCGGTGTATATTTCTCACAAATTGTTTTTTTTTTCTTTAATAGATACCATTTTCTCTTTAATACAGATGCACGATATCAAAGAAACAGGCATGGCACATTACTGCCACATGGTTTACGCCAACCAGGTGTTCGAGTGATCAGAGCCGTGGGTTTCTGAATGGTCGTCCAAGCTGTTTCAAAGTTTAGGTCACCTGTGAGGCATGGATATCGTGTATGTCTTAACTCGCCGGTTCTACCCTTTCCCTGAAACTAGTGGTTCTAAATTAGAGACAGGTGACTGCTTATAGCTCCTTAAAGTTGCTCACCACGATCGTTAAACTCCGAAATCCAAAAGTCACACGGGCTACTTAGAACTGGCTTAAGTTGTAGTCCAGATTATTAGTACATCCTACCAGTAGATAAGTAAGTCACTTGTTTTCGCCAAACGTCCATGTCGAGACATGGAAGCTGAAGAAGAAATAGCAACTAAAGATTTGCAGATAACAAAGATTATTTCGCTGCGTGCAATGTATCTTGTATTTTACCGAAGTAGATCTTTAGCACGTCGTTTGCGAAAATATATATATATATATATTCCGCCTTTGGATACTACACTATTTCTCTGTAACTGTTAATCTAACTTGAAAGACTATTTTTCCTTTGAGTAGCTCTAGATGTCAGAACAATGACACGGTGATCCTAGCTGTCCGGTACTTTCCCGATACATAATTTTGCCGCTAGAGTGCGATAATATAGATGCTGCCGAATTTAAGAGAACACTTTATCCCATATCCTTACTTCCAAATACGCTATTGGAAAAAAAAATTCCTTCGATACCATTTACAACTAAGACTGGTTTGGGAACCGTGTGTTTTTCAAATAATGCATGGGTTTTTCTTTTAGGGGGCATAAAGGTAAATTGTGATTACTCCAGTATGTCTGCTTCTAAAAGTCCGACCTCGGTGGCGCAGTGGTCTAAGGCGTTGGCCTCTGATCATTCGTCCGAAGGGGTCCGGGTTCGAATCCCGGTGAGGCATGGAGTTGTGTTTGTCTTACGGCACTGGCTCTCTCCCTTCCCTGGAACCAGTGACCCTAAATTAGGGACGGGCGACTGCTTATAGCCCATTTGAGTTGCTCACGGTGGTCGTTAAACCTCCAATCAAAAAAAAAAAAAAAAAGTCCGATTTGAAGAATCCTTTTCACGTTGGATAGAGTTCCAGGTGAAAAATGTTCTTCATATAATTTCCAGTTTTTTGTAAAGTACTGTTTTCCCACTAAATATACGGTTCTGATGTTTTTGCAGCAATATCTGCGCTTCTGAAAACTCGAGTGAAAAAATTCCTTACAGTCAAATCGGGCTTACAAATGAAAACCTTTTGCACATATTTCCGCTTAAAATAATGCACAGTTTTTCTTCTAGGGGGCGTAGATGTGTATCGTGTTTGCTTTTTGTTTTGTTTTTTCGATTTCTCTTCTCCTGACGGTCCGATTTGAAAATTTTTCCTTATCACACAAGTTTCTGGAGCGCCATGTTTTACATATAATTTCAAATTTTCTTATCGTACAATTTCTTACTAGAGATGATGAGTTCTCGTTTACAACATGTTTGCGGTAATATCTACGCGACAAAAATCCCAATTGGAAAATCTTTTTCGGCTACATACTACTAACCACGAAAATATTTTACGCCCATTTACTGCCCAAAATGACGCACAATTTTCCTACTAGGGAGAGCAAATGTTTATTCTGTTTTTCTGGATATTTCTGCTTCTAAAAGTCCGTTTTAAAAATTTCTTCAAACATCGGATATTTTTCATCTTGTGCAGCATTCTGCAAGTGCATCTGTTTTTGTTGTTGTTGTTCTTGTTCACATCTGAAGCTTTAGATGGTGTTAGTGTGCATTTCTGTTTGCCAGTGTATCTCCAAAAATTCCATTGAAAGAATCTCTCTCACATTGCGCATTTTAAATTATGCACAGTTTTTCCCTGGGTAGTGTAAATGCATTCTCTTTTGTCTGGTTGGGTTTTTTAGGTTTTCAAAAAAACTCCTTTTGAATATTTTGCGTGTGTTTCTGAAAGGATCCGAAAGACATTCTCGTTACAGCCATTAAACTTTGGTGTCATTTTTCTTGTTTTCTTTCGTTTTGGAGTTTAACTACCTTCTCGAGGATGAACCTCGTTATAAATTTAAGATACTAGTTGTATAGCTTCCCTGGTAGTGCAGTGGTCTAAGCGATGGTTTTTATGACCATTCGTCCGAGACGAGTCCGGGTTCTTTTTTTTTTTTTTTCCCTTTAGATCGGAGCTTTAACGACCACTGTGAGCAACTCAGTGGGCTCAAAGCAGTTTCTCGCCCCTAATTTACCTAATTTAGGGCCACTGGTTCCATGGAAAGGAGAGAGCCAGCACCGTAAGACAAGCACAACATCCATACCTAAAAGGATTCGAACCCGGACCCATGTCGGAAGAATGATCAGAAGCCATCGCTAGACCACTGCACCACCCGAGCGGCAGGCACGTGTTCGAATCCCGGTGGCTTATGGTTGTTGTGTCTGCCTTACGGCGATGGCTCTCTCCCTTCCCTGGATCTAGTGGTCTTAAATTAGAGACGGGCCACTGCTTATAGCCACAGAGTTTGCTCACGGTGGTCATTAAACGTCCAATCCCAAAGAAAAAAAGAATTTCTGGTTATAGAGAGAGGGCAGAACCAAAATCCCCTGGAAAGCAAACCCCACCGCGCGAACTGCGAAGGGGTGTAACGTCACGGTCAGAGGGCCACCGCAATCCCTCTCTCCAGAGAGGTCAAAGGGCAAACGTAAGGGGAATGCCGATATTAGCTGCGGGTTCATGCGGCATTGGTCAGTATTAAGCTTTCGGTAGTCGTTCACGTGAGTTAGCGTTTTTATGCAACATGCCTGGAAAATATTGAGTGCCTTTATGTAGATCCAATTACAAAGCACATCCAAAAGCCACTGTGCCGCCCCAGTGGCGCAGTGGTCTAAGCGATGGCCTCTGATCATTCGTCTGAAAAGGGTCCGGGTTCGAATCTCGGGGAGGCTTGGATGTTGTGTTTGTCTTGCGGCACTGGTTCTCTCCCTTCCCTGGAACCAGTGACCCTAAATTAGGGACGGGCGACTGCTTATAGCCATTGAGTTGCTCACAGTGGTCGTTAAACCTCCAATAAAAAAAAAAAAAAAAAAAAAGTCACTGTTTTCAGCTTTCCTGAAGGGGAAAGCCTTCGAAAGAGATGGATTTCTACCGTATAAATAAATAATTTTGAACTCACCGTGAATTCAAAGGTTAGTTAAGCCTAATTGCTCTCATGATAGCATGTTCTGCTTTCGTTGTAAATGCAACTATAATTTAGTTAATTGTCAGTCGTTATTTTGATTGATGGAGTAAAATTTAAGGGCTAACCTTCCGATTATCAGCTCATTATTTGTTGTGGTTTAAATAATGATATTGCTTACCATCCAACATTTTATTTCTATAAAATAAATGTTGTTTTTCTTTACAAAATTCGTAGTTAGTAGTGTTCAAATTGAAAAAAACAACAAAAAAAACCCCCAAAGATATACAGATATTATCAGCGCACAAGTACTAAAGTTAACCAGGCAAGGAAACTGGCAATAAATAATTACGTTATTTATTAATCATTTCATTTCCATAAAACAAATGTCATTTTTCTTCACAAAACTGCTGTGTATCAGTGTCCTAATTACAAAAAGAATTCGCACGAAATGTACAGAACTACTTGATGCACTGATAATCTGAAAGCTAGCCCAAAGAAAAGTTTATTGGAATGCCCAACAAATGTATCCGAAAGTTTGGAATATCTCCGAAAGAATTCACTTATATCGTTAAACTTCAGCGCGATCCCTGAAGTTTACTGGCTGATAAGTTAAAATGTATGTATGCACATATATTCATGGGCTTACAATTTTTTTGCGTTAGTGAATGTACAATTTAATTTAAATTAAGTTGTGGTAGAGATTGAAGTTCGGATTAGAGAACTATGAACTTGAATTGTCTACATTGAACTCCTTTGCAAAGCAGCACTTTAACTCCTAGTTACATTCATAGTCACGCGTATAAGGATAGTTTCAGAAATATTGGCAGTGAAATGTTCCTCCCTGCAAGAAGAACATGGTGCAAAAAAGAAAGTGCTTACGCATAATAAAGGAACACAATTATTGATGCATGTGTTTTCCGCTTTTTAGGAAGTCTGTTAATTGATACTTTCAATATCGTTACAGATACTGAAAAATGGAAAAATAATGTGACATTCACATTTTCCAGCATGAAATTTGCAGTGTTAGGTGCATAAATTCAAAGATATCCAAATTAATATATTCCGTGTTCATTTGACAAAGAACTTTTTTCTAAATGATTCTAATTTATAATTATTTTTTTACCTTCTAGAAGTATTTGCAAGATTTGCGCACACATCTTACCGTATTTTCAGTAAATATACTCACTAAATCGAATATTTTGCTTTCGCGTTCGTTACGTAATCAAGGAAAAATCTTTTTTTTTTCTTTCATTTTAGTGAATCGAACGCGAAGGGAATTTCTAAAAGTTTTAAGTGAAATGATTATGTTCATACAGTCCTACCAATTTGCCATTAACGCACTTAAAAAATCATTGTTGCAAAAAAACATTAAAGTAAAATGCTGGGCTTTTCAAACGTTATGCATGAAAAAACGTACGTTTTTGCTCCTTTAGCCAAATTGCAAACAAAAGAAAAAATGTCCTGAGGTATTTAGTTTTAAGACCCGTACATGAAATCGTTTCCCAGCACAAGAGCAAAACTTTGGAATTACCCGATTTGCAGATATCATTGCTGTAAACTGAGAAAAAAATGAAAGCTAAAGATGTAATCTTTCGATGTTATTTAAGGATAAAAATTGCAGAGAAGAAAAACATGGTCGATTTATTGCTGTGTCCGCAAATTGTCTGGGCTCGAGTAGATTGGCCCACTAGCTCTGACTTCACAGACCAGTTCGGAGGCTCCCTTAATCTTCAGGGGTTTTTGGCAGAACTATCGGTGTGCCTCACCGGACCCTCGAAATCCTGCACAACTAGGACATTAGCCAGAAGCCTGTGCTCATGACTGGAGATGAACACGGACTCCTTTTTTAAGGACCGGGCCTGTTATAACATTATTTAGGACTGGCCCGGGCCAGGTTTGAACATTTGTGCACATTTTACCTATGTGAATAAGGGAAAAACGAAGCATGTTGTTTTACTCTTATTTACAACTTCATCATCAGATAAGAATGTTAGGGCTTCCCGTTAACGTACCCCCCCCCCCCCGCAAAAAAAAAAAAAAAAAGAAAGAGAGAGAGAAATAATTATTATATGCATCATATTCAGGTAACAAAATGTCCGAAATGTCCATTTTGTTTCCCAAGTGTTTCAAGTTCATTCGTTTACCTCGGCTGACCTTCATGTTTTCACCGAATGATCAAAAATTCCCATTTTTCATGCTGTAGCCAGCAGAACTTTAAATTTTAGTCGCCAGAAAACTTTATACTATCAGTTTTCATCATATCTAGGAAATAATGCATACATTAAATAAAATTAATTAAAAAAGCTAAAGGATAAATTAACTTGAACTCGCGCCCGTATGGGCTCGGCTTTTAGTTAAGGATTTGATGTAAGAGCCAACCCAGGCCCGCGACGGGCCCGGATTCATTTCCGGGCTTTTTGTCATAGCCTGGGCCCGTGCTCATATTATATCTACTCCTGATCCCATAGCCATCTAGACAATTTAGCTATTTTAGACAATGTCATTGATAACACATAAAATAAAATCAATAAAAATACCAGAAATAAATGGATTCGACAGAACATCCTTTCCAACTGGTTGCCCCATCGGGACACTGGGACATTTCCTGGTGGACCACGCTAGAAATGGTCCACTTTCTCGTATTCGTCTTGTCTGGATATTTTGACCATCGGGACACTGGGACATTTCTCGGTGGATTACGCTAGAAATGGCCCGCTTTCTCGTATATTCGTCTTGTCTGGTTATTTTGGAACGAACGAATAAATGTTTTGGATTTTGTCAATAAAAATCGTTAATTTTCATAGATCCAATAGCCAGGGGCGGATTGGTTCACCGGGGCACTGGGACATTTCCTGGTGCACCACGCTGGAAATGTCCTACTTTCTCGTATTCGTCTCGTCTGGATATTTTGGAACGAACCAATAAATGTTTTGGCTTTTATGAATAAAAATCGTTAGTTTAATCTGAGATTTGTTTCTGCCTGAAACATTTTTTCGTTGAGCAAATTAAAAAATAAAAAGTATTCTTGTGTCTATGTGTTAGGCGTTTTCTCTGAAGTAACATAGCAACATTCTCCCTACTTATGTGAGAAAAGTCCCGCCGGCCAAACACAATGTTTTACTAAGCTAAAGCTAGCTACAGTTTAACGTAGGTCACTGGTCTTCTAGGCCAGGGTCATTGATGGGCCCTACCCTCCTTTTTAAATTTTGAAGGAAACTGCTCTAAGTGAATTTTCTGATGCAGAGACAGAAGGAAGCGCAGCACCTTATGGTGCAGAAACTGAAGATGCCTGGGCATTTTGGGACATTCGTTGAGCAGTGGTTGTGATGTTTTTACGATGTGGGCATTCCGAAAGCAGATTCCCTTTTCCCCTTGCAGTTGGAATACTGCACGCCGGCATAGAGATCGGGAAACGGAAAATTGGTACCCGGAGGATTGGTGCCCGGCAAACTAGTACCCAGCAAATTCGTACCCGGGAGATTCATACCCGGCAAACTCGTACCCGAGCGATTGGTACCCTCCTATTGCTGCGACGTTACAGGGCATACATAAATTGCATAAATGACAACTCATCGGTTCACTGTAAACCGCCACGCAGAAAAAGTGCCACACATCTTTCAAAAACTTTGAAAAGTGCCACACATCTTTCAAAAACTTTGAAAAGTGCCACACATCTTTCAAAAACTTTGAAAAGTGCCACACATCTTTCAAAAACTTTGAAAAGTGCCACACACTTTGGAAAACTGCCACATGTGTAGGAATTTTTCACGGTGTGTTTTCTTAGCGGTGGAAGAAAGTATAGGATTTTTCCATCAAAAGAACATCTATGCACAACGACAATCATCAAAAAGAAATAATCTTCCGTTAATGCAATTTGTATATGCCCCCCCTTAACGTCGCAGCAGCAGAAGGGTATCAATTACCCGGTTACGAGTTTGCCGTGTACCAATCTCCTGGGTACGAATTTGCCGGGTACCAATCTCTCGGGTACCAATTCGCCGGGTGCCAATCTCCTGTGTACAAGTTTTCTAAAAATTCAGTTTTAAACAAATATCGTAATTGCTTCAATTTATGAAAAAAATTACGAATTTGAAGGGAAAAAATGTATCGAAATACTAATAAGGAGTGGAGATGATGCTAAAGCCTGAAATTCAGACATTAAAACTGAACAGGATTGGATGAAATTGCGTTGGTACGAGTTTACTGGGTACCAATTTGCCGGATAACAGTTCGCCAGGTGGCAGTTTCCGGGTACCAATCTCCCGGTATCCGTAAAGGTCAAAAGAATATGCTCTGGTTTCTGAACGAGGAGTGATTGTCTTCGGGCGCTGAGAAATGCCTTGGTCTGACGAAAAAACAATTCAGTACTGGCGTCAGAACCCCTTAACAAAACCATAAGGGGACTTGAGTGGCGCAGCGGGAAGCATCTGGTTTTCACCCTAAATCTTGATAAGAGTTGAAAGAGCAGCAATTAACAAAAAGCTTGGAACTTCCAGGGGGGGGCGCTAGGGTAATTGTGATAGAGCGTCGAGAAAGCGGACTTGATATCAACACTCTGAGTAAGGACACGATTTACAGCTTCCATGGTTACGAAGGGAGTGACGACTCCCCTGTTCACAGAAGCAATGTCAGCAACGCTTTGCTTCTGTACAATTTTCTCAATAGCGTCTAGGTAGACGTAGAGAAACGTTTCTCTCAATGAAGGCAAATATAACCTACGTTGTATAGTTGTGCTGAGTTGTTGACCTTCCGACGATAAGTTGCTGAACTGAATTGGCAGAGTATCATCAACCCTGAGAAACTCGGGGACGACTAAATCTGGTGGAACTAACACAGGAGCAGAAAAAAGGTCGTAAGCCCCCGGTGGTGCAGTTCTTTCGTGCTATTCTTTTTTTTTTTTTTTTTTTTGAGGTTTAACGACCACCGTGAGCAACTCAATGGGCTATAAGCAGTCGCTTGTCCCTAATTTAGGGTCACTGGTTCCAGGGAAGGGAGAGAGCCAGTGCCGTAAGACAAAAACAACATCCATGCCTCACCGGGATTCGAACCCGGACCCCTTACGGGCGAATGATCAGAGGCCAGTGCCTTAGACCACTGCGCCACCGGGGCGGCTCGTGCTATTCTATCAGGGCAATCTGTTCCTAACTCTCTTAGATTCTCTTTCACCTGCCAAACGGCGCATAGCGCTGTGAGTTTGGGTCTCTCAACCTAAATTAGGAATCCCCTTGTCGGTTTTTTTTTTCTTGTCGGTCTAAGCGATAGCTCCTGATTATTCGACCAGGGAGGGGCTGGGTTCGAATTCCGGGTAAAGCATGGATGTTTGTGTTTGTCTTTTGGCACTGGTTCTCAATGTGGTATTTGATCAGCACTGGCTCTCTCTGCGTTACTTGATCATTTGGCATACTGTATACCATGTTTGCTATGTACATTGTTGATGTAAAATGAATATACTCTCTATGTATGCCTGACAATACTCTACAACTATGTCTGTTTATCCTGTCACTTTATCTGTATCACCAGGTCATAAAATATTTTTAAACCCTCAATAAAAAAAAACAAGTTAGTAAAATCATGCAATGCATTGATTATGATTCGCTTTCCAACATACCAGAGATCATTACTCAAGTTCTGATGATAATAGCTGTGGAATAAATCTCACTTCTGTGTCCTGACCTTTGACCCCATTTCGATGATATTCAACAGGATTGGTTCAGTATACTTCCGGAACAACATACAAAAGTTTTGTTGCAATAGAAGCATTTTTACTCAAGTTATGAGGATAATGGCTGTGGAATAAATCTCGCTCCTGTGCCCAGACCTTTGACCCCATTTAGATGATATTATACAGAACCGTTTCAGTATATCTCCGGAACAACATGGTAAAGTTTTGTCGCAATCGAAGCATTTTTACGTAAGTTATGACGCATGAGGGAGATGGAATGGATCTAGCTCCTATGTCCCGACGTTTGACCCCATTTCGTCCATTTTCAACAGGATTCGTCCCCAGGTGGTGCTCTATCACATACTAAAATTTCATCGAAATCGAACCATTTTTACGTGAGTTATCGTGCGGACGGACGGACAGACAGACGGACAAAGCTGGAGCAAATGCGCTTCTTCAACCTACGGTTGGAAACCGTAAAAAAAAAAAAAAAAAAAAAAAAAGCTGTTAAGTGCGTTGAACCGCCTCCGTAAAGGAGGGTGCTGGAGGTGGACAAGATGCATTCAATGGCTTCGTTAAGGACCAAGTCCGTGAGTCTGAAGGAGAAGAAGACGAGCTCATTTGCATACGTAGCAAGAGACGCAGACTTCGTTAAATGCACGCTGGAAGCAGAGAAATCCGCATAGCTTCGCACGTTCACTAGAGTCACGTTAGGGTTAAAACTTCGAAAGTAGCCATTATTCAAAAGTAAAACAACGGGCTGTTATAATTTGTAACACCCAAAATGAACAAAATAAATACTCACCCCTTTCGAAGATGATGGAAAAGTGTATCCAAAACCTTTATGGAACTGAGCACACACACAAAAAGCTAACAAGTAAGCGAAAAACTTCGAAAACTTTCGTCAGCTTGCGGAGCGATTAAAAATACGACACTCTTGAAGAAGACACTAGTGCCCATTGTGATAGTCCGCGATCTCACCCCCTTATTCACATACTGAAGCAGAGTACAAAGCTATTCTCGGGCAGAGACATTCCGATATCCGTGTTTCACTCACATTTACTCGTATCTTAAAGGAAACAATAATTTACCAGTTCATGGGCCAAATGGTACGGTAGACTTTAAAAACACGTCTGCTCAAGAAAGAGGTACAAGTAATAAATACCACTGCGCAGAAGGCGATCGTTAATCAAAAATTAAAAAAATAATAATTTCGCAGGAAAATTGAAATTTCAACTTTCAGAATGATCTTCGTGGTGGCTCTTCATTATTATTTTCATTTTTTTTTGTCAAAACCAAGATTGTAAAAGGAAAATAATAATGCTTTAAAAATCTGTTTATTAGCAAGTCTTTTGTAAAAAAAATATCGTGCTTATGTTATCGGTTTATCCGTCCGTACGTCTGTGGACACCACATCTCTGCAACTATTAATCCGATGTGAAAAATTCTTTTTGCATTTGGGAAGCTTGAAATATGCGATTGATGATCCTTCATTTAATTTTTTTCCTTACGATTTACAATTATGCCGCTAGATGGCGTAAATGCAGATAATATCGAATTCAAAATACATTTTATTCCATATATTTGCTTCTAAACATCCGATTGAAAACAAATATTTTATCTTTCGATTCCACTTCAGTCGTAGAGTATTTTATGTATAGTCACTTTTTCAAGTTACGCATAGATTTTCTGCTAGGGGGTGTAAAATTAAATTGCGTTTCCCCCGATATTTCTGCTTCTAAAACTCCGATTTGAAAAATTCTTTCTGCATCGGATACAGCTCCTGATGGAAAATCCTTTGCATATAATTCTAATTTTTGGTATTACTAAAAATGGTTTGGCCACTAGCGGGCATAAGTCTTAATTTCCGCTTCTGACGTATTTGTAGGAAAATCCGAGCTTCTAAAATCTCGACGGAAAAGAATTCGTTCGTGGAGCGATAGTACTCACGTCGACAAAACTTTTAGGAATACTTTCTTCTTAAATTAACGCCAGGGGGCGTAGATATATTTCTTATTTTTGTCAATATCTCTACTTCTAAGAATCCGATTTGAAAATCCCTTCTTTGTTGGATAGCGTTTCCGGTGCGAAATGTTTTTCACATAATTTCAAAATTTTCAAGTGAATCATGGACTTTCCTCTTGGGGGCGTTAAGGTAAATTGCGTTTTCCCTTATATTTCTGCTTTTAAAACTTGGATTTGAAAACTTTTTCCCGTATCACATATAGCTCGTGATGGGAAATGTTTAGGATACAAATGCTAAAGAATGATTTTGCCGCCAGGGGCATGAGAGTTTATTTCTGCTTCTGATATATTTGCAACAAAATCTGACTTCCTGAAAACTCGATTGAAAAATTTGTTTTGTGGGCCGATACCGCTCACATGGGAAACACTTTTGAGAATACTTTCATATTCAAATCATGCATGCTTTTCCAGGCAGGGAGTGTAGATGCATATCTTATATTTGCCGATATTTGCTGCTAAATGTCCGATTTGAAAAATTCTTTCTTTATTGGAGAGCGTTTCCGCTGTGAAATGTTTCTCATATAATTAAAAAAATTCTTAGCGCAGAGTTCTGTAACCAGAAGGCCTAAGTTCACGATTCCGTTTACAGCAATATTTGCGGGATTTTTTTTTTTGATTGGAGGTTTAACGACCACCGTGAGCAACTCAATGGGCTATAAGCAGTCGCCCGTCCCCAATTTAGGGTCACTGGTTCCAGGGAAGGAAGAGAGCCAGTGCGGTAAGACAAACACAACATCCATGCCTCACCGGGATTCGAACCCGGACCCCGTTCGGACGAATGATCAGAGGCAATCGCCTAGACCACTACGTCACCGGGGCGGCTATCTGCGGGATTAAGAGCCCGATTGAAAAAGGCCAGATACCACTGTTTTCCATACCCATGCCATTGACTTTGAATAGCTTTGATAAATTTGACTCGCGTCAGAAGAGATTCAAAAGATGTGCTTTATTACACCCGAAAATTCGGTGTCATTTTTTTTGTTTACGCTTTCCAAACGTAGGTTGGAGAAGCGTATATGCTCCAGCTTTGTCCGTCCGTCCGCACGATAACTCGCGTAAAAATCGTTCAATTTCGATGAAATTTCAATATATGATGGGGGATCATCTGGGGACGAACCCTATTGAAAATGAGCGAAATGAGGTCAAAGGTCAGGACATAGGAGCGGGATCCATCCCATTGCCCTTATGCTTCATAACTTGAGTAAAAATGTTTCGATTTCAACGAAATTTTAGTATGTGGTAGGGAACTACCTGGTGTCAAACCTTACGGAAAATGGGCAAAATGGGGTCAAAGGTCAGGACGTAGGAGTGGGATCTATTCCATCGCCCTTATGCGTATAACTTATGTACAAATGCTTCGATTGAGACAAAACTTCATCATGTTGTTCCGGAAGTATACATTACCGGTTCTGTTGAATATCATCAAAATGGGGCCAAAGGTCAGGTCATAGGTGCAAGATTTATTCTACAGCCATTATCCTCATAACTTGAGTAATAACGTGAGTAATGATTTTTGGTATGTTGGAAAGCGTATTATAGTCAATGCATTGCATGATTTTAATAACTTGTTTGAATGTAGTGTGGTTTTGACGCTAGATTGAGTGGGTTTTTAAAATTATTTCACCGATAAATTGTTCATAAAATTAGATTACGACTGAATTCGTTTGACAAGGCGTAATCTAACAGCTGTCTTTCACCCAGAATCTAACATAATTTTCTCACGTGGAGAATTTACGAAGTGTTACCCTATGTAAGCACGTTGTTGTAGTGAACTACAAGACTAAAATCCCTTTTTTAGTGGACCACAAGACTAAAATTCCCGGCCTGGTGTGGTCGTCACAAACCCTCCCTGCCAATGGTCTTAAATTAAGAGCAGCTAACTACATATAACACTCTGAATTTCTCACCCTCATCCTAAAAATGTGATTTGTCTTTTGGCAGTAGCTCTGCTCACAATCGACTCATTTGTAGGTCTCCATAAGATTACCTTCATCGGGAGTCTTGCACCCTCCGCAGGGTGGTGTCCCCTTAATAATAAACCCATGAAATTTCAAGTTCTTCTTTTGAAGTATCGATACACACAAACCCAGAAACACGTCATTGTCACCATCATCTTTTTTCTTTTTGGACGTAGAACTACGTCTTATGGTACGATAGAGTTTAGTGGCGGACGCGCCATAATCATGTGACCGATTTCAACTAGCAATAACTCCTGGGTTATCGGGATTGTGGCAACGGCGCTAGTATCGTTTGATAGCGCATAGATGACATTTAGTGACACTTATGAGTGGTGAGGTCGGCGGATCAATGGCAGTTCATGACAGCGCACCGAAGTGAATGGTCATTTTTGTGCTCTGCGCCACGAGTATACTTTTGTTTTCGTTTTCAATACTTCTGAACTAAAGGTGATTGAACATTGATTTTCGTATGTAATTAATGTTAGCATTGCGAAGTAGTCGTGTGAATTGATTGCAACTGTTAACAATAAGAGTAGATGGTAATTCAACTGTACTTTATTATTATTTTTTTCGCAGATTTGTAGAATTATCGGAAAAAAACATGAAAATACCAAGTTGAGCGCAGAAAGGAGATGCGGAAACTAAAAAGACTGGATTTGTAGAACCTACCGATCATTCGTACCGGAGATTTCAATATAGACATCTGTAAATTGTATAGCAATTGGTTTCTCGAGTTTATGCACTCAGAGTTCCAAATAAGCCTAGCGACTGATCCGACTCAACACACAACGCTGGGCAGCACCGACTATCGATGCGATATTCACACGCGGTATACAACTGTTCCGTATAGTCAACTATATCTCTTACTTCTCGTATCATTAATTCATATACACTCAACGTGAATCAGGAACTCCAAACAGAAGTCGCCACTCTTTCCACTCAAACTGTTCGAATTGCTTCTGAACCTTTTTCCCGAGGCATTTTTCATTTGCAAAAGATGCAACCAACACAACAGGATTAGCTAAAACGGCAAGCACGCGCTACAAGACGATCTTATATAGCCAGTCAGGCACAGCGCTACGACCACTCCTGGCTGGCGTCACATGCGTAGCCGAACGTGATACTTGAATCATTTGCATGTCTCACGATGTAAAACCTACCCATCAAGTTTCATTCCTGTGAGTTGCTTTCTTCTGGGTGCAACTACTTTTTTGACGTAGAATATATGTATATATATAGTATATGTTACCCAAGAGCAGAAACAAAGACTAAATTTCCCACCAAAGAATTTAAAACTAAATTTGTTTAAAAAAAAAAAAAAAAAAACACACCTGAAGATCATGACGCGCAACGCAGCAGTTATGAATATTCAGAACTCACACACTACTAAGTAGAGACAGTAAAAAAAATATATTTAACAAGAATTAACACAATATAGAAAACTTCAAAGCCCAACAGGCATGAGTAAACAATAAAACAAAGCTATAGAAAACCTGAATGTAGAAAGTGTCGAGAATGTCGAGTATATACTGTATATGTCAGTGTATGCCTGTCGATCAAGTCCAATAAACCACCAATAAAAAAAATGCGTATAAAAGATCGATATGTTCACGAATAACGTATGAAACAGTAATACGAGCTTCACAATTATATTGTTGATAGCTATCACAAAGTGACGTAAGCCACGTAGATAGGATCCGATAAGCTCGTTGTACGAACTATCAGAACGTAAATTGTAAGAATTTTAGTTATTCAAGGTGTAACAATAAAGCTACTAGACTTGATCTGGGGTACACATAAGGACATTAGTCACGTGACAAATGCTGAGACAAATGGGGGCGGATTTATTAATATGATACAGATATTTGGAATTCGTTTGTTTGGAAGATATAGCAGTTGTTCTATAAGAAGAAAAGCATTTGTCAAATGCGTGCGAGAGGAGTTTGAAAAGTGGCGAGATTGACAACATGCTCACTTTAATGGGCCTTGATAGAGTATGTGTTATGTTACTTCAAGTTTGTTTAGCTACTGGACTAAATTTTGCTCGTAGCATGTGCGAGTTCTTGCATGGACCCCCCCGAACAAGAACATTGTTTGAGATTAGTGTTTAACACTAAATCCGACGATACGTGGAAGCCTTTCAAGAAAATGTAACAAATATTTAATGTATATATTTAAAGCGTGTCATCGGTTTTTGCTTTGGCCCACTAATACGAGAAACATGTTAATAAAATCATGCAATGCATTGATTATGATACGCTTTCCAACATACCAGAAATCGTGCGCAAACAAACCCTCCTCCCTACCCTGACTATTGGTTCGTTCAATATACCTCCGGAACAACATACTAAAGTTTTGTCTCAATAGAAGCATTTTTACTCAAGTTATGAGGATAATGGCTGTGGAATAAATCTTGCTCCTGTGCCCTTTGACCCCATTTCGATGATATTAAACAGAAACGGTTCAGTGTACCTCTGGAAGAACATGATAAAGCTTTGTCGCAATCGAAGCATTTTTACGTAAGTTATGACGCATAAGGGCGATGGAATGCATCACGCTCTTATGTCCCGACCTTTGACCCCATTTCGCCCATTTTCAATAGGGTTCGTCCTTAGGTTGTCTCCTACCACAGACTAAAATTTCATCGGAATGGAACTATTTTTACGCGAGTTATCGGGCGGGCGGGCAGACGGACGGACAAAGCTGGCGCATATTCGCTTTTTCAACCTACGGTCGCAGTGGTCTAAGCGATGGCCTCTGATCATTCGTCCAAAAGGGGTCCGGGTTCGAATCCCGGTGAGGCGTGGATGTTGTGTCTGTCTTACGGCACTGGCTCTCTCCCTTCCCTGGAACCAGTGACCCTAAATTAGGGACGGGCGACTGCTTATATAGCCCATTCAGTTGCTCACGGTGGTCGTTAAACCTCCCAAAAAAAAAAAAATTCTCGAAGTTCGGCAAAACTTTCAAAATTGCCACTCGGAAATAGAAATATTTCAAGTCAGTTTCTTTTTTGATTTTAACCTGTATCATTTTTAGGAACAATGGAAAAAAAAAAGACACGAAGATTACGCATGTAACTTCAGCATTCTGATGCCGCGTTTTAGAAATAGCACTTTTAGAAACTCATATGTAATTGGAAAATTTATTTAGCCGTTCCGGTGGCGCAGTGGTCTGAGCGCTGTCTTCTGATCATTCGTCAGAGATGGGTCCGGGTTCGAATCCCGATGAGGCATGGATGTTATGTTTGTCTTACGGCACTGGCTCTCTCCCTTCCCTGGAGTCAGTAGCCCTAAATTAGAGACGGGCGACTACTTATTGCACGTCGAGTTGCTAACTGTAGTCGATAAACACGAATATATATCATCATCGTCGTCGTCATCACCATTGTCAACCATTATCAATCCACTGCTGGACGAAGGTCTCCCCAAGTTTCCTCCACAACGGTCTGTCTTGTGCCAGTCTCCTCCATGTCACTCCTGCATACTTTCGAATTTTATCCACCCACCATCTCCCATGTGGTCTTCTTCTGGGTCTTTTCCTGTCCCTTGGAATCCAATCTAAAATTTCGGCTGTCCATCGATGATCTGTCCTTCTGGCAGTATGTCCAGCCCATTGCCATTTCAGGGATTTAATTCTATTCATGATGTCTTCCACTCTCGTCATTTTTCGGATCCAAGAGTTCCTCTTCTTATTTCTCCTGGTTACACCAAGCATGCACCTCTCCATGCTTCGAGTTGTCTGCAGCCTTTGTATGTCTCTTTTAGTTAAGGTCCACGTCTCTGCACCATACGTAAGCACTGGAAGGATGCATTGATCAAACACTTTTCTTTTAAGACATAATGGCATGTTGCTCTTGAAAATTATGCTGTTTCTTCCCTTCCAAAAGCTCTCCAGGCAAGTATTGTACGCCGATTAATTTCTTCATCAATGTGACCCTCACTTGATATCTGCTGTCCAAGATAAACGTATGTGCCTGTTATCTCCATCAATCGATAAATCTTCATTTCTTGTAAAAGCATTGAACATCATTTTTGTCTTCTGAAAGTTCATTATTAATCCCACTTCTTTACTCTTGTCAGCAAGTTCCTGGATCATACTCTGCAGCTCTGATGTGGTAGTTGCAAAACTGAATCATCAGCAAAACGAAGGTGGGTTAGATAATCTCCATTATTCTTTATCTCCTTATTTTCCCAGCTCAGCGACTGAAAGACACCCTCCAATGTGGCATTAAAGAGCTTTGGAGATATCGTGTCACCTTGTCTCACTCCCTTTCCAATTTTTATGTGTGTTGTATTCTCAAACAGCCGAATCTTTGCACTTGCATTCATAGATATTAATAATATTAATGTATGCAACTTCAATACCGCAGAATTTCAGAGCAATTGTAACTGCTGATGCTTTCACCGAAACAAAGGCCTTTTCATAATCGATAAAAGCCATGCACAATGGAAGTTCATATTCCCTCGCTCTTTCAATTTATTCTCTCAGTACGTGGATAAACGCCAGCAATGTACATAGGTGAACAAGGAACTCAGCGAATTAACCCCCGAAAGACAAACCCGAACTACCATGCCTTCCCTAGGATTCGAACCCAGACCCTTCCGTTGGGCAAATGATCAGAAGCCATCGCTTAGACCACTGCGCCACCGGAGCAGTTATCGGTATCATCAAAAGCTTTGCAACTTTCTGAAAATCAAACGAGCATGCTTAGGGTTCTGTACGAATAAATAATTACTAACGGAAAAGAGAAACCCAGCAGAGATGAAACAAGTTCCATCTCCAAGAAAAATAGCAGGGCGCCCTTCTTCGACTACAGCCTTATTTACATGTGACTATAACAGAAAATATTTAAATTTTCTGAGAGGAAAAAAGTAAAATCAATTTCTCAAAAAATGCCCTAACAGTCTAAGACGTATATTCTAAATTAACTTTCATTTTTAGTTGCTTTTCTCTGTGCAAATTTTGAGTTCGTTCTGTTTCAGTGTTTCAACCTTAAAGTTGTATTTTCGCATTCAATGAATGTTACGTGGCAACATTCTTGAGGTCAAGGGTGAATGCTTTTTGAAAAGATAAGAACTAGTTATATAATGTTGCGAGCTAGCAGCAAAAGGGTGGAGTGGCATTCGTGGAAGCTGTCTTAAGTTTTAAGTAGCCTTTTTCACGAAGTTAGAGTCTGTCAAGTTGAGTGGTTTTATCACATATTTCATGCTAATGTCTTAATTAATCGACGGTACTGTTTGCTAACTCACGTTAGTTAAAGTTACTGTCGCTATTGAAGAGTTGTTCATCATTAGTGAAGTGCCTACGGTGTATTGACTGAAATAAAAGACGAACTGTATAGTACGTAACAACAGAGGATGTTCACACGTTTTTAGAAATATTTTCCAGCAATATAATTAATGTTTAAAATAAAATTATTTCCTTCCTTAATATTCTATCTGATAGCCCTTTCTCTGGAATGAACCTACATCTAGATTTCCAAGATAAAAAGGGCATGAGAGTTCTACTCTTTGAAGGGTCGGTGGATAAAGAAATGGTATTTAGTCTTCAAATTTATGCGTTAAAACATTATTTTGGTAATATGTAGAGTTGATTTTAACATTCTTTTCAACTTTTCTTAGCTTTGATTCCCCATGGTACGAGAAACCAGCAATAATCATGAACCCTGAAACTTTCTTGGGATTCTTGGAACCAAGTTTGTAAGTCTTTTTCCGCTTTTTTGCGACAGTAAATCAACCCTTTTGTTTTGTTACAGTCATTTAAGTAGCCCCATGCTTCATGAATAGTCACAATAAATTTTCATCTGTCTGCAGCTAAGAGATTTTCGTAAATAAGTCTACACTGTGTTCTTCGCTCAGCCACGTGCAAAGGCAAAATGCAGTGAACATTATTTTTGTTTCTTCAGATTCAAATCTTTGCTTATTACCTTGTTTACAGTTGATGCAAAGATTTTCCACGACTTAACGATTGCTCCTTGGGTCGGTGGATTTTTTCTTTTTTTAAACCTTACTTTCGAAACAGTCGTAAAAGTACGTTCCTTCTTGGGATATTTCCTTTGGTGTTCTTTTTGCTGTTAAAAGCAATGCTTGGCGATTTCCCACTCTATTATTAATAATATTGCTTATTTTGCATTTAGAAATGCTAATTCCATGATTTTCACAGTGTTTTTTTTTTTTATTACAGAATACGAATATTTCTCTTCGTAAAGAACAAAAACATGAGCTATCCACAGCTTCTTTACGTGCCACATTTTCTTAGCAGACGGTATTTAACTGCAGCAGATGTTTCTTTCGTGTTCAAACATGCTGTTGCCAGTTCCAATTCCTGGAACTTCTTTTATTTTCTGTAATTTCTTATCAAAAACGTTCTAAAAATGTATGAACATCCTCCGTATTTGCTCGAGTGACTTCTGTGTAGTTAAGCTATCCAAGGTTGCACTTAAAGTAAATCAATTACAACAAACTTCATGTAGTGTTCCACACACTAAAAAAATTCTAAAATTCACGAGCCACTTTTAGTCATTTCTTTTGTGAATTAAAGCATATTTCTGATACAACCTTTTCCGAGAAATGACTGAAAGAAACCTGAATTTCGCGGATTTTTCGTACCACGGGAAAATTCTGAATGTTCCGAAACCTTTCCGCAGTTTCTTTCTTATGTTGACGGTGAATTATCGTTTGAGAGGTGTGTCACCGGAAAATTGTTAATTTTCAGAAACCTTTCCACAACTCCTTTCATATATTAACGGAAAACTCCGTTCTCTCTTTTCCCGCATGACGAGAAATTGCCGGTAATAAGAGCGATTGTTGAGAATACCTGAAGTTTGATTAACTTTTAAATTTCAATCTTCAGTCGAATTTTGAAGTTCCATGGCGAGATCGGATAGCATGTCTCATGAATTTTGTTTATTGTGGCACAGAATATTTCTTCTCTTCCATATTTTGTACACCAGCTATCTAATAATATATATATATATATATATATATATATATATATATATATATATATAGTGTTATTATAAGAAACTGGGTACTTATTGTACAGATGGTTATACGATGTTTAAGTATCAGTCTTTGGACAACTTAAGACAAAAGCTATTATAGCTATCAAGAGTACATTTCATATTTAGGAGCTTTATTCTTTGGCGAAATAATACTGTAAAAAAGTACATATCACTTTTTTTAAAGAAAACTGAAAGTCATTGTCAGTTTAAAAAAAAAAAGTTGCAAAGCATTTTGTTGCTCCGAAAAATCAGGATGAAAAATGCTTAATTTGTGAACAGTCCTCCTACAGAAAAAAAAAAAATATTACAAACCTATTCAGAAAAAAGATAAGCTCAAACAGTGAATAAAATGACTAAATCACTCGTATTAATGACAAAACAAATTTCATTGTCACGCAATTTGTTTTATGATGTACGTGACTCGAATTTGAGTGTCTGTGGTTCGGTGGTTAAAGGCGTGCGTTACCTGTTCAAACGGCCCTTGAACAATCCTGACTGGGGAAAGGGCTGAAAAAATACAGGGTCGTCATTTTTACGGAATTTCAGGAAATTCTGACTACGGAAAATCTGTGAAATTACGGAAGTTAAAATAAAGGGGCACTTTTAAAACGGAAGTTTCTGAAAAACACGGATACCTACCGGCAACTTTGCTGTAAGTTATTTTCATAAATTTTCCATGAATTCACACTACTTATTTTTTAAAGTTTATACAAGTTTAAACAATGAGGAACTTTACAAGTCACTGATGCACACAATGAACACACTAAAGTCATATATGTATTTTAATAAAGATGTTATTACTTCGTGCATCAAAAAAGATGAAATCATAGAAAATCAAGAATATTTTTCCCTCTATCAACAGAAAGAACACTATCTCCGTACACGAGCCGCCGTCCTGCTTCATTTCTGTATGACACGCACACAAAATTCATATGGAAACGGAATATCGCAAAGGTTTAAACTTGAAAAAATGTCCAAAAAGACAAGGGTAGCAATAAATTCGAATATACAAGAACAATGATGTTAAAACAGAGACACATGATTTCGAGATTTCTTCTACAATCTACACGAAACTTTCGGAACACTGTTAAATGTCCAGGAGGAGGACTTTTGTGATGTTACGGATGCTGTCACAATCGGAGAGTAATGGTGTTGAGGAACCCTTGAATGAAGATGACGTCTTCGTTACAGTCTATGACGACCCATAGATTAACCTCTTGACAAAATCCGCAACATCTGCGTTATCATTGGAAGAGCGACAAGTAATATGCCCGATTTGCCTCCGTCCTTTCATGGCTAGTGTTTTTACCGTCTCTTGTAGTTACATGATCAGGCATTTCCCCTTCTCCGCCCAAGGATTGCTCTTTTTATCAGGAGCGTGAATCAAGGGATCTGTGCGCTCGTGTTCTTCGATGTACTCCCGCAGCCTGAAAAAAAAAAAGTGCAGTCGATTAAATTATTCAAGCAAAATAAGATACGATTTCTTTAAACAAACATTAAATCAAGCTGCATAAGTAAATTACACTGCATATTAAATTAAAAAGTACTTGCGTACAGTTTAAAACACACAATAACAGACAAACTTTATAACTTCTTGTGTTTAATCAGTTTTAAAGAAAGAGGAATCAATAGAAGAACTATTCAAGGTAATAGAGCCCTTTTGGAGACTAAAAGACTATTTTACCAGCGACCTTCCATCTGTATATTTTTTCTATAAGGTCTTTTACTGTAGGTCCTATCTTGAGAGAACGGCTAAACATAAAGATATGGTTGAGGTATCAAAATAAAGGTCTTACCATGTAGATGTGCCAGTCGAAGAAAAAAATGAGATTGGGGCAACGGTTCGGGCGCTGTGGGGCGGAAAAGTTTCCATGTAAAGTCTATGGGAGAAGCGTGCGGTTGATATTCGTTCGCCTGCTGTTGACTCACGCGCTGTTGAAGGCGTGAGCATGGAGGGACAGAGATAGTCCAAAGTCTGAAGTCTTTTCTGAGCAAACCGTTGCGCAAAACAACGCTAGCAGGCATTGGTATCAAAGTTCTCATCGGAACAGCGAACACCCTCGAAAACCTGATTGAGTTATGCCGTTGGACTGGGTGATGTATATATAAAATTTAATATTCATTCAATCCAGTTTATTCACGTTTGTAAGAAGTTTCCCATTACGTAAAGATGTAAAAAAACATTCCGTTGACCATTGTTAGTGAAAATATTACGGGCGACTGCATATAGTCCATTGAGTTGAGCACGGTGGTCGTTAAACCTTCAGTCAAAAAATAAATAAATTACGAACCTGGACTATTGTCTTTAATGAAGTGGTTGAATGAATTTGTCAATCAAATAAAGTTTGCATTTGTTGTTTCATATGAGCTTTTTTTTTTTTGTTGTTTTTTCAAAAGAATAAACTAACCGTCTATTCCGACGACGGGTGAAGCGCATTGGCAACGCAAATCTCATGTCAACAACATTTAAAAACACAGTTGTGACTGAAGATGAGAGAGCTGTCCAGTTGAATTTTTGCACACGATCGACATGAGTGGACTTCCGCCTCACATTTTACGACTGAAAAAGTGTGCAGTCGTGATGCTCATCACGAACCTGTCCGCCTCGGTGGCTTATGTTGATTCGTTCGTGAAGGGTCCAGGTTCGAATCCTGGTGAGGCATGGATTTTTGTCTTACGGCACTGGCTCTCTCCCTTCCCTGTAACCACTGCCCCTAAATTAGGAAAGGGCGACAGCTTACAGCCCATTGAGTTGCTCACGGTGGTCGTTAAACCTTCAGCCACCCCCACCCCCCAAAAAAAATCACGAACGTGGACTATTCTCTTTACTGAAGTGGTTGAATTAATTTGTCAATCAAATAAAGTTCACATTTGTATTTCATATGAGTTTATTCTTTTCAAAAAAAAAAACCCAAAAAACGTCGATTCCGACGGCTTTCGTCTAGTTGGATTTAACCCTTTAACCGGCTGGAGCGAATTAACTCGGGGTTAGCAAAATGGGCTAACTGAAGTCTACTCGCAAATATATATTCGTTGCCTGAGAAGTGCGCCGAACGCGGCTGGAATGAGTACTGAACCTACGCATCAGAAAGCCTTGCTTTCCCGTTAGTTTTGTTATTCAATATGTGGTAATTTAGGGGAAGATCGACACTAATCTTTTTTGACTGATTACCTGCTAAAAGGGCTATAACAGTGGAAGCAAACCTAAGAAAAGGTACAGAGAAGATGTTCGAGTCGCTAGTTTCGACTCAGTGGCATGATGTTCGTGTCAGGAGCACTAGCCCTTCGCCTTCATTCCTTGGTGTCGGGGGAGGGACTAGCCCATCTCCATCTTTTTTTTTTTTTTTTTTTTTTTGATTGGAGGTTTAACGACCACCGTGAGCAACTCAATGGGCTATAAGCAGTCGCCCGTCCCTAATTTAGGGTCACTGGTTCCAGGGAAGAGAGAGAGCCAGCGCTGTAAGACAAACAACATCCATGCCCGACCGGGATTCGAACCCGGACCCCTTACGGACGAATGATCAGAGGTCAGCGCCTTAGACCACTGCGCCACCGGGGCGGCATCATCTCCATCTTTCCGCGGATCGGACATGTTGTGGAGCAGATAATGCCTTAACCCCTTTGACAGGTTCATGGCCAGTATTGCTTATATGAGAAAGTAAACGTGTTGTTTAGAAGTAGCTTTCGTAAAACTCGGTCGCTATGTGAAAATTTATGCTTGAGGAGCGCAGAACATTTTGGGTACTATTTGGTTCAGATACATCGTCCGCTTAAAGGGTTAATTAAAAAGAAAAAGCTTCAATACATGTATTAACCGCGTATTTACTTATGGAAGTGAAACGAGGAGTATCACAGAACGACAATGTAAAAAAAATAAGAGTATCGGTAAGAAAGTTAGAGAGAAGGACGTTGGGAATAACAAGAAGAGACATAGTTAGAAATGTATTTATAAGAGAAAGAACAGGTGTAATAGATATTATAAAAATAATAAAAGAATAAAAGTTTTGATGGTCTGGACATGTTAGAAGACTGAAAGATGGACATATTAATAACGGAATGGCAACCGAGAGAGAGACGAAGGGGGCGCCAGAGAACAAGACACCATTTAGCACCTGTACCTTCAGAAATGTACAGGTGCTAAATGGTGGACTAAGGCTAAGGATCGGGGAAGTTGAAAAAGACTGGGGAAGACCTATACCCTGCAGTGGATGCCAACAGGCTAAGAAGAAGAAAATGATGATGACAGATAAAAACTAATAAAAACCTCACGATTTTAATTAATTAGTTTGAAATACTTCAGCTAAGATCGAATCTGTTGTAAAAGAGCTCAAGTGTTTCAAACTAATTAAAAACACAAAAGGAAAAGCTTATTCTAAAAGATAATTAGGTTGTTTACAAGAGAAAGACTCATTTCGGAAGTGGAATTCATTAAATTGACGAAAGGAGAGCACTGTTTCGGAAGAAGAAAGACACCGTCGAATATTTGAGTGTAATGAGCTTGTTTATCATCATTCAGCACCTCAAACGCGTTTTAAGGTGTGGCGAAAGATGTTTTCTAAAAAAATCAAAATTTGCTTTCTTATTTGGCGTCATGTATTTCCAGATAAAAAATGCTTACAATACGACAAAAGGTGACAAATTTACATAAAATAGAAATATTTATACGAGTAGATCCTGTTACGGCTACAATAATCTTGTGCAACTTCTTTTAATCCGACTAAAACGGTAGAAGAACAAGATGACCCAGAAAAAGATCGATGGCCGATAGGTAGGAAGCGTTGGCTTCAAATCACTCGTCTGCTTCGGGTCTGGTTTCACTTTGGGTTTCGAACCCCGGGTGAGGCATTGACGATGTTTGTCTTATGGAGATTTGGCAACTTTCAAGGATTTAAATCCGTAAAAAAAAAATCAGCGAAAGATTAATCGATATGTTAGTGACTCCTATATCGACCGTAGCGATTAAATGTTCCAAACATATCGATTAAAAGTCGAAACATTATGCAGATAGTTTGTCTATTTTAATCGATTTCATAATTATAATTAAAATATTTGGCACTACTTCACGCTTACAGCGACTAAAGTGTAATAGATGCATAATCATCTCATTAGTACCCTATCATTAGACTAGAAACACAGATAAAAATTTCATTTGTAACCACAGAATTACAGCAATATATTGCGCAGTAACCTTTCACTTTAAGGTAACTGAGGTATTCACCTTAAACGTTTGTGCCAACATGTTGGAATGATTTTAAAGAATGCAACTTTAAGTAAAATGTCACACTGATATTTTTCCATTTTTCCCTCTCCTCTTTTCGCAGTTATCACCATCCCTAATCGCACATTGCTTTTACTGAGTCTTTTCTGCTAGGCTACGAGAAAAAACTGTTTGGGTTGAATAAGTGAAATCAGTAAATCAGGATATACAGGTAAGATGGCCTTCGGAGTTCCTTATTCTCCCCTTGGGGGGGGGGTATGTCGTCCGTAAAGTAACCATAAAACAAGAAGAATTTCCGCATAGTTTACGGGTAAATAAACCGTAAAACGTGACAAGTATGACGGGTCTAGCTCTCTCCCTTTCCTGGAACCAGTTGCCCTAAATTAGGGATGGGCGAATGTATATATCCCTTGCTCATGGTGATAGTTATCCCCCTACCCCTCCGAAGAAAGACGGGTGGAGAGAACAACGGAGCATAAGAAGTATTTCGGGTTAGAATTCCATATGAGGCATGGATTCGAACTCTACTTCCTTCATAAAACGGTTTTGTTTTATGGTACCGGCTCCCATTTTTCCATGCAACCAATGACCCTAAATTAGGGACGGGCTGCTAATTGCCCCATCGCGTTGCTCATGGAGGTCACCAACTCCCCCACCCCCTCCTCCTGCTGCTGTCCCCAAACAAAAAAGAAACCAGGCTGATGGGAAAACAGTTGAGGCTATGATTGAGTTCATGGCAGAAACGATGGATGCACACGACTCAAACGAGAAAACTTTACAACATCCGACCGCAGTATTGTCAATCACAAAAAGTGCCAAACTCGAACATAGCTCATGCCACGTGGCCGGAAAACAGACTAAAAATCAGATAGCATATTGATATTTGTTTTATTCACAACTTCTCGATGCGACAAAACTTTGTAATTTTTTTCCAGTGTTTATTGCTAAATTTTATTCTTATAGAAACTGGAAAACTCATGGAAACCCTTAATTGCTACGCGATAAAGAATAGAATTTCTTAGTTTGCCTTCTAAGGAGATCGTTTCAAATTTATATTTATTATACGAAGTGGAAAATTTATACTAAAATAGGAAATATATGAATAAAGGTGGCGATGATTTTACCTTCTCTTAGAAAAAAAAGAAACAAACTTTCCAGAACTATGTTCCAGACTATGTTCTTGACTATGTTCTTGACTTCCAGACTATGTTCTTGCTCTTTGTACTGGGATAACTGTGAATCTAGAACATCCGGAAGAACGCAGATAGTGTTCTCGTACCCATATTCAGCATTATGTTGAAAAAAAAATAATTCCCGTTGATAGAGGCTAAGATATCTCACGAAATAAAATATATACTTACGACATCTAGCGGAAATACTGTGCATAAAAAAAGAAAATAATAACGTATGGAAAATTGTAGTAATGATTGCATTTATCCGGCACAAAAATAATTTTAAATCGCACTCAATGAAATGGAGATACCATGCCCATATACAATTAAGTATTCTCGACAGCCGGTGAAAACAAATATACAATGCAGAAAACACATGAAAAGTTGCTTTCCTGGCTGGGGCTATCAAATGTCTTAAAATTTCATACCGACTTTTAGAAATTTAGATACCCTGCCTACAGTATTTCAAAAGAAAAAGTGCACAAACCTGCTCATCGGTAAACGTGAGAAATGCAAAGTTCTTCATTTCCTACGATGAGGAGAATCTCAAGCAAACATGATTTTTCGAATCATGTTTATAGATACACAATCGACAGACCGACGAGTAAAGTTCTGTTGTTGATAACACGCATGTGAAAAGACATGCACAAGATAAAATTAGTGAATCTTGAGTGAAAGGAAAAACACTTTAGAAAATTCATTTAACAATGGCTTCGGTGAGCTCTTAAAATCGTTTGCGCAGAAAAAAGTATTCTCTTTATTTTCCTTTTACGTTAAAACTGATATTTGCAGATTCTACGAAGGTTTGAGTTTTAGAGGGAAAAATTTACGAGCAGCAAGTTTTTTGGTAAGAAAGATCGCAAAGTGAAGCGACCGAGCGTAGAAACCTGCACTGCGGTAATGACAGCAATAAAAAGGAATCGTTAATTGTGCAAATTGTGGGCGTAGTCATAAATAACATTTAGGGAACGCCATTCTTCTCACGCGCAACAGAGAATACAGAGGATTTAGATCTAAGGAAATACCGCTATAAAAATTAAGATTGAAAATTCCCACGAAACAGCAACAAAATTGAATCCATTCACAGAGGCGTGGTTCAAAACTGCGCATTCCCCTTTCCTCACCACCCCTCCCACGGTAAGTGATTTTAGGCTCCTTCCTCCCAAAAATTAATTTTGCGCTTTTTCAAAGATTTTGGATACATCGTGATAATTTCTAATCAGACGTAGACAATACGAGTTAGGATATAAAAAATATATATTATATAAATCATATATAAAATATTACATAAATTATGTAAATAATTAAAAATCTAGGTGTAGGAGGCGAAGGTCATGCCCACAAAAACACCAACAGCTGTGAGGAAGAGATCGATCGCTGAAGGGGAATTTCGGGTACTAAGCAGATTAAATAACCCTTCAGTTTCGAAAACTGATAGAAGATCCTTACTCCTACAAAACTCAGAAAGAATGGACACTGGTTGCAGTGTCCATTCGCGAAGCCTAAAAGAGCGATCCTCTTTTACAGATGTTGTGATAACATCTTTTTTGGCTACGATTTGAGAAAAAAAAATCCTGTCCAACTGGCAGTAAAAATATAAAAACATTTGTAGTGGAGGCTGCTTTATAAAGGGGATTTTTCACCGGAAAATAAGTATTATGTAATAATGAAAGAAAGCATTACTTTAACATCGCAACAAATGCAAGCATTATTTTTGCAGAAATATCGAGGCCTTTGTCAGGCAAGGTGCCCCTCTCCTTCCCCACGCACAACGAAGCCAGTGTTCTTCTACAAGAATATTAAAGTACAAGAATGTATTTACTTTTTTTTCTTTTTTGAGTTAGCATGAGACCTACCGGCCCCCCGGGAGATCTCCCAGTATCCCAGCGGCCCAGTCTGGCCATCAATATGATATTTCGGGCATCTAAGCATTCCAAGACCATGCTCTATGGAATACAGTTTCATGTCCTGTCCTTTTGAACATTTTTTTTTTTTTTTTTTTTATTGGAGGTTTAACGACCACCGTGAGCAACTCAATGGGCTATAAGCAGTCGCCCGTCCCTAACTTAGGGTCACTGGTTCAAGAGAAGGGAGAGAGCCAGTGCCGTAAGACAAACACAACATCCATGCCTGACCGGGATTCGAACTCGGACCCCTTACGGACGAATGATCAGAGGCCAGCGCCTTAGACCACTGCGCCACTGGGGCGGCTTTGAACACTTCCTTGTCACAGGGATTAAACCTTCGTTCTCACATCACGTAATACATGCTTGCCTGTCTTTGACAATTTCAGTACACAACCTGAAAAAATTCCACTACACTACATCAAACAGAGGTCATCGCTCTTTCCACGTATATATAAGTGAGTAACGGAAAAGTTCTTATTGGTCGCCACCGGGAAACGAACCCGGGGTCTTCCAGTTACGCGTCGGATCTGCTTCCACTGCACCACAGCGGTTTCGAATTCCTCCAGACTCGCATACACTAGCTGCCAAGCCAATTTGGCAGGTTGCTTCTATATATACACTGACGGGGAAAAAAACCCAACATCACGAAAAAATAGTTGTAGAGGAATGAAATGGCGGCAATACATTTGTATAGGTAACATCTTTAATCGATTAAGGTTTCAAGATCACAGCTTAATGTAAGCGCGGGAAGAGCCGTTTTAAATGTGAAATGCCGGTACATTAATAACCGGTGTAACCGCCAGAATGTTGAATGCAAGCACGCAAACGTTCATGCATTGTGTCGTACAGGTGCTGGATGTCAGTTTGTGGGATGGAGTTCCATGCCTGTTGCACTTGGTCGGTCAATACAGGAACGGTTAATGCTGGTTGGGGGTGACGCTGGAGTTGTCGTCCAATGATGTCCCATACGTGCTCGATTGGTGAAAGATCTGGTGATCTAGCAGGCCACGGCAACATGTCGACACTCTGTAGAGCATGTTGGGTTACAACAGCGGTATGTGGGCGAGCGTTATCCTGTTGGAAAACACCCCCTGGAACGTTGTTCATGAATGGCAGAACAACAGGTTGAATCACCAGACCGACGTACAATTGTGCCGTCAGGGTGCGTGGGATAACCACGAGAGTGCTCCTGCTGTCATAGGAAATTGCTCCCCAGACCATAACTCCAGGTGTAGGTCCAGTGCGTCTCGGCCGCAGACAGGTTGGTTGCAGGCGCACACCTGGCCTCCTCCTAACCAACACACGGCCATCACTGGCACACAGGCAGAACCGGCTTTCACCAGAAAACACAACAGATCTCCACTCCGTCCTCCAATGAGCTCTAGCTTGACACCACTGACGTCGCAAACGGCAGTGGTTTGGAGTAAGTGGAATTTTTTTTTTTTTTTTTTTGGATTGGAGGTTTAACGACCACCGTGAGCAACTCAATGGGCTATGAGCAGTCGCCCGTCCCTAATTTAGGGTCACTAGTTCCAGGGAAGGGAGAGAGCCAGTGCCGTAAGACAAACAACATCCATGCCTCACCGGGATTCGAACCCGGACCCCTTCGGACGAATGATCAGAGGCCAACGCCTTAGACCACTGCGCCACCGGGGCGGCGGAGTAAGTGGAATGAACGCTGCAGGGCGTCTGGTTCGGAGCTGTCCTTCAAGTAACCGATTTGTAACAGTTCGTTGTGCCATTGTGGTAGCAACTGCAGCTCGAATTGCTGCCGCAGACGCAGTACGATGCGCCACGGCCATACGCCGTACACGGCGGTCTTCCCTCTCAGTAGTACCACGTGGCCGGCTGGAACCCGGTCTTCTTGAGGCAGTACCTTCCCTTGACCACCGCTGCCAACAATCATGCGCAGTGGCTACATTCCTGCCAAGTCGTACTGCAATATTGCGGAAAGAAAATCCACCTTCTCGTAGCCCTATTACACGACCTCGTTTAAACTCCGTGAGCTGTTGATAATGGCTTCTTCGTCTTCTTAAAGGCATTCTTGACTACATCAACACACTACGTCGAACTCAACGATAACTAACGTTCACGAACGTTACAGCGCGTATTTACAGCAAACCTGCTTTGCATGTTCCGAGGGGCGCTACTAGCGCCACACGTATGCGCCGAGCGCGAAATTTGCATAGACGTCATCTTACAGATGTACTCTCACCGCCTACCAACTGTCGTTTATCTAACACCACCCCTTCTTGGTGTTGGGATTTTTTTTTTCCGTCAGTGTACGTGAAAAGAGAGATGACCTCTGTTTGATGTTCCTTGTCCACGTCAAATGTCTGTATTAATTATTCATTCGCCTTCTAATTATTTATTCCGTTGCTGCTTACCATATTTGGTAAATCCCCAGCATTGTGCGGGGCTCCAAGAAACAACCTGCCAAATTGGCTTGGCAGTTAGTGTACGAGTCTGGAGGAATTCGATACCGCTGTGTGGTGCAGTGGAAGCATATCCGGCGCGTAACTGGAAGACCCTGGGCTCGATTCCCGGTGGCGGCCAATGATAATTTTTCCGTGACTCACTTATATACGTGGAAAGAGCGATGATCTCTGTTTGATGTTCCTTGTCCACGTCAAATGTCTGTATTAATTATCCAGTACACTATCTTAATTCAACGTACAGATGCTTCACCGTTTCCCGACAACAACGTCCTAAGGAATGTTGTAGGTGGGATTCACACGACAGACAACAGCGTCATAAGCAATGTTGTAGGTGGGATTCGCGACAACATCGTCATAAGCAATGTTGTAGGTGGAATTCACGACGTCCCGCGCGTCGGTTGAACACCCGCCACGGGTTCCAGGGAGGAAGTAAAGCCAGTCCTTTGGGGCAGACGCACCATTGATGCATTATAGGGGGCTCTAGCTCAAGCGATTAGCCAGATGCTCGCGCTTCTGACTACTTGAGCACCGGGGTTACTAATATTCATCCTCTGCATTTTACATTTCATATATTACTTAGCACATAAATGCTTTCGTTTCATGCGCTGCGTTTCGAACAGACACTGATTCCATAGAGCTATAAACTAAAAATATTGCACAAAACTAGGAGTTATTTTCAAATTTACTACTCACAAGTTCTCCATAATTTGATAAACAAGCCCATAGATTTATCAAACTTTAGTCGCTCTGTCATAAGTTTTCAACTTTTTGAACATTGCTCAATATATTTTTTGAAGCCTTAAAAGCACTCGGCTTTTATCTTAAGCGCAAAAAGAACGACCAGACCTCATAAATAATGCTAAAAATAACAGTTCTAAAGAACTTTCAACGTTTTCCGTTAAAAGCACCGCTAACAATTCAACCTGAAATAGCATGCAGGAAGTTTAATTTGCTTTTGTAAGGGTATATAATTATTCTTCGGAAGACGACTTCGGAACAGCATATAGAACAATTTAGTTTGCTTTTGTAATGACATACGATCACTCATACGTAAAAAAAAAATTACATTAATCCGTTGCTATGGCAAAGGTACGAAACACGAAGATGAAACATTGCTCCGAAAAGCTTCCTTTGAAGAAGATCGCAAATATTAGCAATCAATATTCATACTTTCTGCTACCAGCTACGTTTTCCCACGATGTCAGCAAAAGAGATGTGCATCAACCAAAGCCTCACTACAGCAAATAGCAAGAATTCCATTTTATGTGCATATTTTAGTTCCAAGTCCCTGTTTTCAGAACGTAATGATTTTTTTCTTTGAATTCTGGGTTCTAGGAAACTGCTGTTTGAAAGAGCGGCTTAAAAGTCAAGGCTGTTTTTACAACGCATCGCTCATGCAAAGACATTAGGGAAAAGCTCCATCGTAAAATGGGATGAGCAATGAACAATAATTCCCTTAGGAATAAGCTTTTCGATGTTTTATAGGAAAACATTAAGAAAATAAGTGGAAACTGTTCCATGTAAAAACTTTAAAAATAGGAGGTAATGGTATTTATTATCTCTGGTACAGTTTACTTTTACCAGATACATTTCGTGCGAGTTCATAAAACTAGTTTTCCCATGATAATAAAATTAGTTTTCTCCATTTATTTTGCTATAACAGCAAAGTGTCTTATCACTTACAAGTTTATCATGAAAATAGCATGCCATACTCGACAATACTTCAAATTAGTTTATATATTATACAGTATGGCACAGAAGTCCCGAAAAACTCCATTTAAATTTTTTTGGCTGTTTTCCTAGAAAAACCGAGATAGCCATTTCTCTTTATGGCAAGGGGGACACTTTTGGGGCATAGCTCCGGGGGTCTGGTGACAACGTACGGGGCGGGGCTGGGGGTTACTCGAAATTTTCAAATGGAAAGAGGGGGTCGTGTAAGATATCATTTGAAAGATCTCTGAAAATATAGCAAGTTGATTTTTAAATTTTAGTTTTATCTTTATTAGGTACAAAGTTCTTGCCCGCGATAATGACACTAAAGTGCACTATGAGTGATAGAAAAAATTGCGACCAGTGGCTCCCGTATGAGTTCTTTTAATGTGGAGGGGGGAGGGGGGCTAAGAAAAATCCTTACCTCCGTCAAGGCTGTCAAACATTTTTGTAAATGTACACGATACTAAAATACAACAAAAATAAAGTTTGATAATTGAAATCAAACATTAATATCTTATTTTAAAAAATGCTTAAAAAAAACAAGGGTTTCGTCTATTTTAGTGCTTTAAATTTATCAAAAATTTGGCTATACCAACGGCTGGGAGGGGATCGATCCCTCCCACCCCCATATGGGCGCTCTTGCTTCAGACACATTTGTGTTCTTTCTTTGGTTTGTCTGAACATACCGTACTTACTGTGTTTTATGGTAAGGAACCAGGTTTCCGGTCACGAATCGAGGGGTCCGGTTACCCATTGTTGGGGGGAACAAGGTCATTCAATACTTGCAGATGGAAAGAGGGGAGGGTTGTGTAATACATGATTGTTACGATGACATATTTCGCAAATTTAATCTTATGCGCTTTGCAGTTAAAAAAACATACAATAGTCGTTATGTTTTATACCAAAGGGGGGCACCGTATAGGTTAGAAACTGAGGGGTTTTGTGACCTTGTAAGGATCCGGGCTGAAAGTTTCACGAAATGCTGCATGGTAAAGTCGGGTCACACCATATCACCGAAAAGATGTCAGAAATGGGAACAACTTCTGCTTTTAACATTTGTCATATCTTTATTTTATCAAATGTGTTATGCCAAATTATTGAGGTTAACGTGTAATCTGAGAATATAAAATTCTGCAAAAGATTCGTCCAGTTTTGCATTTTTGGAGTCAACTGTGAAATGGCACGTTTCTCAAGTCAAATCAATACTAATGACATTCCTACATCTAAGGCGACTAACAGTACAAATTGGTCAAGTATCACAATATCAGATATTGTCACACGGCAGCTACTGATTACATGTGTTCGAGGTGACCACCATTGGTAGCAATGCACAGCTCAATCTTTTCACACCATGCACATTGTAGTGCACAAAGTGCATCTCGGGATATTTCGGTGACATTCCGGCGTATTTCCTCTTGTAATTCTGCAATGGAATTCGCAGGATAAATGCAGTTTTGGAGATATCCCAAACGGGGTCACCGAACCCCTCGGTTCGTGGCCGGAAACATGGTTCCTTGCCATAAAACACAGTAAGTACGGTACATTGCCACAAACCAAAGAAAGAACACAAATGTTTTATAAATAACGCGATTCTTCCTACCACTCATAGTGCAATTTAGTTTCGCTATTGTGGGCAATAACTTTGTACCTAATAAAGATAAAAAAAACAAAAAAAAAACTTACATTTTCGGAGATCTTCCCAACGATATGACACACGACCCATTTTTCCATTTGAAAATTTTTAGAAAAATTTAAATGGAGTTTTTCGGGATTTCTGTGCCATACTGTGTATATATACAGTAGTGGCCAAAATTGTAGAAACCTTTTGGAAATAGTGTATTTGATAGGTTTGATGGCTCACAACACCACTTTTGTTTGGAGTAATACCATATAATTATATATCAGTGGAACGATAATTTCATCAATAATGTAATGCAACAACGTTTGTTCAATTATCTGTATTCTATGAAACATTATAGCCAAGAAACTAGAAAAAGGAAGCACAACTTGCTTAGGTTGATATGAAGTAGCTTTCCTTCATTTGAATGTAGCCAATGATCATGAGTGTTTAGAGAGTCAATCAGGTGTCATCTTATTTTGGCAATGAGCCAATCAGGTCACAGTAGGATTCAACTATTGATGTCATGTATTGGAGCTGAGAGGAGGACATTTGTCAGTGTGTTATGTGATTGCTACCAAGTTGGGTTTTGTGTGTGTGTGTTATTTCATTTAGTGAGCTAATAAAACGTAATAAAATTAAAGAAATGGCGCAGAGAGTTGACTGGTCACCCAGAAAGCGATGTAAAATAGTACTATTAAGGGAACAAGGCTTCAGTTATGAAGAAATTAGAAGAAAAATTGGCGAAAACTTAACCTAAGTTGGCATTTCTACATTTCTGAAGAGGTATAAGGAGACTCAGTCACTACAAAACCAGACTGGTAAAGGCAGGAAAAGGTGCACAACAGCAAGTGATGATAGAAGAATTAAGAGACTATGCCTAGGTGACAAGAAAATCATCTGGGTGTTTACAAGATGAAATGGCGCAATGCAATGTGAAGTTGAGTGCAAAGACTGTTCGGCGCAGACTGCCCTAAAAGCTAGAATTCTACAAAAAAATATATATATATATATTTTTATATCTCAAACAAAGGTTGAAAAGATTAAACTGGGCTAAAACCCGTGTTAACTGGTCAGCGGAACAATGGGACAGTGTTATTTGGAGTGATGAGACCAAATTCTCCCTGTTTGGTAGCGATGGCATAAAATACGTAAGGAGAAGAATCGGAGGAGATTTGCATCCTGATATCATTACATGTACCCTGAAATACCCAGTTAGTGTTATGATCTGGGGTTGTATGACATCAAAAGATGTGGGCAGAATTGCGTGATTAATGGGAATATAAATGGTCAAAAATACATTAATGAAATACTTGAGCCCAAAATGAAGCCTTCCGCAGGTGATCTTTTCCAAGATAATGAAGCATTTATATTTCAACAAGATTCAGCTCCATGTCATGTTGCTGCTTTGTACAAAAAGTGGTTTCAAGATAATCATATTCCATTGCTGGAATGGGCTGGGAATAGCCCAGACCTTAACCCCATCGAAAACCTATGGAGCCGACTAAAGAAAATTGTTTGTCAGAAGCAACTCCGCAATAAAACCTAATTAATAGAAACAATAATTCAATCTTGGTTTCACATTATAACCAGCTGCGGAACTAAAAACTTGGTTCATTTCATGGGAAGGCGTTGTAAGGCCGTAATCAATGCTAATGGTTAACCAACTAAGTATTAACTGACATAGTGAGAATTTTTGTATATCTTACTTTTTCTACGTGTTTCAATTTTCTTCTTTATAATTGCTGTTCTAATACAAAATCTTTCATAAAAGTTATGACATTTCATTCCTGATGAAATTATCTTCTCACTGACATACAATTTTATGGTATTACTCCAAAAATAAGTGGTGTATGAGGTATCAAACTTCAAAAATACACTATATCCAAAAGGTTTACACGATTTTGGCCACTACTGGGTGTGGGGGTGTGTGTGTGTGTGTGTATATATATATATATATAGAGAGAGACAGAGACACAGAGAGAGACAGAGAGAGAGAGACAGAGACCCAGAGAGAGACAGAGACAGAGAGACAGAGACAGAGACAGAGAGAGAGAGCTGCACGACTCGTTATCCAACTCTCGAGAAGATACCAGGCTCAGATTATTCAAACTTATGCGCCAACCACAAGTCATCCTGAAGAAGAAATTGAAGAATTTTATGAGGAAATTCGTCATCTAAATAATAAAGGTAAGCAACACTTGAAGATAATTATGGGAGATTTCAATGCAAAAATAGGGCAACAGCAACAGAATGAAACTTCAGTAGGTAAATTCGGTCACGGCAACCAGCGTGGAAATACTCTCGTTAAGTTTGCAGAGGCAGAAGGGTTTTTCATCTTGAACTCCTTTTTCAAGAAAACGCCACACAGGAAATGGACATGGAGACATCCAAATGGGACGACAAGTGAAATTGATTTTATTATGTGTAACAAAAAATTCGTCATAGAAGACTGCAGTGTGCTAAACAAGTTCAACACAGGTAGTGACCATAGATTGGTGAGATGTAAGATGCACCTCAACACTAAACTCGAACGTAGCAAGCTCATAAGACAAGCAAAATGTATTGACATAACCAACCTTAAAAAACACCATAATACCTTTAAATTGGAACTGAAGAACAGATTCTCTGCTTTAGAAGGCCTAACATCGGAAGAAGTGGATATTTCTGAAGTTAACAGAAAAGTAACCAAAGCTCTTATGGAAACAGCAACAAAATTAGCTGGGTCTAAGAACAAGTTGCATGTGAACAAATTATCAGGAAAAACCAAAATGTTGATGCAAAAAAGAAGAGAGATGAGGACAACTAAAGAAGATGTGACTTCCAAAGTGGAATATATAGAGCTATGCAAGACAGTACGAAAAAGTATCACTGAAGACTTAAGGAAATTCAACTGTGAACCAAAGAGGAAAGGAAGTGAAAACAACCAAAGCCTAAAGATAGCAAAGGGACATCTCAGTAAGGGAAGAAAACAGATTATGGCACTGCGAAAAGGTGGCTCTGTAACAAGAAATAGAGGCGAAATTTTGACAAGAGTGAAAGATTTCTAGTCCAAATTATGTGAAAGGGATGATACATGCACTCCAGACATCATGAAAGGTACCAGTACCAGAGTTCTTCCAGTCCTCCCAGCAGAAGTTGCACATGCAATCAAGAACATGAAGCGGGGAAAAGCTCCAGGAGAAGATGGAATTACTGTAGACATCATACAAGAAGCAAGTGGAGAAATCGAAACAGTACTCGCATAAACTTTCACTCGATGTCTTAATAAAGGGAAGATTCCTGAGGATTGGAACAACGCTACAATGATCTTGTTACAAAAAAAAAAAAAAAGGTGACATTGAGGATCTCAGGAACTACAGACCTATCAGCCTCCTATCAGTGGTTTATAAAATCTTCACTAAAGTTCTTTCACACCGCTTATAGGTGACACTGGACATGGCTCAACCGAGAGAATAAGCTGGATTCAGGAGTGGCTACAGCACAATAGATCATATCCACGTACTGAGAGAACTAATTGAAAGAGCGATGGAATACAAACTTCCAGTGTGCATGGCTTTTATCGAATATGAAAAAGCCTTTGATTCGGTGAAGCCATCAGCAGTTACAATGGCACTGAAATCCTGCTGTATTGAAGATGCGTACATTAATATTATTAATAACATCTATGAAAATGCAAGTGCAAAGATTCGGTTGTTTGAAAATACAACACACATAAAAAATTGGAAAGGGAGCGAGACAAGGTGACACCATATCTCCGAAGCTCTTTAACGCCACATTGGAAAATGTCTTTCAATCACTGAACTGGGAAAACAAAGGGATAAAGATTAATGGAGATTATCTAACCCACCTTCGTTTTGCTGATGACAGTCATATTTGCAACTACCCGATCAGAGCTGCAGATTATAATTAAGGAACTTGCTGACAAGAGTAAAGAAGTGGGATTAAAAATGAACTTTCAGGAGACAAAAGTGATGTTCAACGCTTTTACAAGAAATGAAGATTTATCGATTGATGGAGAAAAGCAGGAGATAACAGACACGTACATTTATCTTGGACAGCAGATATCAAGTGAGGGTCACATTGATGAAGAAATTAATCGGCGTACAAAACTTGCCTGGAGAGCTTTTGGAAGAAACAGCATAATTTTCAAGAGCAATATGCCATTATGTCTTAAAAGAAAAGTGTTTGATCAATGCATCCTTCCAGTGCTTACGTATGGTGCAGAGACGTGGACCTTAACTAAAAGAGACATACAAAGGCTGCAGACAACTCAAAGCAGCATGGAGAGGTGCATGCTTGGTGTAACCAGGAGAGATGAGAAGAGGAACACGTGGATCCGAAAAATGACAAGAGTGGAAGACATCATGATCAGAGTTAAATCCCTGAAATGGCAATGGGCTGGACATACTACCAGAAGGACAGACCAACGATGGACAGCCAAAGTTTTAGATTGGATTCCAAGGGAGAGGAAAAGACCCATAAGAAGACCACATGGAAGATGGGTGGATGAAATTCGAAAGTATGCGGGAGTGACATGGAGGAGACTGGCACAAGACAGACCGTTGTGGAGGAAACTTGGGAAGACCTTCGTCCAGCAATGGACTGATAATGGTTGACAATGATGATGATGATGACTCAGCTCTGTTAATCAGTGTTATTCTTGTTCTTCAGATGGGAAAGGCAGCGGGTTTTTGAAAAAGGCCAAATTGTAATGGATAGAAAATTGGGTCGGAGCATTTCTGAGACGGAAAGGCTTGTTGAGTGCTTACGGTAAGTCGTGGTTATTACCTTTAAAATGTGGTCCGAGGAAGGATAACAATTACGAACCGCCAGCAAGATGTGAGACGACCATGGCTCGTCTATGATAGATGTGAGAGAAGGCTATCCCGCGTGATAGGAGCCAACGGAAGAGATAGTGTGCCGCTACTTGCCGGTAATTTGAATGCTGGTGACAGAAGTAATGTGTCACAGCACGCAGTACATCGAACCCTGCTGAAAATGGTGCTGCAGGCAGCTCCGAGTGTGCATGGTAACCTCAGTTTACCGTCGAAAGCACTTAGAATGGGCGCGCGAGCATCAAAACTGGACCCTGAATGAATGGAAGAAAGTCGTCTAGTCTGATGAATTTGGTCTCCTGTTGCACCCTGTCGTCGAACGGATTCGTGTGCGTCGTTCACGTAGAGAAGTGTAGCCAAAAAATGCACAGTGAGACGAAAACAAGCCTGTGAAAGAAGCGTAATGCTTTGGGTAATGTTCTGCTGGGAAACTCTGGGTAGTCATTCATGTGCAGAAAACTGACGTTTACCTCCAACCTAATCATTGCAGAATAGGTACATCCTTTCATGGCAACGCTATTTTCCTCTATAGTGTTGCCTTTTTTCATCATGATAATGCGCCATGCTACACTGCCCAGATTGTTCAAGTATGGTGTGCGTAGGGAAGGAAACTTTCAGACATTACCCCGGAAACCGAATTCTCCAGAAAACAATCCAATCAATCCAGCAAGCATCTGTGGTTTGTGTTGGAACAGCAAATGCGATCTGCGGCTGCGAATACACGTAATTTACAAAAGTTAAAGGATCTGCTAGCAACGTGTTGGTACCAGTTACCACAAGACACCTTTAGAAATATTGGAGCGTCGATGCCTCACCGAATACGAGGTTTTTTTGGTGGCACGTAGAGAACCAACATCATATTAGGCAGGACATCATAACGTTTTAGCTCTCCGGCGTGTCTTCCAAGCTCTTCAATGTCACATTCCAGAATATTTTTTAGTTATATAAGGCATCAAAATCAATAGAGATTGTTTAACCCATCGCAGTTTTGCTGACGACAGTCATTTTCCCAAGTATCCTCACAAAGCTACGCAGTATGGTCCAGAAGCTTGCTGGAAAGAGTACAGAAGTGGGCTTAAAGATGAACTTGCAGAGAAAATCAAAATGATCTACAACGCTTTTTCAAGAACTAAAGATTTAGCGATTCATGGAACAATTCTAGTGCCAACCGTTGTCTACATTTACCTTGGACAACAGATATCTAGCAAGTGCTGCATCGAAGAAGAAGAAATTAATCGGCGTGCAAAACTTTGTAGTAGAGCATTTGGTAGAAACAGTACAATTTTCAAGCGCCATGTACTATTATGTCTTAAAAGAAAAGTGTTTAATCAATACATTCTTCCAGTTATTATTTATGGAGCAGAGACATGAACCCTAAACGAAAACGACATCCAAAGGCCGCGAAAAACTGAAAGAAGCATCGATAAGTACATGGTTGACGTAATCAAGAAGAAGAGGAAGAGAAACTCATGAATCAGGGAAATTTCAAGAGTTGATGACATAATTCAAGGTAAAATCCTTGAAATGGCAATGGGCTGGACAAATTGCTAGAAGAAATCACAACCATTGGACAACTGAAATAATAGACTGAATTCCAAGGAACAACAAATATTACATAAGAAGCCTACGTGGGTGATGGGTGAAAATATTCCACCGCACGTCTAAATGACATGGAGGAGACTGGCTCAAGAGAGGAAGTTGTAGAATGGACTTCGGGTAACCTTCATCTGACATCTTACGTGGTCTTCTGGGTAGTTTTCTGATTGTTGTTGATGATACATTTTTGCTGGATAGTGTTAAGGAATGATTTGTATCATTTTATGTTCATTTATCCGCACGAAAACAAATTTAAACTAGCACATAACTTTGACAGTCTAAAATTTCCCGTAACAAAAAGGCTGCAGTTCAAAACAGTAATCACCAACTGTATTACACTGGTGTGCAAAAATTAAGGAGGAAGAGGAGAAATTAGTATAACAGCGGAACGAGCAGGCAGAACGGGCCGAAAGACCACTCAGGAGATAGACTAGAGTCCGGTACGGTAGGGCAGGCGCATATATGCAGCATGACGTGGGGGGGGGGTATAAAGCATACGAGCGGTGTACGCTCAGAAATTCGGTGAAAGCTATTGCACGGTGTACATCGGTTTGAACGACGTCGAGTTGCTGCCACCGTGTGATACGGCCAACAGGCAATCCAGTAGACGACATCTGGATGACTTTACCCAAGGTCGCGTCATTGGGAAGTTGGAAGAAAGTCGAAGTGTGACTAGTGTGGCAGAGGATTTCGGGATCGCTCACAGCATTGTTTCACGAGCTTGGAGATCATTTCAAACGACAGGAACAGCTGTCTGAGAGTTTAGCAGTTGTCGTCCACGAGCAACCACGGCGGCGGACGACCGTTATATTGTCCTACAGGCGAGAAGACACAGACGGCAGACAGCAGGAGAAATCGCCAGGCACATGCAACAGACAACTGGACGTCCGTTATCGTGTCTTACCGTGGTCATTAGGGTGCACAAAGGTGGTCTATTTGCACAACGACCAGTACGGTGTGTGCCATTAACGCCTGCTCATCGGAGACTGCGGTTTCTGGGGTGCCAGGAACACAAGAACTGGACACATCAGTGATGGGGTAGAGTTCTCTTTACGGATGAGAGCCGATTTAGTCTAACGAGGGATTCTGGACGTATACACATCTGGAGAGAGCAGGGAACACGCAATCACACCTCCAACATCATCGAAAGGGACCAGTTTGGAGGTGGCGGAGTTCTTGTTTGGGGCGGTATCATGCTTGGTAGCCGTACTGACCTCCACATCTTCCAAGGAGGTTCTGTCACTGGTGTCCGCTATTGTACCGAGGTTCTCCTGCCTCACGTGCGTCTGTTTCAAGGTGCTGTGGGTTCTCAGTTCCTCTTCATGGACGACAACGCTACACCTCATCGTACAGTGGTTGTCGCAGAGCTGTTGGAGAGTGAAGATATTCAACGCATGGATTGGCCCGCAAGGTCCCCGGACCTAAATCCAGTCGAACACGTGTGGGACCTTCTCGGGAGACGCTTGGCAGCACGTCACCAGCCGCCAGCAACGATTCAGCAGTTGCGATTAGCGCTACAAGAGGAATGGGCTGCGATGCCTCAACAGCTCCTTGACAACCTCATCCTCAGCATGGACAGACGTTGTAAATCCTACAACGCAGTCAGGGTGATCATATCCCCTACTAAAGACTGGATTTTTCTTGGCAGCCACCTGTCACATGGACGTTTCTGTCTTCTGTCTAGTTGTGCTCGAAGCTACCTTTTCAACAAAGTGCCTTTGCATCCTTTGGATTCCTCGTTTGGACGGTTTTGCTCACTTGTCCCCTTTTTTTACATCTTTGGGATCTTATGGTATGATTTGAGTAGATGTGGAGCACGACCACTTCTGCACGACGTTACATTCGAAAAACCGTCTCGTCCTTAATTTCTGCACGCCAGTGTAGTTAGTGAATAACTGTCGTTTCCAGTATTCCTTTGACAGTTTTCAGTGACTTTCGGCAAATGAATTTTTTTTTTTAACTCTTCAAAATGATCTCTAAAAAGTTAATTCGGTAATGTCCAAAAGTTGCGGAAAAGGAGAAAAAGGTAGTTTATTCAATTCGAATAATGTTCACAGCAGTGTAACCTCTTTTGTGAGACACTAAAAAGAAGCAAAACAACGAGTTTCGCACTAACATGTGCACAAAGATGCGCATTAACAAAAAGTGCGAGAAATGAGTGTTACAAAAGTTAATGACAACACACACTTAATAGGACGCGTGATTTCCTCTGGCGGTAGATTAACTCTGATAGCGTCGCTTCGTATTCAAAATGAGATGATTTAGGTAAATATGAAACAAAGATACCCATTCTTCGAGCAGAACGGACGCACAGAGGAAAGTTGCTACTGCGTTAAAGTTTCCCTAGAGTATCTGACACGTGCTGTATAGGATTAAGATCTGGCGATAGTGCCGGCCATTCCATAGGCACGACACCTTTCGTTTCAGGAATATATTTATCAAGCGAGCTTGATGGGGTCCATTATCAGAACTTCCGGCCGCACCATAGCTGAGAAAGTTGCAATACAGAGCAAGAATCTCGTCCCAATATCGTACTGCCTTCGAGCGCGATGCTTTTACACACCACTAACTTGCCCTCTAAATGCGCTGTTTTGAGCTCCAGTTCACACGACGTCTGCACCACCTTAAATGCTCCCTTTTGTGATAGGGTGTCAGTCGCGCACCCATCCAACGGCCATTTCGGGCATTCAGTTCATGCTCATGAAGACATCGATACACTGTCTGGCGTGATACTGTCTACCCCGCGTCTGCGATCTGCTCTGAAGCTATTTGCTGCGCAGGATAAGACGTATCACAACTCTCTAGTACGGAAAGTCCCCTACCGCAGTTATGTTCGGATGTTTAGGAAAACGTCTGCGTTTTCCTAAACATGATTCCATAGCAGAGTAATAACGTTCCGTCGCACACTTAGCTACCACGCCACCTCTGCTGCTGTTAGCCTAACTTCCAGTCACCTAACAAACTATTAATGCACTAATGACAAGTAGTGGTCTTACCTGTTTGACACGTTGGATAGACGCCCACTTTCTTTGAACCATGCCCGTCACACCTTCGCTGCGACGGCACTGGAGCAGTGAACAATATCTGCGGTTGCAAAGGTGCTGGCCCGCGCCAATAATCATTCCCTGTTTAAACTTCAGATGTTGTTCCCTTTCCCATCGCACGGGCTTCGTAGTGGCACGTCCTTTCCGACCCTTCTATGGGTGTTTTGCCCTGGTAAGTGACGTCACTGCTACATACCGTGGAACATGTCCAATCATGGAAACAAGGATTGTCATTATCTGACTTACAAGAGTACTTTAGTAGTCAGAGATCAAAAATGTTCGGATTTTCATGACAATTTTGATCATTATCTTTGAAACATTATCTGAAGAGAGCGTGTGGGTGGGTATTGAAAAAAAGAAAACTTCCACGATTATGAAGAGACCTTTGATTCAGTAAAAAAATCAGAAATTTTAATGTCTTTCAAATCTTGCGGAATTGAGAATGTATACGTCAACATTATTAACATCACCTGTGAAAATGCAAGCGCGAAGGTTCGACTGTTAGAGGACATTGCACTTATAAAAGCTGGGAAGGGAGGAATTGTTTGGGGGGTTTAACGCCCACCGTGAGCAGCTCGATAGGCTATAACAAATCGCCCGTCCCTAATTTAGGGCCACTGGTTCCAGGGAAGGGAGAGAGCCAGTGGCGTAAGACAAACAACATCCATGCCTTACCGGGATTCGAACCCGGACCCATCTTGCGCGTATGGTCAGTAGCCAGCGCTTAGAACACTGCGCCGCCGGGATGGTGAAGGGGAATAAGATAAGTTGACACTATATCTCCCAAACTCCCCAATACAAAATGTTTCCCAATCCTTGAACTGGGAAGATAAGAGGACGGAATTAATGGAAATTAATTAGGTCATCAAATCGTCCAATTTTCGTGCAAATATAAATGTTGAAGAAAGTACATAAGAAGACAGTCTTTACAAGATATTAAAAAGTCGCAAAATCACTAAAACTAAGATCGATTAAAAACCTTTAATTACGGACTTAGCATAGTTAAAATATAATTTACAATAAAACACGTAAGATCTTTCTAGCCTACTAGGCCCATCCTCAGACGCGATCACAATGGAGAGAGCTCCCGGGTTACGCTGTCATATATATATATAGCGATAGTGAGTGACGTCTTAAGAGTAGCGACCCACTATCGCTATATAGAGTATATGCCGCTCCAGTGGCGCAGTGATCTAAGCGATGGCCTCTGATCATTCGTCCGAAAGGGGGTCCGGGTTCGAATCCCTGTTGAGGCATGGATGTTGAGTTTGTCTTACGGCACTGGCTGGCTGGCTCTCTCTCTCTCGCTCTCTCCCCCTCCCTCCCTCCCTCCCTCGGCACCAGTGACCCTAAATTAGGGACGGACGACTACTTATTGCCCATTGAGTTGCTCACGGTGGTCGTTAAACCTCCAATAAAAAAAAAATAGAGAAAGAGTATATAGCAATAGTGGGTCGCTACTATTATGACGTCACTTACTATCGCTATATATGCGACAGTGGGTCGCTACTATTATGACACTATATATAGTATATAGCGATAGTGGGTCGCTACTGTTATGACGTCACTCACTATCGCTATATATATATGACACCGTAACCCGGGAGCTCTCTCCATTGTGATCGCGTCTGAGGATGGGCCTAGTAGGCTAGAAAGATCTTACGTGTTTTATTGTAAATTATATTTTAACTATGCTAAGTCCGTAATTAAAGGTTTTTAATCGATCTTGGTTTTAGTGATTTTGCGACTTTTTAGTATCGTGTAACGACGGTCTTCTTACGTACTTTTTTCAACGGTTAATTAGGTAACCCACCTTCGTTTTGCTGACGATGGTAATTTTTCCAAGCACGCCATCAGAGCTGCATCCAGAAACTTGCTGACAAGAGTAAAGATGTGTTTTTAAAAATGAGCTTTCCACAAATAAAGCTGATGTACAATGCTTTCACAAGGTCAGGATGTGGAAGTTGATGGGGAGGGGGGGGGACCTTGAAGAAAACTGGTGCATACATTTATCTTGAACAGATATCAAGCAAGGGCCACATTGAAGAGGAAATAAATAGGCGTATAAAGTTTGGCTGGAGAGCTTTTAGAGGAAACAGCTCAAATTTTCAAAAGAATTCACCATTGAGTCTTGAAAGAAAACTAATACATCTTTCCTGGTATTACTCTTGGAGCACAGACAAGGACATCAACAAAAGAAAGTATAGAGGGCTGTGGATAACTCAAAGAAGCTTTAAGAGATGTACGCTGGGTGTAACCAAAACAGATACAAAAAGGAACTCTTGTATAAAAAAAATGACAAAAGCTGATGACATGATCAAAGAAGACCATCTTGGATGGTATTTGACCACGTTGGACATCTGAAGTGCTAGAATGGATTCCAAGGGACAAAAAAAGATCTAGGAGAGGACCTCGCGGAATTGTGAAATTCGAAAGCATGCTGGTGTGACTTGGAAGAGATTGGCTCAAGACAAAGTTGTGCACGAGACTTGGGAAGACTTTCACCCAGCAGTGAACTGACAATGGTGGATAAAATATGTTTTTTTACCTCAAAGAAGCATAAAGAGATGAGTGCTTGGTGTAACAAAAAGAGAACGAAAAGGAAATCGTGGATCAGAGAAATGACAAGAGTTGATGACATGATCAAAGAAGACCTTCTTGGCTGGATATATTGCTAAAAGAATTGACCACGTAGGACATCGACGTACTAGTTTGGATTTCAGAGAAAAAGATCCAGAAGAGGACCTCGCGGAAGCGTGAAATTCGAAAGCATGCTGGTGTGACTTAGAAGAGACTGGCTCAAGACAAAGTTGTGCACGAGACTTGGGGAGACTTTCACCCAGCAGTGGACTGATAATGGTTGATAATCTATGCTTTTGTACAGACAACTTTCTATGCCACGTTTGGGAGTGGTGGGAATGTGCTAGCATTTGAGTATGTTAAACAGGCTTCATTAACAACAAAGTTTACGAGATGACTTTTTTTTTTAATTTATTCCACCACATGTAATAAAATTTATGAGATCGGTGGATTCTCTAGCTATTTGTGGCACTTAAAAAAAAGAGAACTCGAAGTTATGGCTCACAAAGTAATGAACGAAGCAAGAGGATGCACACATTCATCAGCTGTGGTAATGCAGTGTATGAAACTTTCATTTTACGAGTGTGAAAGTTCAACGTGCTAGAAGCAATTTTACTGTCATCAAAGGCAGAAATGCTCAATCATTTTCTGTTTTAGGAGATAGATAATGAGAATTTCCGCTGAGGAAATTCGAAGCAATTTTTAAGCTTGGTATTTCGGGTGAAACTTCTATGCCATCAACGCAGAAAAGATCTGCCAATAAAACTAATAATGTAGTCTAGGTCACGATCGTCTCAGTCAGTCACAAATTGTAAGATCGAAATCAGATATACTTCTCCACGATTTGATTTTCGAGAACATAGGGGAGCAATGAACTGTAATAAAAATGATGGATGACCAAATTAAATAGAATGGATTTTCAAAACTTTCATCTCTGAGGATAGAAATCTCTGAGAAACTAGCTCAGATTTCAAATATAAGAAAAAAGCAATGAACGGAACACAAAACTTTTCAAGAATTTAACTACTGAATCTTTACTTGCTTTGAGACTGTTTCTTGACAAACAAAATTTTAATCGCCGAGATTAAGATTTTAATCGCCGAGATTAAGTGCGGCAGTGAGTGCAGGAAGCAAAGCTGCATTTAACAAGAGACATAACATTCAATTTTCGGGAGTAATGACCCCCCCAAAAAAAATATGCTAATGTAAAATGCCACAATGATTAAACCCTTATGGGCATATGAAATCTGTGAACAAAAAAAAATGAACATAATTAACAAGATGTTCACCAAGGAAAACTGATTCGATTAAGAAAATTTTCAATCGCTAAGCGGAGATATAGTTGTAAATAAAGGTATTTATGGCACTGAGAAAAGAAGATGGTTCTGTAACAAGAAATAGAGGCGAAATTTTGACAAGAGTGAAAGATTTCTACTCCAAATTATATGAAAGAGATGATACATGCACTCCAGACATCATGAAAGATACCAGTACCAGAGTTCCTCCAGTCCTTTCAGCAGAAGTTGCACATGCAATCAAGAACATGAAGCCGGGAAAAGCTCCAGGAGAAGATGGAATTACTGTAGACATCATACAAGAAGCAAGTGGAGAAATCGAAACAGTACTCGCCCAAATTTTCACTCGATGCCTTAATGAAGGAAAGATTCCTGAGGATTGGAACACCGCTACAATGATCCTGCTACATAAGAAAGGTGACATTGAGGATCTTAGAAACTACAGACCTATCAGCCTCCTATCAGTAGTTTATAAGATCTTCACTAAAGTTCTTTCACACCGCTTGAAGGTAACACTGGACATGGCTCAACCGAGAGAACAAGCTGGATTCAGGAGTGGCTACAGCACAATAGATCATATCCACGTGCTGAGAGAACTAATTGAAAGAGCGAGGGAATATGAACTTCCATTGTGCATGGCTTTTATCGATTATGAAAAAGCCTTTGATTCGGTGAAATCATCAGCAGTTACAATGGCTCTGAAAACCTGCGGTATTGAAGATGCATACATTAATATTATTAATAACATCTATGCAAATGCAAGTGCAAAGATTAGGCTGTTTGAAAATACAACACACGTAAAAATTGGAAAGGGAGTGAGACAAGGTGACACCATATCTCCGAAGCTCTTTAATGCCACATTGGAGGGTGTTTTTCAGTCACTCAGCTGGGAAAAAAGGGGATAAAGATTAATGGAGATTATCTAACCCACCTTCGTTTTGCTGATGACGTAGTCATTTTTGCAACTACCCCATCAGAGCTGCAGAGTATGATCCAGGAACTTGCTGACAAGAGTAAAGAAGTGGGATTAAAAATGAACTTTCAGAAGACAAAAGTGATGTTCAATGCTTTTACAAGAAATGAAGATTTATCGATTGATGGAGAAAAGCTGGAGATAACAGACACGTACGTTTATCTTGGACAGCAGATATCTAGTGAGGGTCACATTGATGAAGAAATTAATCGGCGTACAAAACTTGCCTGGAGAGCTTTTGGAAGAAACAGCATAATTTTCAAGAGCAATATGCCATTATGTCTTAAAAGAAAAGTGTTTGATCAATGCATCCTTCCAGTGCTTACGTATGGTTCAGAGACGTGGACCTTAACTAAAAGAGACATACAGAGGCTGCAGACAACTCAAAGCAGCATGGAGAGGTGCATACTTGGTGTAACCAGGAGAGATAAGAAGAGGAACTCGTGGATCCGAAAAATGACAAGAGTGGAAGACATCATGATCAGAGTTAAATCCCTGAAATGGCAATGGGCTGGACATACTGCCAGAAGGACAGATCATCGATGGACAGCCGAAATTTTAGATTGGATTCCAAGGGACAGGAAAAGACCCAGAAGAAGACCACACGGGAGATGGGTGGATGAAATTCGAAAGTATGCAGGGGTGACATGGAGGAGACTGGCACAAGACAGACCGTTGTGGAGGAAACTTGGGGAGACCTTCGTCCAGCAGTGGATTGATAATGGTTGACAATGATGATGATGATGATGATTTACAATTATATATCCGAAATTAAAATAGAATGGATTTGCAAAACTTTCATCTCTGAGGATAGAAATCTTTGTGAAACGAGCACACCCACACAGCACAGAATATTTCGTATATGTTACAGGTACGTAACACTGAAACATTGAGACTTTTCAGATACGTTGCGCAATGTAACAGCAATGTTTCAGAAACCTCAGGGTTACGTCAAAATGTTCGCAAACGTTACATAACTTTGAAACATATTTGTAACTTCGTTACATTATTGTTACATGATAATAGGGGGTTTTCTGTAAAAGGAACCCGTCCACGCGCTGCCTCAAGGACGCGTGTGGTCGATTGTTTTTCACGTGATCTTGCCGACCATCTTTTTTCCTCAACCATAACATTTTGTGTGCCACGTGGTCCTACCGAACATGTTCTGCTCGCCAATTTTTTTTTACCTCCCCACATGGTCTTACTAGATTTACAGTCTGTACGGACGTGTTTACAATAGATAAATAATGTTCCGTACATCCATTTTTAATGAAATTAGTAAAATCTGAAGAGTTACGTACCCATATAACAAACGTTTGGTTTGTTATATGGGTACGTAACTCTTCAGCATCACGCATTGATTAAAAGAGAACTTTATGCCGAGGAGGAAGGTCTAAAAAGCAAAATGTTTTTGTTGATTATAGATGACGGGAAATAAGGACACATTGATATTGTAACAACGTGTATATTGGAAGAAAGTTAAGGAGTTTCCCTCCTTTACTCTCTTCCTGCAAGTCAGTCATCTCTAAAGCAGTCGTGAGCCACATCCTACGCTCTCATTGCCCCTGGGCAGGCTTAAGACCGCTAGTATAGAGCTTTAGACTCCACTTTCAGTGTTGGAATCCACCTACTTAGCTCAGACAAACAGCATAACAATTAGTAATAAACTCGATCAGTGAATTTCCATCCACCCTCCTCATTGGCCCCCAACCATACTAACTTGAAAACAGGCTTAAACTAAGGATTTCGAAAGTTGGATAACCACTGAATTTTCATGACCCTGAGGACGCTATTTTTAAATCTTTCTAGGGAGAAGTAAACAACGCACTTCCTAGGGGGAAATACGTAGGGTTACTCGATGAAAAATATGAGACCCATTATTACGTGGCAAAGTCCAAGTTATATTTTAAAGTGAAAAAAAAAATTAAAAATCGGACATCTTGAACTGGGTGGGCTGTAGGGTGGACAAGAAAAATTTCAGGGCGGACTGGCCCCCTTGGCGACGTCCTTGATTTGACTTGGTTTCATGGCCCGGTTAACACTTCACCGTGTTCATTACCACCAGTAACCACACAACTGACAATCCTATTGGGTAGCCCACAGTCCAAGATGTCACGTGACATATCACACGTACATTTGCCGAACTAGAATGGCGCTAAGTGATAACGCCCTTAAACCCTGCATTTCAACTGCAACAACTCAATATATAAACTGAGATGCCATTTTGTCATCACACCTCCTAGGGCCGCAGATGGTCTAGTGGTCAACGCTCGTGACAGTCACGGGGAAATCACAGGTTCGATCCTAGGCAGATACGAACGCCCGAACCACTAAATATCCGCCGTGCGTCAGATAGGCATTTTAAGCCATCGGACCCCGGGTACTGGCACCACCGGTTATAAATAAGGGCGCCTTCCTTTCCCTTTCTATCACGCTTCCGTGTCACTTTCCTGTCGGGCATTCTAGCCTAAATCTCCTAGTTTCCTATTTCTAAGGGTTGTTTAAGACCTGGGGTCAGATACTCCCTAACGTCCTCTACATATGATATGTTATTACACTTTCCATCGTCACATAAGTGACTCACTCCAGGACATAAGACGGCAGGCATGTGAGTGACGTACAAATCAAGAAGAGCCGCTCGTCTGGTATGAGCTAAAGACAGATTTAGAGTCGGAATGGGGAAGACGAGAGATCTGAGAAACTTTCAAGGCAGCATGATAGCTGGTACCAGGAGTACCGGTTCGAGCATATCTTGAACGGCCGTCATCCTGGGTTTTTCATGCACAGTCATAGCAACGGTATACGCGACAAACGCGACACGTTAGCAATTGGTGGATCAGAGAGATCAAAGGTCGCTGGCGAGAATCATGCAAGCGAACAGACGGGCCACAATTCAACAAATCATTGCACAATTCAACATCGGTGCGCCAAGGGTCATCTTTGAAAGGAGCACGTATAGTACAACAAACATATAGTGCCACGTCACGAATGAGGTTAAATAGCCAAAGACCATGTAGAGTGCAAATGTCAGCGCCGAACATAAAATCGCTACTCGAGTGGAAGAAGAAGCATCCACACTGGACAGTTAAACTGGAAAAATTTTCACCTAGATGGACGAATCAAAGTTATTTCTGGATCATGTGGATTGCAGTATCCGAATTTGGCGCAAGAAACCATAGAGATACACTGGTGGGTATCAAAGAAGTACAGGTCAGTGTGGGGGATGTTATAAAGCACTTGGTCAGTTCGGGAATAAGACTCCCCTTCTCAGAGACGTGAAGGCTCTAATAGAGCACTGGAGCAATACGGTGGTGTCGTTCCACTGGGTCCGAAGCCATGTCGGAACCAATGGCAATGAAATAGCAGACCGGCTAGCGAAAGAAGCTGCCGGAAAAGATAGAATCTATATAGAATCGCGAACGCCAGAGCAAAGCGTTCGCACTAAGCTTAAAAAGGCCACAATGGTGGAGTGGCAGACACGATGGGATGAGGGGGATACCGGAAGGAAAACACACCGTATCTTTCCCCGAGTCTCCATCAGGCGTCTAGAATGTGATGGTTCCCTGAATACAATACTCACCGGCCATGGCGTGTAGCCGGAATATTTTCGCCCCTTTGCGACAAGAGATAGAATGTGCGGCTGCGGGGCACAAACCGCAGATGTCGCACACTTAATATTAGAATGTAATTCTCTTGCAGGTCGGAGAAAACTCCTCGCCCCCGACATAGGGTAAACGAAGAACCTCTCGATCTTGATCGCGTATACCAGAGCGCATCAAGGACTCATCGAGTTGGTCAAGGACTTCGTGGCGAAGCAGGAGGAAATATTAACGAAAAAGTAACGACGAGAAGCGAAGACAGCTGATGAAAGACAGAAGAGAAGAAAGGACTTGCCCTAGTGTCGTCCTGGCAGCACGGACCCTAGTGCTGCCATGTAAATTCTTTGTAAATATTTCATTGTATTATTATCAATTCTCTGCGAGGGGGCTCGTGAAAGTAAAGGTGTTTACCCATTGCACGGGACCCGCAGTGTATATAAGTGCTTGTACTATTTTTATTTTGCCAGGACCTAATAAAGGGCTTAGGCACCATATTCACTCACGCTGGCGAATAAAATCTCCCAGCCAGACGCAAAAGTTTAAAGCCCCTGCCCATCAGCTCGTCACACATAAGGGCTATGACAAAGGGGTGGGAAGTGTAGGTCCCTTGGGGGCGGCAGATTTCTGCTAATCCTGTCCGGGTGAAGGACTGCCAGATCCTGGTAGGATTGCTCTCGCAATGCCTTCACTATTTTACTATCGAGAGAGTTCCTTGTATCCCTGCGAAGTCTGCATTTGGACGGTGCAGGTAAAGCCATCAGCTTACTGCCATACAAGTAGAATCAGATAGGTTCCTGAATCAGATACCCACCGGCCATGGCGTGTCGCCGGAGTATTTACGCCGTTTTGCGGTGAAGAAGCGGGCGTCCTGATGCAGGGCCCAGTCTGTAGATGATACTTGAATATGTTTTTATTTCAGGGAGAAGTCCTCGCTCCAGGACTAGAAAAGACGAGGAACCTCCACATATTGCTCGGTAATCCTAGAGAGAGGCAGGGACTCATCGAGTTGGTCAAAGACTTCGTCGCGAGGCAGGAGGAGCAACTGACGACGGATGTAGGAAGACACGATGACTCCGGCCGAGAGTCATCACCATAAGCACCCGCCCAGGTGCTATGGACTTTGTAAAATAATGTAAATAATTTCATTTTTTCATCTCTGTAAGAGAGCTCACGAAAATAAAGGATTAGTTTCCCAATGCATGAAAGCTTCAGTGTAAATAATGTATTTGTAACTATTTATCCTAGAGACTAATAAAGGACTTCAGTCCCAATTTTCATTGCGCTGGCGAATGAATCTCCCAGCCAGACGCATAATTAGGAATCCCGGCCCATAAGCGCGTCGCACACGCGGTCTAAGGCAAAGAGGTGGGAAATGGTGGTCCTCTGGAGGCAGCAGACTCCAGCCGGTACCTTGATCGATCCTGTACGGGTGAAAGATTTGCCGGATCCTGGTAGGATTGCTTGCGCAATACCTTCACTATCGGAAATTTTGGGAGAGAGTTCCATACATCCCTGCAGAGTCGACGGACCAGGTACAGCATCAGCCTAGTTTACTACCATACAAATTTCCTGATACACAGGACATCTGAAAACCAGGGCGTTGTCAGATACGGACCAAATTCATCCCTTCGTGGCTACGAGTTATCTTTGAGCAGATGGACACCTCCAGCATGATTGACATACCCGCCCACAAAGTTTGTATCAGCGCCAAATAGTTTCAGAAACATGTTGAGTTTCCTTTACTTCAATGTCCCCCGAAGTCTCCATATTTAAACCCCATCAAGCATCTCTGGAATGACATGAAACAGGGTTGTTCGCTGAGCAACGCCAAATTTGCAGCAACTCCGCGACTCAATCATTTCCGTATGGTACAGTATATTTGCATGAAGCTTCCAGCATCTGGTATGTTCCCTGCTGGGACGAATTTGGAATGCTTTGCAGGGCAAGGCGGGGCGACAAGCGACTCGTTAAGTGTGTCTAATATAGTGACATCTCGGTGTAGTTATTCACTGTTTTATTCTTCTACTGTAGAGTCTTTATTCTTCTAATTGTCGATCTGCGGGTAGGAGAAACTGGTTGCCTCCTTATATTTAAACTCAAAGCATTTCTTTCTCTGTGGACACAGGTTTCGCATTATCTTCCACGCCGTCAACAAAAATCTACTTTGAAAAATAAAGAGTAAGTTCTTGTGATTATGAAAATAAACAACCTTCATTCTATACAGCGTTGAAGAACAAACGTCGAATAGTCAGCTGCTTACGTATTGCTTCCTGGAATTTCGAATTATTCCTTACACAGACTTTGTCGAGTTTTACGAACTACACTGACGGAAAAAAAAATCCCAACACCACGAAAAAATAGTTGTAGAAGAATGAAATGGCGGCAATACATTCGTATAGGTAACATATTTAATCGATTAAGGTTTCAAGATCACAGCTTATTGTAAGCGCGAGAAGAGCCATTTTAAATGTGAAATGCTGGTACATTAATAACCGGTGTAACCGCCAGAATGTTGAACGCAAGCATGCACGTGTTCATGCTTTGTGTCTTAAAGGTGCTGGATGTCAGTTTGTGGGATGGAGTTCCATGCCTGTTGCACTTGGTCGGTGAATACAGGGACGGTTAATGCTGGTTGGGGATGACGCTGGAGTTGTCCAATGATGTCCCATACGTGCTCGATTGGTGTAAGATCTGGTGATCTAGCAGGCCACGGCAACATGTCGACACTCTGTAGAGCATAAAGGTTACAACAGCGGTATGCGGGCGAGCGTTATCCTGTTGGAAAACACCCCCTGGAATGCTGTTCATGAATGGCAGCACAACAGGTTGAATCACCAGACCGACGTACAACTGTGCCATCAGGGTGCGTGGGATAACCAGGATAGTGCTCCTGCTGTCAAAGGAAATTGCTCCCCAGACCATAACTCCAGGTTTAGGTCCAGTGTGTCTCGGCTGCAGACAGGTTGGTTGCAGGCGCTCACCTGGCCTCCTTCTAACCAACACATGGCAATCATTGGCACCTAGGCAGAACCGGCTTTCATCAGAAATCACAACAGATCTCTACTCCGTCCTCCAATGAGCTGTAGCTTGACACCACTGACGTCGCAAACGGCAGTGGTTTGGAGTAAGTGGAATGCACGCTACAGGGCGTCTGGCTCGGAGCTGTCCTTCAAGTAACCGATTTGTAACAGTTCGTTATGCCATTGTGGTAGCAACTGCAGATCGAATTCCTGCCGCAGACGCGGTACGATGCGCCACTGCCATACGCCATTCACGGCGGTCTTCCCTCTCAGTAGTGCCACGTGGCCGGCCGGAACCCGGTCTTCTTGAGGCAGTACCTTCCCTTGACCACCGCTGCCAACAATCATACACAGTGGCTACATTCCTGCCAAGTCGTTCTGCAATATTGCGGAAAGAAAATCCACCTTCTCGTAGCTCTATTACACGACCTCGTTCAAACTCCGTGAGCTCTTGATAATAGCTTCTTCGTCTTCTTAAAGGCATTCTTGACTAACATCAACACCCTACGTCGAATCTCAACGATAACTAACGCTCACGAACATTACAGCGCGTATTTACAGCAAACTTGCTTTGCATGTTCCGAGAGGCGCTACTAGCGTCACACGTATGCGCCGAGCGCAAAATTTGCATAGATGTCATCTTACAGATGTACTCTCACCGCCTACCAACTGTCGTTTATTTAACACAACCCCTTCTTGGTGTTGGGATTTTTTTCCGTCAGTATATTTGCAAAGGAACTTTCTTTACCTCCACTAATTAGTCTCGCTACGATCACATATTTCCCTTATGTACAACTTTTACTGATTTGTGCACAACCCGCAGGAGAAAAACAGTGTTCACCAGGATTCGAACAAATGAGAATTTAAGCTTTGTTCGGAGCAGAAATCACTTCCCATTAATCACGAAGATCGGTCAGAAGCGCACTCTGTGTTCCCCGACCGTTATTTTCTGCTTTTAATGAAAGCTCACAGAAGTATGCTTAAACGCTCCTTCAGATTCAGTTTAATTAAAAATTTATACTCAACATTTTTGCGCGTATGGTATGCATTACAATCTCAGCTGTACATTCATTTGCCCCGATTCACAATTTGATTAGATGTATAGAGATATTCTTGATGCATTCTTGAACATGGGTGGACAAAAGCTAGCCAAATATAAAAATTAGGTCAAATAACTTGATTGTGAGAGAATCCCGTTCAGGCAGTTCTCATCCCCTTGCGTATTATTTTCACTACTCACGACATCCTTAAGTTCCTAGCACCCTGCACCACTACTCACCCTTTTTAAGTCCCTCCTCTGTTCCCGCAACGGCGCGAAGCTACAGGTGGGCTAAAGTGAGGCCACTCAACTTTTCGTTGAACCCACTTGTAGTAGACACAGGGATTGCCAGTTTGCCGTAGTGGTTCACTCTGTCACAGCATTCAATACGTATTTCATTACCAAACGTCCCTACTCAACCAAGATTTGTTAGCAACCATCACTTTTCACATATAAATACACGCATACGTAAATCAACAACTTTATTAGAGGACCATCGACCTGATAGAAGCAATGCATCGCTATATACCGTATAAAACAGCAGCTCTGTCATCTCACCATTACTAAATCTCGATGAGCTCTCTGAACCGTCCCGAGTCGGTGTATAACGCGCTAATCTTTTCAAGGCTAATCCGGTTCTATTCACTTCGGGAGCGTTCTTGTGACCCCTAGGAGTACGAGAACGTTCGAATCAGCTCTCCTTATGGACTGACGTCAGTTAAAACTTAACCAATATACAAACTACAACTGGCATTAATATATATGATCATCACCAGCCATTATCAATCCACTGTTGGATAAGGATCTCCCCAAGTTTCTTCCACAATTGTCTGACTTGAACCTGTCTCCTCCATGTCACTCCAGCATGCTTTCGAATTTTATTCACACATCTCCCATGGGGTCTCCTTCGGGGTCTTTTCCTGTCCCTCGGTATCCAATCTGAAATTTCAGTTGTCCATCGGTGGTCCGTTCTTCTGGCAACATGTCCAGCCCATTGCCATTTCAGTGATTTCACTCTGGTCAAGATGTCGTCCACTCCTGTCATTTTTCTTATCCACACATTCCTCTTGAATTTCCTAGTTAAACCAAGCATGCATCTCTCCATGCTTCTCTAAGTTGTCTGCAGTCTTTGTATGTGCTTTTCAGTAAAGATCCATGTCTCTGTTCCATACGTAAGTACTGGCAGGATGCATTGATTCAACAGTTTTCTTTTAAGACAATGGCATACTGCTCTTAAAAATTGTACTGTTTCTTCCGAAAGCTCTCCATTCAAGTTTTACACACCGATTAATTTCTTCATCAATGTGACCCTCACTTGATATCTGCTGCCCAAGATAAATGTAGGTATCGGTTGTCTCAAGCTTTTCTCCATCAATCGATAAATCTTCGTTTCTTGTAAAAGCATTGTACATCACTTTAGTCTTCTGAAAGTTCATTTTTAATCCCACTTCTTTTCTCATGTCGAGCAAACGTTGGCCACACCATCCGTCGGAACTGTCCAGAATGCTCCTCGAACCAATTTTGCACAACTTGGGTCCGATGACATGGTGCATTGTCCTCCTGGAAAATCCATGAAGGGCTGCAAATGGTCACCCAGCACAGCAAAAAAGCGATTGCCGATTGGTGACGTGTTTACGATGACCACAGGACCCGAAGCGTGGCCCATAAAGACACTCCCACACATGTATGGAACTTCCACCAGCTTGCACATGCCTTGGTGACAGCTTGGGTCCATGGCCTCATGGGTTCTGCGCTACAACTGAACACTACCATCAGCTTGTAACGACCGGTAGCGTGACTCATCGGACCTCTCCACATGTTGCCAGTCTTCTAGGGTCCAGTTACCGTGTTCACAAGGCGCTGTGTCCGATGTTGTGTTGTTAACAAAGACACTCTGGTGGGTCTTCTGCTCCCATACCCCATGGATGCTAAATTACACTGCACGGACCTGATGGGTATGTCTCTGGTACCACCTGCATTGAATGTGGATGCTATTTGAGCCAGTATCGCTTGTCTGTTAGATTGGACAATCCTGGTCAGACCTCGCTTGTCACAGTCATTCAGCAGCAGTGATCGACCACTGCGATGTCCATGGTGGGTGGTAATGCCTTCCATGCGGTATTCTAGGTACACACGTGACACCGTGGATCAAAGAATGTAGAATATTCGAACAACTTTAAAAATTCAATGTCCCAATCATCTGGCTCCCACTACCATGCCTCGTTCAAACACCAATAATTCACGTCGGTTTCCCAAAAACCTACTGGCGGTTGTTCAACCTGACTCAGGAGATTGAGTCTCGCAACTGATAAAAATCGTGGCGTGTGTCGAAGCCTTTATAGGACGGAAGCGCCCTTCAAAAATTTGCATATTGCTATCCCATGACTATTGGCACTTCCGTGTAGTTCAAAACCACTGCATCTTCTCTCATATTTTTTGTTGGTTTAATCTCTAGCTGTTAAATTTCCATTTGATTAATTCAAGCCCTGGAGTACCTTACTGTTATGTTAGTCATCTGGTGAAAAAAGTTTGTTATGCTACTTTGAAGTGTCTTTGTAAAAATGAAAGAAGGCGTGGAGAAATGTAAATTCAGTGTAAATCTAAAATACTTTGAATGGCTTGTTGATATCGTACCGTAGTCAAAACGTGCTGAATTTTTGTTTTTACTTTTTGAAGACGACTATAAGAAGCTCAGTGCAATCAATGGTTATCCATCCCTAATTTGTGGTCACTGGTTAAAGAGAAGTGCCAGGGCCATTGGGAAAGCACACTATCCACGTCTCATTCAAGACCCAAATTAGCAGTCAGAAGCCAAGACATCCACGACTCATCCGGGACCCAACTTAGATGAATAGTCAGAAGTTAAGACTTTAGATGAATAGCCAGAAGCCAAGACATCCACAACTCATCTGGGACCCAACTTAGATGAATAGTCAGAAGCCAAGACATCCACTACTCATCCAGGACCCAACTTAGACGTATGGTCAGAAGCCAAGACATCCACGACTCATCAAGAACGCAACTTAGAAGAATATTCAAAAGCCAAGACCTTAGAATAGTCAGAAGCTAAAACCTTAGATGAATAGTCAGAAGCCAAGACATCCACGACTCATCCGGGACACAACTTAGATGAATAGTCAGAAGCCAAAACCTTAGATGAAGTCAGAAGCCAAGACATCCACGACTCATCCGGGACACAACTTAGATGAATAGTCAGAAGCCAAGACATCCACGACTCATCCGGGACACAACTTAGATGAATAGTCAGAAGCCAAGACATCCACGACTCATCCGGGACACAACTTAGATTAATAGTCAGAAGCCAAGACCTTATATGAATAGTCAGAAACCAAGGCCTGAGATGAATAGTCAGAAGCCAAGACATCCACGACTCATCCGGGACCCAACTTAGATGAATAGTCAGAAGCGAAGACCCCAGACCAGTCTTCCATGAAGGCAATAGCTGCCAGTTGAAATTTCAATTTTGTGTGTTTACGATCATTCAACAAGGACGAGCAGTCCTCTGACCGGAATCCTAACTGAAAGAAAATCAACGTGCGGGGTATCTCGCTCTCTCCCCAAAGCACATATACACTCAATGGACAAAACATTAGAGATACCTACCTAATAGTGTGTTGCTCCTCCTCTAGCGCGAATAACAGACTGTACACGCGGAGGCATCGACTCCACTAGATGCCGGAGGGTTGCAGCATTGTCCACAACTCCGCCCGAGACGTCGGTTCAGATTCCATGAGTCTGATGTTCTGCACCGAGGCATCCCAGAGAGCTTCTACAGGGTTTAAATCAGAGGACATTAGGGACCACTAAATGGTTCTAAACTCAGATGAGTTTTTTGAGCTATGCCTGGGTTGTTTCGGACTGATTGGCTGGCAAAATGTCCTGGAACAGACCGTCGGCCTCAGGATGTGCGAAAGCCATGAAAGCGTGTATGTGATCAGCCAGAATATGGTGGTAGCGCGCAGTGGTTAAGGACCTCTCCAGACCTAAAAAGGGACCTGATGTGTATAATGAGAAGGCTCCTAAAACCATCAAAGAGCAACCACCGCCTTGAACAGAGCCAACCTTGCATGACGAAGCCATAGTCTCCTGCTATCGATGCCACACCCATACCCTCCCGTCAGCTGTAGAGCTGAAAACGAGATTCATCTTAATTTGTCTTTTGTTAAACGTCCATCAAATAGATTACATACAACCTCTCCTGCTAAGGGTTAAGAGGAACCCCCCCCCCCAACACATGGTTATAATCACCCATTTCCTTAACAGAAAGTGAGTTGGAGTCCTGAATAAAATTTTAACTGACCAGGTTCATGTGCTCAAGCTTGAGCAACAAGATATAACCTTTGAATCAGTACTTATAAACTGAGTGGCCACTTTATTATCACCACCTGACAGTTTTAAGCAAATGAGCTATGGCTGCACGCTGTTGCCGCCAGAGGCGAGATTAGTATAAAAAGGGGAAACTTTGTGCTTGCAAGAGTAGCAGAAGTGATTTTTGGGTGACGAGATGGGTAAGAAATCCGATTTGACGGACTTTCAACGTGGGATGATTGTAGGAGCTCGGAGCCATGGAGCGCGTATCACCGAAACCGCCGCATTCGTGAAATGTTCCAGATCAGCTGTTGTTCAAGTGTTTAAAGACTGGACTGTCAGCCAAAAAACTGGATCTCTACGTACAACATGTGGTCGTCATCGACTAGTGACTGCTCGGGCGGAACGGAGAGTGTCCAGACTGGTACCAGACAACAGAAGGGCAACAGTGCATAAAATTACAGACCATCTTAATCAAGGATCCCCTCAAATTATCTGTGCACGCACTGTTCGCCGTACACTGCATCGGATGGGGTATGGCAGCCGAAGGCCTGTTCGAACACCTTTGCTGTCGGCAGCTAACAAGAGAAAACGTCTCCAGTTCGCACAGGAGCACAAGTATTGGACAGTCGATAATTGGAAACAAATTATCTGGTCTGATGAATCACGTTTTCAGTTGCACCATGCCGATGGCAGAGTGAGAATTTGGCGGAAACAGCACGAAAGCATGGACCCCAAATGCATTGCTACAACCCTTTAGGCTGGTGGAGGCAATGTTATGGTTTGGGGAATGTTTTCCTGGCATGCTTTGGGCTCTTTAAATCGTGTTGATCAACGTCTGACTGGCACATCATATCTAAACATTGTTGTAGACCAAGTGCATGCTGTCATGTGGATGGTTTATCGTAATGGCGATGGCTACTTTCAACAAGAAAATGCGTCCTACCATAGTGCTCGTATTGTACAGGATTGGTTTCAGGAACATGCCGGTGAGTTTACTTTGCTTAGGTGGCCCCCACAATCTCCAGATCTCAACCCCATTGAGAATTTGTGGGATGAAGTTGAACGAGCCATCAGATAGCTGGATCCACAACCCTGCAATCTCACATTCCTGGAAACTGCCATTCATCAAGCATGGTCTCAGATTCCACAAACCACCTATCAACATCTCGTGGAGTCCATGCCATGAAGAATCGACGCAGTATTCAAGTCAAAAGGTGGTCCAACGACGTACTGAGGGGATGGTCATAATAAAGTGGCCACTCAGTGTACCGTACATTGGATAAAATTGCCCTAGCCGAAGTTCAACGGGAAGCAGAGATTAATCTTGTTACGAGGAGTCTTTCTCCGGAGACTGACGGCTTAATGTAACTTCCGAACCACAGCTAGTGTTTGTAGGCAGCGGAGCACAATCTTGCCCAAAGTCGTGCGCATTAACCACTAGGAACTGCCAATAAATACCGATGAAAAAAACCTTTACTAAAAAAAGGGGTCTATACTAAAATGCAAAGCTTTTGGAAGGTATTTATTAATTCTGAGTGATTAATTCATGCATTATTTTTGCGGTTCGTTTCGGGAGAGGGGGTGGTGGTAACGATCACCACGAGCAACTTTTAAGACGGTAAACAGGAGTCCGTTCCTAATTTCGGGCACCTGGCTCCAGGGAAGGGACAAAGCCGGCGCCATCAGGAACCATCTTGGACGAATGGTCAGAACAGACACAGCCTCATACCAGTCGGCCGCCAGACAGAGTTTCACTCGTTCAGCTCTTCTTTCTCACTTTCTTTCACGAATGCAGGTATGTGCATGATCGCACAACACACGCCCAAATATTATTTTCTATTTTAGAATGAAAAGAGCTTCTCATCCACTGCACAGGATTGTTGCTGTCATGACCCTATTTGATTGACATATCTGCAATTGGGATGTAAGGTCAGGTGATGCGTAACATCACAGCCTCTCCTTGACAAATGTCAACTCCGCCTTCTCGTGGTGCATCCTGTTTCACTAAAGAGGCTCTGACGACCGCCAATAGCGGTATAACTATACCATCGGGATTAGAGGAAATTCTATCCCACACTCACCAACCCGCTTGGCCAGCGTGGTGAGTTATGGCCAAACCCCTCCAAAATGACTCCACAACTTAAATCTTGGCCCTCAGTCTCCGGCAGCTGGAATGTACCTGGCCAAGGCAGCGGCCAGTGCGACATGAAGGCAGAGGGTGCTAAGAATCCCCGGAGGACCGGACTAGGCTGCCATCTGATGCTGACCTTGGCAACGTACAATGGACGCTCCCTATCTTCTGATTCAAGGCTTCTTGAATTGGAAGAGGAACTACAAAGGATCAAGTGGGACATCGTGGGGCTAAGTGAGGTAAGGAGAAAAGGAGAAGATCTCATCGAACTGAAAAGTGGACATCTCTTCTACTATCGTGGGACAGATACTGGCAGAACTAGTGGTGTTGGATTTATAATAAACAAGAAACTGAAGGATAAAGTTGTAGAAGTTGAAAGTTCCTCTGACAGAGCTGCACGACTCGTTATCCAACTCTCGAGAAGATACCAGGCTCAGATTATTCAAACTTATGCACCCACCACAAGTCATCCTGAAGAAGAAATTGAAGAATTTTATGAGGAAATTTGTCATCTAAATAATAAAGGTAAGCAGCACTTGAAAATAATTATGGGAGATTTCAATGCAAAAATAGGGCAACGGCAACAGAATGAAACTTCAGTAGGTAAATTCGGTCACGGCAACAGAAACCAGCGTGGAAATACTCTCGTTGAGTTTGCAGAGGCAGAAGGGTTTTTCATCTTGAACTCCTTCTTCAAGAAAAAGCCACACAGGAAATGGACATTGAGACATCCAAATTGGACGACAAGTGAAATTGATTTTATTATGTGTAACAAAAAATTCGTCATAGAAGACTGCAGTGTGCTAAACAAGTTCAACACAGGTAGTGACCATAGATTGGTGAGATGTAAGATGCACCTCAACACTAAACTTGAACGTGGCAAGCTCATAAGACAAACAAAATCTATTGACATAACCAACCTTAAAAAACACCATAATACCTTCAAGTTGGAACTGAAGAACAGGTTCTCTGCTTTAGAAGGCCTAACATCGGAAGAAGTGGACATCTCTGAAGTTAACAGAAAAGTAACCAAAGCTCTTATGGAAACAGCAACAAAATTAGCTGGGTCTAAGAACAAGTTGCATGTAAATAAATTATCAGGAAAAACGAAAATGTTGATGCAAAAAAGAAGAGAGATTAGGACAACTAAAGAAGATGTGACTTCCAAAGTGGAATATATAGAGCTATGCAAGACAGTACGAAAAAGCATCACTGAAGACGTAAGAAAATTCAACTGTGAACTAGTGAGGAAAGCAATTGAAAACAACCAAAGCCTAAAGATAGCAAAGGGACATCTCAGTAAGGGAAGAAAACAGATTATAGCACTGAGAAAACAAGATGGTTCTGTAACAAGAAATAGAATTGAAATTTTGACAAGAGTGAAAGATTTCTACTCCAAATTATATGAAAGGGATGATACATGCACTCCAGACATCATGAAAGATACCAGTACCAGAGTTCCTCCAGTCCTTCCAACAGAAGTTGCACATGCAATCAAGAACATGAAGCGGGGAAAAGCTCCAGGAGAAGATGGAATTACTGTAGACATCTTACAAGAAGCAAGTGGAGAAATCGAAACAGTACTCGCCCAAATTTTCACTCGATGCCTTAATGAAGGAAAGATTCCTGAGGATTGGAACACCGCTACAATGATCCTGCTACATAAGAAAGGTGACATTGAGGATCTCGGAAACTACAGACCTATCAGCCTCCTATCAGTAGTTTATAAAATCTTCACTAAAGTTCTTTCACACCGCTTGAAAGTAACACTGGACATGGCTCAACCGAGAGAACAAGCTGGATTCAGGAGTGGCTACAGCACAATAGATCATATCCATGTGCTGAGAGAACTAATTGAAAGAGCGAGGGAATATGAACTTCCATTGTGCATGGCTTTTATCGATTATGAAAAAGCCTTTGATTCGGTGAAACCATCAGCAGTTACTATGGCTCTGAAAACCTGCGGTATTGAAGATGCATACATTAATATTATTAATAACATCTATGAAAATGCAAGTGCAAAGATTAGGCTGTTTGAAAATACAACACACATAAAAATTGGAAAGGGAGTGAGACAAGGTGACACCATATCTCCGAAGCTCTTTAATGCCACATTGGAAGGTGTTTTTCAGTCACTGAGCTGGGAAAACAAGGGGATAAAGATTAATGGAAATTATCTAACCCACCTTCGTTTTGCTGATGACGTAGTCATTTTTGCAACTACCCCATCAGAGCTGCAGAGTATGATCCAGGAACTTGCTGACAAGAGTAAAGAAGTGGGATTAAAAATGAACTTTCAGAAGACAAAAGTGATGTTCAATGCTTTTACAAGAAATGAAGATTTATCGATTGATGAAGAAAAGCTGGAGATAACAGACACGTACGTTTATCTTGGACAGCAGATATCAAGTGAGGGTCACATTGATGAAGAAATTAATCGGCCTACAAAACTTGCCTGGAGAGCTTTTGGAAGAAACAGCATAATTTTCAAGAGCAATATGCCATTATGTCTTAAAAGAAAAGTGTTTGATCAATGCATCCTTCCAGTGCTTACGTATGGTGCAGAGACGTGGACCTTAATTAAAAGAGACATACAAAGGCTGCAGACAACTCAAAGCAGCATGGAGAGGTGCATGCTTGGTGTAACCAGGAGAGATAAGAAGAGGAACTCGCGGATCCGAAAAATGACAAGAGTGGAAGACATCATGATCAGAGTTAAATCCCTGAAATGGCAATGGGCTGGACATACTGCCAGAAGGACAGATCATCGATGGACAGCCGAAATTTTAGATTGGATTCCAAGGGACAGGAAAAGACCCAGAAGAAGACCACATGGGAGATGGGTGGATGAAATTCGAAAGTATGCAGGGGTGACATGGAGGAGACTGGCACAAGACAGACCGTTGTGGAGGAAACTTGGGGAGACCTTCGTCCAGCAGTGGATTGATAGTGAATGATGATGATGATGATCTGCAATTGAGACGATCGTAGGAAAAACTCTCATATGAAAATATTTTCCCTTTCATCTCGGAACTAAGTGATCATTAATTCATATAACTTGTGATGTACTACAAACGTGACGTACATGTCAAGATGGCAAATAGTAGTGATAAGCACTTGTCGGTGTAGCTTAATTGCGAAAGCATTCAGCAGAAGGATGCAGATTCGAATCATTCCACCAGCAAAAAAATTTTTTTACAAACTCTGAGGGGCATTTAAGTCCAAACTGAAATCAAGATCGCGAAGAATCAGGAACGTACACATCAAGATGGTGAAAATCCCAAGAAAAATCTTAGAGATAGAATAAAAACAAAATGTACTTATCACAATGAATAATCACACGATACCGCTCGCAGTACAATTCTTAAATCGAGGTTAATATGTCTGCCTGAAAAACTTTATCTTTCACGGAATTTCAGGAAGAAGTTTAAAAGGAAGAAGTTTCACGCAAGACGAAAGAAGTTGAAAAGTATTCTGAATTTCCGATGAGAAATATCCATACGATCGAAGGAGCTTTAAACGAGCTCTCAGAATACCATTACCTAGTTCAGCGCTCCTCCTAAATTACATGAAATGTAAAGGGGGGGGGGGGGGATTCCACTATTTTTATGAGTTAAGGAGAGAAGTTGGCAGTTCTATAAGTACGACTTAAAAACGTTCAGTGAAAGAGAAAACTACTTTAAGTTGGAGCTTCCATTGAAAAATTTCCATCCACATTTTTTCTTATAAAACATAAAACATGAAAAATGGGACCGAATTCTTGAATGCAATGAGAATTCTGTATTTACTTTAAAACTTTGGCTGTTCTACAGCAACTACTTTAAAACGTTAAGGAAAAGAGAAACCATTTTAAGTTGGAGCTTTCATTGAAAAAAATTCACTTATATTTTTCCCCTAATAAAACATAAAACAAGAAAGGTGATACCGAAATCCTAAGCACAATGAGAACAACACCTTTCGAACTGGAAAACTGTGTTGCAACATCGAACATTAATTGGTTTTTCAACAATGGAAATGAGTTTAAAATGTTCATGATTAAAGGTGTCATACCAAGAAAATGTTTTATCCAATTGGATTACAAGCAATGATTCTCTAAAATAGAAATAAATACACTGATTCCGCCTAGCGGCTAAACTAGGCACTTTAAAAATGTAGAAAATAATAAAAAAAATACTACTTCTGATGAGTCCAATGTGAATTATATATTTTTTTTTTTTTTTTTTTTTTTTAGGAGGGGAGATTGCCTAGCTGCAATTCTGATAAAAATTATTATTTTGTTTTCTGACGCAAAAAACATGCTAGATTTAGCCAATGCTCATTAGTATTGGTTTTGTGTGAATGAAATGTCCGGCGCGGACGAGCAGTGGAGACAGTTCCCCCACAAAAGCGGAATGGAACCACCCAGAAGTGTTGCAGGTATTACGTCACAGAGTTGCTATAAATAGCTAGCACGTGTGTAAAGAACAATATTCAGGCGTGGTTTGTTTGAACGTAACGTGGCTTGCAAAGGAAACATGCAGACGCCGGATTTGAGTCTTCTTCCTGTATGAATTTAAACAGACATTCTGCAGGAATTGCCACTCGAAACGTTAACAAAGCGTTTAGGAAGAATACAGCCAACGAAGGAACCATTCGGCGATGGTTTGTGAAGTTTCGAAGCGGAGATACGGACCTGCAAAACGTGGTCACCGACATGTTGCTGTTGCTGACGATGTTTTTATGACGTGTGGTTGAAACGGACCATGAAAGACGTGTCGTGAGATGGCGGCAGAGGCAGGTGTCCACCACAAGACAGTTGTTCGGCGTCTGGCTGTGCTGGGTAAGATCAAAAAGCTGGACAAGGGGCTGCCGCATGAGTTGACAACTGCCAGCAAGACTAGGCGTTTGGAAGTCTGCACGTCGCTGCTTGCCAGGAATAAACAGGAACCGCTATTGCATCAAATCGTCACCTGCGACGAGAAGTGGGTTCTTTATGATAATCGGAAAGGATCTGCACACTGGTTAAGCAAGGCACATCCTGCTGGACGGCATCACAAGCCACCCCTACACACCAAGAAGATGATGGTCCTTGTCTGGTGGCCCACAGTGGGATAATTTATCGGAGTTTCCTTTTCAAAAGGCCAAACCATCACTGCAGAGCGTTATTGTGCTGAATTACACCAGATGCACCGGAAATTTCTGCAGAAACAACCAGCTTTGGTAAACAGACATGGTGTTGTTCTGCTGCAGGACAACGTCCGCTCTCATGTCGCACAACGAACGATGCTGACACTAAGTGCCTTGGGCTATGAAGCACTGCCTCCTCCTGCCTATTACCCGGATTTGTCTCCGATAGACTACCATCTGTTTCGTCCCCTGGATCACTTCCTGTCTAGGAAACAGTTCACGATAGACAACGAGGTTCAACGTGTAGTTGATGACTTCTTCGGGTACCAGCCACAAGACATTTTTCGTTCCGGACAGAGGGCAACTATGTGTCGATGCAGAGGGGGATTATTGTGCTTAGGTAAGGTGTCCTACTTTTCCGTTTTCGCCGTCCACGTGGGGTGATCCTTTGCGAGACATTTCATTCGCAGCAACCCAATATTACTGAGTTTCGAAATTTTTTACTGCTAGGATCGTCGAGGCATTTGACAAAATATCTGTAATTGTAAATTACCAATCTTAAAAATTATTTTTGCATCATGCTATTGTAATCAGGACCACAAATTTTTTTACGCATTTTACAGCTTTGCAGAGACAAATTCTTTCTGCTTGGTTCCGTAAAATTCCATTTTGCTCAGAAAATTACTATTTCGCAGTGGTCTAAGCGCTGGCTTTTTACCAGTCGTATGTAATGCGTCCGGGTTCGAATCTCAGTGAGTCATAGAAGTTTGTCTGACGTCACTGGCTCTGCCTTTCCTCAAGTAAATTAGAGGCCGCCCCGGTGGCGCAGTGGTCTAAGCGATGGCCTCTGATCATTCATCCAAAGAAGTCCGGGTTCGAATCCCGGTGAGGCATGGATGTCGTGTTTGTCTTACGGCACTGGCTCTTTCCCTTCCCTGGAACCAGTGACTCTAAATTAGAGACGGGCGACTGCTTATAGCCCATTGAGTTGCTCACGGTGGTCGTTAAACCTCCAAATAAAAATAGAAAATGACTGATTGTATTCTTTTTTTTTTTTTTTTTGATTGGAGGTTTAACGACCACCGTGAGCAACTCAATGGGCTATAAGCAGTCGCCCGTCCCTAATTTAGGGTCACTGGTTCCAGGGAAAGGAGAGAGCCAGTGCCGTAAGACAAACACAACATCCATGCCTGACCGGGATTCGAACCCGGACCCTTACGGACGAATGATCAGAGGCCAACGCCTTAGACCACTGAGCCACCGGGGCGGCTTGTATTCTTTGCAGAAAATGCCCCAAAAGCCTTCAACTGAGTAAGATTTGACGTATATATTTTATTCTACCACCCGCTTTTGTAGAGTATTTTTCTCTTTTTCTTATGTAAATTATGTTACCGCTTTCGTACAATTTCATTCTGAATGCTACATCAGCTCCCTTCAAATTTCTTCGTACGTTTTTGGCATTAGTTGACAATCACATTGAAATAAAAAGTTTTTTTTTTTTTTGATTGGAGGTTTAACGACCACCGTGAGCAACTCAAGCAGTCGCCCGTCCCTAATTTAGGCTCAACGATTCCAGGGTAGGGAGAGAGCCAGTGCCGTAAGACAGATACAACATCCATGCCTCACCGGGATTCGCACCCCTTTCGGACGAACGATCAGAGGCCATCGCTTAGAGCACTGTGCCAGTGGGGCGGCTTAAAAGAGGTGTATCCTCAGGGTAAATAGAGGTCCCTACGGTCATTAATTTGGATAGCCCGGCCCGGTTCAGACTTCCATCCCGCGTTCGTACGCACTTATGGCAAATAACACTTTCTCGGGTGATCAACCTTCTTTATTCACTTTCATCTTTTTTTTTTTTTTTTTATTGGAGGTTTAACGACCACCGTGAGCAACTCAATGGGCTATAAGCAGTCGCCCGTCCCTAATTTAGGGTCGCTGGTTCCAGGGAAGGGAGAGAGCCAGTGCCGTAAGACAAACAACATCCATGCCTCACCGGGATTCGAACCCGGACCCCGTTCGGACGAATGAACAGAGGCCATCGCTTAGACCACTGCGCCACCGGGGCGGCTGTAAGAAGATGAATTCTCGTACTGTACTTAACGTGTAAAACACAGTCGTATCATAATAATATAACCACCTAGCTAATAAGGGGAATAACCACCCTTGGCCCGGATGACAGCGGCGAGACGGCTCAGCATGGACGCAATGAGGCCAAGGAAGGTTGCCCGAAGCACACGTGCTCATTCGGACTGCAGAAGAGCACGGAAGTCCGGGAGATGACGTGGTTGTGGGTCGGCATGTCGAATCTGTCAAACTAAATAATCCTACTAGGGCTCTATGGTATTGAGGTCGGGCAATTTCGCCGGCCAAGGGAGAACGGAGACACCGCTGTCGTATTCCTGGAACCAGCCACGCGCCCTCTTATGGACATGGTAGAGCACAATTGTCCTTCTGGTAGACACCATCACGACCAGGGTAAACATCCAACATGAAGAGATGCATGTGGTCAGCGATTACAGGCAGGTAGCCATTGGCGTGCAGGGACCCATTGAACAGTACCAGCGGTCCCTTGTCATACCAGGAAAACATTCTCCAGACATGCACACTGCCACCGCCGGACAGTATTTAACCAACAAGCGTGTCCGGGTGTTGGTTCTCGTGTTTCTGACCCCGTATCCGCCATCGCCCGTCACTTCTGTAGAGTAGAAACTGGATTCATCGGAGAAGGCAACCTTTTCCCACTCTTCTACTGTCCGATGACGGTAGTCCCATGCAAACTGCAGGCGTCGTTGCCGATGGACCTGGGGTTTTCTTTTGTTTTTGTTTTTTTTGATTGGAGGTTTAACGACCACCGTGAGCAACTCAATGGGCTATAAGCAGTCGCCTGTCCCTAATTTAGGGTCACTGGTTCCAGGGAAGGGAGAGAGCCAGTGCCGTAAGACAAACACAACATCCATGCCTGACCGGGATTCGAACCCGGACCCCTAACGGACGAATGTTCAGAGGCCAGCGCCTTAGACCACTGCGCCACCGGGGCCGCTGGACCTGGGTTAACATGGGTACCTTGACGCAGCGTCGACTCCAGAGACCCAGGCGTAACAGGGTTCGTATCTGGGTGCCACAGCTGCACGTCGATTGCCCTTTACCAGTCGACGGATGAAACGTTCTCCTCTGGGGTAGATGGCGTTTGGGGCTGCAAAGTTATGACGACTTGATGTTGTGACGTACCTGCCCAGCAGGACGCACACGACATAAAGGCAGATAGCAGTCAGAACGAACGTCCGCGTAGCTCAATTGGTAGAGCGATTTATTCTGGAATGAGGGGACCCGGGTTTGAGCCCCGGTGTGGACAAAAAATGACGGAGTAATTTACTTCGTTATAATGCGCTCTGTGTGCCAGGAATCCATTCTTGGTACACCCTTACTACAATTCCTCGCGAAAACAATCATAATTAAGCAATCCGACATTTGTTTGTCTACTGACGTCATCAATGTATAGGTAGCGCCATCTATTAACAGGTCTGAGCATTACTCAAAGAATAAAAAAAATGACTGATTTTTAATATAATTATGGTTATGCTTTAGCAAGTATTAGGTATCCCATACCATAACTTAGTTTTATCGATGTGCAAATTTTCATCTTTGGGAATACATTAATTGGCAACCTAAATGAACTGTAAGGGGTGCTACGCAAACGTAAACAAACTTCCTTTAGTACGGATAACGTCGCACGTGTTTCCGTAAAGTGGTGTGCAAGAATGGTTGGTTTAACACACTCAATCCTCGAGATACAGAAATTTATGTATGCTACAATAAAAAAATCACGATGCATCAAATAAGGGGAAGGGATTCTTAATGCAGATCATATAATTTCATATGGAATTAATAAGGAAGATAAAAATAATTCCACATAGTTTCGCATTGCATTCAATCCATTGCAATAACGTCGTAGCCTCATTCGATCAACGATGTTTTAGACAGAAATAATTGTGAAATTTCTGTAGTCTTGAGTACTCTCGTAAAGCAGGCATAAGTGGAACGTGTAAGCACTGTGTAGCAGTAATGCTTTACTGTAACAGGTGATTTTTACATTTTAAGACAAGTGATAGAGTATTACCGACAGGGGTGTAGCAATAATTAGTGGGACCTTGGGAAAATCACATCTTGATGCCCCCTTTTAAATGTTTGAGCATTCTTTTCCTAACACGGTGTTTTTGAATTGGTGATTGTTGATCATCATTCTGTTCTCAAACAGTGTTTTTGAACTGGTGACTGTTGACAGAACATTGCAAATCTTGTTCCTTAATGGGGTTTAAATTTATATGGATAACAGCAATTACTTGTTTTCAAGAGCATGTAGAAATACGGAATTGTAAATTATTACTATGCAATAAAAACATGTCTTGTTTACAAATTTTGAAGATGACAATCTGATTTTTGGCGTAAATGTGACAAGGATGGTAAGTCAGATAATATCTGAAAACTTGAAAATTTTCATCGTCCTGGAGCGGGACCCGAACCCGCGTCTCCCAGAAAACGCCTATGTATGCTAACCACTACACCACCCAGAACGACCAAGTTTCCGATCAATTTGAAAATTTTCATCGTCCCGCTCCAGGACGATGAAAATTTTCAAGTTTTCAGATATTATCTGACTTACCATCCTTGTCACATTTACGCCAAAAATCGGATTGTCATCTTCAAAATTTGTATTATATGGCGTAATCCCGTATTTCTCTAATGATGTCTTGTTTATTATTAATTCAAACACGTTACTAGGATAGTAGCATTTCACCAGAAGAATTTCAAATGCAAGGCACAAATGTTTCTACTAACTTGTGAAAAACATAGCTGAAACCTTGGAAACAACACTGCGGGACGCAACAATGTCAATTGTTCTTCTTCGCGTATTTCTCCTTTTACTACACTCTAATTCCAGAATGAACGCAAAAATACCCAAAACAAGCTAACCGAATCTAAGCAACGACCTAACAACAGCTAAGAATGTTATCCGTACAATAGTAATTCTTCTGTTCACCGCTAGAGGAAGAGCGGACCGCTGAGATCGCCTGTATACAGCTCGAAAATATGTAAAGAAGTTTTACCATTGGAAACATAAAGCAGAGATTTTACGTGGAATCACCTTAAATGAATATAAAGTATCTATTTTTTGCCAAGTCAAGTCATCGCGTTCAAATTGTTAAAGCGTTCTATTATACAGATTGCAGTTTCTGTCTAACTGCCTTGAAAATGCCATCTGGCTGATGTGCGAAAGCTTGAAAACGCTTATATACCAACGGCGTTCCATAAAAAGAGTAAAATCACACAAAATGAAGAAATATAGGTACAAGCAAAATATATGTTATTCTTTCTCAAAGCACCTTCCCTCGGATGATATGCAACGGTTATATCGTTCAGTCTACTTTTCAAAGCATGTGGCGAAGGCATTTTGTGGAAGCTGCTTTAGCGACACCTGTACAGCTTGAATAACGTCAGCATCTGTGTTAAATGTTGCGCCACGGAACTTCTCATTCACTGTTGGAAACAACCAGAAATCGCACGGTGCGAGGTCAGGACTGTAGGCAGGCTGTGGCATGATCTCAATACTGCATTGCGTAAGAAACTTAAACACAAACAGCCACATGTGGGCGGGCGTTATCATGGTTCATATAGAGTCCACTTGCCCACCAGTTCCGGTCGCTTATTTTTTTTTTTTTTTTTTTGATTGGAGGTTTAACGACCACCGTGAGCAACTCAATGGGCTATAAGCAGTCGCCCGACCCTAATTTAGGACCACTGGTTCCAGGGAAGGGAGAGAGCCAGTGCCGTAAGACAAACACAACATCCATGCCTGACCGGGATTCGAACCCGGACCCCTTACGGACGAATGATCAGAGGCCAACGCCTTAGACCACTGCGCCACCGGGGCGGCTCCGGTCGCTTAATCGATATGTGTCGTCGCAGACGCTTCAAGACTGAGACGTAATACTCAGCATTGACAGTAATTTGTGGAGGAACGGCATGCTTGTAGACTAAATCTTTATGATCAAAGAAAATTATCACCTTCCCAGCTAATTTGGTTGGGCGAACTTTTTTCGGAGGAGACGAGTCTGTGTTTCCAGACACTCGTTGCGCACTACACGAGGAGATCAAAATAGTGGGCTCATGTTTCATCGGCAGTTATTAACGTGTTTAGAAAGCTTGCATCCTTTGCAATCATTTGTTTCCACTCATGACACACCTGAAGTTTGGCTAGCAATTGTTCTCTGGTTAGGCGATGAGGTAGCCATCTGGAACACACACGATGCAGCAGTTATTTGTCGTGTAGAACGCGAAATGCAGATGTTTTTGAAAAATTAGTTGACGCCGTTATGCCTTCACCCGTCATTTATCGATCTTCTTGCAGGATTGCCCAAACAGTGTTCACAGTACGCTCCGTAACAAAACTTTCAGGTCGACCAGGCCTAACAGCGAGTTCTGCCGAGAGAAACCCTTTTTTGAAATCATGGTGCCATCTAAAAATCGTTGCCTCACCCAAACATTTATTTATTTTTGTAAGCTTTTTTCATTAAATCAGCTGTTTCTGGAGCCGTTTTACCCAAACGATAGCAAACTTATCACACAACGCATTTCACTTCTGAACTCTGAATGACTCACCTCCGTGGCTGTATGGCAAAATGCAGACGTACCTTAAAGAACTGCGCAATAACAAAACCAGAATCGTCTGCCACGGCTAATAACTGTTGCCAAAGATACTTCTTTAATTCAATTAGTTGTTTGCGTGGTTATTTTTCTCCTTAGCACTGTTGCCAACTTGAAAAAGAATTACTGCTTTCTTTTATGGAACGGCTTTTGTATGTATTCCTACGCCAATAAGTCTGATTACTAGTAGTTTTATTAAGTTGTCACTTATTCCACCTTGCATAAAAAATAATCATTAAAAACATAACGAAGTAAATTTCTCCGTCATTTTTATCCACGCCGCGGCTCGAACCCGGGTCCCCTCATTCCGGTATAAGTCGCTCTACCAATTGAGCTACGCGGACGTTCGTTCTGACTGCTATCTGCCTTTATGTCGTGTGCGTCCTGCCGGGCAGGCACGTCACAAACACGTATCAGGGGGAAAAAGAACTGTTTATACAGATTTATTTCAGAGATATCCTTATTTGTCCACTACGCAAAAATATTCGCTACACAAAAATATTTGACACGCAGAATGGTTGAAGTTATTTTTTCATCATTTCGTGTGAAAGTTTTTTATATAAGAATCACAGTGCAACTTCAGCCTCCTTCCTAAAAGGAAAACTTAGATTTTTTAGCAGATTTTACTCTTTCTTTGAACATGTAATCCATATTACGGTCTTTTAAGCTTCAAGCAAATACTTCGAGAAATTTTTTTTTCTTTATGGTAGTTTTCGTGGGTATTTTTTTACATGATATACTTTACGTAACGTCTTTATTACAATATTAGATTTATTTTCTAGGGCTCACAATGAAAATTTGCTCCAAGCACCGCAAAAGTATCGGCTGGCACTGATGACTGTATTGCAGTTCGATTTACTTACTGAGAAATTCAAAATAACTAAGAAAGGTACGGATAAAAGCATCATTACTGATGAAAGAACCGTACAAAATCTCTTGTGGCCAAGCTCTTACGTGACGGCAAAGGCAGACTTATTATGGAGGGACCCCCTCCCCCTCCACCCAGTTCCCTGAAAGCAGCTCTATTTCCTCCCGCATCCAAGCGTGAGTTGAAAAAGAAGGACCTCTGAAAGTCAAAGGTTAGAGGGACGCTGCGATGGCAGTCACGTGACGTCGCAAGGATGTGGTACGTTTGAAATCAGTGTGACGATGTGCGTTATCTCCAGAGACGAGAATGCTGGGCGCACAGAGCCAGCCAGGAAGCGCGAACACATGATGGCAGGAAGCCAGCGAGGATTTATATTCGTCCGGGAAAATACTGGGCCTTACAATTTCTCTTTGCTATGGAACGGAGGATACGACATCCCGGAGAATCGATTTATCACAATGGACCTCCGAGGCACGCGTGGCACTATTTCTCTCTCTTCCTCAGAAACACATATTTCACTGTACACATAAACTGTCATAGGGTTTGACACATAACAAGCGGAGCTAACAACGGTTGAAGAGAAATACACCACAAAGTCGATTGTTGGTCAATCAGTTCTTTCGATAGTTTGTTAATTGGTTATTTCAGAAACTAGTCGAGAAGTAAACAGGCATTGCAATTCCAGTCTTGAGTGAGTTGAGGTCGTCGTAAGCATTGACAAAACAATAAATGGGCAATTAAACTATTTTAAACAAATGAGCAGTCGGCACAGACCTGAACTTCGTAGACTGAGATATAAAGACGCATGCAGAGAATAATAATGGCAGTTTAAAAAGAAAAGAAAAAAACCATTTTGCAGCCCCTGGTGGCGCAGTGGTCTAGGCGCTGGCTTATGACCATTCAGCCGAGATTGGCCCGGGTTCGAATCCCGTAATGTATGGGTGTTGTGTTTGTCTTACGGCACTGGTTCTTTCCCTTTCCTGGAACCAGTGACCCTAAATTAGGGACTGGATACCGCTTATAGACCATTGAGTTGCTCACGCACGGTGGCCGTTGACACCCCCCCCCACCTCAATAAAAAATAATGGGGTCGAAGTGGATTCGCCCGCTGTGTATAACGCATAACTGCTGCACGTATGCCGTCTTGTGTCTACATTAAGATCGTGAATAAAATACACAGTGGGTGTTGGTAATGTTTCTTTATTTTGTCAGTGGTATTACATGTGTAGGCAGGAATCATCGCTAGAATATCTATCCGCAATGCTTATATTATTATCGGCAGTTACTGCTGTGCCTGAAGCCGATGGGTTGTGTGTTATTGCAAACAGTGGTCGATAATACGACACGTAAGAGACAGACGACTATATTTTTTTGCAACTACCCCATCAGAGCTGCAGAGTATGATCCAGGAACTTGCTGACAAGAGTAAAGACGTGGGATTAAAAATGAACTTTCAGAAGAGAAAAGTGATGTACAATGCTTTTACAAGAAATGAAGATTTATCGATTGATGAAGAAAAGCTGGAGATAACAGACACGTACATTTATTTATCTTGGACAGCAGATATCAAGTGAGGGTCACATTGATGAAGAAACTAATCGGCGTACACAACTTGCCTGGAGAGCTTTTGGAAGAAACAATTTTCAAGAGCAATATGCCATTATGTCTTAAAAGAAAAGTGTTTGATCAATGCATCCCTCCAGTGCTTACGTATGGTACAGAGACGTGGACCTTAACTAAAAGAGACATACAAAGGCTGCAGACAACTCAAAGCAGCATGGAGAGGTGCATGCTTAGTGTAACCAGGAGAGATAAGAACTCGTGGATCCCAAAAATGACAAGAGTGGAAGACATCATGATCAGAGTTAAATTCTTGAAATGGCAATAGGCTGAACATACTGCCAGAAGGACAGACCATCGATGGACAGCCGAAATTTTAGATTGGATTCCAAGGGACAGGAAAAGACCCAGAAGAAGGTCACATGGGAGATGGGTGGATGAAATTCGAAAGTATGCGGGAGTGACATGGAGGAGACTGGCACAAGACAAACCGTTGTGAAGGAAACTTGGGGAGACCTTCGTCCAGCAGTGGACTGATAATGGTTGACGATGATGAAACAGTTGTACACCGCGTGTGAATATCGCATCGATAACCGTGCTGCCTAGCGTTGAGTGTTACATATGACACGAGCTATGGTAAAGATGTAATTTATTTTGGTATTTATCTCTGAACAGGGCAGGATTGGCCTGTTCCGGTGGACCAATAGAGAAATGGCCCACCTTTTTGTATTCTTTTACCTGAATTCTTTAGTATGAAAGAATAATTATTTTGGTATTTATAAATAATAATTTACTTTATCTCAGCTTTACTTCCTTCTGAAACGTTGTTTCCATAAAACAACAACAAAGAAAGTTTCCTTTAAACTGGGCGTTTTTTCTTAAGTGACATAGCCAAATCCGCTGTAGTTATGTTAGAAAAGTGCCGCCGAACCAAAAACACTGCTATAACTTAAGCTAAAGGTAACAACAGTTACACGCAGGTCATTAAACTTGGAAGCCAGGGTCATTGGTAGGCCTTATCTTCCTTTAGAGATCTTGAAGGAAACACTTATATCCATTGAAGTGGCTCATCTCCCCCCCCCCCTATATTCACATAATGGCGCAGACTATAAAACGATTTTCCGGCAGAGATATTGCGAAATCCATGTCCTGCCCACGTTGATCTTAAAAGAGAAAGTGATTTACCGGAACGGGTTTACATGGGTCAAAGTAATGGGTAAACATTAAAAGGGCGTCTACTCAGCAAAGAGATTCCAATGACACTGCGCAGTTGGCCCTCGTTGACCAAAAACCATGAAAATTAATTTCGTAGGTAAATTACTATGTGGAATGTGCTCATTTCAACTTTCAGAATTATTATGGTGATTTAGCTAGAAATAGGATTTTCAAAGCACTCGTGATTTTTTTTTCCATCAAAACCAAATTTTTAAAAGGAGAATAATTTTCTGTGATTCTAAAAACCCGATTATGATTGGATATAGTGTGGTTTTGAATACATTCAATCATGAGTGGATTTTCAAAAAAAATTCACTGTTAAATTGCTGTTAAAAAATTTTCACGACTGAAATTGCTTTCCAGTGCACAGATTTTTTTTTCATTAGGGAATTTACGAGGTGTTCGGCTGTGGGTCAGCGTTGGAAACGGGTCAAAAATTTTGGAGCCGGACCCAGCCGTCATATAACTGGACCCGACCCGGACAAACATGCTTTGAGCTATAAACTCTAATATATCATATTATCATGATGTAAATTATTATCAAACCACTGCTGGATGAAGGCTTCCCAAGTTTCTTCCACAACGGACTATCTTGGGACAGTCTCCCTCCTCCATCCACCCATCTCGCACGTGGTCTTCTTCTGGATCTTTTCCTGTCCCTTGGATTGTAGTCAAAAACTTCGGTTGTTCATCGGTGGTGCGTTCTTCTGGTAATATGTCTAGCGTATTTCTATTTCAAGGATTTTACTGTGATCGTGATGTCTTCCACTCTTTTTATTTTCCTTATCCACGAGTTCCTCTTATCTTTCTTGGTTACACCAAGCATGCATCTCTCCATGCTTTTTCAGGTGTCTGCAGTCTTTGTATGTCTTTTTTACGCTTTCCAACAGTAGGTTGGAAAGCTCCAGCTTTGCCCGTCCGCATGATAACTCGCATTAAAAATGGTTCGATTTCAATGAAATTTTAGTACGTGGTAAAGGACCACCTGTGGACGAACCCTTTTGAAAATGGGTGAAATGGGGTCAAAGGTCAGGACATATGAGCGGGATCCATTCAATTGCTGTTATGCGTCAGAACGTACGTACAAATGTTTCTATTGCTACAAAACTTTAGTATATTGTTCCAGAGGTATACTGAGACCGGTTCTATTGAATATAATCGAAATGGAGTCAAAGGTCAGGGCACAGGAGCGAGATTTATTCCAGTCATTACTTTCATAACTTGAGTAATGATTTCTGGTATGTTGGAAAGTGTATCATAATCAATGCATTGCATGATTTTGCTATCTTGTTTAAGTTAAGGTCCACGTCTTTGCAGCGTACTTAAGCACTGGAAGGATGCATTGATTAAACACTTTTCTTTGAAGACAATGACATATTGCTTTTAAAAATTACACTGTTTCTTCCGAAAGGTCTTCAACCAAGTTTTAACGGCAAATAATTTCTTCATCAATGTGGTCCTCGTTTGATATCTGCTGCCAAAGGTAAATGTAGGAATTGGTTATCTCCAGCTTTTCCCCATCAACTGATCAGTTTTCATTCCTTATAAAAGAATTGTTCATCAGTTTTGGATTCTGAAAATTTATTTTTAATCCCACTTCTTTACCTTTCTCTAAGTTCCTGGATCATACTCTGCAGCTCTGAAGTATTATTTCAAAGACCTCTGTAGGGTTCTTTAAAGTATATTTTTTTTCAATTAAAAAACAAAACTGAAATAAAACCGGATCGAAATCGGGTCAGGAACATTTTGACCCATCCCGTTTGACCCGAAAGAAATTGTCGACCCGTTTCCATCTCTACTGTGGATACGTGTGTTCTTATAGCGGATCGAAAGACATTTCTTGCTTGGTTTGGTCGTCCCAAACCGCCTCTGAATTCCATACGAAATAATGAACTTATAAATATTCAAATCATTCGCAGTTTTAAATTAAACATAATCGTAAAAAGTAGTTGTAGCATATTACGCCTTCAAGAATGCAGGTGTAGCGGTTTATCCACTCAAGAAGTAGCTTTCCTATCACTTATTGTACTTCGTACTTTGATCTTCAAATTCTTGTTTTGTATTGAGTAAGAAAAAAATTAACTGCAGATTCTAAACGTTTAACGCAGAAAGTAGTGCTTCGAGAAGCGACGCTAGCGATATAATTTAACATGAATTTCTTAGGAGCCTGAAAATATATAAGTAAAAAATGATCGTTGTTGGTAACATTTTTATCCATGCCTACATGTGGGGAGAAAAAATACCTCAAAACTGCGAAGGAGAAAACTTGGAAAAAAAAATGCGCATTTCTGCAGTTGTGAAAAATTGGGCGGAAGGAAGTAGTCGAAATATATCAAATAAATAATTTGTAAACTAATAAAAAGAAAAGTTTTCCACCCTGACTTTATCGAAGCGTGAAATTGTCAAACGGATCACAGCATTTCAGATAGCTGTCCGATTTCGAAAAAAATGATCCGCAGTTGAAATCTGGACGCAAATTCAACCGGCGTGAACGTTAAAAGCCATTTCTCGAAGAAAAGACCGGAGGGAATGTTCTAAAGATCCGTTTTACACTTCCAGCGATTTTCTTTTCTTGTTATCATCTTATCTTACAAAACTACGTGACGCGATATCGGTTTTATCAGACAGCAAGGCACGCAATCGTGCACTTTCGGCTGAAGACTGGATGTCTTATATTACTTCAAACAGCGAGCAATAATTTTTTATTTTACAACCACGCACTGACATCCAAATTTAGAGCAAATTAGGCAATCATTCAAAACATGTAGGATAAGAAGAGCTAGGACGTTAGTGAACATGCATATTTATAGGCAAAATGCAGTTTTGGAAAATGTTCCTTCAGCACTTCTGTATTTTCCCTATATGTATACTGTAATCGTTTAGCACATTTTTGAAAAAAAATACGTGTTTATATATAAGAGGGTTGTACCGAAAGTAATGCAAAAGTGGGTATAACCTTTTTTACTAATTAGCAGGGTTCAAATTGCACTTGTTGGCAGAGCAACTCTTCCTCTATAGTAACCCTTCTTCATTGCAGGTAAATAATGGATTCCAAGCAGAAGCAACCTGCCGTCATAGAGTTCTTGACCAAGGAAGGGTGCAGGCTAACCGACATTCACAGAAGGCTACTGAATGTTTACAGAAATGACGTCATTGACAAAAGCAATGTGCATAGATGGATGAAGAAGTTTAAAGAAAGAAAAACCAGCGTTAAAGACAAATCACGCAGTGGGATACCATCATCTGAGACCACTTACACGAATCATCAGGGAGTGGATGAATTGATTCGCGCGGAGAGAAGAGTCACAATCAGTGAGCTTGTGGCACAACTGGACTGTGGTCACAATGCCATACAGAAAACGGTGAAAGACTTAGGGTATCGGAAAGTGTGTGCAAAGTGGGTACCTCGGCAGTTGAAACTCGATTTGAAGAACGGAAGGGTGGAAGTCTGCTCTGATCTGCTGGAAGCGTTTGAAGCCATGTTTCTTTTTTCGATATGATGACAGGGAATGAAACATGGGCGTATCTTTACGATCCGAAAACGAAAAATTAATTCATTTAATGGCGTCACACCTCTTCAGGCCTAAGAAGTTGAAGAGCTTGCGATCAGCACAGAAAGTCGTTGTGACTGTTTTCTGGGATGACATTCTCCTTGGTTTTCTAAAACGTGGCCGTACCATGACCAGCGAGCAGTACATTGAGACATTCAAGAAGCTTAGAGAAGCTATAAAGAGGAAGAGACCGGACAAGAATCTGAAAAGGATCCACATTCACCATAACAATGCGGAACTACACACATCTTTGGCAACAAATCAGGGGATCAGCAAATTAGGCTGATCCGGTGGTCCCCCATACACCGTAAAGCCCAAATCTGGTGCCCTCAGACTTCCACCTGTTCGGTCCAATGAAGGACAGTCTCCGGGGACAAAGATTTCATGATACAGAGGAGGTGAAAGTGGGTGTGAAGAACTGGGTACAACAGTCCACACCTGAGTTTTTTCAAAGAAGATTCGAGAGTTGGGTTCAACGATGGCGCAAATGCATCGCTTGTGATGGAGACTATGTTGAGTAAACCTTTGCATAGAGAAAGCGTTACTCTACCAACATGTGCAATTTGAACGATCTCTGTCAGTTAATAAAAAAATTATGCCCACATTTGCATTACTTTGGTACAACCCTCGTAGTCTCACTATATCCTGAATGGCCCCGGTGGCGCAGTGGTCTAAGCGATGGCTTCTGATCATTCGTCCGTAAGGGGCCCGGGTTCGAATCCCGGTGAGGCATGGATGTTGTGTTTGTCTTACGGCACTAGCTCTCTCCCTTCCCTGGAATAAGTGACCCTAAATTAGGGACGGGCGACTGCTTATAGCCCATTGAGTTGCTTACGGTGGTCGTTAAACCTCCAATCAAAAAAAATATATCCTGAATGGAATACGGGATTACACAATACAACACAAATTTTGAAGATGACAATCCGTATTTTTGGTGCAAATATGACAAGGATGGTAAGTCAGGTAATATCCGAAAACTTGAAAATTTCGTCGTCCAGGAACGGGAATCGAACCCGCGTATGCTAACCACTACACCACCCAGAACGACCAAGTCTCAAGTTTCCGATTAATTTGAATATAACCATCACAGGATTCGCTAGTCGAAGCAACAGGCATTCACGTTTAGCTAATCTGGAGGTTAAGAATCCTATCCCGTGATTGCCCCGAGGAGCAGATAAATCATGAATGGAATACGGGATTACACCATGATCCTGTGATGGTATTACACCATCACAGGATTACGATTGTTATACCGAATTCTGCGATGGTTATATTCAAATTAATCGGAAACTTGAGACTTGGTCGTTCTGGGTGGTGTAGTGGTTGGCATACCACCACTACACCACCCTATCTGGGAGACGCGGGTTCGATTCCCGCTCCAGGACGACGAAATTTTCAAGTTTTCGGATATTATCTGACTTACGATCCTTGTCACAATTACACCAAAAAACTGATTGTCATCTTCAAAATTCACTATATCCGTTTGTTCGCTTTTGTGCACCATATATATGTCTGCGCATATAAGTCGTTAATTTTTTTTTCTCTCGTTCGAAAGCTTGAAATGTAAAAAATAAAGATCTGTATCTTATGGTCTTCCGATGCTTAACTTGCTTCCAGGGGGTGCAGATGTTATTGATCCCAGAAAATACTTTATTTCGTATCATTGCTTCTGGAAATCAGGATAAAAAGAAAAATATTCTTCCTTCGGTATCCATTTAATAGGAAGACTGTTTTGCTTTTACCTTCTACTTCAGATACAGTACTACACAGTTCTTCTACAAAGGTAAATATATCGATATGATATTTTTCTATAGCTACTTCAGCTCTTCTAAAATTCCGTTCTAAAAATATCACTTTCGCTGGTATAGCTTTCAAAAAGAGGAATATTTCGCATTTCATCGTGAACAACCTTTCGTAATTCACTTCTGCGGATGAAAGTTTTCCGAAGTCTCACCCACAACTCTGTCTTGGGTAATTCTCTTCCATGATGCTTCGGCATGCTTTTAAATTTCATCCATTTCCCAACTGGGTCTATCTATGTCCTTTGGTATACATACTCCAGGTGATCTTTAGCCCATTCTGTTTTCATGTAGCACTGCACACCGCATTTTGCCTTTTTAGTTCTGGTAAAAGTATTTAACCTCAATTTTATTTTGTGCGAAAGTTCATTCTTAAGCCTGACTCTCAGGCGGTACCTGCAAAAATGGCTACGTCATCATGAAAACTAAAGTGGGTTAAACCATTTCCATTAACCCTTATCACCTCGTCTCTTCCCAATTTAATGATTCAAACATATTCCGCAATGTGGCATTGAAGAGCTAGTTACTTTGTCTCACTCTTTTCAATTTTTGTACGTGCTGCTTTCTCCGAACAGCCAAACGTTTGTACTGCATTTTTATATGTAGATGTTATTATACACTGTAAAAAATATGTGGTGTGGAATTCACGGAAAATTTCTGAAAATAACGTGCAGCAAAATTACTGGTAGTTGCCCGTATTTTTCAGAAATTTCCGTTTGTAGAATTTCCCGTTTATTTTAACTCCCATATTTTTCGTAGTCAGAAATTCTGTTTATTTCAGAAAAATCCATTTTAGGGTTTTTCGTAGTCAGAAATTCTGTTTATTTCAGAAAAATCCATTTTAGGGTTTTCCGTATTAAGACTAATACCGTAAAATGGACGACACTTATTTTTCAGCTCTTTCCCCACATAATCCTTCCGCTCCAGTCAGGATCGAACCCGAGCCGCTGGGGTTAGTTGAACAGGTAACGCACACCTTTAACCACTGAACCACAGACACTCGGGAATTTGAATCACGTACATCATAAAACAAATTGCGCGACAATGACATTTTTTTTTGTCATTGATATAAGTGATTTAGTCCTTTTATTTTCTGTTGGAGTTCAATATTTTTCTGAATATGTTTGTTATAAATTTTTTTTCTGTAGGAGGGTTTTTCACAAATTAAACATTTTTCGTCCTGACGTTTTGAACCAACAAAATGCTTTGCAACATGATTTTTTTAAACTGACAATGACTTTTAGTTATCTTTAAAAAAGGTGAAATGTATTTTTTTATAGCATTATTTCACAAAGAACCCCTCCTAAACATAAAATGTACACTTGAGAAGCCATAATAGTTTTATCTTAAGTTGCCCAAAGACTGGTACATAGACATCGTATAACCATCTGTAAAATAAGTTAAGTATCCGGTTTCTTACAGTAGCACAATATACATATATAATAAACAGCTTGTGCACAAAATAAAGGAGACGAAAAGAAATATCCTGTGCCACAATAAGCAAACTTCGTGCGATATGCTATCCACAATATCCGATCTCGCTACGGAACTTCAAAATTCGACAGACGATTGATATTTAAAAGTTAATCAAACCTCAAGCATTCTCGCCAGTCGCTCCTATTACCGGTAATTTCTCGTCATACGAATACGGAAAACGAGAGAACTGATTTTTTCCGTTAATACACGAAAGAAATCAGGGAAAGTGGCTCACGAATTTCAGAAAACTTTTTACAGTGTAGCAATATTTATGTATGGTGTCTTCGATACAGCAGGATTTCAAAGATATATCTGCCGATGGTTTCAGAGAATCGGAAGCCTTTCCATAATCAATAAAGGAAGGTCATACTTCCTTAAATACATTGATATAATCTGTAGCCACTCTTGAATCTAGCTTTTTCTCTGTATGTGCTGTTTACAGTGTTTCCTTCAAGCGATGCGACAGTACCTCAGTGAATATGAAATAATCAGTTGATAGGAGTCGATGGTTCTGCATTTCCTGAGATCCTCAAGGTTCCCTTTGTTACGTAACAGGATTGCTGTAACATTTCCAATCATTAGGAATATTTCTTTCATTGAGGCATCCAGTGAAGACTTAGATGAATTCAGTTTCTATTTCTCATGGGCTTATACAATGTCCACGTTCCTGTGGACATCTCTCTTTTCGCATGCACGCAATCCAACATATGTTCTCACTTCTGTTCATGTTTAGTTTTTAAATTTTTCTTTTCTTCTCTTGTCTAACCACACATAAGTCTGAAGAAGACACCTGTTGGCGTTGAAAGCTTACGCTTTAATAATATTTGTACGGCAATAAACGGATATTTAATCCTTTTCTTACTAATGTCCATGAGAATTCCATCTTTCTCTAGAGTTCTTAATTATGTGAGCAACTTCTGCTGGGAGGACTGGAGGGACTTTGGCTCCTGGATATTTCTTTTTGTCTGTAATAGATTTAGCATCTCTTTTGTATACACTTTAAAAAAATTTTTGAAGTTCACGAGCCACTTTCATCATTTATTTCGTGAATCAATGAAGCATATTTCTGATACAACCTTTTCCGTCAAATGACGGAAAGAAACCCAAATTTCACGGATTTTTCGTACCACGGGAAAATTCTGAATTTTCAGAAACCTTTTCGAAGTTTCTTTCTTGTATTGACGATAAATAACCGTTTTAGAGATGCGTTAGCGGAAAATTCTGAATTTTCAGAAACCTTTCCGCAATTCCTTTCGTGTATTAACGGAAAATCTCGGTTCTCGCTTTTTCGGTATCCGTATGACGAGAAATTACCGGTAATAGGAGTGATTCGTGAGAATACTTGAGGTTTAAGTTTTTAAATTTCAATCGTCTGTCGAATTTTGAAGTTCCGTAGCGAGATCGGATATTATGGATAGCACATCATGAATTTTGTTTATTATGGTACAGGATATTTCTTCTCATTCCCCTTATTTGGTGCACCAGCTACTTATATATTGTGTGACTGTAAGAAACCGGGTACTTATTTGTACAGATGATTATACGATGTCTATGCATCAGACTTTGGACAGCTTAAGACAAAAGCTAACATTTATCAAGAGTGCATTTTATATTTACCAGTGTGTGTGGGTGTGAAATACTATAAAAATACATTCACCTTTTTTTAAAGATAACTGAAAGTCATTGTCAGTTTAAAAAAAATGAAGTTGCAAAACATTTGGTTGCTTCGAAAAATCAGGATGAAAAATGCTTAATTTGTGAAAAGTCCTAAAGCAAAAAAAAAAAATATTACAAACCTATTATAAAAAAAATAACCTCCAAGAGAAAATAAAATGATTCAGCCACTCGCATTAACAAATGACGACAAAAAAATCATTGTCGTGCAATTTGTCTTACGATGTACGTGATCCAAATTTTAGAGTGTCTGTGGCTCAGTAGGTACAAGCTTGCGTTACCTGTTCAGTCAGTCCAAGCGACGCGGGTTCAATCCTGACTGGAGCGGAAGGATTAGCTAGGTTAAGAGCTGAAAAATGCAGGTTCGTCGGTTTTGCGGAATTTCAGTTTAAATACGGAAAAGCCTCAAATGGATTTTTCTGAAATAAATGGAATATCCGACTACGGAAATTCTGTGAGTTATGTGCGGAATTTCAGTTTAAATTTCACCTCTATTTATTGTTGCAGTTCCATATCCTTTTCTGACTTCTGTATTTTGTTTTCTTTCATTACTAAGATAAGCGTGTTTCCTTAGTATCAAATGCTTTTTTTGCTAGTTCACAATTCAATTTCCTTATATATCCAATAATACTTTATGGCATTCTCTCGCATGGCTTTACATGTTGCACTTATATTTTATTTATCTGCCTTCTCTTTTGCATCAGCAATTTTGTTTTGCGTTTACATGCTGCAGCGATTGATAAGAAAAGATGAGAAAACCATACATGTGATTTGCTTAACTCATTTTCTAAATGAAGCTATTAAGCCAGATGTCTAAGTGATGCCTTCTGATCATTCGTTCGCAATGGGTCTGGGCTCGAATCCAGGTGAGGCATGGATGTTGTGTTTGTCTTACGGTACTGGCTCTCTCCGTCCCCTGGAGTCAGTGGCCCTAAATTATTGACCGGCGATTGTTTATAGCCCATTGAGTTTCTCATGGTGGTCGTTAAATCTCCAATAAAAAAAAAAAAAAGAAGCTATTAATAGCTCCTAATTTGCTTTGCTGGTATTAATAAACATTTGTTTTTGCACAATAGTTGGAAAACACCAAATTTTAACTGCAAAGATAATATACAGTAATGAGATGACACTTCACTGCTTTCCTGATCACACACACGCACAAAGTAAATAAAAACAACAAATGCTCAGTCATATGTTTGCGTGCTATGACTCATTTTAGCATCACCGATGTGTAATTTTCAAATTTAAAATCAGCTAAACAAATTTTCTATATATTTAATTTCTATTTTGACCACTATTATGCTAAGATAATGTTTTGGAACCAAAAGGATCACAGATTTGAATCAGGAGCTAGAAATGAAAACAAACACGACACGAAAAAAATTAAATTATTAAAGCTTAGAATTTTTTTTTTAATTTTAAGCCTTATTCTAAGCAACCGCAGCAGGAAGATAAGGCGAGAGGTGCAGCGGCCAAGAAAGCAAGCTTAAACATATGCGCAAATGAGGGTCTTAATGTAGAAACAAATGAAGATGATAAACGAGATGAAGAAGCAGTTAATGACGTAGAAAAAAATCGAAGAAACAACTCTCTGCTTCAGATCTGACGTTAATTTAGAAATATGATCTCTGACGATGTATTCAAATGGCCACTTGATATAGGATTCATTAGTACGATGAAATTTTGTATAATTAATAAACCACGCAACATTGTTCATACTGACATTCATCTGAGATTACTGTACATAGAATGCGCCGGTAAACGTTATAGAAGCTGTCAGGACTTTTCAGTTAAGTTTCTTTTATTACAATAAGATAAAAATTAGATTTATTGCTCGGAATCCCGCTTCTTAAACATTAAATGAGAGCGAAGAAAGCTGTGATACATTATGCTAAGTATGCCTACACTATTCTTGGTAATGGAACGCCCAGATGTAAAGTAAGTAAAACGAAAGGATGCAAAACAAAATTACTGGAAATAAATGCTAAAATAATTTTTGCAACGTCCAAATTAATTAGATTTTGAGGGCGGTAAATATCAAATCGGAAGGAAAAGGAAATATTTTGACCTCCTCAAAAATGTTTGAGCAAGTTTCAAAATATTTTACAGAGTCACTTAAAAGGCTTTAGTAGGGCCGACTGGACCATAGCGACGTTAGCAGACCGTCCAGCGCCTTCGCGGGGAGCACCGCAGGTTACAAAATAAAAACAAAATAATTTTCCTCAAAATAGTATAACTATTCTAGTGACCCGAATTTCTTGCTATAAAATAGGAATCAAAGTTTCCAAGCTTTCGCACATAAACCAGATTGCTTTTTCAAGGAAAGTAGACAGCTAACTGCAAACTGGATAATAAAACACTAACAATTTGAACGCGGTGACTTGACTAGACAATAAATAAAGAAGCACAAATAGGATAAGTCATACGAAGAAACGAGGTCGCATTAGTTGGGCACGCAATGCCGTGGTAGAAAATGCAGCATTATTTGAAGAATTGAAGAAATGATTCCAAATGCGTGGCGACTCGAGAGAGACGCTATCATTGCAAGTCTCGCTGCTGGTCATGATTTCCAAGTTTTCGCGTATGGCAGTAGATTTGGGTGTGGAGTATGAAGTAATTTATTTATATCATTCCACATAGGATCAACGGACTTGATTTTTTTTTGTTGATAAGGCAGTGGTTATTTTACTGTCTTTTCTACCTGCTTTATGTTTGTTGATTCTAATTCTAAACGAACGTTTGGTCATTCTGATATAGTATCGCCTGGAGCAGTCCGGATATTGTAGTGGGATGGCATAAACACTTGCCTCATCCCGTTTGTAGTTAGCCGTCTACTTTCCTTGAAAAATCAATCTGGTTGATGTGAGAAAGCTTGGAAACTTTGATTTTCTATTTAACGCCAAGAAATTCCGATCATTAGTATAGTTATACTACAAAGTCGAGTCACATTGCGACCACCTCCTACTTTTGAGGTCAACAGCGCGTAGCCAATGAAAGAAAGCACGCGTCGTGAGCTGGCTTGGAGGGTATATAAGGTGCGCTGTAGGCATTCTGAAAACATATCACTCGTTTGCTGTCATCGATAAAAGAAGATATTTATCAGATTTGCAAAAGGGATGATTATCGGCATTCGTACCAAGGGTGGCAGTATTTCTGAAACAACGCAGTTTGTGAACTGTTCGTGTGCTGCTGTGGTTAAAGTGTGTCGTGTTTGGAGAAATGGCGTCATTGCGAATAAGCGATATGGAAACCGCAGATCACCATGTGACATTGATGTGAGAGGTGAACGTTGGCTTTGAAGGTGCGTGAGGGCCGGTCGACAAGTTGCAATGGAGCAACTCACTGGCTGAATGAACCTGGGAACTACCGGAAGTGTGTCTAAAACGGCAGTTCAGCGAACAGCTGCGCATGGGGCTACGATGCAGGCGGATGGTCACTACACACCTCTGCTAACAAAGGTGTATCGACAGAAAAGGCTTACATTTGCACGGCAGTTTCGGAATCGGACCTTCGCTGATTGGCAAAGGATTGCCTTCTCTGATGTGTCACGTTTTCTGCTTAATCGAACTGATGGACGTTGGCGTATAAGGTGAGAAACATCGGAGATCAAACACTCTTCAACCATTGCTGGAAAAACAGAAGCTGGTGTAGGCAGCGTTATGGTCTAGGAAATATTTTCCTGGCATTCTTTGTGCCACTGATACTTTTGGAAGACACTATGAACCGAATTCGTTATGAATCCATCCTTGCAGACAACATACATTCATACATGCTGTTTGTCTTCCCTGGGGCGGACAGAATCTTCCAGAACGACAAGGCGACGTGTCACACAGTTGGAAATGTCCCAGAGTGGTTGGAAGAGCACGATGAAGACTTCAAAGTACTTCCCTCACCCCCTAATTCCCCAAAAGTAAACTCAACTGAGCATCTGTGAGACCACCTCGATCGTGTTGTTTGCTCTATGGATCCTCCACCACGCAGCCTCCAGCATCTATCAGATGCACTGCCGTCAGCATGGCTCCACATACCTGTGAACACCTTCCAGCACCTTAGTGAACCACTCCTAGCCCGTGTAGCTGCTGTCCGCGCTGCATACGGTGGTTACTCTGGATATTAGCTAGTGGTCACAATGTATAGCAAAATCATTTTTGCTATACATTTGTTTTAACCTTTAATCACAGAAACCAACGCCACAATGTGAAAAAAATGGTGTAATGAGCATAAAACCTGGACAGCTGATGACTGGAAATGTATGATACGGTCCGATGAGTCCTTATTTATATTATTCCTAACAGCAGGTCCGGATCATGTATGGAGAACCTCCAAGAAAGCTTACAGTTTAGAAGGCTGGTTCCAATTGTCAGAGATGGGAGTGGATCTATATCGATTTGAGCCCCCTTTCCTTGGTATTCGACTGATCCCATTATTAGCCTATATAGTAGAGTTACTGCCAGCGAGTTCTTGGACATTCTTGGTGATCGGGTACATCCCATAGTTCAACACGTTATTACCAACAATGCCACTTTTCAATATGAAAATGCTCCCATACACATAGTCGGAACAGCTCCGGTTCGAGGATCACCAGGCTTAACTTCAACACCTGCACTGGCCACCTCAATCACCTGATTTAATATATTCGAACCACTGTGGGATATTTTGGAAAGCAGAGTGAGAAGCATACGAGGACGATAACAAAAGTTCTGCACACGTTAATCTAAAACGGAAGCGGATGATGCAATCGGAAAAATCATTACGGCATGTCATCAACGCAGTCGTGTCAGAACGGCGTGCTATAATTTCTGTGTGGATGTGTGACGCTTTGGAAATGGAAGCGTGCAGCTCCTCAGGTCGAGTCAGAGAGTTAGACCAGCGCTCGTACGTGAAAATAGAAACTCTCCAGGGGGAAAAAAACTTCGAAACAGGTCCACACTGCCTTACAAGACCTTTGTGGGGAAAGAACTCTTGATCGAAGCACAATTTCTCGCTGGGTATCCCACTTTTTGGAGGGCAGAAGTAGCATTGAAGATGATCATCGCTCAGGCCAACCTCAAACGGCGACAGACAAATCATCTGTCACCACTGTTGCAACGTTTCTCGAAGAGAATCGCCGTTTGACACCCGAGGAAATTGCTCATCAGCAAATTTGTCCACCGTGTCTGTACACCGGGTTTTGACCTACTCTCTGGGAAAAAGAAAAATCGCCGCGTGCTGGGTGCCCCCATCAGCTCACCCCCGAGCAGAAGGCAGCAAGTGAGCATCGCACAGGATCCCCTCCACAGATTCGAAAGGGACGGCGATACCTTCCTGAACAGAAATGTCGCAATTGATGAGACTTGGACCCGTGATTTTGAGCCGGAACTGAAGTTACAATCAGCGGAATGGAGGCATCCAATTTCTAAACGCCCCTCAAAGTGTAGTCGGCAACAATCCAAAGTGAAGCAAATGATATTTGCGTACGCTCTATGGAGTGTACGCAAATATCATTTGCTGTGTTGTGGTTTCTGATCGTGTGCTGGTAGGGCAAAATATCAACGCACAATATTATTCCGACTTTCTGAGGACAAAGTTGAGACCGAAAATTCGTCAAAATCGCCCGAACTTGTTGGAAGCGAGAAGAGCGATCTTGCTGCATGATAACATCGTGTCATTGTGCAGCGACGGTACGGAGACTTTTTCCAAAATATGGCTGGGAAACCTTATCCCACCCACCATACAGCACTGACCTCAGTCCACTAGACTTTGATCTTTTCCCAAAATAAAACAATCGGCTCCGTGGCATCCGTTACGAATCGCTGGAAGAACTGCCATTGGACGTGACCCGAGTAATACGACAGCTGAGCAAAGATGGCGTACTACGGGGGTACAGGACTTACCTCACCTCTGGCAAGCTGTCATTAGCAGCGGAGTGAAGTACATTAAACGGCAAGTTTTCTCCGTTGCTTCATACTTCTCTCAAAAATTGGACAGTGGGTATAACTTTTGTTAGGACCCCTGTATTCCTTCCTGAAGCATCACTGAAGCAATTGGCTGATTTTCTGATTGGCGAATGGTACCACATTCCACTGGACGCTATTCCGAAACTGTATGAATCTATTCCAAGAAGGTTGGAAGCTGTATTACAGACAAATGGTGGTCCAACAACTTATTAATGAACACATATCGCATATCTCCCAGTTGTTTGCATTATTTTGTCCAACCTTTGTATACATTGGTATACAAACGTATTGCACGACCTGCAAAAACCATGAATTTTTAAGTTTAACTCTTTTTTTAACTAAATTTTCATAGTTATTTCGTCATTTTTGTCATCCGATGCGAAATCTAATTGAGATTTCAAAAATGCCTTAGTTTTTCCTGTAGCTACTTCTGTTCTTAACTTACATTACAAAAATCATGACCAATTATAAAAAGGATCATTTACCCAATACTTAGGTTTACACCAATAAATCGCTTTTGTGGTTCATAAGGAATGAAATAACATTTGAATGCAGAAACACAATAAAGCAAAATTATAAAGTGTACCTTAGATTTTGTTGTCCAACATTTAGCTTTAATCACAGCTTTGCATCTTGCTGGCATACTGTGAAAAAGGTTTTGTAAAATATTGGGTTGAATAATACGATTCCAAATTTGAATTACATCTACAATGAGCTGAATTTTGGTTGTTGGTTTCATTTTTGATAGTTTATAAAACATTTTGAACCACAAATCTTTGATCGGGTATAAGTCAGGTGATTGTGGTGGCCAATTAAGATGCTGAACATTTTTTCCTGAAACCACTTTTTCTCACTACTTTAGCACGATGACAAGGACCATTATTATCTTGAAAAATAAAGTTTCCGTCATAAAGTTTTCTAGATGATGGTAGTATCCTATGTGGGATGAAGTACAGAAATTAGCTTCCTACTCCACCCAAAAATCTACTGCTATTCGCGAAACTTTGGAGATCATAACCAATAGCGAGTCTTGCAATGACAGCATCTCACTGGAGTTTCCACGGGTTTGGAACCAGTTCTTCAAATAGTGATTGCCTCTTGGTTTTCCTTCCACGATTCCGTGTGCTAAACGAGCGTAACGCCTCGTGTATTTGTATACCTGATTAAGTTCGCATCTATTCGTTTTTGTCAAGTCACCACGTTCGAATTGTTGAACCGTTTTTTTTGTTGGAGGTTTAACGACCACCGTAAGCAACTCAATGGGCTATAAGCAGTCGCCCGTCCCTAATTTAGGGTCACTGGTTCCAAGGAAGGGAGAGAGCCAGTGCCGTAAGACAAACACAACATCTATGCCTCACGGGATTCGAACCCGGACCCCTTTCGGACGAATGATCAGAGGCCATCACTTAGACATAGACCACTGCGCCACCGGGGCGGCTTGAACCGTTCTGTTATTCAGTTTTAAGTTAGCTGTCTGCCTTCCTTGAAAAAGCCATCTGGTTGATGTGCGAAAGCTTGGAAACTTTTATTTTTATTTCTATTCTACGCCAAGAAATTTCGGTTTACTAGTATAGCTATACTTTCTAAGAAATTTTTACTCTGTCCGCTGTGAACAATTCTGCAGTTTTAACCATTATTGAGAATGTACACAAATTATACCCTAATATCAAGAACAGACCACTATAATGCTCTAGTAACTCTGCGTTAACCCTTATAAAGCCTGGAGTAAAATTTGGATAGTATTAAGAAGCAGCCAATCAAGTATAACAACGTCTACGATTGGCTGTAACAACTGATACGTAGCTAATGTGAATTTTAATGTGTTTGTCAAACCCCATATTTTATATCATATCTTAAGAATAGAAGTAGATGCAGGAAGAACTAAAACATTTTTGAAATATCTATTAAATTTCGCATCTAATGACATACAATGAAATAACTATGAAAATTAGTTAGTTAAAAATGAGTTAAATTTAAAAATTCACGGTTTTTGCTGGTGATGCAATATATTTGCACACAACTGAGCGTGGTCAGCCATTATAAATCCACTGATGAATTAACGTCTCCCAAGCTTCTTCCAGAATTGTCTGTCTTGAGCTAATCTCCATGTCACTCCGGTATGCTTTAAAAATTCGTCACAGTCTCCCACGTGGTCGTCTTCTGCGAGTTTTCTTCTGTCCCTTGGTATCCAGTCTAAAATTTCTAATGTCCATCGGTGGCCCATTCTTCTGGCAACATGTCTACTCATTGCCATTTCAGGAATTTTATTTTATGATGTATTCGTATTCCACCCTTGTCATTATCCTGTTCGACGAATTGCTTTTTACCTTTCCTGGTTACACAAAGCAAGCATCTCCCCATGCTGCTTCCAGTTGTCTACAGCCTCTATATGTCGTTCCTTGTTAAGGTCCATGTCCCTGTTCCATACGTAAGAACTGGAGGGATGCATTGTTTAAACACTTTCATTTTGAGACATAATGGTATATTGGTTTTGAAGGTTGTACTGTTTCATCCAAATGCTCTCCAAACAAGCTTTACAGTGAAATTAATATCTTCATCAATGTAGCCATCGCTTGATGTCAACTGACCAAAGTAAATGCAGGTATCAGTTGACTCTAGATATTTCCCATCAATTGCTGCATCTTCATTTCTTGTAAAAGAATTATGAAAGTTCATTTCTAAACTCACTTCTTTACTCTGGTCAGCAAGTTCCTGGATTATATTCTGAAGCTCTGAAGGGCTAGTTGAAAAAATCGCTATGCCATCAGCAAAACGAAGGTGAGCTAAATAATCGATGCCAATCTTTATCCTCTTGTCTTCCCAGTCTATGATTGAAAGACGATTTTAACGGGTAGTGAAGAGTGTGGGCGGTTATTATTATATACATATATATACATACAAATAATCATTCTCAACCATTATCAATCCACTGCTGGATAAAGGTCTCCCCAAGTTTCTTGCACAACTGTCTGTCTTGAGCCTGTCTCATCCAAGTTACTACGGCATGCTTTCGAACTTCACCAATCTCTCATGTGGTCTCCTTCTGGGTCTTTTTCTGCCCCTTGGAATCCAGGCTAAACTTTCGGTTGTCCATCGGTGGTCCATTCTTCTGGCAACATGTCCAGCCCATTGCCACTTCAGTATTTTTGCTCTGATCATGATTTCTTCCACTCTTGTCATTTTCCTTATCCACGAATTTCTGTTTTTATTTTCCCTGTTACACTACGTATGCATCTCTCCATGCTTCTTTTAGTTAAGGTCCATATCTCTGCTCCATATGTAAGAACTGGAAGGATGCATTGATTAGACACCTTTCTTTTAAGACAAAAGGGACAACAAAAGGGACCAAAAAAGGGACCAATGCTCTTGAAAATTGTACCGTTCCTTTCAAAGGCTCTCCAGTTATGTTTTATCCGACGGTTAATTTCCTTATCAATGTGATCCTCGTTTGATATCTGCTGTCCAAGGTAAGCGTAGAAATCTGTTATCTCCAGCTTTTTTCCATGAATCGATCGACAAATCTCCATTCCTTGTAAAAGCATGGTGAATCACTTTTGTTTTTTGAAAGTTCATTTTTAATCACACATTTTAACACTTGTCATCAAGCTCATGGATCATACTATGCAGCTTTGAAGGGGTAGTTGCAAAAATGATTACGCTACGTCATCAGCAAAACGAAATATTATATACATATATAATACAATGAAACCATGAGCAGTTATGATGGCTTTGAAATTTGCGGTATTAAAGATGCATGCATTAGCATTGCTAAATAACATCTTTGAAAACGCGTATATACCGAATCTTTCAGTATGAAAATCTGGAAAACTTCAGTTTTCCAATATCGGAAAATTAATTACTTATTTTATACATTGTTAATAAGCCGCAGTTATGCGGTGAAAAGAATGAAAGAAGCTTATTTTGTTAGGTCAAGCTGGGATGTGACGGAGAAACTAGAATGGTGTAGTGGTTTTAAGACAATCGGGAGAGAGGGATCAATAAACTTCCTGCGATCTCTTTAATGTAACGCAGGAGGTAGTAGTAGTACTACTACTACTACTATTCTGCTCGTTTTCGTCCCAGCAGCAGCTCTCAGTTTATTTTTCAGCCTGTCAGATGAACGTAAGGAATTCTTTGAGCTACCGCTAATAGCAAACCTCTCAATTCTACATCCACGATAAATGTCCGCGAAATAGAAAGCTTATTCTTAGCTCACGCAGAAATACGTATAGGAAAGTTAGGATTCAGCTTTCTCCACAGGGGAAATTACCAAGTGGCAATTAAAGGTATTTAGCGTGGGTCAGAGTTTTACTGAACAGTTTTACCCCATGAAATTATTACTCAAAATACATATACAGGGGGATACGATATTCACCTGCACGTTTTATATAACAGAATAAATATTGCTGTGCTAATCGAAACGAGGGATTTCACGATTTCAATTATCCTTTTTGGCTGTTTTAGCGCCAGTGAGTCGGAAGGTCTGCGCTGGAAGAAGTCCTCCATATTTTCTATCCTGTGCGTGTTCCACTTTAGTTTAGATTTCCTTCATGATCTCCACTGTTGTTTTCTCACCATCTTTCTCTTGGTCTATCAACTGCCCTCTTTCCTGGCACCTCCACTTCCATTGCTTTTTGAATCAGCTTTCTTTCATTTCTTCTCAACCCATCTTAGATCTTCTCTCTTGTTTTTTCAAATTCCAGCATCTTTCCTTATGTCTTCATACCTGCCGTGTTCCTTTCTTGATAACTCTTTTGACAATCTAACCGTCGTAGTGTCTGTTCTTTCCAGTTCTTCCAACTTCTTTTACTTGTTGCAAAAGTGTCGGATCTGCATAAAAGAACAGGATTTACAGCGAGTCAATTTATATCTGATTCCCGTTTTAATTAGAGCATTCTTGTCACAGATTATTACTGTCTCTTAACATTTACCGCATTCTGTTATCATTCGTATCTTGAGTGGGGAGTCAACTGATGTAAATAAGGATACACATGCAAAAGCTTTATGGATATAATTCTTTCAAAAAAATTTTTTTGAGGAATACTCTGAGATTGAAATTTATAATACAAATGAGACTGCATTGTTCTTCAGAGAGCTTCCAGAAAAAACAAGTTAGTAAAATCATGCAATGCATTGATTAAAATACGTTTTCCAACATACCAGAAATCATTACTCAAGTTATGAGGATAATGGCTGTGGAATAAATCTCAGTCCTGTGCCCTGACCTTTGATCCCATTTCGATGATATTCAACAGAACCGGTTCAGTATACCTCCGAAATAACATGATAAAGTTTTGTCGCAATGGAAGCATTTTTACGTAAGTTATGATGCATAAGGGCTATGGAATAGATCCCGCTGCTGTGTCCTAACCTTTGACCCCATTTCGCCCATTTTCAATATGATTTGTTCCCAGGCAGGCCCCTACGACATACTAACATTTTATCCAAATCGAAGAATTTTTACGCAAGTTATGACGCATAATGGCGATGGAACTGATTCCGCTCCAACGTCCTGACCTTTGACCCCATTTCGTTCACTTTCAATAGGGTTCCTTCCCAGGTGTTCCCCTTCCATATACTAAAATATCATCGAAATCGAACGATTTTTACGCGAGTTATCGTGAGGACGGACATACGCACACAACGCGTGACACAATGAGGCAGATGGGAATCGCAACCACCTACTCGAAAGAGTGGCGTCATAAAACTTTAATAGGATCCACACACAACGCGTGACGTAAGGAGACAGATGGCGTGATCGCGCACCAACATTTGAATCGCGAGATTGTGACGTCATAAGATTTCTAAGCATGGATAACATTAATGGGACGCCATGACACTAAAACGTGGAATTCGGGGTGGTTATTTAACGCACTAAACGAATTTTTCTAAAGTCGAGATCAAGCTCAATCGATTTCTAGTACCAGAAAACGGTAGGTTAACGACTTTTATCAAAATCCTTAGAGCCGTTTTCAATTACATACATACAAGAGTTGCTCCTTTAATAGTATAGGATAAGGGCAATGGAATGGATCACTATCCTATGTCCTGACCTTTGATTCCACTTCACCCATTTTCAATAGGGTTCATTTCCAGGTGGTCCCCCTTCAATATACTAAAATGTTGTCGACATCGAACCATATTTACGCAAGTTATGACGCAACAGAGCAATGGAATGGATCCCGCTCCTATGCCGTGACCTTTGACCCCATATCGTCCATTTTCAATAAGGTTCGTCCCCAGGTGGTCCCCCTACCACACACTAAACTTTCATCGAAATCGAACCATTTCTACTAGAGTTATCGTGCCGACAGACAGACGGACGGACAGAAAAAGCTGGAGCATATACGCTTCTTCAACCTACGGTTGGAAAGCGTAAAAAATGACAGTTGCTCAAAGTTGAAAACTTCAGCAGTGGAAAGGGTCCGAACGAGCGTCTTCCAGCATTACTCTGTGTAAATAGAGCCAGTAAAACAAAGCCCACCTGAAATTGAGATGTCTATGAATCCTCGATATTTTAAAATTTTTGAGGGCGTGTGGTTGATATAGATCAAATGCCAATGAATGCGTAACTAGAGATATGTCTGAATGGTTGATATGCTTGGATAACAAAATAACCTATGGATAACAAGATCCAGTGTAGGGATAACTTGAGACACATCTGAATGGTTAAGAAGCTTGGATACAAAAAGCAATGCATGGGTAACTAAAGACATGTCTGAATGGTTGAGATGCTTGAATAATAAAATGCGTAAAGTGGATAAGAAACTTATTCATTTTTTGGATAATCCGTCCTCTCATACAGACTTGCACAGCCTCAAAACGTTCAAATCGTAGTATTTCCACCGAACACAACGTCTATGTGTTAGCCTTTGGACAAAGAACAATTCGCTTGTTTGAAGCTATATACAAGCAGCTAGTTTTGTAAAGTTAAATTCACACACACATAAAATGGAGATTGTGGCAACAGCGTTATCGATGCCGTTCAACGTTTTAGTTTCGCATGAAACAATGTAAAACAATTTTATGAACGTCTGAGTTTCCAATAGCATTCTAGAAGACACGTCAGCAATTCAGTATGAAGTTCAAGTGCATTTATTGATAAAAAAATCTGGACATAGTATCATCTCGACCACAGATTAGGTAGCAACTGAGAGCGGTCTTGCTGTGGAAGAAGCCCTGTTAGGGGTTACAGATTTCGTTTGATGAACAACCAAATAGAAATGGAAATAGTGAAGACGAGGAAGTACAAGAAGATGTAGCAGGAGATTTGAGTCCTGTTGTGATACATCAAACACAAGCTTGTGAATTACCATAAAACATAAAATCTTGTTCTGCTCGGGTAACAATGCTGAAGTTCTGAACCTGATAGCTCAAATGCAAATTAACTTTGAGCACGAAAGTGTACAGTAAGAAGTTCTAATCAAACTAACGTAAATTTTTTTCACGTCTTCTGAATAAGAATTAGTACTCCATATTTTCCAAACTCAATTTTTTTTTTTTGATTGGGGGTTAACGACCACCGTGAGTAACTCAATGAGCTATAAGCAGTCGCCTGTCCCTAATTTAGGGCCACTGGCTTTAAGAAAGGAGAGAACAAAAGCCGTAAGGCAAACACAACATCCATGCTTCACCGGGATTCGAACCCGCATCCAACTCAGACGAATGACCCCAAACTCTTCAATGCCACTTTGCAAAGTGTCTTTGAACTGAGAAAACAACAGGAAGAAGATTAATGGAGATTATTTAACTCACTTGGTTTTGCTGATGACGTAATCGTTTTCGCTATTATCCCTTCACAGCCGCAGAGTATGATCCAACAACTTGTTGACAAGAGTAAAGAATTGGGATTAAAAATGAACTTTCAGAAGACAAAATTGATGTATGTACATTGCTTGTACAAGAAATGAGGATTTATCGATTGATGGAGAAAAGCTGGAGATAACCAATACATACATTTACCTTGGACAACAGATATCAAGCAAAGTTCACATTGATGAGGAAATTAATCGGCGCATAAAACTTGGCTAGAGAGCTTTTGGAAGTAACAGTACAATGTTCAAGAGCGTTGTGCCATTATGTCTTAAAAGAAAAGTGTCTAATCAATGCATTCTTCCAGTTCTTACATATGGAGCAGACATGGACCTTAATTAAAGGAGGCAAACAAAGGCTGCAAACAACTGAAAGAAGCATGGAGCGATGCCTACTTGGTGTAACCAGGAAAGATAAGAAGAGGAACCAGGAAAGATAAGAACATGATAAGAATAAAATCCCTGAAATGGGATGAACATGTCTCCAGAAGGACGGACCACCGGATTAACAACCGAAGTTTTAGACTGGATTCGAAGAAACAGAAAAAGGCCAAGAAAGAGGTACATGGGAGATGGATGGATGAAATTCAAAAGCATGCCAGAGTAACATGGAGGAGACAGGCTCAAGACGCACAGTTGTGAAAGAAACAAGGGGACACCTTCATCGAGCATTGGATTGATAATGGTTGACTATGATTTCCCAAATAAGCCACATATGTTTACACGGCATTTCTAATGTGTCAAAGTACGTGTAAAAAAATCAGTGATTCTACAACGAATAATGTATGCCTAAACACATTTAAAAATATGAAATTACTAAATTCTCTTCCAGATTGGTTGATTTGATTAGCACATTGGGTTTATTAAGTTCCTATATAAACCTTGCGATATAAGCATATGTATTAAAGCAATACGTAGTGCAGACTCGTAGAAGTAACGCAAAGCCCTTGTAAGAACTTTGTTTACAGACAAAAATAAATGTCACAAGAACGTCCCTAAATGAGAAATTTCACTATGTTTGAAGAACTGTAGCGAACATAAGTTCATAATTGCATATGTGACTACGTTCTATTGCTAGAACTGCAGAACACTCGTAAACCTTCCTTCATGAACCACTAAGTTGAGAAGCATTGGAATTTATTCCAATATGCATTTCTGCTGGACGCACATTTTCAATAAAACACAAAATTTCTGCTTAAGTAACGACATCCTCCCTCGATATGAAAACATAATAGCAATTGTTGCCTTACATTAAATATTGACAGATTTTCGATGAAAAAAAAAAAGGTAAAAAGAAAAACTTTACGTTGAAAGGCCGTACCATAAAAGCTGAGTAATTTTTTTGAGATGGCAACAGTGCGAAGGGTAAAAATAACCACATGGACAACTTACTGAATTAAGGAAGTATGTATGGCATCAGTTATTAACCGTGGCAGACTATTACGGTTTTGTTATTGCGCAGCTATTTAAAGTACGTCTGCATTTCGATATACAGCTATGAAGGTGAGTGATTCAGAGTGCAGAAGTGAAATACGTTGTGCAATAAAATTTCGCAGTCGTTTGGGTGAAACGGCTCCAGAAACAGTTGACTGAATGAAAAAAGCTTACAAAGATAAATGTTTGGGTGAGTCTACGATTTTTAGATGAACCAATGATTTAAAAAAAGCCCGTTTGTACGACAGAACTTGCTCCTGAGCCTTGTCGACCTGAAATATTGTTACACTGTTTGAGCAATCCTGCAAGAAGATCAACGAATGACGTGTGAAGATATAGCGGCGTCAACTAATATTTCGAAAACGTCCACATTCTACGCGACGAATTACTGCTACATCGTGTGTGTTCCAGATGGGTACCTCATCACCTGATGAGAGAACAATTGTTAGCCACAGTTCAGGTGTGTCATGAGTGGAAACAAATCATCGCAAAGGATCCTTACTTTCTAAACACAGTAATAACTGCCGATGAAACATGGGTCCACTATTTCGACCCTCTCACGAAGAGCGCAACGAGTGTGCGGAAAACACATAGGCTCGCCTTCTCCGAAAAAACGTCCGCCAAACCAAATCAGCTGGAAGGGCGATAATAATTTTCTTTGATCATAAAGGTGTAGTCTACCAGCATGCCGTTCCTACACAAATTACTGTCAATGCTGAGTATTAAATTTCAGTGTTGAAGCGTCTGCGACGACACATATCAATTAAGCGACCGGAACTGGTGGGCAAGTGGACCCTACAACATAACGCCCGTCCACATGTGGCTGCTTGTGTTCAACAGTTTCTTACGAAATGCAGTATTGAAATCATGCCACAGCCTGTCTACAGTCCTGAACTCGCCCCGTGCGATTTCTGGTTGTTTCCAGCAATGGAGAAGTTCTGTAGCGCAACATTCAACACCGATGCTGACGTTATTCAAGCTGTACAGGGGTCGCTAAAGTAGCTTCCACAAAATGCGGTCGCCATGTGCTTTGAAAAGTGGACTGAACGATGGAACCGTTGCATATTATCCGAGGGAAGATACTTTGAGAAAGAATAACATGTATTTTGCTGTACCTATATTTCTTCATTTTGTGTGATTTTATTCTCAGGTGTTATGGAACAGCCGTTGTGGTAAGAAGTAATTGAGGCTTCTTAAATATTCACTATGAACTTAAATCTCTGGCATTTTATGAAAACATTCAAATTAATTATATTACTAATTTCATTCCCGAACAAGGATGACGTAATATACAATTGTGAATGTTAGTATGTACAACGTATTTCCAGCCAAGTTAAATAAGAACTAAAACAGATGGATAAATATGCTTCGCTTTGAGATATCATTAAGATTTATTGCGTTTCGTGAAGTCTCAAGACTAATTTTTAAAAACCTGAAAGCAATAAAAATCTTTAAATGTAATTAATAATTTACGAGGAATTTTAGTGTTCTAGAATAAATGAAAAGTACGTCAAAAGCATTCTCCTGTAATGTTTATATCATAGACAAACATTTAGGCGTTTATGCACTATACGCTAATTAATTTTCATTATTAGATCCCGTGGTGGTTTTGATATATGCCCCATGAAATGAAATATCTAATCTAAATCATACTGGACAAAAACAAACAAGAAAGAAGCCCTGTGTTGCAAAAGTGGTGGCCGCCAGCCAAATGGGTTATTTTCAGAAGACAACTGAGTAGCAAAAATAGCGGAGTAAATATAAATTTATTCGTTGACTGTCTCGAAAAATCTCGTTCCATGACAATTCTGCATAATACAGATTAATTTCACTCGATAATTTTTTTGCAAGAATAAAGCGTTACTATATATCATAATTTAACGTTTCATTCTATAGTTTTACTTCGAATACGAAACTAACGCATTTTTTTTTCCTTTTAGATGGACTATATTTGTTCGCATCGAGAAAGATCGGTATGATACAAAGAATATGTAAGTTAGATACAGTGGTCTACCGGAAAAACTCGCTCCAGTAACTTGAGGGTATCGAACTGATGCTACACCCAGCATATAGTCCGGACCTTGCCCCGTCGGATTATTACCTGTTTCCGTCCATGGCCCACTCCCTTCGCGGGCGGCACATCAACTAGGAGGAGGTGGCAGCTGGGGTAGAGGAGTTCTTCGCCTCGAAGGACAAGAACTGGTAGACAGATTACTAAAAATGGTGCAACACGATGGCCTATACTTTGAATGCTAGTCAGCTTTCGTCGTGAAGGTGCGTATGAAGATACAAAAGGGATCGAAATATTGCAAAACTTTCGACTCATCCTCTGCATAGTTCAAAATCTGACACCTGTTCGCAGGAAACTCAATGGTTTGAACTTTTATTAAGAGGTGACAGACTTCAAAATGAACGGTTCTTATGTTGAGAAGCTCCGAGGTAGTAAACCAAAGAGACGTGAGATGGCTTAGGTTGCAAGGAAAGATGATTAGTGATTTTTTTTTTTACCTTTCTAAAGATCATTGCTAAAAAAAAAAAAAAAAGGAACAGACGCCGCGTATTCCCCATCTCTTCTTGTGACAGAGATCCTCTTCAACAGACGGATGGGGGTTTAAAAGGGGGCGTTAATGTCAAAATTAAAATTTTAGATACGGGCTCACAGGGCTGATGAGTGCTTATAACTCATAAAACAACTGCTCGTCTGCCTGGGGCATTTAACGCGAAAGAAAGAGCGTTATTAGTGGGAAAGGCTTTGTTCAGGAAGCAAAGTAAACTTTTATAAAGATGATCACGGAAGCATACTATGATCATGTTGATCATATGTAGAGGATTTTAGGAAGGGAGTGTCTGACCCCAGGTCTTAAACAACCTTTAGAAATAGGAAACTAGGAGATTTGGGCTAGAGGGCCCGATAGGAAAGTTACACGGAAGCGAAGTAGAAAGGGGGAGGAAGACGCCCTTATTTATTACCGGGGAGCCAGTACCCGGGGTCCGACGGCTTAACGTGCCCATTCGACGCACGGCGGTAATTTAGTGGATCGAGCGTTCGTACCTTCCTTAGATCGAACCTGAGGCCCCTCCCGTGGCAGTCACGAACGTTGCCCACTCGGCCACCGAAGCATACTATTAAAATTTAGCATGTTAAATATGGTTAGGTTAGGCACTGCTTCAACTGCCATTTATGCTATGTGTAGTGTGTGATCTGCTGTCGTGTATCAACCGATTCCTGCTTGTTGACAGCTTCCCTGAAGACTCCGAACATAGATGAAATCGATCAGCTTTTTTTTTGTTGTTTTTTTGATTGGAGGTTTAACGACCACCGTGAGCAACTCAATGGGCTATAAGTAGTCGCCCATCCCTAATTTAGGATCACTGGTTCCAGGGAAGGGAAAGAGCCAGTGCCGTAAGACAAACACAACATCCATGCCTCACCGGGATTCGAACCCGGACCCCTTACGGACGAATCATCAGAGGCCAACGCCTTAAAATCGATCAGCTTGTCTCGTACAACTAGATATTCAAATGGCATTTTATTTTTACGGTAACAACCTTCAGATTGCCTTTTTACCTGGACAGAATGAGGAAAAATGAATTTTAAAGGAAAGATGAGAGGACCAGTCATATTAAATATTTAAGTAAACAGCAAATGTTCATTCATTTGAAACAAAAATCCCATATTGAACAGGAAAAAATATTCTTATTACGGAAGGTATCGGAAGCAAAACGAAATTTTCAAATCGAACAAAAGCCGTTCCATAAAAACAGTAATATTTTTTTTAGCTGGCAATAATGCGAAGAGGGAAAATAACCATGCAGACTACAAACTGAATTAAGGAAGTATCTATGGGAACAGTTATTCGCCGTGGTGGACGATACTGCTTTTGTTATTCCGCAGTTGTTTAAGGTACGTCTGCTATAGAGGTGAGTGATTCAGAGTTAAAAGAAATGTGTTGTGCGTTAAAATTTTGCTATCGTTTGGGTAAAACGGGTCCAGAAACAGTTGATTTTATGAAATAAGCTTACAAAGATCAATGTTCGGTTGAATCAACGATTTTTTGATGGCACCATGATTTCAAAAAAGGGCTTTTGTCGACAGAACTCGCTCCTAGGCCTAATCGACCTGAAAGTGTTTCGGAGAACACTGTTTGGAGAATCCTGTAAGAAAATCGACGAATGACGTGTGAAGACATATCGGCGTCAACTAATATTTCAAAAACGTCGGCATTCCGCATTCTACGTGACAAATTGCTGCTGCATCGTGTGTGTTCCAGATGGGTACCTCATCACTTGACGAGAGAAGAATTGTTTTTTTTTTGTTTTTTTTTATTATAGTTTTAACGACCACCGTGAGCAACTCAATGGGCTATAAGCAGTCGCCCGTCCCTAATTTAGGTTCACTGGTTCCAGGGAAGAGAGAGCCAGTGCCGTAAGACAAACAACATCCATGCCTCACCGGGATTCGAACCCGGACTCCATTCGGACGAATGATTAGAAGCCATCGCTTAGACCACTGCTCTGGTTGTTTCCAACAAACAAGAAGTTCCGTGGCGCAACATTCAACACAGATGCTGACGTTATTCAAGCTGTACAAGGGTCGCTAAAGAAGCTTCCACAAAATGCTTTCACCACATGCTTTGAAAAGTGGACGGAAAGATGGGGCCGTTGCATATCATCCTAGGGATGATACTTTGAGAAAGAATAACATATATTTTGCTGTATCTAAATTTCTTCACTTTGTGTGTCTCTACTCTCAGTTTTTATGGAACGGCCGGCGTACATATAATTTTTTTCCGGAGGGGTGGCGAAAAAAAAGTTTTTGAAATTCACCAGGACAATAAAAGTTAAGAAAAATAAAAAAAAATCAGATCATTTTAATATAAACTGATGCATATTTATTAAATTAAAACATTTTTAAATGTAAGACTCATTTTAACAAAAACTAAAAACAAATTCTGGGAAGATACAAATATGGTGTTTGCAGCGACGTATTTAAGGAGGGCAAGGCCCCTTTGCCCGTCTAAATACGCCCCTGCAAACACCATATTCAGATTTTGCGATGTCGTCTTGTTATCTATCAGTGTTTACCACACTCTCAACTCATTAATTCATTAAAAAAGCCTGAAACTACCTAGAAAAGATGGATAAATGAAATTAGACAGCATTTTAGGACAATAAGAAACTTTCTTTGCTGTTGTTTTGGTCAGTTTCGCCATGAAATTCCAGAGATCACTCAAACTGTCATCAAGGATGTAAAAATATTTCCACAAGACAAATTTTTGAGAAAAATGTCGAGAGAACTTTGCCCAGTAGTTAATAGCTGCTGCAGATGATGATCTAACTTTCATTTCTTCGCCTTTCACATATTCCCACACTGTGTGTATGTACGTTGTCCTCCAAGGTGCAATGGAAAATTTTACAATTACTTTCTACTGTAAATATCTATTTTTTTTTTTTTACGTACTAGAAATTTCCTATTTTTTTTCTGCATAAACGCGCTTCCAGAAATTCTACAGAAAAAATCAGCGATTAAGATTAGTATTATCGTGAAAATCTCTGTAGCACTTTCCAAAGACAAACTTATCCAGTTACCGGGAAAGGGCAAATGCCCCCTTTTTGCCCACAGCCCCTTATATGTGGGCGCAGTGTTTAAGCTGGAATTTTTTTTTTCTCTCGTAGAAATTTGGCTATTTTGTCAGCAAAAGTTGTAACAAAATGCTATGCAGATTAGCTAAATTTACGGTTCTATTTTTTGCTATATTTACGTATGAAAATACAAGCACAATGCATTGGCTAAATAAAATTTTGTACTTTAAATAGAATTCAAGGATACAAACAAATAGGCTTTTCACTTCTAATTTTAATCAAAAAGCTTATATTTGCTGATGCATGCAGTTTGTGAAAATATATACAAAGACCAGGACTGACCAAAACCACAGCCGACAACACACCGGTGGACCCGAACCGAAACGGCGCGTGTTGTTCCCGCAGTTGCTGCTACGGCGGCGAACCGCCAAAGAAACAAACGAAGAGCCTCTTCCCCTATCCACCGCAGCAAAACCCTGAAAAATGTGCTCTTGAGGCCCACCTATGCTTTCCAATAGGAGAAAAGACAACGGAGATGGGGAAAATGACAACAGGGCGAAGCAGCACACGACAGCGACCGCGGAAAGAAAAAATGACGGGGAACGATACCAGGCAGGCTGAGCGAAGCAGCGATGACGGAACTAAAAAATATGACGGGGATAAAAAAAATGCAAGGGCAAAGCAGGCGCGTAGACGAAAGAAAAATGACGGGAAACATTCGATGTTCGGCGATTCAGTGCGGACTTTTTGTCGCAAAATTACCGTTTTTATCGCGATTTGGCGAAAATGCAAGCGACGCCTTAAACACTGTTTGAGCGCCCATCGTGATAGGTTTGAAATTTGTCAAGAAATGTGTTTGATACGTAGGGTATCTCAGCTTCTTATTTTATTATCTCTTTTTAATCTTTTACAATTATATTTAGGCGCACGTCTACTTTTCAGCAGACCTAACTACATTTTTAATGCCAAACAAACTTGCACAGTAACAGGAAATTTAAGGATATGGTTAGATTTAAGCTAAGGCTACGTAGTAACAAAAGCGGATGAACTTGTAGGTTCGTCCATTAAATTAACGATTAGTCTGGTAATAATTCATTCCTCGGTCGGAGTAATGTCGTAAGATCATTACTCGCTTGAACCGCCAGCTTTCCGGCATCGACAGATTCGCAGCGCTGTTGCTGAGTTGACAGATAAACGCATTACCGGAGGATGCAGTCAAGAGGAAGACAAGCGCTGCAGCAGCGACGACGACTTACTGTACCCAAGGGGATTTGCTTATATTCTAGAAGCTTTTTTTTGCTCCTGCAAGAGCGGAAGATGACGTTAATGCATCACTGTACGGTCAGCAAATCAAACTCTGCCTTAAAAATGTCACCTGATTTCAAATCAACATTTTCACTTCCCATCAAAACAGCACAACGCAGTTTTCATTGCCACTTTGCCCAACTCACATTTTGCTGATATTTAAATACTTATTCTCGAAATCTCAGGTCAGTAATTTTTAAGAATATCAGAGACAACTCCTGTACAAGTCAAAGGACATCTTACATAGTTATTCCATCATTGATTACGCCCTGTTTGATCAAGTGTTTGACAAAAAAGTGCGTGCTTGAATTGTACTATTATCTGCACACATAGATCTGTAAGTCTTAATCCTGTATTTATCTGACAGCACTAAACATAAGTGTTACGATACAAAAACCGATACATTTTTCTGATGCAAAGTTTTTGGGTTAAAAAGCGGTTGTGCTAACATGTAATCTTCAGAAATATGATTAAAAAAAATTATATATATATATATATATATATATATATATATATATATATGGGATGTAAGGTCAGGTGATGCGTAACATCACAGCCTCTCCTTGACAAATGTCAACCCCGCCTTCTCGTGGTGCATCCTGTTCCCACTAAAGGGGCTCTGACGACCGCAAATAGCGGTATAACTATACCATCGGGATCAGAGGAAATGCTATCCCACACTCACCAACCCGCTTGGCCAGCGTGGTGAGTTATGGCCAAACACCTCCAAAATGACTCTACAACTTAAATCTTGGCCCTCAGTCTCCGGCAGCTGGAATGTACCTGGCCAAGGCAGCGGCCAGTGCGACATGAAGGCAGAGGGTGCTAAGAATCCCCGGAGGACCGGACTAGGCTGCCATTTGATGCTGACCTTGGCTACCTACAACGGACGCTCCCTATCCTCTGATTCAAGGCTTCTTGAATTGGAAGAGGAACTACAAAGGATCAAGTGGGACATCGTGGGGCTAAGTGAGGTAAGGAGAAAAGGAGAAGATCTCATTGAACTGAAAAGTGGACATCTCTTCTATTATCGTGGGACAGATACTGGCAGAACTAGTGGTGTTGGATTTATAATAAACAAGAAACTGAAGGATAAAGTGGTAGAAGTTGAAAGTTCCTCTGACAGAGCTGCACGACTCGTTATCCAACTATCGAGAAGATACCAGGCTCAGATTATTCAAACGTATGCACCCACCACAAGTCATCCTGAAGAAGAAATTGAAGAATTTTATGAGGAAATTCGTCATCTAAATAATAAAGGTAAGCAGCACTTGAAGATAATTATGGGAGATTTCAATGCAAAAATAGGGCACCGGCAACAGAATGAAACTTCAGTAGGTAAATTCGGTCACGGCAACAGAAACCAGCGTGGAAATACTCTCGTTGAGTTTGCAGAGGCAGAAGGATTTTTCATCTTGAATTCCTTTTTCAAGAAAAAGCCACACAGGAAATGGACATGGAGACATCCAATTGGGACGACAAGTGAAATTGATTTTATTATGTGTAACAAAAAATTCGTCATCGAAGACTGCAGTGTGCTAAACAAGTTCAACACAGGTAGTGACCATAGATTGGTGAGATGTAAGATGCACCTCAACACTAAACTGGAACGTGGCAAGCTCATAAGACAAACAAAATGTATTGACATAACCAACCTTAAAAAACACCATAATACTTTCAAGTTGGAACTGAAGAACAGATTCTCTGCTTTAGAAGGCCTAACATCGGAAGAAGTGGATATTTCGGAAGTTAACAGAAAAGTAACCAAAGCTCTTATGGAAACAGCAACAAAATTAGCTGGGTCTAAGAACAAGTTGCATGTAAACAAATTATCAGGAAAAACCAAAATGTTGATGCAAAAAAGAAGAGAGATGAGGACAACTAAAGAAGATGTGACTTCCAAAGTGGAATATATAGAGCTATGCAAGACAGTACGAAAAAGTATCACTGAAGACGTAAGAAAATTCAACTGTGAACTAGTGAGGAAAGCAATTGAAAACAACCAAAGCCTAAAGATAGCAAAGGGACATCTCAGTAAGGGAAGAAAACAGATTATGGCTCTGAGAAAAGAAGATGGTTCTATAACAAGAAATAGAGGCGAAATTTTGACAAGAGTGAAAGATTTCTACTCCAAATTATATGAAAGGGATGATACATGTACTCCAGACATCATGAAAGGTACCAGAGTTCTTCCAGTCCTCCCAGCAGAAGTTGCACATGCAATCAAGAACATGAAGCGGGGAAAGCTCCAGGAGAAGATGGAATTACTATAGACATCATACAAGAAGCAAGTGGAGAAATTGAAACAGTACTCGCCCAAATTTTCACTCGATGCCTTAATGAAGGGAAGATTCCTGAGGAATGGAACAATGCTACAATGATCCTGCTACATAAAAAAGGTGACATTGAGGATCTCAGGAACTACAGACCTATCAGCCTCCTATCAGTGGTTTATAAAATCTTCACTAAAGTTCTTTCACACCGCTTGAAGGTAACACTGGACATGGCTCAACCGAGAGAACAAGCTGGATTCAGGAGTGGCTACAGCACAATAGATCATATCCATGTGCTGAGAGAACTAATTGAAAGAGCGAGGGAATATGAACTTCCATTGTGCATGGCTTTTATCGATTATGAAAAAGCCTTTGATTCGGTGAAACCATCAGCAGTTACCACGGCTCTGAAATCCTGCGGTATTGAAGATGCATACATTAATATTATTAATAACATCTATGAAAATGCAAGTGCAAAGATTCGGCTGTTTGAAAATACAACACACATAAAAATTGGAAAGGGAGTGAGACAAGGTGACACCATATCTCCGAAGCTCTTTAATGCCACATTGGAAAATGTTTTTCAATCACTGAACTGGGAAAACAAAGGGATAAAGATTAATGGAGATTATCTAACCCACCTTCGTTTTGCTGATGACGTAGTCATTTTTGCAACTACCCCATCAGAGCTGCAGAGTATGATCCAGGAACTTGCTGACAAGAGTAAAGAAGTGGGATTAAAAATGAACTTTCAGAAGACAAAAGTGATGTTCAATGCTTTTACAAGAAATGAAGATTTATCGATTGATGGAGAAAAACTGGAGATAACAGATACGTATGTTTATCTTGGACAGCAGATATCAAGTGAGGGTCACATTGATGAAGAAATTAATCGGCGTACAAAACTTGCCTGGAGAGCTTTTGGAAGAAACAGCATAATTTTCAAGAGCAATATGCCATTATGTCTTAAAAGAAAAGTGTTTGATCAATGCATCCTTCCAGTGCTTACGTATGGTGCAGAGACGTGGACCTTAACTAAAAGAGACATACAAAGGCTGCAGACAACTCAAAGCAGCATGGAGAGGTGCATGCTTGGTATAACCAGGAGAGATAAGAAGAGGAACTCGTGGATCCGAAAAATGACGAGAGTGGAAGACATCATGATCAGAGTTAAATTCCTGAAATGGCAATGGGCTGGACATACTGCCAGAAGGACAGACCATAGATGGACAGCCGAAATTTTAGATTGGATTCCAAGGGACAGGAAAAGACCCAGAAAAAGACCACATGGGAGATGGGTGGATGAAATTCGTAAATATGCGGGAGTGACATGGAGGAGACTGGCACAAGACAGACCGTTGTGGAGGAAACTTGGGGAGACCTTCGTCCAGCAGTGGATTGATAATGGTTGACAATGATGATGATGATATATATATAGGTAGGTAGGTAGGCTCAGTTCCGATTCATCCGTCAGTTTGGAACGTAAGACTACGACTTGCAGATCGGAGAATTGAAATGAGCTAGTCTAGTATGGCTTCAAAGCGTTTATTTAATTTGTTATAGCCAACACAGGTCTACGATATGAAAAGTAGCTTACATAATTTTTACAAATAATGCTGAATACATTGCGAACACAAAGCAGATCGATACACGAATTATCCAACGTGGTGCTCTGTCTTCTTGGGCTCCTTACATTCCTCAACACTTGCTGTTGCTCTTGTCTCTCGTTTTGATTTTCTCCACTTTCGCTTGCGTTCGTTCTGCGATTCCGCAGCATTGTCGAAAATGTTAACCCGTTCACACGAAAACAATTTTTAGAAATTTTAGTTTAAACCATTACGATATGTTCTTTATATATTGAATAGATCTCGCCGAGAGCTTTAAAACGATATGAGGCACAGTCGTTTTGCACTCACGGTTGTCCAGATAAACCGAGATATTGTCAAAAGTGTTCACCTGTTCAGAAGAAAACAATTTTTAAAATGTTCAGAAATGTTCTTCGTATATTTGAATAGATCTCGTCGCGAACTTTAAAACGATACTACGCACAGTCGTGTTGTGCTCACAGTTGCCGAGATAGACTGAGTCAAACGCGGTGGCACACCCAGAAATATTACATCAGCTCCCCCGTGCACAGGGAGCGAGAGGAGAGTCGCGTGCACGATGTATTGCGCAGTACGCGAATTAGACTTATGCTGTTTATGAATATGCTAACACGATTCGTGTGCGGCACGTACTACCTATTTTTGTCACAGGCGGATGGCCGTAAGTCGCCCCATACTATCCACGGAGTTAGACGTAGTCCTACGTCTAAAGCTTTCCACGAGTTGCCTGCTTCGCATAATTTCAGATAGCATTACCAAATGTGTACTTCGAGAAAACGTAAATATGTTTTTATGAAAGTGTTTTCCCCTATGTGGGCACAAATGTGGATTTCTAGGTTAACGGTATCTACATTTGGGTTAAGGAAATGTTTAGCCATGAACAATCTAATCTAATAGTACATGAATTTCGAGAAGTAATATTTTCCGCAACCAGGAAAAGTTCCGATATTTTTACATGCAGCTTCCAAAAATTTCATTGAAAAATAAACTTTTCTCGTTGCGGCCAAAACTACATATTTCTCTGGTGGAAAATTTTCCAGTTAGAGGATTGTTAAATTTGATTGTTTGCTAGCAAACAGTTTAAAATTAAAAAAAAACCGCCATAGAATATTTTTGGCATTTAAGCCTCATTTTTTTTAAAACCTGTTACGACCCGCCTCCATTAATTTTGAAGTTAATAGGCTTGGTGGAAGTTGTAACATTAATTAGGAATTAATTAATTTTGGGTTTTGTAAGGGCTTGGTTAGGAGCTTACAAAAGAAAAAAATAATAGATGTGTGGAACAGGCATTAGTAGTGTCATAAAAACGAGAGTCTTCGCACGTGCGTGTGCTGACCATTAAGTTAATGCATGTTGATCATAAAGAGGCGAGAAGCATTTCGGAAACTAAACAATTTTAGAAGTTTCATTGCGATGCAAATCGGCTCAGAAGGGGTTAAAGCATAAAGCGGAATGAGGTCAGCGAATAATATTAATTCGTCTATGGTTTAGGTGAATGTTTAAAGAGACCATTGTTCTGTTTATGTGTGTATGTGTTGCCGTGATTTGCTCCGCATTTGCGACAAGAGAACAAAACAGTAGTTACAAATTTTGAAGATGACAATCCGATTTTTGGCGTAAATGTGACAAGGATGGTAAGTCAGATAATATCCGAAAACTTGAAAATTTTCATCGTCCTGGAGCGGGACTCGAACCCGCGTCTCCCAGAAAACGCCTAGGTATGCTAACCACTACACCACCCAGAACGACCAATTGATCGGAAACTTGAAACTTGGTCGTTCTGGGTGGTGTAGTGGTTAGCATACCTAGGCGTTTTCTGGGAGACGCGGGTTCGAGTCCCGCTCCAGGACGATGAAAATTTTCAAGTTTTCGGATATTATCTGACTTACCATCCTTGTCACATTTACGCCAAAAATCGGATTGTCATCTTCAAAATTTGTATTATATGGCGTAATCCCGTATTTCTTTCATGATTTATCTGCTTCTCCGGGCAATCACGGGATAGGATTATTAACCTCCAGATTCGCTAAACATGAATGCCGGTTGCTTCGACTAGCGAATCCTGTGATGGTTAATTTCAAATTGATCGGAAACTTGAAACTTGGTCGTTCTGGGTGGTGTAGTGGTTAGCATACCTAGGCGTTTTCTGGGAGACGCGGGTTCGAGTCCCGCTCCAGGACGATGAAAATTTTCAAGTTTTCGGATATTATCTGACTTACCATCCTTGTCACATTTACGCCAAAAATCGGATTGTCATCTTCAAAATTTGTATTATATGGCGTAATCCCGTATTTCTTTCATGAAAACAGTAGTTGCTTGGTATGATCTCCGACGCGAAACACATGGTGTCTTTGGCAAATTGCTGGAAATTCGCTGCTGCTTTTGCCAAAGCAGAGCAAATTTCCAGCATTTTGAAAAAAATGAAGTTAACAACTAGAGGGATCAGGAATATGCAAAGATTGCCGTGAAGAAAGCGGGATGCTTATATCTGTGTGTGAAAGCAGCAGTTCCTCTGCTGTGGGCCGAAAGGAAATCTGCGACTCGTTGGCTCAGTAAAGAAGTTGAAGCAGCGGAAAATTAAGAAGTCGGCGAGCTGATATTTTAAAGTCCTCTAGCAAAAAGGAGAAGCGAAGCCAAAAACGAAACTCTGGCTCGGAACTCCATTGACGGCGGTTTGAAACCATTATCATTATCACCTCGCCGTATGCAACTAAAGAGGCGAGCTTATCTCACGGAGAAAAGAGAAACCCCGCAACCAAGAGGTGTGCGCGTGCGTGTGTCAACGGATGCCGGTGTCGTGCAAGTGCGCATGAAGCATCGCACCAAGCTTGCGCAAGTAGTGTTCAGCATAAAAAAAAAAAAAGAAGTAGGGCGCAACAATTAGTGTTACCCAACAAGTGCAACAAATCGTAGTGGATTTACACGTGGCTTCCTCCCCATGTAAGTAAAAACATTTTTTTTATTATTGTTACATCTGGTACGCTAACTAATAGTTGAACTGTTACGCACGTATCAGCAGATCAAGTTACATTCTATAGTGAACTGAACTGGTAGATTGTTAAGAACTGAACTGTGAATTTAAGAACACAAAAACTTTATAACGGGAGCAAATTTCGTTAAAGCTGACCCAGAACTTAAGATTAGAAGTCAACTCATTGTTATGCATATTTGTGCCATTTCCTTTTAATTGCGTATTAAATGTATATGTTTAGTGCAGTCAGGGCAATTGCAGGACACATTATGTGCAAGAGTGTGATTAGTTTTGATTGTTTAAGTGTGACCCATAAATTACAGTCTTCGCGCCAAGAACCTATGTTTTGTGATTACGGAATTAAAATTAATTAGTAGCTCGTCGAAAGGCGCAACATTGGTGGCCAGCGGTGGAAGTTATAGCCCCGCTCAGCCCGGGCGCAACAATTGGTGGTTCCCGTTAGGATAGCGACCACGGTTACAACAATTGGTGCCAAGCGGTGGGATTTCGACCCTCGCTCGGCACGAGCACAACAATACGTTCTCATTGCTCCTGATAATGGCACACTTTTGGGGGAAAAAGAGAAAGAAATTGCAATAAATATACAATCATACCTCATCCATGACTAAATCAAATACTCAAGCTCTCGCGACATGCCATACTGAACAGAATTTTGATAGCATTCATAATTTGTTCTGTGGTTTAACTGCCACCATAAGTAACGCTAAGGGCTATAAAGAAGTCGCCTGTTTCGAATTTAAACCCATTGTGAATGGAATACGGAATTACACCATACAATACAATTAATATATTCAAATTAATCGGAAATTTGAGACTTGGTCGTTCTGGTAGTGTAGTGGTTAGCATACCCGGGCGCTATCTGGGAGACGCGGGTTTAATTCCCGCTCCAGGACGACGAAATTTTCAAGTTTTCGGATGTTATCTCACTTACCATCCTTGTCATATTTACACCAAAAAACAAATTGTCATCTTTAAAAATTGTATTTAGACCCATTGTTTCCAGGAAAGGGGTGTTAGGATGTTATTTCAGGGTCCTATTGTTTATGCCTTGTTGCAACTCATTGAGGAAAATACGAAGCAAATGAATAGTTGCGAAAGTTATAGTCTCAAATTATTTATTAATTTATTCGTTATACGCGCTGGTTGTCCCGGATTGATCTTAAGTGAAAATTATTACTTAATGTTTCTGTCCTGTCCTGCTTGTTTTAATTACTCAGTTATTCGCTCTTTCGTATTTACCATCTAATTCCACGCAACATTTCATATTACTTCTCTGTACGGGTCCCCAAGACACTACTCAGAAAATGCTTTATCTGCCATCATTCTCTCTCTCTCTCTCTCTCTCTCTCTATCATCATCATCATCATTGTCAACCATTATCAATCCACTGCTGGACGAAGGTCTCCCCAAGTTTCCTCCACAACGGTCTGTCTTGTGCCAGTCTCCTCCATGTCACCCCTGCATACTTTCGAATTTCATCCACCCATCTCCCATGTGGTCTTCCTCTGGGTCTTTTCCTGTCCCTTGGAATCCAATCTAAAATTTCGGCTGTCCATCGATGATCTGTCCTTCTGGCAGTATGTCCAGCCCATTGCCATTTCAGGGATTTAACTCTGATCATGATGTCTTCCACTCTTGTCATTTTTCGGATCCACGAGTTCCTCTTCTTATCTCTCCTGGTTACACCAAGTATGCACCTCTCCATGCTTCTTTGAGTTGTCTGTAGCCTTTGTATGTCTCTTTTAGTTAAGGTCCACGTCTCTGCACCATACGTAAGCACTGGAAGGATGCATTGATCACACTTTTCTTTTAAGACATAATGGCATATTGCTCTTGAAAATTATGCTGTTTCTTCCAAAAGCTCTCCAGGCAAGTTTTGTACGCCGATTAATTTCTTCAACAATGTGACCCTCACTTGATATCTGCTGTCCAAGATAAACGTACGTATCTGTTATCTCCAGCTTTTCTCCATCAATCGATAAATCTTCATTTCTTGTAAAAGCATTGAATATCCCTTTTGTTTTCTGAAAGTTCATTTTTAATCCCACTTCTTTACTCTTGTCAGCAAGTTCCTGGATCATACTCTGCAGCTCTGATGGGGTAGTTGCAAAAATGACTACGTCATCAGCAAAACGAAGGTGGGTTAGATAATCTCCATTAATCTTTATCCCCTTGTTTTCCCAGCTCAGTGACTGAAAAACACCCTCCAATGTGGCATTAAAGTGCTTCGGAGATATGGTGTCTCCTTGTCTCACTCCCTTTCCAATTTTTATGTGTGTTGTATTTTCAAACAGCCTAATCTTTGCACTTGCATTTTCATAGATGTTATTAATAATATTAATGTATGCATCTTCAATACCACAGGTTTTCAAAGCCATTGTAACTGCTGATGGTTTCACCGAATCAAAGGCTTTTTCATAATCGATAAAAGCCATGCACAATGGAATTTCATATTCCCTCGCTCTTTCAATTAGTTTTCTCAGCACGTGGATATGATCTATTGTGCTGTAGCCACTCCTGAATCCAGCTTGTTCTCTCGGTTGAGCCATGTCCAGTGTTACCTTCAAGCGGTGTGAAAGAACTTTAGTGAAGATTTTATAAACTACTGATAGGAGGCTGATAGGTCTGTAGTTTCCGAGATCCTCAATGTCACCTTTCTTATGTAGCAGGATCATTGTAGCGGTGTTCCAATCCTCAGGGATCTTTCCTTCATTAAGGCATCGAGTGAAAATTTGGGCGAGTACTGTTTCGATTTCTCCACTTGCTTCTTGTATGATGTCTACAGTAATTCCATCTTCTCCTGGAGCTTTTGCCCGCTTCATGTTCTTGATTGCATGTGCAACTTCTGCTGGAAGGACTGGAGGAACTCTGGTACTGGTATCTTTCATGATGTCTGGAGTGCATGTATCATCCCTTTCATATAATTTGGAATAGAAATCTTTCACTCTTGTCAAAATTTCGCCTCTATTTCTTGTTACAGAACCATCTTTTCTCAGTGCCATAATCTGTTTTCTTCCCTTACTGAGATGTCCCTTTGCTATCTTTAGGCTTTGGTTGTTTTCAATTGCTTTCCTCACTAGTTCACAGTTGAATTTTCTTATGTCTTCAGTGATACTTTTTCGTACTGTCTTGCATAGCTCTATATATTCCACTTTGGAAGTCACATCTTCTTTAGTTGTCCTCATCTCTCTTCTTTTTTGCATCAACATTTTCGTTTTTCCTGATAATTTATTTACATGCAACTTGTTCTTAGACCCAGCTAATTTTGTTGCTGTTTCCATAAGAGCTTTGGTTACTTTTCTGTTAACTTCAGAGATGTCCACTTCTTCCGATGTTAGGCCTTCTAAAGCAGAGAACCTGTTCTTCAGTTCCAACTTGAAGGTATTATGGTGTTTTTTAAGGTTGGTTATGTCAATAGATTTTGTTTGTCTTATGAGCTTGCCACGTTCAAGTTTAGTGTTGAGGTGCATCTTACATCTCACCAATCTATGGTCACTACCTGTGTTGAACTTGTTTAGCACACTGCAGTCTTCTATGACGAATTTTTTGTTACACATAATAAAATCAATTTCACTTGTCGTCCCATTTGGATGTCTCCATGTCCATTTCCTGTGTGGCTTTTTCTTGAAGAAGGAGTTCAAGATGAAAAACCCTTCTGCCTCTGCAAACTCAACGAGAGTATTTCCACGCTGGTTTCTGTTGCCGTGACCGAATTTACCTACTGAAGTTTCATTCTGTTGTCGTTGCCCTATTTTTGCATTGAAATCTCCCATAATTATTTTCAAGTGCTGCTTACCTTTATTATTTAGATGACAAATTTCCTCATAAAATTCTTCAATTTCTTCTTCAGGATGACTTGTGGTGGGTGCATAAGTTTGAATAATCTGAGCCTGGTATCTTCTCGATAGTTGGATAACGAGTCGTGCAGCTCTGTCAGAGGAACTTTCAACTTCTACCACTTTATCCTTCAGTTTCTTGTTTATTATAAATCCAACACCACTAGTTCTGCCAGTATCTGTCCCACGATAGAAGAAGAGATGTCCACTTTTCAGTTCGATGAGATCATCTCCTTTTCTCCTTACCTCACTTAGCCCCACGATGTCCCACTTGATCCTTTGTAGTCCCTCTTCCAATTCAAGAAGCCTTGAATCAGAAGATAGGGAGCGTCCATTGTACGTTCCCAAGTCCCATGTGTGTCCGTCCTATCTCTAACGGCAAAGCGTCCTACGCCTGATGCAATAAAACAATCATGCCCGTCCTGAATCACCTTCGACCACAGTTCACATGATTGCAGCGTAGGCTGATAAAACTATTTAGGCACTTAAGGTTTTCTGAAACGAATCTTCCATACAAAAGGAAGATTCCCTGTGAAACATTTTTACAACTCTAATCTCCGATGCCGCCTCAGGTAGTTCCTTCGAACTTACCTCTAGAAAATTCCTTACTGGGAACTGAATTAATGCTAAAATCCTTTAAAATATCCAAAATCCGCGTAACAAGAGAGAAGCAGCGACGCAAGGCAAAAAAGGCCAAATATGCCTCATCTCTGAATCGAACCCGGGCCCATCTCAGACGAGCACTCAGAAGACAGCGCCACATATTCACAAACACCTTTGCGAAATACACGAGTTTTAGAGTGGTTCCAACAATAACGTGTTGCCCCAGACTGCTACTTGCCCTTTTCCACTGAGAGAAAAGATATCAGTCATTCCAAGCAGCATTAGGCATAACAACGTCACCAATTTCAAGAAATCAAAAATGACCTGCTTTAAATTTTGAGGAACCTTTTTTAGAGGGTTTAACAACCACCGTTAGCATCCAATGGGCTACACGCAGTCGCCGGTCCCTAATTTTCGGCCACTGGCTCAGGGGAAGGGTGAGAACCAGTACCGTAAGAAAAAACATCTATGCCTCACCCAGGACTCTAACCCGGACCCATCTCGGACGAATGGTCAAAAGTTAGCGCTTAGACATCTGCTGCTACCTTTTCTTTTCCAAGGAAATCATTTCCTGCTTATTCTATAGGCAATAAAGGTTGGCGAGACAGTGCTGTAAAGACAACGGTAATTACTCTAAAGAAAAATCACATAAACGGCTTTACCCTTCATTCGTGGTACGAGAATTAAGTGCGTAATTTGTTGCTCTCGCAACGGCGACAGTAATCGCCCATGGCTAATCAAGGAAGTCAGCGTGATGAATAGCTAGCAGTGCTGAGACGGACAGAACCCGGTTTGGGCTCGGGCTTAGAATTTGTATTTATTTATTTTTAACTGTGGTACCAGTGTATAATTACAGTTTTCAAGTTGGTAAAGAGAATTCTTCTACAACTGGGTCTGGGAAAAGAGGGAAATGGGAAGCTATTGATTCTGGGTTTGAGAAGCAAATCCCATACACCACGCATTAATAGATTTCTGCGAAGAAAAAAGCTTCTCAAAGAACTGATATTATAGATATCAGATGCCACACCGGAGAAATTTCAAACCTTTCTCCCTAAGCCGCAGCTCCCCGCAAATTTTAACAAGCAATATACAGTCAAAGCCCTATTTAATGGACTGCGATTTAACGAATTCCGCGATTTTACGTACATTTTTTTTTATGGTCCCGACGGAATCACATTGAAATTAATGCTTGTCGTTTCCCGATTTAACGAACACATTTCCTCAATTTAGCGAAGATTTTTTTTTTTTATTTTTTAAACCACAAAACTATGTTAACCAGCATTTTCACGTTAAAAGTTAGCCCAAATGCAACCTTCTGATGATGTTTTCGATGAACAGATTCTGATGAAGATGAAACAGAATTTAAAGTTAGCTGCTTTAGTGATGCTGGTAACAGTACAGAACGTGCTAAAAAGCTAAAAAGTACTTGAGGCACTTCAATATCAATGATGATGTCTTTCATGCACTTCATAAAATTGAAGCTGCGATTTATAATGCTAAACGTTAAAAAAAAAAAAAGCAATCTTCTCTAAAGCATTCCTTTTTTACAGTGTAAAAAGGTGATCAACACATTCTGTTTTAACAAGTTAATTAGTATTAATTGATGTTCTATTTCATGCAGTTTAAAGATACTGGAATCATTATTTAAGAAGCTAAATGCTTGCGAAAAAATCGCGTATCGAATTTTTCTCGCAATTTTAAAGTACGCTTAAATTTTAATGCTACGCGTTTAATTCTAATATCTACGAATTATGTATTTTATATATGCAAAGTGAATGTGTACGTATTACAACATTTTTGATAATAAATTCGTAATTAAAAGTACTATGCATAATTTAAACGTCACCGAAAGAAAGAGAACATAGCTGCTTACGTATTCTATTATGAACATTAGCTTAATTTGAATGTTTCATTCGAAAGGCTTCCTCGATTTAGCGAATTCCGCGATTTTACGTACGACACTGTTGGTACCTTTAAGTTCGTTAAATCGAGGTTTGACTGTACGTAGATTGCAACGCAGCCCGAATATGCCGGAAATCCGGCATCTGGAAGCATTTTAGGAGAAAAGTGGTCAAAGAAAATCAAACTGTTGTATTACAGAAACATATCCCTTCCCCACTCAACAGTTGCGAAAGACATTAGTTAACTGAAGGGAGAGGAGAGAGTAAGTCCGTAAGGAGAGTTATTATTAATGCCAAAGCAGGCCCTGGCTATATTTCGCGATATAAAATTCGTTCTACCATACTTCAGGTACAGACTTAAAACTGAGCACGAACTCAGGTTGCGAACACGCGTGGGGAAGACACAGTAATGCGGACGAAGATACCATCAATTCGTGACGTCGTCTGCCTTTTTGGGATCACTATCACGTCTGTCTGAATCTATTGTCTATATCTTCATCCTGAGGAAACAATTAACAACAGCAAATCTGTTTAGAATCAAAGTGAAATAACTATTAGTGTAAAAAAGCAGCAGATTGTATGTTGAAACTATGTGCAATGTTGCATTATATTCACCAAAATCATGTGTGCCTCTCTTAGACATGTGCATGTACCTTTTCATACTTCAACGTTTGTTTTTGCAGTTAATAATACACTGCTGGACAATTGCTAAGGACGGATCATAAACGGCTATATAGCGCATAAAAAAGTAAGTGTGGTTGGATGCCAAGTGAAATAAAATAATGTCAGAATGCCAGGACATTACAAGAAAGAATTTATTGTGCTCTGAAATCCAGAAGGCTTTGGAACGTGTTCAAGGGACGAACAGGCCATTTTGTGGAGAATACGTAAACGTGAAAAAAATGCAATTACCGTCCGTAGGCGTTCCGGCGTAAGATGTCAATACGGGATATGGCCACCATGGAGGGCGATGCAAGATTCCACACGTCGTGTCATGCTTTGCACAACATTGTCAAGTAGCTGTTGGGGTAATTTATCCCATTCCTCTGTCAGTGCACGGATGAGGGTGTCCTTGTTTATTGGAGGGCATTGGCGACCAGCAAAACTCCTCCCCAAAGCATCTCACACATTTTCAATGAGATTCAGATCTGGTGAACGTGCTGGCCATACGATACGTTAAATATCCTCGCTCTCAAGACACTCCTGGACAGCGACTGTTCGATGACATGTTGCGTTGTCGTCCATGAAAATGAATCTATCACCGACAGCACCACGGAACATGCGAACATGAGGTAGCAGAACATCATTGATGTATCGTTGGCTAGTCATAGTCCCAGTTGGAAGCACATAGAGGGACGTACGGCCATTGATCATGATGCCAGCCCATACCATGACACTACATGTCGGATATCGGTCCCTTTCCTGTATGTTTGCTGGACAATATGCAGTACCACTATCACGCCAGATCAGTTGTCGTCAACAATCAGACGATAGACTGTATCTACTCTCATCTGAGAAGAGGACAGCAGACCAGTCGTTATCAGTACAATTGCGATGTTGATGGCACCATTGCAAACGGGCGGTACGGTGACGTCTGGACAATGGGATGCACACAACAGGACGGCGGGCGTATAGTCCTCCTTCATGCAAACGTCTGGCGACAGTTTTTCGGGAGATTCGCTTGCCAGTAGCAGCCATAAACTGATTTGCTACCTAACTAGCTGTGCTGCGCCGGTGTCTTTTTGTTGATAGCACTATGTACCGATCTTCTGCAGGTATCGTACTGCAAACACGACCTCTCCCGTGACGTTTGCTACACTCTCCATTTGTTTGAAATGATTTCCAAAGCCTTGAAACAACACTGTGGCTGACGTCGAACTCCCTGGCAACATCTGTTATTTTTCGCCCTTCTTCAATCTTGCCAATAATACGGCCACGCGTAAAATCATCTAGGTGATGTCGGGAAGACATACTGAAAATTGCAAGTTCGTCAATTGATTCTTTCCCTTTCAACTTTGCGTTTGAACAACAACGGTCAATACGCGTCAAATCCTTTATATCTCTTATCAGCGCTATGACGTCTCGAACAAGTTCGGCAATCCAAAATTTGCATACGCACAACACGTCTTACTGTATCCCGCACTTATGCTAATTTCCACATTTTCCTGCCTTCCATTTTATGGCTGCTATCGTTGCTATTGTCATCCGTCCTTAGCAATTGTCCGGCAGTGTATAACAGAAGCGTCTTTTAAGATAATGGTCAGGTCATATGCTTCAAACTATCTGTGAGAGATTACTGACATCTCAAGTTGGATAAAAATCGTTCCGTGCAGTTTCGAGCTATATCTAAGATCCGGATATGACTAATAGGAGAGTCAAGGCAAGTTTTTAATTTGATTTTAATTCTTTGTCAGACACAGTCTTCATTATCGGGAATGTTTTCCCGAACATTCAGTTTGGTCTCAAATCAAGTGTACTAGCCAACGGATCTTAATCTGTACGAAACAATGTAGAATTTTGCTGGCTATTTGACTATGCTGCAGTAGTCAATGGCAAGCTCTCTTCCTCGCAGGTGTTATCGTGTGTAGTTGATAAGAAACTTCTAATCAGAACTGCAAACCAAAATACACTGCTGGCCACCCAAAATGCAACACCAAGAAGGACACGAGATAGCAAAGCCAGATTTACTGGACACATAACAGATACAACAATGAAACGATTGTGCTTACAGGCCCGTGCGACTTGCGGAACTCGCAGAAATCAGTAGTTCGTGTGGCTCCCCCGTGGCTGGCAATAACGGCCGCTACACGCCGCGCCATCGAACGAATGAGGCTTTTGGATGTGGGCTTGGGGTATGTCGGTCCAGGTTGCTTCCACACGTTGCCACCGTTCATCAGGCGTAGCCGCGGGTGGTGCTTGCCGGGCCACTCGGTTGCCGATCACCGACCAGACGTGCTCGATGAGCGCCATATCAGGAGAACAGGCAGGCCACGACAGCAGTGACACCTGCTGGGCCCTGAAGAATTGTTGCACGATGCGTGCAAGGTGTTGGCGCGCATTGTCGTGTTGAAATGTGGCCGCTGGCAGGTCCTGCAGGTAAGGGAGGACAACAGGCTCCTAAACGTCGGAGATGTAGAGGTGGCTGTTGCGATGCGTACCAGAGGGGTGCCGGTGTCATATCCAATAGCGCCCCAAACCATAACGCCAGGCGACGGATCGGTATGGCGATGATGCATAATGCTGGCGTCATACAGTCTCTCGCTGCGGTGCCGCCACACGCGGATCCCGGTGTTGCAGGCAGAAGCGGGATTCGTCGCAGAAGACAATGTCGTGCCATTCCATAGTCCAGGTGCAGCGTTCAACGGCCCACTGCCGCCGCACTGGCCGGTAGTGTAACGTCAATGGTAATCGGAGCAATGGGCGCCATGCGACAAGTCCCCTCTCCTGCAGACGACGTCGAACGGTACGTGCTGACACAGGTTGTTGCGCAACACACCCTAATTCCTGCGCTAACGTTCGTGATGTGGCCGCGCGAGCCGTCAATGACCGCCGCACAACATGCCGGTCCTCTCGTTCGGTGGTGTGCCGCGTCTGTGGCAATCGCTCACGTCGGTCTGTCCTTCCCTCCTGCACACACCTAATCCATAGTCTCCTCACTGTGGCTGATTGTCGTCCCACACGGGCGCCGATGTCTCGGTACGATAAACTTGTCGCGATAAGCCACTATTCGTCCTCTGTCGAACTCCAAAACGTGCTAGAATGACTGACGTATTCTGCGACGAGGCATCAGGAAGCTTCCCACGCACAGGACCGGCAGTACAACATACTTCCACTACTTACACCCCGCCTTCTGTGCACCCTTCTTATAGTGCTTCTCGGTTTGCCGGGCGCACATGATTTGCATATGCCCTGCAATGCTAATCGTTTGCATGTCCTCACGCAGGCGACGCATGCTGCGCTTTGCTTGAAACTTACAGGATATGTACAACGCAGGTTAGGACATGCAAATGATTAAAATATCAGAGAAAATGCGGTTTTGGAGCAACGCCATCTGAATCTTCTCGTCTTTGGTACAAAGAGCTGGATCAAACGCGATGTTGCAATGAATGATGAGCCGGTATTGAGTCGAAAGGGTGTTTGTGTCTCAGTATGGCCCGTCGCCGAAGAAGGTCGCATTATGAACGCCTGACGGACTTAGTCAGGAAGGATTGTTGGGATGAGAGAAGATTGATTTTCCTATCACGACATTGCCACTCGTAAGAAACGAAACGCCAGTGCGAGCGTGATGCTATTGTGGATACACGAGGCTCGGGAGCAGGGAAATGGACCGCAAAATAGCACGGGGTTACAGACACCTCTACCGCATGGCAGTGACCGGCCACACAGCGACATCCTCTGTGTTAGCGCAGTAGTAGAGCACTGTTACAATTCAGACTTTGTCCTTCAGCACAGTTCGACGTCGTCTACTTAACGGAGGACTATTTCGCTAACAGCCCATAGCACCGCATTCCTTTAACGTTCAATTATACACGTCTCATGCTGCAATGGGGCCTCGGACAGAGACAATGGCGTGCTAATTGGCAACAGATCGTGTTTTCTGAAGAGTCATGATTCAACCTGATGCATCATGATGGTCGCATACGTGTTGGAAGATATCGTGGTGAACGGCACCTCGGAGCGTCACACCCTCACAAAGCTAAGCGTCATGGTTTGGGGCTTCAATGTGTTCAATTCGCGATCTCGCCTGATAAAAATTGAAGGAACCCTCAAGAGCCAGCGATACAACTGGGATGTTTTAGAGGTAGAAGTGATGCCCTTTCTTCAGAGTTGTGGCGCTATATTCCAGCAAGACAATGCCCGGCCACATGTGGCCCGGAATGTCCAAGACTCTTTCCTGATCAGCAGGTTCACCGGATATGTCACCGATCAAACATGTCTGAGATATGGTAGCTAAGCGATTGGGATGTCAAGTGCCTCCCGCCAGTCACCACAAATGAACTCCGGTCGCATAGTGCTGTCAAAAACCTGATATTTTGAAATACGGATTTCAAAACAACCGAAATAACATAAATCCGAAATACTGATTTGAAATCCTAATTCCAAAATTCGGATATTCGGTTAGTGCTGTCAAAAACCGAATATTTTTAAATCCGAATTTTGGATTTCAAAATATCCGAAATATCATAAATCCGGATTGCCGCACGAATTCCGAATATCTATTTCCATCTTTCCTGCCCCAGTGAATCTATCACAAACATAACCGCTAGTGAGTGGGCGATACCTGATTTACCCGGTTTAATAATAATAACCAGCCATAGTTTTTGTTCGTTCTTTGTAAATTTTTGTTTGCGTCTTCTTGACCAGAAAAGTTTTCCCCTTTCGAACGTGAAAAAAAAAATGCTTAGCGTATTATTGTGAAATTCAACTTTCTGTAGTAATTAATACATTGAATTTCTATTTATACTGTGTCCTAGGGAAAAAGTTTTATAATGTTCTATGTTTTGCTTTCTTTAGCTTCAGAAGAGACAATTCATCGTTTGGTAAATTTATTTAGGTGACTTGGGTCGTATTTGATGGGAAGGGGGCGTGAAAATTCCAAGAGCTTGGGGCGGCATGAAGCCTAAATCGGGCCCTGCATAAATCACGAAGCTAGGTGTTAATTCGCTGGCACGGTTCACTATGTACGCGGGGGTGAGGGAAAGTGGTGAGAAACTCTTTCAGAGATCAGACACACGCTTCTCACGTGGTATGCAAGCTTTGTTTCTGTTTCTTCGCGCAAGTGCGTTATTTATCTTTATACTACTTTGTGTTCTTAGTTACCCAATTATTCGTTCAAGGAGCTGTATCTAGTTTTTTTAGACTATTCTTGTTGCACTTTCTAGTCGACCTGGACATAAGTACACTGCTGGACAATAGCTAAGAACGGATCATAAACGGCTATATAGCGCATAAAAAAGTAAGTGTGGTTGGATGCCAAGTGAAATAAAATAATGTCAGAATGCCAGGACATTACAAGAAAGACAATTTATTGTGCTCTGAAATCCAGAAGGCTTTAGAACGTGTTCAAGGGACAAACAGGCCATTTTGTGCAGAATACGTAAACGTGAAAAAAATGCAATTACCGTCCGCAGGCGTTCCGGCGTAAGATGTCAATACGGGATATGGCCACCATGGAGGGCGATGCAAGATTCCACACGTCGTGTCAGGCTTTGTACAACATTATCAAGCAGCTGTTGGGGTAATTTATCCCATTCCTCTGTCAGTGCACGGATGAGGGTGTCCTTGTCTATTGGAGGGCATTGGCGACCAGCAAGACTCTTCTCCAAAGCATCCCACACATTTTCAATGAGATTCAGATCTGGAGAACGTGCTGGCCATACGAGGCGTTGAATATCCTCGCTCTCAAGACACTCCTGGACAGCGACTGTTCGATGACATGTATCGTTGTCGTCCATGAAAATGAATCTATCACCGACAGCACCACGGAACATGCGAGCATGAGGTAGCAGAACATCATTAATGTATCGTTGGCCAGTCATAGTCCCAGTTGGAAGCACATAGAGGGACGTACGGCCATTGATCATGATGCCATCCCATACCATGACACAACATGTCGGATATCGGTCCCTTTCCTGTATGTTTGCTGGACAATATACAGTACCACTATCACGCCAGATCAGTTGTCGTCGACAATCAGACCTTAGACTGTATCTACTGTCATCTCAGAAGAGGACAGCAGACCAGTCGTTATCAGTCCAATTGCGATGTTGATGGCACCATTGCAAACGGGTGGTACGGTGACGTCTGGACAATGGGATGCACACAACAGGACGGCGGGCGTATAGTCGTCCTTCATGCAAACGTCTGGCGACAGTTTTTCGGGAGATCCGCTTGACAGTAGCAGCCATAAACTGATTTGCTACCTCACTAGCTGTGCTGCGCCGGTGTCTTTTTGTTGATAGCACTATGTACCGATCTTCTGCAGGTGTCGTACTGCAAACACGACCTCCCCCGTGACGTTTGTTACACTCTCCATTTGTTTGAAATGATTTCGAAAGCCTTGAAACAACACTGTGGCTGACGTCGAACTCCCTGGCAACATCTGTTATTTTTCGCCCTTCTTCAATCTTGCCAATAATACGGCCACGCGTAAAAATCATCTAGGTCATGTCGGGAAGACATACTGAAAATTGTAAGTTCGTCAATTGATTCTTTCCCTTTCAACTTTGCGTTTGAACAAAGGTCAATACGCGTCAAATCCTTTATATATCTCTTATCAGCGCTATGACGTGCCGAACAAGTTCGGCAATCCAAAATTTGCATACGCACAACACGTCTTACTGTATCTCGCACTTATGCTAATTTCCACATTTTCCTGCCTTCCATTTTATGGTTGCTATCGTTGCTATTGTCATCCGTCCTTAGCAATTGTCCTGCAGTGTAATATTCTCACTTCCGACGAGTACAGAGTTTAAGCACTGTCGTTCTTCTGCGCAAAAAGTGTCTGGCTCTGGGCGTAGTGATGTCTAGAAACATCACTACGTCCAGAGCCAGACTAAACCCGGATATCTGAAGTTCGAAATCCGGATATCCGGAGTTTGAACTATTCGAATGCTAAAAATCCAGTTTTCGGATAGTAAAATATCCGGAAATCCGAAATCCGTGAACAGAACTTCGAAATTCGGATATCCGCAGTTCGAAATATTCGAATGTTAAAAATCCGGTTTTTGGATACTAAAATATCCGGATATCCAAAAATCAGAAATCCGTGAACAGCACTAGTTTCGCACAGAAGCAGCCTGGCAGGCTATTTCCCATGACGATATCAAAAGCCTCTTCTATTCAATGCGGCGACGCCGCGCCGTGTAGAGGCTTATTATTGTTGCTCGAAGTGGCTTTAGACGGTACTGAGTTTTGAAGCGAAAAAATGTTGTGTAGCTCTACAAATGTAATCAGTTATCTCCTGTAACATGAGGAATCTGTGATGTAAATTTCATTTGAATAGCGCGATTCTCTTTCTTGGTGGTGCAATTTTCACAAACAATAGTGCATATGAATCATGACTATTAATGATAAAATATAAAACTTATTTTCATTGAACGTCGTTGTTCCATTTCACAGTCTTATAAATCAGACACGAAGTAAGAAGTGAATGTGATTATCAGTCATTTTGCACCACCAGAAACATTTCCTAGGAGAATACTTCACATGAAGTTACTTCATCTAACATACGGTCTAATTATTTCACATCCAAAACGCTTCATTCATCCCATCCAAACATGAACTCATTACAGCAAGCACCAGGAAAAAAAGAGCGCTTACCATTGGAGCACAAGAAAAATGCACATCCACCGCTACGCTGAGCATGAAGACAAATAACAAAACATATTTTATTCTCTTTTGTTTTTCTTATTTGTGGGTTTAACGACCAACGTGAGCAACTCGATGGGGTTATAAGCTTTCCCGTCTCTAATTTAGAGCCACTGGTTCCAGGGAAGGTAGACAGAGCTGTAAGACAAACATAACATCTATGCCTCACCGGGATTCGAACCTGGACTCATCTCGGACAAATGATCAGAAGCCAGCGCTTAGATGAATGCGCCACCTTGTGCGGAATTTGTTGTTCTCTTAGCTTTAAAGGTTGTATCTTGGGTCCGAGACCTGAGCTATCTCACCCTACCCCCTCCACCCAAAAGTACTGTTTTTTTTTTTAATTGCGAAGATTATTTTTTTTATTGTGAAGTAATAGAAATAAAAAAAAATTCTAAATTTTAGGTACATGCTATTGCTAACGTGATACCAAATAATTATGAGGATTAGGATTTGAACACTTTTTTGTACATGAACTCCATTCTTTCCTTTTGCGTGAATTTGAGTGCTACGTTTTCACAAAAATGTTTCTCCCGAGTACTTTTTCATGTTTAAAAATGATGTTTTCCTCTATTAACAAAGCAGCCAAGCATGTCCTTGTGTGGCTCTAAGATATATCTTGATTCTTTTTAATACAGAAAATACTCCTTTCGGCAGTTGCAGTTGTTGATGGAAAGTTTAATATTAGATCTGCTAATTTGTACACCTCAATAAACACTACGTCCAATTATTCAACTTTATGTAACAAGTAATGTCGCTTACTGATTTATTTTGTATTCATCAAGGGAATAAAACCCCTTCAGTTCATTTTTTAGTCGAGCTGTATCAAAATTTGAAGCGTAGTTCTTTAAGCACTGATATTAGATGTTCAGTGAAGCTTTCACAAAATTTATCAGAATAGTTCGAATAAAACAGAGCCACGAATTTAAGATATAATATCATTGATTTTAATTCATTGATACTTCACACCAACTGAAACCACTATCGCGAAACGCGCCTCTTTCGGTTTTTTCAGTGTTATAAGCCGGAAGCATGGAGGGACTGAGGTAGGCAGTCCGAAGTCTTCTCTTTTCTGAGCGAACCGTTGCGCCAAGCAATGGTCCATTCACCTCCATACGCGCATTCATGTTGTCATGGAAATGCTAGCAGGCGATCGTACCCAAGTTCTTCGCATCGAAACAGCGAAGACTCTCTAAGAACTGGTTGCGTTATGCCGTTGGTCATCGCTCGCCAGACAGATTCTCTTAATCGAAAGAAGCGAATCCGCTCACGTTTTTTTCGCACCGAAAGTATCGACATATCTTAATACCGTTGATAATTGAATTTTATTTCTGTATATTTAATTGAATTTTATTTGTGCGTTCTCTGGGCTTCGCAGCTAGCCTCGAATATAAGCCACTGTTGCTAAGGTAACACAATTCACCTTTGATGGACATCAAGTCAATTACTTGACTTGTATTGAGCTTTTTTCTTTTCGGTAGACAGAAAAGGGTGAGGCATAAACACATCATTGTCTAACAGTTTGTTCAGTGTAAGCAGGTTTCATGTTGTTCATAAGCACTGAAGATAGCAAGTCCTCTCTCTTTCTAGTGTCTGAATAACAAACGATTCTGTATCGCTAGCATTTAAATTCTGAAATTATTTCACTGAACCGGCAGGGTTTAGTGTTACATCAGTTTTTATATATTTTCAATTTAAAAGTAGTTACACATTTTCTCGTGCAATATTCTGGAACCACAAAAATTGTGCAAATGAGGTTTTTACGCTTTCCAACTATAGGTTGAAGAATTGCATATGCTCCAGCTTTGTCAGTCTGTCTCTCCGCCCGATAACTCGCGTAAAGATGGTTCGATTTCGATGCAATTTTAATATGTGGTAGGGGACAACCTGGAGACGAATTCTATTGGAAATAGGCGAAATGGGGAAAAAGGTCAGAACATAGGAGCGGGATCCATCTCATCGCCCTTATGCGTCATAACTTACGTAAAATGCTTCGATTGCGACAAAACTTTATCATGTTGTTCCGGAGTTGTACATAACCGGTTTTGTTTAATATCATCGAAATAGGGTCAAAAGTCAGGGAACAGGAGCGAGATTTATTCCACAGCCATTATCCTCATAACTTGAGTAATGATTTCTGGTATGTTTGGAAAGCGTATCATAATCAATGCATTGATTTTACAAACTTGTTAGTATTGATTTTACAAACTTGTTAGTATTGATTTTACAAACTTGTGGTGTAGCCACTGCCGGAGACATAAAAGCACATAAAGGATTCATCTTTCATTTCTATATTCCAAATTATACATTGTAAAATACGTAAAAATAGCAATTGACTGTCCATATAAATCTGTAGCAGAAAGCAGAGAATCACGTGCGTTAACTGTTAAAATCTTTTAACTAAATCAAATTTGGTTTGGTAATCTAATTTCTTTTTTTTTTTTTTTTTTGAGTGAGTTCGGAAACGCATTGAAACAGTAAGTCTTTCATTTGCATTTTTTAAGTGTTCTCAACATCTCTAATTAATCAAATTTTTTTCCTCTCTAAAGGTACGGAAAATTTGGAACACAAAATTCAGTACCTCCTGGGTTGATGGATACAATAAAATGCCGACAAGTTGGCCAAGCCGATTTTCCACTTCCTACGTATGATGTCTAGCAGTTTTCTCCTTTGCTTTAGAAAATAGTTCCAAAAAATGTGACATTTTAAAAGAGGAATGAAAGAAGTTTTTATAGCACCCATTTCAAAAATGGTCTGCATTATTGTTCGATAAGAGCCTTTTTCGTTCTTTCCTTTCTGGTACACGCAGAATAACAATTCACGCCGACGCCGCGTTATGTCATATACTACGCCGCGTTTAAATCACCGATGATAAAAGTAATAAAAACTGTTTATGAATGCTTTGGTTCGTGAAATATACCATCATAACTGAAATCGAGTTATATATATATATATATATATATATATATACCGATGAGCCATCCATTCTACAGCAGCCTACAGAAATGAACGCGCCTGGAGACAGAACGGTGGCGCAGGTCAAGTTCACGGAGCAGTATATTTACAATCCGAGGACCGGATTTCGGTTAGTAGAGTGCTCGGAGTCAGAAAGCGAAAAGCTACCGATTTATCGAGGTTTTATAAAGGTCAAATTGTGATGGCACGGGCGCTTTGGAACTACGATCTCGGAAACGGCGCGGCTTGCTCACGTGCCTCTGTAGTGAGTACGTACCAAAAGTGGTGCACATATGGCCAAACGACGAACCGTCGTCCATCCGTGTAGTCCGCAGATCACTGATGCCAGATGGGAGCGGAGACTGTCACGCATTGTTCGTAGGGACACAGTGCAAACGATTACCCGCAGCTACAACAGTGGTGATCAGAGCAATGTGTCACAGCACATAGTTCATCGCAGCCTTCTGCGCATGGGCCTACGTAGCCGAAGACACAGCCGGGTCCCCATGTTCACTGCACGTCATTACCAACAACGCATGAAATGGGCCCAAGATCATCGAGATTGTAAGAAAGTGGCCTGGTCTGACGAATCAAGATTCCTGGTGTATCACGTAGACAGCCGAGCGCGGATACGCCGATTGCCAACGGAGGCTATTGCACCTGGATGCACTGTTGGGCGGAAACAGGGGGGGGGGGGTACGCTGTGGGTGATGTTTCATGGGACACTTTAGGCCCCATTATCCCAATAGAACAATCCCTGACAGCTGTCAGGTATCTGAACATCGTTGCGAACGAAGTTCACCCATTCATAGTGGCAACTGCGTTCCCTTTTGGTAATGGCCATTACCAACAGAATAATGCGCCATGTCACACTGCCAGAATCGTCAAGGAGTGGTTTGAGGAACATGCTGGTGACTTTCTGTTAATGCCCTGGCCTCCAAATTCACCTGACATGAACCCAATCGAGCATTTATGGTTTGACTTAGAAAAGCGGACTCGCGCTAAATCACCACCACCCCGAAATGCACGGGAACTGGAGGACCTTCTGCTAACATTATGGTACCAGATACCCCAAGATATTTATCGCCACCTCATCGAATCGATGCCTCACCAAGTGGCTGCCGTTTTGCGCGCTAAAGGGGGGTCCTACAGCTTGTTAAGTCGGTGATCATAATATAATGGCTAATAGGTGTATATGCATATCACTAACTTCAAATCGCTACGTAGCTTTCAGTAAAGAGTACGTACACCATATTGGTGTACATGTTATAATTGTGCAAATCCATTTATTGAGTGGTGGAACACAGTATATGCAGCTCGCCAGGCTTCCACTCTGAACTGGGAAGTTTTTACAAGGCAGTGGTCAGACATAAAATGCAGCCAATTAGAACGCGTAAAAATGTTTTTGAACACTGCGTAAAAGATATCACGAGCAGTATTGCGAGTTATTTTATCACGCAATTACTAACCATTTTTAACCTCTGCTTTGAACTTCGAGTGGAGAGCAAAAACTTGGCAGTTTGTATATACTGTACCATACCACTAGAATTAAACGGATTTATACCATGCTATAAGCGTGTTGAACCTATAATTCTCTTTTAGTTCAATTTCAGAAATTCAACAAAACATTCTCAAGAAACTTTCACTGAACAAACGATGCTTCACGAAATTCAAAATCTCAGACCACCGTAGTCCTAAAATTTTCTTTCCCCTCTATATTTAGTGTGCTCCAATTATCTTTGATCACTTAATTTTTCTACTTTGCGAAGGACATTGTATCATCTGCCTGCAGCATGTTCCATACACACTGCTCAAACAATTAGAGGATATCGTAGTTTTGATATGAAATACTGACATCAACCGTTTCTGTGCTAAGAGAATTGAAAGAAAGGGCTTAGAATAAAGCTTTTGAGCACTTAAAAACACCTGCGTATGCAAAAATTTTTGTGTGACGTTAGAAAGGGCGTGTTTCCGTCAGCGAATTAAAAGTGACATTTATCGTACGATCGTTTAGTCCAGGATAAAAATGACTTACATGCTTTGAATGTGTGTTATTGATGAATGATGTCCGAACAACGTGATTTACCCGAATCTGTAGCTTGGAGAGCCATCAGTCGCTTAGAAGTGGGTCAAACCCAATAGCAAGTATATAGCGGAAGCCATTGGAGTGCCTCAGACTTTGAAATCGGTTTTCAGATACCCTAAATATAAGGTGAAGACTAGGGCAAGTCGTAGGAGAGCAACATCAAGAAAGGAGGATCGGTTTTTAACACTGACTGCCAAGAGAAACAGGAGTATGAAGGCCACTCTCCTGGAACGCGAACTCCGTACGGCTACTGGCACAAATGTTTCAACTCAAACTGTTCGGAACAGACTCCACATTGTTGGTATGTATGCTCGAAGAACAATGGTATGTGTTTCTTTAACTGCACGCCACCGAGCTGCCAGCAGACTTTAGGTACAGGACCGTGCCGATTGGAGGAGAAGTGAATGAAGCATTGTTCTCTTCTCAGACGAGTCGCGTTTTACTGTACATCCTGACAATAGGCGACTCATCATTTGGAGAGAACGAGGTACTCGTAACAACCCGTTATTTGTGCAAGGAAGTGTTCGATTTGGAGGAGGCGGAGTGACAGTGTGGGCCGGTATCTATCAATGGTCGAACAGACCTGTACATCATCAGAAATGGAACATTTACTGCTCAGCGGTATAGGGAGGAGATCCTCAGACCCTTAGTCATCCTTTATGCTGCAGCAATCGGAGATGAATTCATTTTCGTGGACGATAATTGCAAGCCACATCGCGCTCGATGTTTGGACGACTTCCTTAGTTGACGAGGAAATCATCCGAATAGACTGGCCAGAATATTCCCCAGACATGAACCCAATCGAATATGTCTGGGACGTTCTGGAGAGAAGGGTTGCTGCTCGATTAACCCCTCCACAAAAAGTCCAGCAATTGGAAAGTGCTCTTCTGCAGGAGTAGGATGGAATTTTCCAATCCCTCATTAATACTATGACTCCATGCCGCACAGGTGTGCAATATTGCGTTCTGTTAGGGAAACCATACTCCCTATTAAATCCAATTTTCTGGCAAAAAAAAAATACCTTTATTTCTATGACATGTTCATAAATATGCATTTTTACGTTCATCTCATTTTTTTAAATTTAAATCACTAATTGTTTCGGCCATATTTTTCTTCTCACATAGCGTACTATGTCTGTAGTTCGTATTTATTCCAACCTCCAATTTCACAATTTTCATACAAAACTACGATATCCCTAATTGTTTTGAGCAGTGTATATAATGCTGCGGCCCTCTGTCCTGCAGTTACTACATCCATAACGATTCACAATCAGTAGGGGATTAATACTGGTCTCTTGTGGGCCTTTGCGTCAAACAATTCTAATGTATTTCTGACATCAAATAGAAATTCATCGCTCTTTCCGCGTTTATAAGTGAGTCATGAAAAAATTCTCATCGGCTGACACCGGGAATCGAACCCAGGGTCTTCCAGTTACGCGCCGGATATGCTTCCACTGTACCACAGCGGCCTCGAGTTGGTGAGTCTGGAGAATTTAGAGGCCGCTGTGGCGCAGTGGAAGCATATCCGGCACGTGACTGGAAGACCCTGGGTTCGATTCCCGGTGGCGGCCGATGAAAATTTTTCCGTGACTCACTTATAAACGCGGAAAGAGCGATGACTTCTATTTGATGTCCCTGGTCCACGTCAACTGTATTTTTGACACGTGCATAGCCCCCGTACATTTCCTTTATTACTTGCATATTTCTCAGAATCTGCCCCCTTCAGGAAGTTTCGTAAAGCACAATGAAAAAAAGGTACAGAAAATTTAAACAAATACAGATGTTATTACATAAGTATCTTTTTCTAACATGATAAATAAAGATAACTGGAGGAGGGAGTAGTTTTCTGATTACCGTATAACTGAAAGGTGTTAATAGATCAGGAATTGTCATTCCCAAGATGAAAAAGCATAGTTTTTTCGAATTGTTTGCTACTACGCAAATTTCACGTCCATCTCGTTTATCCCAACAGCGAGACGGTTGTTTTACTACTTAGAACTTAAAAAGCCAACCTTGTCGAAATTTTTGAAACAAAGGCATTTTTAACAATAAGACGACATTTACGCCGGAGCGTACGAAATTTATAGACCAGTTTAACGTAACACAGCAGCAGCAGCAATTGTCTCCTAAAAGTTCCTTCCACGCTTATTTATGATCAAATCGGGACGAACGGACGTGTCTTCTTGCAAGCCAATAGCGAAAAGATACGAAGCAAATCATCACTGTGTGACGTTTTATTAATACCTAAAAAGACGGGACTCAAGCCAAAATAATGTTTATAAAACCCAGTCTTTGTCAGGCAGCAGAAATATATCGTAGAATGGGAGAATTTATCGCTCACCATGAGACTACTACCGTTACCATTTATGGCAGAGTCTCATTGTGTTTGGATTATGACTGCCAACTTCCCCAGTCAGAGAAGATGCAGTCCATTTAAGCATTAGTACGAAGAATATTGACTCGACGACTGCGTTATTGTATCATTTACATATCTAAGTTCAATTCACAAGAATTGAAAAAAATGACCTTAGTTAAAGAAATCTCTGGTACAAATTACGAGTCTCATCTTCCTCGTTTCATACTTCAAGTGGTAATGTGTATTCGTATTTCCTACCGAAGAAATAAATTCGGTATATTTGTTTTTGAGGTTTTAGATTCAACAATTCCTCATTTCCACATACCTTAAACGGAAGGGTTTAAATTTTGTCATTTATTGCATATTAAAACTCATGAATTTTTGAAAGATGGAAGTGAGAATCAAAAATATTTTCCTTTAACAAATTTCACGTAGGGAAATAATTAATAGATTTATTTTAGTCATTTACTTTCATTAAAGCCACACTTAGGAAAATAGTACTTAATTACAGTGTCAGGATTGCGGACCTACTCTAATTTAGTAATCTTGTTACAGTTAGCTTTATACACTGACGGAAAAAATAATCCCAACACCAAGAAGGGGTTGTGTTAGATAAACGACAGTTGGTAGGCGGTGAGAGCACATCTGTAAGATGACATCTATGCAAATTTCCGAGGGGCGCTACTAGCGCCCTCGGAACATGCAAAGCAGGTTTGCTGTAAATACGCGCTGTAACGTTCGTGAGCGTTAGTTATCGTTGAGATTTGACGTAGTGTGTTGATGTTAGTTAAGAATGCCTTTAAGAAGACGAAGAAGCCATTATCAACAACTCACGCAGTTTGAACGAGGTCGTGTAATAGGGCGACGAGAAGGTGGATTTTCTTTCAGCAATATTGCAGAACAACTTGGCAGGAATGTAGCCACTGTGCACGATTGTTGGCAGCGGTGGTCAAGGGAAGGTACTGCCTGAAGAAGACCGGGTTCCGGCCGGCCACGTGGCACTACTGAGAGGGAAGACCGCCGTGTACGGCGTATGGCTGTGGCGCATAGTACCGCGTCTGTAGCAGCAATTCAAGCTGCAGTTGCCACCACAGTGACACAACAAACTGTTACAAATCGGTTACTTGAAGGACAGCTCCGAGCCAGACGCCCTGTAGCGTGCATTCCACTTACTCCAAACCACTGCCGTTTGCGACGTCAGTGGTGTCAAGCTAGAGCTCATTGGAGGACGGAGTGGAGATCTGTTGTGTTTTCTGAGGAAAGCCGGTTCTGCCTGGTTGCCAGTGATGGCCGTGTGTTGGTTAGGAGGCCAGGTGAGCGCCTGCAACCAACCTGTCTGCGGCCGAGACACACTGGACCTACACCTGGAGTTATGGTCTGGCGAGCAATTTCCTATGACAGCAGGAGCACTCTCGTGGTTATCCCACGCACCCTGACGGCACAGTTGTACGTCGGTCTGGTGATTCAACCTGTTGTGCTGCCATTCATTAACAGCATTCCAGGGGTGTTTTCCAACAGGATAACGCTCGCCCGCATACCGCTGTTGTAACCCAACATGCTCTACAGAGTGTAGACATGTTGCCGTGGCCTGCTAGATCACCAGATCTTTCACCAATCGAGCACGTATGGGACATCATTGGACGACAACTCCAGCGTCACCCCCAACCAGCATTAACCGTCCTGTATTGACCGACCAAGTGCAACAGGCATGGAACTCCATCCCACAAACTGACATACAGCACCTGTACGACACAATGCATGAACGTTTGCGTGCTTGCATTCAAAATTCTGGCGGTTACACCGGCTATTAATGTACCAGCATTTCACATTTAAAATGGCTCTTCTCGCGCTTACATTAAGCTGTGATCTTGAAACCTTAATCTATTAAATGTTACCTATACAAATGTATTGCCGCCATTTCATTCCTCTACAACTATTTTTTCGTGGTGTTGGGATTTTGTTTTTCCGTCAGTGTATTTTCGCTTTTAAACGGTTACCTAAATAGCTACCCAATTGGATAATGTCCTTAGATAGCTTCCTAGCACGTAAACCACTCCTCAGAAACAAATAACCAAACTGCGAGTAGAAAGTGGTCCGGTGTTTGAGTGGCGACACTCGAATGGGCCCAGTCGATCGCCGTACCTCAAACGAATTGAGAATCTTTTTGAGCAAACCAACCCACACCGCCAACTGTGGAAGCCATATAACAGGAGATCGCTTTATGGAGTGTCGCCATTCTACTGATTTATCAGTAGATCTACTGATTTTGATTCCAGTTTGCTGATAGATTTTCGTAATGTACTGTTTTTTACGCTTTCCAACCGTAGGTTGAAGAAGCGCATATGCTCCAGCTTTGCCCGTCCGCACGATAACTCACGTAAAAATGGTTCGATTTCGATGAAATTTTAGTATGTGGTAAGGCTCCACCTGGGGACGAATCCTATTGAAAATGGATGAAGTGGGGCCAAAGGTCACGACATAGCAGCGGGATCCATTTCATTGCCCTTATGCGTCATAACTTACGTAAATATGGTTTGATTTCGATGAAATTTTAGTATGTGTTAGGGAACCACTGGGGACGAATCCTATTCAAAATGGGTGAAGTGGGGTCAAAGGTCAGGACATAGGTGTCTGATGCATTCCATTCCCCTTACGCGTCATAACTTGCGTAAATATGGTTCGATTTCGATGAAATTTCAGTATGTGGTAAGGGACCATCTGGGGACAAAACCTATTAAAAATAGGCGAAATGGGATCAAAGGTCAGGACATAGGATCGGGATCCATTCCATCGCCCTTATGCGTTATAACTTACGTAAAAATACTTAGATTGAGACAAAACTTTATCATGCTATTCTGGAAGTATACTTTACCGGTTCTGTTGAAAATCATCGAAATGGGGTCAAAGGTCAGGTCATAGGAGCGAGATTTATTCTACAGCCGTTATCCTCATAACTTGAGTAATGATTTCTGGTATGTTGCAAAGCGTATCATAATCAATGCATTGCATGATTTTACTAACTTGTTTTCTGTCTTAAAACCACCTACACACTCAATGTCATGCTGTGTAAGAATGTCTGTATTCTTTCAGTACTCACGATCTATTGATCAAATCGACAAGAGTCGTCTCAGAACTGGTCTGCAGAAAAAATTCTGACGAAGATTAAAATTATTCTACACTTGCTACCAATTATGTTTTTTAAATTAAGACTGGTTGCCATGAAATATTCTTTTATTCCAGATAACTAATTAGTCTGTTACACAATGATTTTTCCTAGTTTTACTAAAACGCATAATATTGCGAAAACAGCTATAGACACTTTTGGTGTATAACACTGTGTAAATGACACTTTTGGTGTATAGCACTTATTTCATATACTTTGGGAACACCTGCGAATCGTTTAGCAAAAAGTGTATGTATATATCGGAAGACAAAGAGTAACGCCAATCTAACTGACTACATTAAAAGGCAAATGCCGTGATTGTTTACCAGCAAAAACACAAGTCTTGGGAAACGGCTGGCCACCAGCTGGCAGTGATGGATCACTGCTGGCTGAAGTCTAACGCTCGCGGCCCGGTTGCTGTCCATTGGTGGCAGAGCCATTGATGGCCCTGCAGCATCGCCGTGAATTGCGGGCCTCCAAGCAAGTGTCATAAGTGGCCCGTAGCTGGCAAGCGATGCAACCCCAACACCAGGTGGAAGCAACGAGACTGCGCATACGCAGAAGCAACACATGCTGTGTCAGTTAGTTGAAGACGACGCTATCGCCATCGTGTTATTTTAGTGGATGTTAAGAAAAAAAAAAAGCCATATTTAGAGAGGCGAATTAATTTCCTAATGAAAAGCCAAGTCGACGAAGATATCAGATTAAGCCATGAAATACTAGATTACAGCGAAATACACCCACTCCATTCCCATGATTAATTTTTTTTTTTTTTTTTTTTGGATTGGAGGTTTAACGACCACCGTGAGCAACTCAATGGGCTATAAGCAGTCGCCCGTCCCTAATTTAGGGTCACTGGTTCTAGGGAAGGGAGAGAGCCAGTGCCGTAAGACAAACACAACATCCATGCCTGACCGGGATTCGAACCCGGACCTCTTACGGACGAATGATCAGAGGCCAGCGCCTTAGACCACTGCGCCACCGGGGCGGCCCCATGATTAATAAGGAATAATTTGAAACCGCTTGAAACAACAGTCCTGAAAAAACATTAAAGAATCGTTTGTTGTGAAAAAAAAAAAAAGAATTATATGCGTACAAAATTTATCAATTATTTGAAAAAAAAAAAGCAGCGCTATGTGGATATAATGTACTCATCCGTGGGTTGAATACACAAGACTGGAGGAATTCACTTCTAAAAAACAAATGTAGTTTCGGACAACGGAAAGGAAAGATACAACGTTAAAAATGTAACAGAATGTGACATGAACGGGTAAATACATTAATTCAACAATTGCCTTTCAAGACTAAAAACCTTTGGAAAACTGCGGTTATCAAAAAAAAAAAAACTATGGCTACTACGGTGATTGGCAGACAAGATTCGGCAAGCCATCAGTTACGTCACGTGGTTGCCGGCTGCCACTGCCGGGAAACTAGCGGACCACATTAGACTAGCCATTATTTATGGCACGTGCTTGCAGGGCCGCTTAAGTGCCACTTGTGGCAGCTACTGCCTGTGATGGATAATTGATGGCCTTGTTGTGGCATATGACAACTGATGGGGGTGACAACTGATGGGGGTGACAACTGTTGGCCTGAACTGTTGGCCATTCTGTTGGCCGCCCGGACATTTTATTGACGGTTCGGCTGCGGCAACATAGTGCTGGACCACTGCTGGCCCAGCGAGACTGTCTTTGCTTTGAGCGACTCAGGATTATATTTGGTTTGAATTTTATTCCGGAGTTCACAGCAGTTTGTGGAGTACTGGTATTATTTGAAATACCAGTAGATTTGAGAATTCCTTTGTATTGGGATCACATCTAATACTACATTGCATTTTTAAGGTGGTTCATATTTCAAGCGAAAAAATCTAATCTGATTTCTACGGATTTTTTGAGCTCTGGTATACTGATTTCAGGTAAAGTTCTCGGGCAACACTGCTTCATGGGTAGCAACGCCGCCTCCATGTTTTCAGCACCGCATTGAGTCCTTTCCAAAACGTCTGGCAACTGCTGTGAAGAGTAAAGTAACACGTTGTTGGGTTGGTGTATAAAATAGTTTGACCATCCCGTTTATACAGTATATACCAGATAACTGGCTGGCTGGCTCTCGCCCCCCCCCCCCCGACATTTTTTTATTGAACTTTTAGAGCACCTGCCATCGTAAAAATGAAAAACACTTTTCTCCGTTAAACGAACTCTTTTTTGTATTTCGACGTGGCATATCACAGGAGTTGTTATGTACTTACTCAGGGATTCTTAACCTATGGATCGCCGTAGCTTCTCAGAAAATAAAGCATTGTTTTCTTTTATTTTAAACCTTCGTGTTTATCCCATGTAAAGGCCCCGGAATTTCTGGAGATTACATCACGGGGACCACAAGGATTGTAGGAATTTTTAGGACGTCACCGCATTGCAAACATTCCTTCTCAACCTAAATTTAATCAAGAAGTCCCCCAAATTGGCAACGCAGGCTTTATTATTGTCATTGGAGGTTTTTTTTTTTTTTTTTTTTATTGGAGGTTTAACGACCACCGTGAGCAACTCAATAGGCTATAAGCAGTCGCCCCTCCCTAATTTAGAGTCACTGGTTCCAGGGAAGGGAGAGAGCCAGTGCCGTAAGACAAACACAACATCCATGCCTCACCGGGATTCGAACCCAGACCCCTTTCGGACGAATGATCAGAGGCCATCGCTTAAACCACTGCGCCACCGGGGCGACTATTGGAGGTTTAACGACCACCGTGAGTACCTCAGTGAACTATAAGCAGTCGCCCGTCCTTAATTTAGAGCCACTGGTTCCAGGGAAGGGGGAGAGCCAGTGCCGTAAGACACACGCAACATCCATGTCTTACCGGGATCCGAACCCGGACCCCTTTCGGACGAATGATCAGAGGCCATCGCTTAGACCACTGCGACACCGGGGCGGCCAAAACGCTGGTCTTCCTCCAGAATCCTATGACAAACGATCAACAAATACGACAAGGAAGGGAGACGGCAGACAGAGAAGGTATGGACGACGGAGGCTTTCAACGAGCATCTATATACACTGCTGGCCACCCAAAATGCAACACCAAGAAGGACACGAGATAGCAAAGCCAGATTTACTGGACACATAACAGATACAAAGATTAAACGATTGAGCTCACAGGCTCGTGCGCCTTGCGGAACACGCAGACATCAATAGTTCGTGTGGCCCCCATGGCTGGCAATAACGGCCGCTACACACCGCGTCATCGAAAGAAAGAGGCTTTGGATGTGGGCTTGGGGTATGTCGGTCCAGGCTGCTTCCACACGTTGCCACCGTTCATCAGGCGTAGCCGCGGGTGGTGCTTGCCAGGCCACTCTTGCCGATCAGCGACCAGACGTGTTCGGTGGGCGACATATCGGGAGAACAGGCAGGCCACGGCAGCAGTGACACCTGGTGGACCGTGAAGAATTGTTGCACGATGTGTGCCATGTGCGGGTGCGCATTGTCCTGTTGAAACGTGGCAGCTGGCAGATCCTGCAGGTAAGGGAGGACTACAGGCTCCAAAACGTCGGAGATGTAGCGCTGGCTTTTGAGTGTACCGGCGATGCGTACCAGAGTGGTGCGGGTGTCATATCCAATTGCGCCCTAAACCATAACGCCAGGCGACGGACCGGTATGGCGATGCATAATGCAGGCGTCATACAGTCTCTCGCCGCGGTGCCGCCACACGCGAATCCGACCATCGTGGAGTTGCAGGCAGAAGCGGGATTCGTCGGAGAAGACAATATCTTGCCATTCCGTAGTCCAGGTGCAGCGTTCTACGGCCCACTGCCGCCGCACTTGCCGGTGGTGTAACGTCAATGGTAATCGGAGCAATGGGCGCCGTGCGACAAGTCCCCGCTTCTGCAGACTACGTCGAACGGTACGTGCTGACACAGGTTGTTGCGCAACACACCCTATTTCCTTCGCTAACGTTCGTGATGCGGCGGTGCGAGCCGTCAATGCCCGCCGCACAACATGCCGGTTCTCTCGTTCGGTAGTGCGCCGCGGCTGTGGCAATCGTTCACGTCGGTCCGTCCGTCCCTCTCGCACCCACCGAATCCATACTCGCCTCACTGTGACTGGATGTAGTTTCACATGGGCGCCGATGTCTCGGTACGATAAACCGCTGTCGCAATAAGCCACTATTCGTCCTCTGTCGAACACAGAAACGTGCTGGAATGACTGCCGTATTCTGCGACGAGGCATCTTCCTACGGACAGGTCCGGCAGTACAACACACTTCCACTACTTTTTTCTCTTTATTGAAGGTTTAACGACCACCGTGAGCAACTCAATGGGCTATAAGCAGTCGCCTGTCCCTAATTTAGGGTCACTGGTTCCAGGGAAGGGTGAGAGCCAGTGCCATAAGATAAACCCAACATTCATGCCTCACCGGGATTCGAACCCGGACCCCTTTCGGACGAATGATCAGAGGCCATCGCTTAGACCACTGCGCCACGGGGGCGGCACTTCCACTACTTACACCCCACCTTCTGTGCACCCTTCTTATAGTTCTTCTCGGTGGCGTGCCTGGCGCACATGATTTGCATGTGCCCTGCATTGCTAATCGTTTGCATGTCCCCTCGCGGGCGACGCATGCTACGAATTTCAAGCCAATCTTCATGGTGTTGCATTTTGGGTGGCCAGCAGTGTATTTAAAACACAAGGCACTTTCTTTCTACAATCCGACAGCTCCACGTACAGGAGCGATTTTTATTATTTTTTAAATGAAAGCTAGTGACCCACAGATTTGTCATCGCTAATTTTTATTGACAATTTTTTTTTTTTTTTTTTTTTTTTTTTTTGTATGTTACCATATGGCATTTTCTTTGTAGAATCCACCGTTCGTTATTTGAGTTTTTTCTCACTTGAGTACTCTGTCTTTCTGCGGTGGTCGGACTTTGAACTAAGCCCTCAGCTATTAACTGCGTAGTTGTAATTATCTGAAGCGGTTCAGTAGTTTTCGAGATTAGAAAAAAAAATCCGTATATTACCGTGAACTGCTTCCTTTCACGTTGGGTGTGATCAGGTTGAGTGTTAAAGTGGAACGATACACGGGAAATCGGGAACTACTTGAAAGCGATATGATTCGGTAGTACAGCCAAAAATAGTAAAAAATGATAAAATAAAAAATAAACGAAATGGCCTATGTCCAGAGGAAAGAAATAAGCTTCTCAACGATGAAAGAATTATCCAAATCGGTTCAGTAGTTTGAGATTACCTCAAATATACAAGCTAAGTTTTTCTCTTTACATATTTTAGTATAGATAATATGATACAAAAAGTGTTGAAACCAAACTGGCGAAATAAAACACATTTTTAACCCCATTGTATAGTTATCTAGACACGATATCATTTCGCGTCACTTAAAGAATACCTCAATACGTAAGCCCGTCAACGACGGGTAAACAACATGTTTATACAATAACGAGGAACGCCATCGTTAAACTCGTACACGAGAAGTTGGAAAATAAAAAATTAATGGGAATATTACGAAAATTTTGTTGTTGGTGACCCATCTTATAGACTGCCATTAATAATTCAACAGTTTATTATAGTTATAATTACACGAATCGTAATAAAATGCATATGACAGGAAACAATTTCAGTCAACTTTTTCAACCATGCATGGCAAGAGTTACGGACTAGTTATTTGTAATAGTGAAAAAAAAAATACCTATTTTCTAAAGTTTTCATCGGATTTTGACGACATTTTAAATGGGAGTTTATTTTGACGTGTGAAAAAAATGCCTAATTTATATCAAAAGAAAATGCCTAATTTATATCAAAAGAAAATGCCTAATTCCTAAAGTTTTCATCGGATTTTGACATTTTAAATGGGAGTTTATTTTGACGTGTAAAGAAAATGCCTAATTACTAAAGTTTTTATCGGATTTTGACGTGTCTTGGTTGACTATAAAAATTTAAAAATTGCATTCGGTTATTTCAAAAAACCGGAGAAATTTAAATATGTTTTATAAAAAGTTTTAATTTCCAGTTATTCATATTATTTGTCTCATAATGTCATTCATAAGTTCCCAGTATATAGATAACTCTAGCCTCCCCCCCCCCTCCCCTCCCTCACCACGGCTTGTTTCCGCCACTAGTTTGACTAATTTCAAAAACCAAACATTTTGTTACACTGTGTAATAATGCATAATTACTATGCTTATTTATATAATTGCATTAGCAGTTTTAATTTCAAAATAGACCCATGAGTCGCGAAGTTCATCGTCTTGCCGATTTTGGGTGGTGGACAAAAATGTTTAAGAACCCCTGTGATAACTTATTCTTTAACCTCTCAAGCCACACGTGCGACTTTTGGTAGTACGCACCAGACAATGAAAAAACTAGCTTATGATTCACTTCCCCTGAAAGAAAAAAAAAGAGGAAACATAATCTAATGTGTTCCTATTAAAAGAGCAATTTCGTGGATCAAACGAACGAAAAAGGTCTGTAATGTTCAACAAAAGGACAGCTTTCGGGCATTAAAGAAAAAAGGAAACTATTTCCTCGGAGTGACAGACAATTCATAAAAATACGACGTTAGTGATCTGATGTAATTTACAGTAATCAATCAAAATTAAGCAATTTCAGCGATGAAACATCAGGGCAGAAATTCATTTTGGGGGGGGGGGGATCTTCAGGGGAACATCACTTACGAACGCTTTATTCTCTCAGTACATGACTACTTTTGCGTGTTACTTCAAGTCAGTGTTACCAGAGACTTACCAGAAATCAGTAGACCAGGGTTCAAAAAATCAGTTTTTTTTTTTTTTTTGCATATACGCCACCTGACAAAGACAATTTAGTATTGGATGTAAACTCAATAAGAAGGAACAGTTAAATCTACTGTTATGTCAAATATTGCCGGTACTCCACATACTACTATTTAAACATCGGACTACCAGTACACACAGTATTTGTCATTTTCTTGTAGGACTTCCGTCCACAATGAGCAGAGTTTAGGTCCCGGCCACCTACAGCGAGATCGCCTTTTGGGCAGGACACAGAAACGGAAGGAAGGAGAGCAAGTCTAGCGACTTTGACAGAACAGTTTGTAGTGAGATTAGAGTACAGTAGATGGCGCCACCGTACAAGTACGATGTTGCACCTGGGGGCCGTCACTTAACGTGCTCGTCCGATGCACGGCGGATATTCAGCGATTGTTGGTAAATCACACCATCTCTGAAAGATCAGCCCAGGTTCGAACCTGAGGACCTTGCATTGATAGTCTGACTCGCTAACCACTAAGCCATCCGAGGCTCTTTAAACACCGGAATGAAAATTCGAACTAATATAGTCTCCTTTTTATAAGATATTACTGATGATCAGCTTTATAAAATAATTCTCATCACTAAAATGGGAATTATTTTATAAAGCTGATCATCAGTAATATCTTAAATAATCATGGCATTTCCCTTTTAATGTAGTCACAGTCGGATCGGTACCTCTTGTTGACTTCCTAAAATCAAAGAGCTATATACGTACACTTCTGACTAAATGATACGTAGATTCCTCAAGCTCATGAACTAAGTGCTATACTAAAAAAGGTATCATTAACACAAATATCAGACTACAGGCGTTTTCCTAATACTCTGGGTTTTAAGAAAATACTAGGGAAAGATTTTCTGTAACAGATTAGTTATCTTGAATAAAAAGATTTCATGCCAACCAGTATGAATTTAGTAAAAACAGGTAGCAGATGTTGAGAGAGAATAATTTTAGTTTTCTCCAACTTTTTCTCTTCAGACCAGTTTTGAGGTGATTCTTTTCTATTGGATCAGTAGATGGTGAGGATTGAATGAATGCAAACAGTTTCAGACAGCATATCCCTGAGTGTGTTGGTAATCTTAAAACTAAGAAAAATCAGTAAATTACGAAACCCTATCAGTAGACAGGACAAAAAACAGATCTACTGATAAATCAGTAGAATGGCAACATTGTTTCGAGTTCCTGTGCCAATTATCTACTACTTTCACGTATTATTTTCTCATATCCAACCAATAAGCCAAACTTCTGTTAGAAAGCTGTAGGCATGAGAGTATCACTGATTTTACAAATTACATTTGCATCCAAAATTCAAGGCACATTAACTTTTAAATAACTACATTTGAAAACTGTGCCTGAAGAATATATTGCGATACAACTAGTAAAAAGTTTAGACAGTACTCATGAAAAGTTAAGAACTTCGTGCTGTTATTTTTTTTTAATTATAAACATGAAAATTTACACAGAAAATTTCTCAACTGAAATTTCAAAGTAATGGTGCTCTGCATTCACCAAGTACCTTATCAGTGCGAGAAAAGAAAAGGTTAAAATGTGTGTTCCTTTTCAAGATATATATCCCCAACAAGGCGTATACATTTCGACTTCTTTATTTCTAGACTAATATGAACAGGTTCAATTGCTATTTCACTTTTCCAAAAAAATTTCTTTGACGCAACAGACATTTATGTATAGGACAGTGGGACGAACTTTTTATTTTTTTGAGGGTGGAGAGGGAGTTGGTTTAGGACAGCCGTGAGCAACTTTTTCGGCAATGAAGCCGTCGCCCTGATTTGGGGTCACTCGTTCCAGGGACGAAAGAGCAAGTGCCGTAAGACAAAAACATCACCATCCGGAGCTCGAACCTGGGCACATCTCGGAGGAAAGGTCAAAAGCCAGCGCTTCACAGCACACGTCCACCCATGGCGCAACACCAATCATGCCTTACTGGGACTCTAACCCGAACTTACCTCGGAAGAATGGTCTAAAGTTACGGCCACAAACTACTCTACCACCGGGCAGCCAATTTTCCCTTTGACAGAAGTCCGTTATCTGATATAATCATCGTCTGCAAGACAAGCCTTTGAAAATTGGAACCGTCAGATTGCTTCAATACCGTAGAAGGATGGTAATCGCGAGAGCCAAATCAGGTTTCTATGAAGGATGGTCCAGGACAGGAGTGGGGAAACCTGCGGCCTATTAGGCCATTAAGTGTAGCCTTTTGAGTGAATCCAAATTTTGCAAAACACATGCTTTTATTAAAATGCTTTTGTTCGTCTTTTATCATTTTTATTTCAATCTTAAAACGACCGTATTTAAAATACCCAAGAGTAAAAAAAGATTGAACGAAATAATTTTCCCCGACTGACAGTAACAATTAAAACATTAGTATGTCATAAGGGCTATTTTGACTCCTGCTACGCTCATGATTTCGCTCTATGGCTCCTAAAGAACTACAGATCGATTTGATTGAGCTCTCAGAAGATGACATTTTGAAGTCCTTATTTGACGCTAGGAAAGATCCAGTTGAGATATGGAAAATGCAACAGAATACACACGCCTTCGGTAACATGCACGAAAAATGCTTTCTTGCTTTTCAACCACTTATTGCTGCGAATCTACATTCTCCTTCCTAACCAAAATCAAGACGCCCTTAAGGTCAGAAATGAAGGATACCCATAAAGAGGATCAGCTAAAAGTGAGGACCTCCATTTTGCAACAAAATATTCAACTGCTTTCCAACAAAAAGCAGTCACAACAAAGTCTTTAAAATATTATTTAACTTTTAGAATTAACATTTTCTTCCTTTTTTGAAGTTAGTACATAGTAAAATTTTTACAAAATAATGTACATTTCGAAGTACATTTAATTGAAGTTTCTTTCATGCGGTCTTGTTAGATTACAGCTAACTTAATATGACTTAGATTAGAGCTAACTTAATGCGGCCTTGTTAGATTACAGCTAACTTAATGCGGCCTTGTTAGATTACAGCTAACTTAATGCGGCCTTGTTAGATTACAGCTAACTTAATGCGGCCTTGTTAGATTACAGCTAACTTAATGCGGCCTTGTTAGATTACAGCTAACTTAATGCGGCCTTGTTAGATTACAGCTAACTTAATGCGGCCTTGTTAGATTACAGCTAACTTAATGCGGCCTTGTTAGATTACAGCTAACTTAATGCGGCCTTGTTAGATTACAGCTAACTTAATGCGGCCTTGTTAGATTACAGCTAACTTAATGCGGCCTTGTTAGATTACAGCTAACTTAATGCGGCCTTGTTAGATTACAGCTAACTTAATGCGGCCTTCCAACATGAAAAGGTTCCCAATCTCTGGTCTACGACTTCCCATAAGAACCTCAGCAAGAACAATGAATAAATAAGGCAAACAGTAGAGCCGAGTGCTGAAGTAAAACAAAACATCTTTACTAAACAATTCAGGATACTTATACGTAATAGCAGACCATTCAGGTTCGTGTTCAACGCTCTTCAACTGCATTTACTACGGCCCCTCCCCTATGAAATCTGGTACAAAATCATTGTAATGCTGTTACTTTGTCAGCGTACTTCATAATCGTGGACTTAGTATTTTCCTTACTTCGGGGACCTTGGATGTTTCTAATGTATACTCTGGTGGTAGGGTTTCCTTTCCTCTCCAGATTGTAGCTATGAACTGATGATTAGGCTTCTGTAAGAACGCACTAGAGATATCATGAGCAATCGTTGGGGTTATGACATGATCTAAGTCATTCGCTGTGTCTTCCTAAAATACTCCAGACACTAAAGACTTTGTGAAACCCGAATTACACTAAAGACTTTGTGAAACCCGTTTCACTTGAAGAATTTGAGCCTAGCTGTATTTTTATCATTTTGTTGTTGCAAGACAATACCAGTCTTCATACTACAGCGACGAGAGTATGTTGTCTGCTGTGCGCCTTTTGCATCCTTCGTAATTCTCCGTACTGAAACTTCCAGCAGGAATTTTGTTACACCATTTTGCGGTGAACACCCGTTTCCCCTAATTCCCGTTTGCCCTAAACACGTTTACCCCAATTGCGTTTTTCCGAATTCCCATTTACCCCTAATATTGTTTGACCTAATCTCGTTTCCCCTAAATCTCGTTTCACCTAATTCAAGTTTGCCCTAAACACGTTTACCAGAATTGCGTTTCCCCGAAATCGCTTTTACCCGAATTCCCATTTCCCCTAATTTCGTTTGCCCTAAATCTAGTTTACCCTAAACATGTTTGTCCGTATCAAAGTTTCCCTTAGAAACGTTTCCTGTATCAGGTTTGCTCTAATTCTCCTTTGCCTTGATTCGCGTTTTCCTAAATTTATGTTTTCCCTCATTCATGTTTGTCGTGATTCTCGTTAAGCGAAGTAAAACGTGTCTTATATAGTCAAATTCAGGAAAATATATGTATATTTAAATCATCAACCATTATCAATCCACTGCTGGATGAAGATCTCACCAAGTTTCTTCCATAACGGTGTGTCTTGACCCAGTCTCTTCCATAACAGTTCCTCATGCTTTCGAATTTCATCCACCCATCTCCCCTGTGGTCTTCTGGGTCTTTTTCTATCCCTTGGAATCCAGTCTAAAATTTCGGTTGTCCATCGGTGGTCAGTTCCTCTGGCAACATGTCCATCCGATTGCATTTTTCGGGATTTCACTGATCATGATATCCTCCACTCTTGTCATTTTCTTTATCCACGAGTTTCTCTTCTCACCTCTCCTGGTTACACCAAGCATGCATCTCTCCATGCGTTTGTCAGTTATCTGCAGTCTTTGTATGTCTCTTTAGTTAAGGTCAACGTCTCTGCTCCGTACGTAATCACTGGAAGAATGAATTGATTAAACACTTCTTTTTGAGACATAATGGCATATTGCTCTTGAAAGTTGTATTGTCTTTTCCAAAAGTTCTCCATCCAAACAGGGGAGAGCCAAGAGCATTTGTCGCCCCTTCTATGAGAATGTTTTTCAATTTTTATTCATTTCTACATGAAATAAATACCTTTACATCATTTTCTCTTTTTTTGTTGTTTTTTTGTTTGGAGGTTTAACAGCCGCCGTGAGCAACTCAATGGGCTATAAGCAGTCACCCGTCCCTAATTTAGGGTCACTGATTTCAGGGAAGGGAGAGAGCCAGTGCTGTAAGACAAACAACATCCATGCCTCACCGGGATTCGAACCCGGTAGACGAAACCCGTCGGAATCGACGAATAGTTTTTTTTTTTTTTTTTTTTTTTTTTAAGAATAAACTCATATGAAAAGTATATTTTCATCTTTATATAAAGGGAAACGTCTCACCTACGTGAATAAACTAGACCGAATGAATGTTAAATTGTATGTATACATCACACAGTCCAATGGCACAACGCAATCAGGTCTTCGAGTGTTCGCTGTTACGATAAGAACTTCGAAACAAACTCTTGCTAGCGTTGTTTTGCACAACGGTTCGATGAGAAGAGAGACTTCGGACTATCTGAGTGCCACCACACTATCGCATTCAACAGCGCGTGAGTCAATCGCAGGCGATCGGACGTCAACCGCACGCTTCTCCCATAGACTTTACATGGAAACTTTGCCACCCCACAACGCCCGAACTGTTGTCCCAATCTCATTTTTCCTCTTCGACTGGCACATCTACATGGTAAGACCTTTATTTTGATACCTCAACCATATCTTTACGTTCAGCCGTTCTCTCACAACTGGTCTTACAGTAAAACACCTCATAGAATTAATACATAGATAACCACGTGCACTTCTTTACACTTTTGCTGGCATGGTGGTCGCCATCATCAACAGGAAGGGAAAGAATAATTCTCTTGAGATATCAAGACCCACCGTTTTATTTCGGTTAACAAAAAAGAAATTAGGCAAACGCGAATTAGGGAAAACTTGATACGGGCAAACGAGATTTAGGGAAAATGGGAATTCGGGTAAAAGCGATTTCGGGGAAACGCGATTGGGGTAAACGTGTTTAGGGGAAACGAGATTTAGGGGAAACGAAATAAAGGAAAATGGGAATTCCGGTAAAAGCGATTTCGGGGAAACGCAATTGGGGTAACTTGTTTAGGGCAAACGAGGTTAGGGCAAACGGGTAAAAGCAATTTAGGGGAAACGCAATTGGGGTAAACGTGTTTAGGGCAAACGGGAATTAGGGGGATCGGATTAGGGGAAGTGAGGCTACGCGCATTTTTGAGATTTTCTGCTGTGGATTTAAAGCAAGATTAATGGTTACTGACAATATACTTTGTGCTGACCGATGAAAAATTCGCCGATTTTTTTTTTTTTTTTTTGATTGGAGGTTTAACGACCACTGTGAGCAACTCAATGGGCTATAAGCAGTCGCCCGTCCCTAATTTAGGGTCACTGGTTCCAGGGAAGGGAGAGAGCCAGTGCCGTAAGACAAACACAACATCCATGCCCCACCGGGATTCGAACCCGGACCCCAGACGGACGAATGATTAGAGGCCAGCGCCTTAGACCACTGCGCCACCGTGGCGGCTTCGCCGATTTCACTGGGTTTATCAGGGCAGGTATTCAGAACTACAAAGTTCATAAAATTTGAACAAAAATCTTCGTTAAATTGCAAATATCTCAATGCGACTATCTTTTTTGTTCCGAATTCTTAGGGTATTTTTTTTTAATTTGAGGTTTAACGACCACCGTGAGCAACTCAATGGGCTAAAAACAGTCGCCCGTCCCTAATTTAGAGTCACTGGTTCCAGGGTAGGGAGAGAGCCAGAGCCGTAAGACAAACACAAAATCCATGCTTCACCGGGAATCGAACCCGGACCCTGTTCTGACGAATGATCAGAGGCCATCGCTTAGACCACTGCGCCACCGGGGCGGCAGGTAAATTTATTTCTTCTTTGCAAATGTATCCTAGGCTTTCAATGCCCTTTCTCTCTTTAATTTCCAATATCAGAGAATCGATGCTGTTGCTTACTACCTTCCACATTTACAGTGATTTCGTGTTTTCCATTTTATTCGTAGTAGAATGCTGGTCGCTTAAGATGAAGTTTTGTAGCAAATGTAGAAATCATGTTGAAATATCGGTATCATACGAATTTATCCGGGAGTTTACCGATACTCTTTTTTAAATATAAATGTCTTGAAGTGCCATTAAATGGCACTTCAAGACATTTTTTTTTTATTGGAGGTTTAACGACCACCGTGAGCAACTCAATGGGCTATAAGCAGTCGCCCCTCTTTAATTTAGGGTCACTGGTTCCAGGGAAGGGAGAGAGCCAGTGCCGTAAGACAAACATAACATCCATGCCTCACCGGGATTCAAACCCGGACCCCGTTCGGACGAATGATCAGAGGCCATCGCTTAGACCACTGCACCACCGGGACGGCTTCAAGACATTTATACAGAGATAAGGCTATGTGATTAACGCACAACATATTTAACATTTTTTGCACATTCACCTTATTCCAAAAAGTTACTGCTGATCATATAAAATCATCTTTTGAGGGGTAAATATAATCAATAAATGGACGTAATTAATATAATTAATCATCGGGTTTGAAAAAATGTTTGAAACTGAAAATGACATCTGTTCGGAAAATGCCGGCAAATTTGCTACTTTTAGTTCTTTTTAAGGACATTTTCTGGAACAAGAAAAGGCTACCTAAAGAAGTGTGTGTGCGCGCGCGCGCATGTAAAGAAAAATTTAAATAACAAATGAAAAAAAAAAGTGGATATTTTGGAACTCGAAATGCCACGGCAGTTTCTCTTGCTTCAGTAATCTTTCCTATTCCAAATTTATTGCATAACTAACTTTTTTTTGGCTTTATTTCCGTTAGTTTGGCTCCAATTGTTTTATTATTAGGTCTAGGCAAAAGTTTCCTGTGCTCCTTGACTTTTTTTTTCTTTTTTGATTGGAGGTTTAACGATCACCGTGAGCAACTCAATGGCCTATATAAGCAGTCGCCCGTCCCTAATTTAGGGTCCCTGGTTCCAGAGAAGGGAAAGAGCCAGTGCCGTAAGACAAACAACATCCATGCCTCACCAGGATTCGAACCCGGACCCCTTTCGGACAAATGATCAGAGGCCATCGCTTAGACCACTAAGCCACCGGGCTCTCCTTGACCTTTTTTTTTTTATTGGAGGTTTAACGATCACCGTGAGCAACTCAATGGGCTATAAGCAGTCGCCCGTCCCTAATTTAGGGTCACTGGTTCCAGGGAAGGGAGAGAGCCAGTGTCGTAAGACAAACACAACATCCATGCCTCACCGGGATTCGAACCCGGACCCCTTCCGGACGAATGATCAGAAGCCATCGCTTAGACCACTGCGCCACCGGGGCGGCCTCCTTGACTTTAAGGCGAAACAATTGAATTTTTACTCTCACAGTACAGAATTCTGATATGGTGGAAATATTGCGTCGAACGACACGTGATTGAGTTCGTCGCAGCTGAGCTAGGCCTGGGCGACAAATTCTTAAGTGTAAAATTTAGTCTTTGACTCTGCTCTTGGGTGGGGATGTGTGTGTGTGTGTGTGTGTGTGTGTGTGTGTGTGTGTGTGTATATATATATGCAAAAGTAAGGAAAGAAAAACAAAACTCAAAAGTAAAGCTAGTACCATCATGAGAAGCGCCAAAGGCAGCTATAATCATATACACTATCTACCAACAAGTAATTGGACACCTGTGATAGCAAAGGAAAACGAAGTTTATGCACCTTCAATAATTGGCGGAGCCTCCACGAGCGGCAATTACAGCTGCGACCCTCCGAGGCATACTCTCAATCAGGCGTTGTACGACGGCTAGCGGTATTTTCTTCCACTCGGCTTGGAGAAGACAGGTCAGTTCCTTCACCGATTTCGGACGGTGGGGGCACCCCTTAAGTCGACGCTCCAGTTTGTCCCAGAGGTGCTCGATAGGGTTAAGGTCCGGGCTCTGCGCAGGCCAGTCCGTTCGATTCACCCCATTGTCACCATACCAAGCCATGATGGACCTCGCAACATGACAGGTGGCATTGTCATCCTGAAAGTAACATGGGTCCACCCCGTAAAACTGGCACAACGTAGGAAGCGCATGGTCATCAAAAATAGTGCAGAAGCTCTCGGCGTTGAGTCTACCAGGAATTGTGACCAAGGGTCCCGTGCCATACCAAGAGAAACACCCCCATAGCATAATTCCACCGCCGCCGAACTTCACAGTTGGCACAATACATTCCGGCAGGAGGCGTTCTCCAGGCAGACGCTAAACGCAGACCCTGCCATCCGAACGGTAAAGGGTGAACCTTGATTCGTCGCTCCAGAGAACCTGTTTCCAATGTTCAACGGTCTACTGTCTACGTTCTTTGCACCACATTTGCCGAGCAGCGCTATTGGACTTGGTGATCAAAGGCTTGTGGGCGGCAGCACGTCCATGATAACCGAGCATGTGAGCTTCCTTACGGATGGTATTCGTCGAAAGAACACTCCCGGATGCCTGTTGAAACTCCTCGCGGATGTGGCCCATCGATTTGGTGTGGTTCTTTCGAATTTCTCTGGCCAGCACCTGCCGGTGTCTAACTCCCAGTTTTGTGGGTCTGCCGGGTCGGGGCACATTCCGACAGTCACCTCTCGTCTTCCATATGCCAATCACGTAGGCCACTGTTGATTTTGGGTACTTCAACTCGCTGGATATGTCACGTATGGATCGGCCATTTCTGTGATACTCGACGATTACACCTTTCTCGAAATCAGAGAGCTCAGAACTGCGTGGCATCTTGCATGCGACTGGTTGGGTTGTTTTCCACACGATATTTAACGGCGGCGGCCGTGACGTGTGTCATCAGGACCGCAGATATCGTCGATTGCAGGTATGTCCAATTACTTGTTGGTAGATAGTGTAGTAGCAAATGTAGAGTGAATTGCAAAAAACTAAAAGTCCCTAAAGAATACAGAATTAAATTCAAAATGGAAGTTCATATTCTGAATTCTTTAGGGAATTTTAGTTATTTGCAATTCTTTTTTTACAATTCACTCCACACACACACACACACACACACACACACAAAAACAAACAAACACAAAACGAATCGTAGGTAGCCAGTTGTGAATGTAGTTAGTGTCACCCTCAGTCTAGCTGAACTTATAATAACGCAGTTTGACTTTAAGCCCTTTAACCAAATATAATTCTTTGCGCCTTGAATCTATTATAATAAAATTACCTGCGTATCTGCCGGTCGTGGACTGAAAAACTACCACTTTCTTTTGTTGTTACGTGTGGGCGGTTTACTCCCATATTTTGTTTTGAAATTCCGGTGAACCTGCGTTTCGGATGGGATTTCAGTAAACCACTCCACAATATGCGCTTTCGTCGCAGGATCCATTGGATACACTTCTAGAAAACTTGAGGGTATTCCTTAACCCTTTAAGCGGCCTATGTGCTTAAACCAAATGGTGCCCAAAATATTAAACACTCCCCAAACAGAAAGATTTTATAGTGGTCGGCTTTAATGAAAGTTAGGCAGAACAGTTTCTTTCCCCTTTCACATCAGCAGTATCTGCTTAGATGAAAGACAAAAGAAACTCACTACTTATTGAAACTGATAAAAATGAAAGAAACTTATCAGCCACTGTTATCACCTGTCACCGGTGATAACAGTGGCTGATCAGCGCTTTCTTCTAAACTTCTATTTTCTACTCCATTGTCCAAGGCAGGATAACGGAGAGCTAGTCCTCCTGACACGGACATCATGCCACTGGGTAGAAATAAGTGACTAACATCTCCATCTGATGTTCGTCGCCATTGTTTTACTTTTAGCAGGTAATCAGTTAGAAGAGGGTTAGTGACAGCCAGCATACCCCTAAATGACCAATTTGAATAAAAATGTTGAGGGGTCTCTTCCTGACGCGCAGGTTCACTTTTTCCGGCAGAGTTCGATCCACTTCTTAGACAGCAAATTTATTAGTTAGAGGTGATTTCAGCTCATTTTGGTAACCCCGAGATAATTCGTTCCAGCCAGTTAAAGGGTTAACACCTGCTACAAACACAATGCTCATATTAGTTTTGTATCAAAAGTTATCATTTGAAATTGGTTACACCGTTCTGGGGCACCCTGAAGTTTAAATTTCACACGAACTCACAGGAGATCCTGAGTGTGTGTATCACGTGGTCATGTCCTTTTAGAAATCAAATTTCTAAAATTTTAATAGCCTTCGTAGGAACAATAAAAACCGAATAATATTTAAAACAGATGTTATCGATAGATGACAGCACATTCATTCTCCTGGAAATCAAGCTTGATTTGTAAGTCAAAAAAATTTTATTATTGTGATATATCGCACTACATGAAAAACAACTTTTTCTAATATTTTTTCTATACAGTGGAAGTCAAGGAAAATGTCGAAGCCTGTGTTTAAAACAAACAAGCCTGCCAGGCAGATAATCTGGAAGATGCCTTCAACTATTTTTATAGTATTGGAAGACACTAATTACTTCTAAACACGTTCAAGTAAAAAATATCCTACTGATAATTTAAGGAAAGCTCCCCGGGTACTGGCCCCCTGGTAATAAATAAGGGCGTCTTCCTCCCCCTTTCTACTTGGCTTCCGTGTCACTTTCCTATCGGGCACTCTAGCCCAAGCTTCCTATTTCTATGGAAGCTTGGGCTAGAGCTTCCTATTTCTAAGGGTTGTTAAAGACCTGGGGTCAGACACTCCCTTCCTAAAATCCTCTACATATGGTCATTTGATCATTAAAAAAAATTAAGACAAGCCCAGGCAAGGTTAGCCCAAAATCAGAATCGCGTATTTTTAGTTTAAGGCAAAATGCCCGACCCTGTTCTAGTTCAAGACAAACATACTCGTACAAAGCGCACAAATGCAATTGCATCAATCATTTCTTCAGGAATATTCCTGCACTCCTCTAACGAGTTGCGCGTACTGATGCAAGTTTTTCGTACCGGGTCAGTCCATTCCCGAAAGAATATGTCCGTGAGACCCTGGTAAGAACGCACGACGATGTAAATGCATCAAATCAGCATCATGAGGATATGTGAATGAATATCTTTTCGAAGTTGTTCCAGAATCATGAATTACTTCTTTTCCTGGGAATAATTTTATGTGAGTAGCTCTGGCGGTTCGGAAATGTTTTTGCCCCCCCCCCCCAATTGTGAGCAATATCCGCTGATGTAAATAAAAAGGGTTATTTAAAAAAATAATGTACAGTGCGCATGCGCGAGCAACTGGCTGGTGCAGTACTGCTTGATCTCAAATGATTTATGAGCTACGCATTTCCGAAATGAGCCTAAATTAGCGGTAATAGAAACCTTTAAATACAACGCTTCACTACATAAACCTCGAACAAATCTATTAATATAATATAACATTTCAACCAAAGTAATTGAGAATGTACTAATTTCTCAGGTCCTAAGAATTTCAAGAATTTGCAGCAACAATTTTGACTTCAATTACCACATTAATATACTATTAGATAGTTTTCTAGAGAACGAAATTCCTTCTTTCATCAAAAGAACTTTAAGAAAAATTATTCTGAATAATAGAGTAAGGTTGGCAGATCTGCTTTAATTTTCTACACAGTTAATAATATGATTCTGACCAATCAAAGCCGTAAGGAAGTTGGCTAGAGGATGCCTATTAACTACCTAAAGGAACCTTAGTGCTATGGATATGAAGGTCCTATTAAAACAAAAAATTAAATAATATAAACAAAATCACACACAAAAAAAGCTTAAAAATCTGTTTATAAAAGAAAATAAAAACAAATAAAAAAAGAAAACTAGTTATTCATCACTAGGATAGCTATACTAAAAATAGTAAAACCAACATTAAAATCAATAAGATTCTGATTAATCTATAGAAGCTCACTAAGGTGATTTAATACATGCAAAGATTATTAAATACACTACTCGTGTATTTTATAATATTTTCTCATGTATTCTGGAGAGTTAATTCTGCTCTTTCTGATCATACAGATCCACAGTCTTAAGTTTATATATTTTTTTCTCTGGTTAAAATCTCCGCGAGTTGGTTTCTTTCTGTATGAGGAGGCCATCAGCCCCACCCTCACTGCCCCCAGCGACTAGGGAGTGGCGGAAGAGGTCAGCCATGTTTTACTCTTGTGAGGAGAAAGTTTAGTCACACAAGAGGTAAGCTCTCTTCCTTGTATTTGGGTTTTATAAGTTCAATGTTTGTACTTCATGTACTTTTTCTCTGTTGATTTTTAGCTTTTATTCACTGGCTTGTCTGTTAACATTTTTGCGGGTTTTAACGCTTTCTTTTCTTTGTAACTTTGCGCGTCTTTTGGGGTACCTAGGAACAGAAGATGGCTAAGCTTGTTCCTTTTCTATGCGCTGTATTTTCAAAGTAGTTAAGTTCTTAATAACTAATTAATTATGCACTTAAAGCACTGCTGAAATACTTTGTACATATTGCAACTAACTGTTTAAGTCATATAACTTTCACAAAGTTTTCTTTAGTTAATTATTGTCTTTAACTTATTCTCGTTTTCGTGCTGTCATAAGTTGTAGAGTAGGGGTTTTAAACTCAAGTTTTCTTTCAAAAATCTGTTTTTTAAAAATTAATATTTCCTTTTTTAATTGCAATGTAAAAATTTGGATTTCCTTTTGCATTGATTTTCAGGTTTAAATTCTCTCTCAAACGAACTTGGCATTTCGTTATAGCTGAAAATTATTTCTAATTATTATGTCACTCTCACAGCTTGAGTTCTCTTTAATCTTCTTCTCTCTGTTTAATAGTAACAGATGAAGAGCATGGGTCGGGCCAGGAAGGTTAATGGATGCAAGCGAAATTGTTAACTAGTGCTAGGTCATACAACTCTGCGGAGGACATGACATATATATATTTTTTAAAACAATTTTAGGTGGGAATGTTACTTGCATCTATGGCCTTGCAGAAACCCATTTCCAACTAGGTCTTTGTGGAAGTGAGAAAATGCAGAGTTTTTGCTGGTCCTTGATAAAGCCAAGGCTCAGTATTATCGACACCTTCTACATTCAGTTGTTTTATTTTTTTATCTTTTCTCCTTTTACTCACACAGGTAGATACATAACCTTTTCTATGTTGTACTTGGTGTGAGTCAAAATTATATATGTATTTTTTTGCTTAGGTATCTTCTTAATAGAATTGATTGAGAACAACTGCATTTTCGCCAGGAAACTTCATTTAAATGAAGTACTTAATATTTTTGTTTTAAAAATGAACCTAGGGCACTTGCAGTCTCACGCAGAGGTGCTTTGCAAATAAATGTGACTGGAATTTAAAGACTCGGTTAAACTCAGGGAACGGGTTATTTATTAGGGAAAACATAAACGCCGCTGCAGGTTGCCAAAGTAACTTTGTAGAATAAACACTCAACGTTATCTTGCAAATTATCTGTAAATTAGCATAACAAGAGAGAAACACATGATATAACGACGCAACAAACGTTTACTAACCGGAACACAAGCACCAATAATTTTCCACATCCAGACCGTATGCTCTGGCGCGATTCCCTTTATCTGCGAAAAGTTTGCAAAAATGGCTTTGCATAGAGAAGTTTATGAAATCAGATACTTACACAGAAAAGGGCCTCCGTTCACGTCAAGTAACAGTGGAGATTTATTTCCGTCGTTCAAATCTTAGAGGCAGAAACAAGCGCCAGCGATTGAAGTTTTCAGGAAACAAACGCTTTTGAATGGAATAATTTATTTCTTCTACTTCAGTATTTGTTGAAATTTGTGTTTTCTTAACAGCAGGAACAAGATAAAAAAGGCTCTCCTATATTTCTTTAGAAGCGACAACAGTAATTTATGAAATTGGTATCAATTTATTTACGAACTTAGCGAAATTTTGTCAGCTAAGTCATGCTGGACAAAGGTTTCCCCGAGTCTCTTCCACAATTCTGTCTTAAGCAATTCTCTTTTATGTTTCTCCGGAATACTTCTGAAATTTATTCACCAATCTTCAACGTGGTTATCTTTTGGATATTTTCTCTACCTTGGTATCCAAGTCTAGTATTTCAGTTACCCAACGATGATCAGTTCTTCTTGCAACATGTCCAGTCTATTGCCACTTGAGCATTTTTACTTTGTTCATATCATCAACTGTTGAACTCACTGATAGATGAACAGTTCTCGAAATCTCTTCAACGTCACGTCGACAGGATTTTGAATTTTATTCACACACGTAGTCATCTTCTGTCCCGTGGTAACGGGAAAACTATTTCTGTTACCCAGTGGTGACAATTTTATCCACACACGTCACACGTAGTCATATTCTGTTCCTTGGTAACGGAACAAAGTATTTCTGTTACCCAACAGTGAACAGTTCTTCTAGCAATAGGTTTAGCCCATTGACACTTGAGGATCTTTGTTTCGATCATGATATCATCCACGCTTGCCATTTTCCTGAACCATGAAATAGTCTTCCTACCTTTCCAGGTTACACAAAAAATGCCTCCCATGTTTCTTTGAGTTATCCGTGGTATACCGTTTTCAGTTAAGGTCCACATCTGTGATCCATAAGTAAGAACAGGACGGATTCATTAAACACATTCCCTTTTAGGAATAAGTGTTTAAACACTTCCAAATTCAAAATATAAATAATATAAAATTAAAATACTTAGATCTTTTAGGAAGGGGATTTAATGACTCCATATGAGTATATAAGGTTATGGGCCACGAGTGGCCTAGTGGGTAGAACCACAGCCCTCCGACCAGACGGTCGCGGAATCGGTCCCAGGTATGTTGAGCTGCTATATACTACTGAACACTCGCCTTGCGTTGGAAGTTCACTCTAAGCTGTCGGTCTTGGGACATTGGAACCCTCCTCCCTTTACAAATGACGTCATCTGTTGTTTTTTTTTCTCTCCTCGTGGAAGTGCTAATTTTGACGCCACAGTCTAGCACTTCAACTTGCCCTTTCAATACGGAACTTCTACTTCTCTGACCTGTCCACTCCTTGTACTTGAACCTTTAGATTTTCAAACGTACGATCTGACAATCCGTGGAAGTATATAACAAGTTAGTACAATCATGCAATTCATTGATTATGATACGCTTTCCAACATGCCAGAATTCATTTACTCAACTTATTACTCAAGATATGAGGATAATGGCTGTGGAATAAATCTCGCTCTTGTGTCCTGACCTTTGACCGCATTTCGATGATATTAAACAGAATTGGTTCAGTATACCTCCGGAACAAAATGATAAAGCTTTGTCGCAATCGAAGCATTTTTACGTCGAAGTTATGACGCATAAGGACGATGGAATGGATCCCGCTCCTACAGTATGTCCTGATCTTCAACCCCATTTCTCCCATTTTCAATAGGGTTCGTCCCCAGGTTGTCCTCTACCACATACTACAATTTTATCGAAATCGAACCATTTTTACGCGAGTTATCGTGCGGACAGAGATACAAAGCTGGAGCATATACGCTTCCTCAATCTACGGTTGGAAAGCGTAAAAAACAGTGAGAGCTCAACTGAGTGAAATAATACGAATTTAACACCAGCATGGATTTTTTCCTTCAAAAATGTTATTTACCAGTGCAGATACTTCTTTCTCAAATCATCCTCAAATAAGTAAAAATAACAGAAGTTGTAGATTTCATTTGGGGGACAGGAGGGAGCTAAACAGGAAAATTTTAATAATTTCCTACTTGAGAGTGTTTATTACTTATCTTAGAGGCGACCCATTTAAGAGTTTTAAATAAGTGCATTTTTATTTCTCAAAGAGGAATGGTGTTTGAACTGTGAGTGTACGAACATCAAGTTTAAGTATTCTTTCTCTTGGAGTGACAGCAATATTTCTTGCAAGAAAAAAATCCCAGATAATGCTTATTATTGTTAGGGTCCAGTTCTAAATTCAATGGTCTTTTAAATTAGAAGGGAGTGCGAGTATCCACCTATCCGAACTTCTGACAATCACATCGCTGTTTAACTTCAGATCTTGAACGAGTCAGTGCAAAAGTGAGTGAAAAGAAATGTGGATCTCTCTTAAAGACTGAAAAATAAACCAACAGACACTATCAAAAACCGGTGTTACAGATAATTCAAGGCATACAAATATAGAATGTTGATACCGATATACACTTGATAAGACTTACAAGATGGGCAAAATTAAACATAAGTTGGTTGACGACAAGAGAATAGGAAGATAGGAAAAAGTTGAATGATGATATCGTTCAATTCATGGAGAACAACAGCAGATATGGAAACGGGTCACCGGTCAACAATTTCTTGCGGGTCAAACGGGTAGGATCAAGGTGTTCCAGACCCGATTTCGACCAGTTTTTATTTCAGTTTTGTTTTTGAAAAAGAAAAAAAAAGTATTTCGAAGAAAAATTGCGCAATGTGGAATTTTGTGATTGATACTGGCGCCCACGAAGTTAAAGTGATTTGCCATGCAAAAAGTCTCATGATTTCTACTGACCGACGTTACACACACACACACACACACACACACACACACACCCCATATCGTAAAATGATACTTCCGTTGCGTTTCACATTGTAAGACAGTTATTTTTCACATTGCATCTTTTGCATTGAGCATTCAGAGGTTTTCTTTTAAATAAAATTCCCATGGATGTCGTGTTGGCATTAATGCTTTACTTGTTAACATGGATTAATTTGTCCCTTTGAGAGGCAATTATGACAACATCGACATTGGATTTTTATTTAAAACGAGACCCTCATAGACAAACTGTTCAATATTCAGTGTATCAAAAACCCACATCCTCTACAGTCATGATTCCATCTCAATCATCTCATCCATTAAACCAAAAACTCACATCCATCCAATTCCAAGTACGACGAGCATTTAGCCGCTCATCGAGAGTAGCATTACGAAATCAAGAAATAGCCAAAATTAAAATATCTGCATCTCATCATGGCTACTCAGATGACATCGCTAATTTTACCGTAAAGAAAATAAATCGCACATTAGATACTACATTAATAAAAGATCGTAGACCAATTAAACATGTGGAGGATCACTACCATACATTCCCAGCATCATCAATATATTCAAAAACGTTTGTCATCGTTACAATATTGGCTTCGGTGTACGAACACACAAGGTACTATCAGGAATAAAAATGATAGAGACGTTGTTCCTTTGGACAACCGATATGGAGTATATGTCATCCCACTGAAGACAATAGACATTCAAGATTAAGATCGTATATATGTTAGATCTACACTTCGCTCATTAAAAACTCGTTTAAAACAACAATATAACAAAGACAAACTCATCAAGGACTTCCCTATCAAGGCTATCATACAAAGGATCTCATTACCCATGTTGGAGCGAAGCCAGCATCCTCGCCACGCCCTACTCAAAAGCATCAATATTTCTAATGGAAAGTCTATTTATTCACAAATATGGTGAAGTATGTTGCAATGATGATATTCCTTGTCACATCCCTTTACCTTGGAAAACTGTGCTTAATGAGTTATAACATATAGAGACTTACACCAATTATTTCCTTCATACATAGTTTCTAATACGTTGCTGGACAGGGCGTTTGAAGTCTTTCCCACTGCGGAAAGACTTCAAACGCCCTGTGTGTGGTGTGTGTAATTATAAACTGAATTTCGAATTATGTAAGTAGTTCAAAGAACATTTGTCCGGGTCCAAAATTTTTGACCCGTTTGCACTTCTGTACAACAGATGAGACGGACAAAAGAAACTGCATGATTTCAGAAAGACAATCCATTAACGCATTCGAAAAAGTTGATAAAAATATACCACCCTAAAAGATCAGCAATATTAATATAACTATTTTCAGCTTTTTTTCTGCATATCAAAGGACCTCAGATTCTTTGTGGCCTCCGCAAGATCCCAAATGGTGCTTAACGTTCGAATTTCAGTGGCACACGCAGAAGAATCTGAGGTCCCAAGTGGCTGAAAGGGAAAGGAGATAAGCCAATACATACTGGTGAAGTCATTTCCTGGAATCGAACAGACACCAAACTTGTTCTAGTAATCAGCAGACTGCGCCTCTAACCACTCGATTTCCAGAGACATAGAAACAGTTTATAAATGGAGCAAATACCTCATTTCAGATATAGGAAATTCGAAGCTTTAACGGCGTTAATCTAGTGCAGACAAAGAAGTAAAATCTACCCCGTGGAGGTAATAGAAATGAAACCTCCATGAGATTAAGTTTGTAATATTTATTTGTCATCACAATTTTGCAGCTGTTTTCTTCTATAAGTAATTCACAGCATTTCCGCTAGAAAGCATAATGTTACATTACGTCTTCTAATTTTTCAACTTCAGTACTAAAGATAAAGTCAGATATGATATTTCCGTGCTAAAAATTGATCTAAGTTGAAAAAAACAATGCCGTCTTATGCAAGATTTAAAAATTTAATGTTAAAAGAATATATACAAGTTAAAATATATACACATTAAACCTTTCGAGTTTACAATAAACTCATCCTCAGATGTAACAGAATGCCAAACACAAGCGACAAGGTGTTAGTTATACACTGAGTGGCCACTTTATTATGACCACCTGGCAGTTTTAAGCAAATGAGTTATGGCTGCACGCTGTTACCGCCAGAGGGAGAGGCTAGTATAAAAAGAGAAAGCTTAGTGCTTGCGACAGAGGTAGAAGTGATTTTTGGGTGACGAGATGGGTAAAAAATGCGATTTGCCGGACTTTCAACGTGGGATGATTGTAGGAGCTCGGAGCCATGGAGCGAGTATCACTGAAACCGCCGCATTCGTGAAATGTTCCAGAGCAGCTGTTGTTAAAGTGCTTAACGACTGGACTGTCAGCCAAAAAACTGGGTCTCTACGTGCAACGTGTGGTAGTCATCGACTAGTGATTTCGAACACCTTTGCTGTCTGCAGTTAACAAGAGAAAAAGTCTCCAGTTCGCACAGGAGCACAATTATTGGACAGTCGATAATTGGAAACAAATTATATGGTCCGATGAATCACGCTTTCAGTTGCACCATGCCGATGGCAGAGTGAGAATTTGGCGGATACAGCACGAAAGCATGGACCCCAAATGCATTGCTACAACCATTCAAGCTGGTGGAGGCAACGTTATGGTTTGGGGAATGTTTTCCTGGCATGCTTTGGGCACTTTAATTCGGGTTGATCAACGTCTGGCTGGCACATATCTAAACATCGTTGCGGACCAAGTGCATCCTGTCATGTGGATGGTTTATCCACAAGGCGATGGCTACTTTCAACAAGATAATGCGTTCTGCCATAGTGCTCGTATTGTACAGGATTGGTTTCAGGAACATGCCGGTGAGTTTACTTTGCTTAGGTAGCCCCCACAATTTCCAGATCTCAACCCCATTGAGAATTTGTGGGATGAAGTTGAACGAGCCATCAGACAGCTGGATCCACAACCCTGCAATTTCACACTCCTGGAAAGTCCTTTTCATCAAGCATGGTCTCAGATTCCACAAACCACCTATCAACATCTCGTGGATTCCATGCCACGAAGAATCGACGCAGTATTAAAGGCAAAAGGTGGCCGAACGAAGTACTGAGGGGATGGTCATAATAAAGTGGCCACTCAGTGTATATACACATGGTAGTCTTGTCACAAGTGACCTATGTCCAATGAAGTGTTAACACATGTGCGGAAATAATCGGTCAAACTCGATTTCTGGAGACTCAGGGTGCTTTTCCCGGTCCGTTAACTGTTTCCAAAGGAAAGGTATAGTACGAGGAGAGTCATCATTGCAGCATAAATTAATGTATTTACAAATCAGTCAACTTTCTGTGAAAAGGATAGAAGAACGATGTCTATGGGTATTCAGTATAATTGCTGCCTCCCAAATAGGAGTATGCGTACCTGTTAAATAGGACCTGGAGAGAGCTGTAGAAGTTGAAGAGGTTTTAATGTTATATTTGTGTTCCGAAAACTTTACATTTCAAGGAACGAGAGGTCGAACCCACATACATCATATCATGCTCTTCCCTTCTTCGAGCAAAGCCTTCAGTGGTATGGCATAAATGCCATGTTGATTGTCCAGTTCAATCACTTTTTATAATTACTGAGATGTTATGTCTTGATCCCGAATCAGATGGGTTTTTTTTACAAATACCTTTCAAAGGGTTGGTAACTCCAGGTATAAAAGGAACAGATAAAGACTTGAAATTTGGTGCTCACATAGCAGTTAAGAGGGAATAATGCACCTCGGAGCCCTTTATTTTTTATTTTGATATTCCAATTTGCTGATTTTTAATCAGTTTTTAAAGCACTTAACCATAGCTGAAGAAATTGTTAAAATTTGATCGTGCAGTATGCTGTCCCATGAAGTAACGCAACAATAGTTAATTAATAACATATTCAATTAAACTGTCTTCGAACAGTATTTCATCTCGTTTTATATGAGCGTAATTATCTCATTGCGATCTTGTGTAAATTACGAGAACTTGATTATAAACGTAATAAAAGCCATCACAAAAATGTGTTTCTTTATTAGCGTAGCAACTAATATGTACCAACCTTTTACACATTTATGGGTTGCTTTATCGAGACAGACTAATACTACAAACCTATGCAGGAGAACACTTACGGAAGAATAGAAGCGACGATATCAATATGTTGCACCGCAATTTTTTCGGACGCAATTCCGAAGTCTGACGTGTTATATTTCGCCGCAGTTCCAGGCGGGTTTAGGTTTTAGACCGAGGGACTCCGTGTTACTACTCGCTATAAATCGTTCCAAGTTATTTCGACGGGAAAATTTGAGATAGGTTTCTCCAATCATTGTTTCGAATTTTTCATAACGCGCACGATTTAAGATTTCAAATTTTACTTTGTTTTTTACTGTGTTAGACTTCTAAAATGTCGCGTGTATCCTTCCGCCTCAGTTGCCGGCGGTTTTAACTCAGAGGCTCTGTGTTACTACGCGCTATGAATAGTTCCACTTTCTCAAAAACAGCAGTTCTGCAATTCTTTCGAAAGGAATTATATTTCAGTGAAACGTAAATTCAATAAATACATGGAATAAAATGAAATGAGAGGAAAATATTAATATTCTCGCAATTCATTTTTCAAAGCTTAATATTGATATTCTTCCTTTCAGGCATTCTCCATTTCTTAAAGTTTTTATTTATTTTAACGTGATGAAATCTGGATCCCAACACGATTTAATATTAAGAAAACTCATGTCAAACGCCGTTGGAGCTACTATCATGACTGGCCATGCTGCAGGAGACAATGATTTTATTCCACTCATTTCAATCGCCCCATCTGACGTTCCATTTTAGTTTAAACGCCTACGGTTTCCAGTTGTTCTCAGATTTCCCCCATGAGCATCAACAAGACACAGGTTCAATCGTTGAAAGTTGTTTAACTCAACCTGCAATTCATGCTCCCGAGTTGGTAAAAATTAAAACCCTCTATCCTGGTTCCAAATAAAAGAACACTGAACGTCTCTGAGCCGGAGGCTCTTTAATGATAAACTTACTTGCGCTTTGAATTAACTGTACATTATAACGCTGAGCACACAGTAGAAAGATGTAGATGTTTCAAATTTCCTTTATGCGCAGTAAATAAAGGCTGCTGATTTAAGCCAATTGTACCAGCTCAAGACTAGATTTTGTTCGGGTTTTTTTTTTGTTGTTTTTTTTTTGGTTTTTTTTAATCTTTTCGTTACAAGAATACATTTTAGTTAAATATTTCCGAGCGATATATTATATTCAAAAATTTAGGAAAACTCTTACAACGCTATCCCGTGAAGCCGATTCGTGTATTTTTGTTTAAATCAGCAAAAAGCGAGAACCTCCACTAATTTAAAATAAATAAGAAAAATCAATTGACACTTTCTAAGAGCATATTTAACCTCAGCAAGAACAGGTTTGGAATTTTAATCTTCCGAGTTTTTGAAGGGCGGAGAAATAACTTAGATACTTTAGTTTCAAAAGGATCGGAGTTCAATATTGGCGAGCATTCCTTGAACAATTCATGAGCTTCGAGGACGGGATGGAAGAGATACGATATCAGAATTTCATCCTTTATTTTCAAGAACATGGGTCGTTATCGGAAAACTGTGCCTGAGGACTAAAACAACCCAGAAATCAATATGGAGTTGAAGTTATCTGAGGGTGACACTTGCACTCGTTACTTTAAAGAATTAATGGACTGTGTGTGTGCATAGTTCTTTTTTGTTGTTTAAGTATATTGTTACTTTAAATATTACATAGGAAACAGAAGTAGCAGACACAATGTAACTATTACGGAACAGAAGAGATTTCGGACGTTTAACAAATTATAACGGAAACACGTTAATTCTTTTTCTTTTGTAACAGTCTGAAAACATTTATTTTTCACGCAGTGTCCAGTGGAAACAAAACTGAAACTTCTATTTCTTTTCCGTTGGGTTAAAGGAGAAGCGACCCTTACGTCAGTGTTTCTCAACCTTTTTGTATTTGTGGCCCTCTTTTCCATATCAGTTTTTATCGCGTCTTCATTCCAATCATTTTACCGGGACGCTGCCAAAACACCACACTTTTTACTTGGGTTAGTTAGCTGTTGCTATCTGAACACTGAAATTGCGTAATTACTGTATAATATTTACATTACACAACTTCTTCAGCATTGATCTGTTTCAAATATCTATTCAAATCGCCGTCCGCGTCGTATCTCTAATAAATCTCAAATCAAATCTCTGATGAGTCATCACCCGCCTATCATATCGTGAATTCTTGCCAAGTCCAACCGAGCATCGTCTGACGAGAGCTGGGTGCGCGTAAATTTGTCTCCAAGTTTTGGGAGGAGCGGTGCTTCCAGGCATACCTCGAGATGCCTGTTGCAGTTTTTGTACAGATTTTTTCGTCGTAAACCCTAGCTCAAGTTGAGTACTTTGTTTATTAAACAGGTTTCCTCATAAAGACGAAAGAGTTCGCTTTCCTTACAGTTTATAACAACCACGCTTCTTGAGGTGCGCATACATTTATTGCCACAGGGAATGTATTTTTTTTTGTTTCAATAAATAGTTTATCCCTCGATTTTCACTTTTCTTCGCGCCCTCTTTAGATATTTCGAGCCCCTTAGGGGCCCGCGTCCCACGGGTTGAGAATCACTGCCTTACGTCAACACTTGGCGCCCCTGTGGCCGAGTGGTCAAAAAAGTGGGTTTCGGACTAATTCAGCTGGGCCAGAGTTACAGTCCCAACGAGTGTCGTTTTTGTTTTACGTCCCTTTCCAGTGGCCTTAAATTAGGGACGGAAGACTCCAAACGTCCTTAGACGCTCATAGGAATCGTCAAACCTCTAAAGAACAAAAGAACAAAAAAACATTGAATTTTCGGGTGTAACAAGCACGTCTTTTGAATCCTTTTCTGACCCAAATTAGATCTATCAAAGCTATTCAAAGTAGATGGAACCGGTATGGAAAACAGTAGTATGACCGAAGAAAAGAGTTTTTCAATCGGGTTCTTAATTCCGCAGATATTGCTGTAAACGGAATCGTGAACTTACGCCCTTTTTTTGAAGACGTTAGGATTTGAAATTACACGAGAAATATTTTGCAGCGGAAACTCTCTGCAACAACAAAAAAAAGAATTTTTCAAATCGGACTCTTAGAAGTCTGATTGAAAAATTCAGGGCGTAGATGCATATCTTATATTGTCAAATACTGTATAAGATATGCATCTACACCCTGGCGGGAAAAACATGTACTATTTTTAGAAGAAAGTATTCTCAAAAGGTTTTTGGATGTGAGAGATATACGTCCAGGAAATAATTTTATTCAGTAGTTTTCAAGAGCTCAGATTTTGCTGCAAATACATCAGAAGCAGAAATTAACACTTACACTCCCTGGTGGCGAAAACATTTACCAAATCTTAGAAATTATAAGAAAAACATTTCCCGCCAGGAGCTGTATACAATACAGCAAGGACTTTTCAAATCGGAGATTTAAAAGCAGAAATGTCGGATGTGAAGCAATTCACCCTATGAATTACTTGAAAATTTTGAAATTATATGAAAAGCACTTCACACCGGAAACGCTATCCAACAAAGAAGGGATTTTTCAAATCGGACTCTTAGAAATAGATATTGACAAAAATAAGATATACATCTAAGCCCCCTGGCGGAGAAACCCTAAATTATTTTAAGAAGAAAATATCCCGAAAAGGTTTATCGACATGAGTAGTATCAATCCACAAACGAATTATTTTTAGTCGAGGTTTTAGAAGCTCAGATTTTGCTGCAAATATATCAGAAACGGAAATTAACACTTACGCCCCCTGGTAACCAAACCATTCTTTACCAAATGCAATTTCCCCATCAAGAGCTGTATCCGGTGCAGAAAGAATCTTTGAAATCGGAATTTTAGAAGCTGAAATGTCTGGGGAAACGCAATTTACACCCCCTAGCGGAAAGTCTGAATTTGAAAATATTAAAATTATATGAAAAATACACTATCTACCAACAAGTAATTGGACACCCCTGCAATAAACGATATCTGCGGTCCTGATACAAGTCACGACCGCCGCCGTTAAATATCGTGTGGGAAACAACAACGCAACCAGTCGCATGCAAAATGCCACGCAGTTCGGAGCTCTCTGATTTCGAGAAAGGTGTAATCGTCGGGTATCACAGAAATGGCCGATCCATACGTGACATATCCAGCGAGTTGAAGTACCCAAAATAGACAGTGGCTTACGTGATTGGCAAGTGGAAGATGAGAGGTGGCTGTCGGAATGTGCCCTAACTCGGCAGACCCACAAAACTGGGAGTTAGAGACCGACGGGTGCTGGCCAGAGAAATTCGGAAGAACCGCACCAAATCGGTGGGCCACATCCGCGAGGAGTTTCAATAGGCGTCCGGAGTGTTCTTTCGATAAATACCATCCGTAAGTAAGCCCATCTGCTCGGTTATCATGGACGTGCTGCCGCCCACAAGCCTTTGATCACCAAGTCCAATAGCGCTGCTCGGCTAACGTGGTGGAAAGAACGTCGACAGTGGACCGTTGAACAGTGGAAACAGGTTCTCTGGAGAGACGAATCAAGGTTCACCCTCTACCATTTGGATGGCAGGGTCTGGGGTTGGCGTCTGCTTGGAGAACGCCTCCTGCCGGATTGTATTGTGCCAACTGTTAAGTTCGGTGGCGGTGGAATTATGCTATGGGGGTGTTTCTCCTGGTATGGCACGGGACTTTTTGTTGCAATTCCTGGTAGACTCAACGCCGAGACCTACTGCACCATTTTGGATGACCATGCGCTTCCTACGTTGCGGCAGTTTTACGGGGTGGACCCATGTTACTTTCAGGATGACAATGCCACCTGTCATGTTGCGACGTCCACCATGGCTTGGTATGGTGACAATGGAGTTAATCGAATGGACTGGCCAGCGCAGAGCCCGGACCTTAACCCTATCGAGCACCTATGGGACGAGTTGGAGCGTCGACTTAAGGGGTGCCCCCACCGTCCGAAATCGGTGAAGGAACTGACCTGTCTTCCTGTAAGCTGATTGGAAGAAAATACCGCTAGCCGTCGTACAACGCCTGATTGAGAGTATGCCTTGGAGGGTCGCAGCTGTAATTGCCGCTCGTGGAGGCTCCACCAATTATTGAAGGTGAATAAACTTCGTTTTCCTTTGCTATCACAGGTGTCCAATTACTTGTTGGTAGATAGTGTATATCGTTGCATCAAAAACTATGCAGTAAAGAAGGAATATTTCAAATCGGACCATTAGAAGCAGAGATAGACAAACATATGATATACATCTACGCCTCCTGGCGGAGAAACCCTGCAATATTTTAAGAAAATACTCCGAAAAAGTTTATCGACGAGAGTGGCATCGGTCCACGAAGAATTTTTTCAATCGAGAATTTAGAAGTTCTATTTTGTGGCAAATATGCATCAGAAGCAGAAATTCACACTTACGGACCCTGGTGGCCAAACCATTCTTTACCAGAAATTATATATAGATTTCCCATGAGGAGCTGTATCCGCTGAAGAAAATATTTTTCAAATCTAAGTTTTAGAAGTAGAGATATCGGGAAAAACGCAATTCAATTTTACGCCCCCTAGCGCCTTTTTTTTTTTTTTTTTACAAAATACTCATTCTGGACGAATAAAAGGGATATATCTAGTAAGAATCATTTGACAGTTTTCTGGCCGTTTTGACTTCTAGTGTTTAGTTGTTAGTTAAGCATCAACTCTGAACTCCGGGATTCAACTAAAGTGTAAGATAATTCAGTAAGCTTTATACAGTGTCATTTACTTCAGCAGGTTTCAAGCTTTAGCTTGAAATCGGATTAGTGCTTTACAAAGAAGTACATGTTAGGGTATTAACTTGAACTATAAAATAATATCAAGTAAAACAAACATACGCCGACAAGCAGCTATTATCTCACAAATGTAGCAGTAGAGCCCACCCCCCATCTTATAGTACGAGCACAATTAGTCATTTCCGCGAACTTTTAATTCTTTGATCTCCCTGGCAAAAGGCAATTAAAAAAAAAAGAAACTTAATTTTATTCCCCGTTTCCCTACAGAAAAAAAACTACGTCTGTGTAAAAATAGGAAACAAAAAAAACATGGAAAATTCAGTCACCCGTTTAAATACTTTAATCCCTACGGAGGAGAGGCCAACCGGTCTATTTGCACAAGCTTGGCGTAGTATATTAATATTATTATTATAATATTATATTAATACATTAGTATATATATTATTAGGAAAGTTAAATTTAGTCCAGAGGTGAAAAAATGTACGCTTCAAAATTTAATTTTCGAGAAGACAAGACCTTCAAACTTTAACCCGATCCAATTTGTTTTTCTGCTACACAGATATTTAACCCTTTAACCGGATGGAAGGAAATAATTCGGGGTTAGCAAAATGTGGTTAAATCAGCTGGAATGAATATTCAGTCTTCTTTGTAAGCCGAACGCAGGTGAAACGAGTCAACTTTTGAATCAGAAAGCGTTCCTATCCCCTTAGCTTTGTTATTCAAAGTGGTCATTAAGGCACATGATTGACACGAATCCTTTCTGACTTATTACCTGCTAAAAGGGCTATAACCATGGCGACGATCCTGGGAAACGACAGAGAAGAGGGAAATAGTTGAACTACAGGCATTGCATAATTACATTTAATTCAGAAAACAACGTTTATTAATGCAATTCTCACAATTTAAAGCCTACTATAGTTTCGCTGAAAGCTATGGTTCAGCTTCGTCAGGACTAAGCGTTTTCATTTATTGCTACTAACGATGTTACCAGTGTCACGTGCCAAACGACTCGTGGGGCCATCAGATTGACGAGTGCTTTCCATGTGCTTGATAGGTAGGGAGATGAAGATAAATCATTCACCACTTTATTACGGTTTTGAAAAGCTTCAAAAAAAGTCTGTCAGATGTTGATTTAGGTCTATCTAATAGTTTGACGTCATTAAACAGAATTTGGTCATTATTTTCCCAAAAGGGCTGGGCTATGGAAGATTTTTTGATTTCACATTTTTTAATATATTGATACGAACTCGGCCGCTCTACCAATTGTTACGATCTCATGAGTTGTTATCCCACCATTGACCACCAATTGATACTAACGTGCCGAGCGACATAATTTATTAAAACACCCGTCACCAAACGATACGTTCGTGGTCTCGATCCCGCCGCAGTCTGCGATGAATCCGCTATTTGGATCAGAGACTTGTGGGTTCTTTTAATTCGGGAGCTGGTATATTTTAGCGAGAACGTTAGCGGTTTGCTGAAACACGGGAATTTAATACAACACCAGAGCCTAAAAGAACAGAGAGCAAATAATCAGTTAACACACTAATCTATTTAATCAACGGAACACCAGGTTCGTTAGGAGGTAAATTCCGTACATCCGGTAGGCATACAACAAAAGAAAGGGGAGGGATCTCCCTGCTTGTTCAGTCCTTACTCTTTTGTAGTTATCTCTTGAGAGTATTTCAGTTCACCATACCGGGAAGATTTAAAGTTCTGGACGGCCAGTTAATGTTCTCAGTTGGTTAACTCGGCGAAAGGATAACAATAACAAAAAAAAAGTACTCACTTATTGCTTGACCGTTTAAGTAATCCAGGCCAGAAGAATGATGTAAAATTATGTACTGTAAGATTTTTTCTACACTCACACATACCCGGATGGGCGCTTTATTTGGCTAGTTTAGCCTTTTCACCTGGGCGAAAAGCGCCGGGGGTTGGTCCCTCATTTTCTTCTCCTCTCCCCGACTATCAGACCATGCTTCTTCCGCCCTCCGAGACTCGGCAGAGGGGACGCTGTACAATGAACGGGGAGTAGCTCCCCGTAGGACTTCGTCGTCGGCTTGAAACGGACGCTCTCATGTGGTTTCACGCAGGTCAGCGATCTTACGCATCCTCGGAGGAAGAGAACGTTTCCAAAGGGGAGAACTTCCGTAGGAGAAACAGATTATCTTTGCTTGGCGTCCGGTGCCCGATTTCTAACTGGAGATTCGTCATGATTTCTTGGTTGGATGCAAGTTTATGAGAAGATCGACACTGTTTACGGGCATCGCTTGGTCAACGGCCGATGACTTCTCTCAATAAACAAAGCTGCTCCCTTTCAACGGCGGTTGAATCGCTCCTTTACGATTCCCCAATCCGGACATACCCGGCGGGCTTACCCCCAACCACCAAGTATAATTTAATCCTCGCTTTTCCTCGTACCTATGCGGCTTACGGCTGCGCGGCAGGTACCGTGGACTATAGCAGGTCTCGCCGGACGTCGGCTTTGCAAATCCCGGGTTCGTACGGCTTACCGCAGCGTCGACCCTTCTTGCCTATTCTTTTCGTAGCAGTTTCTCTCCGTGCGTCTTACAGCTGCGTACCGAAATAACTAATTCTCTCTGCCTTTTTGCGGAGGCGAACCCAAGTTGCCTCTATCCCCTGTCAGTGGCTTCGTCTGCCTCTTTTCTGTCAACACTTGAGATTTCTCCCTTGTCTTTCGTACAGAGCGCCGTCGCTTCTGCAAGAACAGTTCCGCCACTGACTCTCGCCCCTCATAATCGTAATTTTCGGCGTTCCCTACAGATTTTTTCACCAATGGCCCACTTGAAGTCGTATTTATGAGGGTCTGGATGTCTCTCAGTCGCCGACTGGGTGGTCTCCTTGTGGTTGAGTAGACCTACAAAGACGATTTCCTAATTCCTTTGTTTCCATTCAGTCAAAGAGAACTACCAGGCTCCCCCAATTAAAAGTGAGTTAATTTCCCAATTAATTTGCAATAGGCCAAATATTTAATTTAATCATTCCCCTAATTTAACCACGCCCATCGAGTCCGTCCAACGTTTTAATAGTAATTAATTTAGACCCAATTTTCGTATCAATATGATTGGTGTTCTTTTAATCTGAATTTAAGCGATCTCCGTATCTGACCTATGTATAACAGACCACATTGACACTGGATGCGATAGATTCCCCAAGAGTTTATGTCAGGAATTAGGTCCTTTTTGGCAGAGTAAAGCATCTTAGATACGGGAGTGAAGATAACTTTGAAATTTGATGATTTAAGAATTTTTGAAATTTGGAAACAAATTTTAGGGATAAATGGAAGAACCGCCGAGTTTCGTTGAGAATTTGGAGAGATCGAGGTCAAGGTAGATTTACCATACCGAGGTTTCACTTTTTTTTTTTTTTATAGCAGAGTTCACTAATGAATGTTTGACGCCTGTGTTGATATATCAACAGAGGCTTCATATTAATATATAATTTTCTAGAGTCCTCCTCCGTGCCACTTTTTAAGTCATCATAGCAACAACCGAGAGCCAAATGTTTGTGACGTCACATTTTAGTTTTCGTGTAGGTGACGTAATCGCATACATGAGCACAGTCTATGCGTATATGACTTTTGTTGTCATAGCAACAAAGAACACAGCTGCTGTTACGTCATCGAATACAAATCATTCTCACATGACGTCAGAGATGTGTTACATCACACGGTTAACTCTAGAGATTCGAAAACTTTACGTCAGGAAGTTTGGTTCTATTTCATATAGGGTCTATAAATAATAATAGATTTTATTTTTTGCAACCTACAATGTAACACCAAAAAATAAAATTCATTATTATTTATATACCTTTGATATTGCTTTATTACGCTGTTTAAGGTGGACGTCAAGTAATTTTGCTTCCTATACTTACTTCCAATGGAAAATCTACTGTACACATTTTCCTCACAATTAATGCGTTCCCAAGGATGAAAATTTGAACGTCGGTTAAAATAGCTTCATATTATAACTTGGAATACTTAATATTTTCTAAAACATAACCATAATTATATTAAAAATCAATAACTGTTCTTTTGGTGGTGAAACCAGAAAAAAGATGGCGCGACCTGTACTTTGATGACGTCAGTAGACAAATGTTGGATTGCATAATTATGGTTATGTTTTAGAAAATATTAAGTATTGCAAGTTATAAAATGAAGCTATTTTAATCCATGTTCAAATTTTTATCCTTTGGAATTGTGAAGAAAATGTGTACAGAGGTTTTTCCATTGGAAGTATAGAAAGCAAAATTTGTTGACGTCCACCTTAACAGAAAAAGACGAACATTTATATTCCGGTGTTCAAACTGTGTTATCCGTAACCGTTCCTGTTTAATGTTTTGTTTACATCTTTTTTTCTTTCGTTCGACGTTAGAGTTGTTTTTGTTTCGGGTGTGTGCGCTTCGAAGTAATTTCATTCATATTGTGGTTCATTTGTCTCAAAACATACTTTGTTTTGTGTTAGTTTTAACAACACTGCAAATATACCTCCTAAACGGAAAAAAATCTGTTGAGGAAGTAGCTTTCCAGGAGGAAGCAGCAAAGAGACGAAAAGTGGAGCAAGAAAGGGCCCGTCAGGAAAGTATGTCTGCTGTGCAAAGATAATGGGATCGGAATCGTCCTCGCGTAGCAAATATAACTCCTCAGCAAATTGAACAAAGTCAGGAACGACACCGAATTGCAAACATGTCAAAACAAGTCGCACAAGGTCGCGAACGACATCAGATTGCAGACATGTCACAATCGCAAATATTACGCCAGAGACGTGATATGTTACAATCCGCCGACAAAATCCACGAACTAGAAACCAAACTGTTCTTGACGCAGTTAACGTTGTAGAACCAAATGTAGACGCTCATAACTGTGGTTCCATGGACAGTATTTGCGAATTTTGTCATGCAAAACATTTTGCGGCAGAACAGCCATCTGACAAACTTTTTACTCAATGCTGTCATAAAGGCAAAGTAAAATTAGATGCTTATAAGATCAGCCCCTGATATTCAGCAGTTAACGAAAGAACAGCATCAACATTCGAAAAATTCCATGGACAACATAAGATCAATAAATAGCGCTTTGGCGTTTGCGTCCATGGAAGCTAACATTGCTCCGCCTCCTGGATACGGACCCTATTGTTTCCGAATTAACGGACAAATTTACCATCGAGCAGGAGCTTTGCACCCAACAAATGGGGACCAGAGAAAGTTTGCTCAACTGTATATATTGGACCCGGAAGAGGCTGGTGATCAAAGAATGAGGATTAGAGAAAACGCCCAGTGCAATCCAAGTATGATGCAAGAGTTAAGCACCTTCATGTCTGAAAATAATCATTTTGCTGACGCATGCAAAATGCTTTATGAAGTTGAACAAGAAAGGCCGCCCCCGTGGCGCAGTGGTCTAAGCGATGGCCTCTGATAATTCGTCCCAAAGGGGTCCGGGTTCGAATCCCGGTGAGGCATGGATGTTGTGTTTGTCTTACGGCACTGGTTCTCTCCCTTCCCTGGAACCAGTGACCCTAAATTAGGGACGGGCGACTGCTTATAGCCCATTGAGTTGCTCACGGTGGTCGTTAAACCTCCAATCAAAAAAAAAAAAAAGAACAAGAAAGCATTAATGATGCCGCTCTGCTTGGCGTTGAGCCGGCAAAAATAGTTTACGGAAAAGAACAGGGAAAATTGATACAGGGTTCACAGTCAGTATAAACGAAAAATGTGTTCCAGGAAGTGTTAACGAAATAGGGACTAAAGGTTTTACAAAACCCATAAAAGATAACCCATCGTATCAAATTCCATAACAGACTGCTTGGGAAATTTTCAGAAAGCTGTGAGTCAACGTCGCCATCTATTGACGTGGAACTCACAAACTCTAAATAAATGTCAATAATTTCTGTACCATAAATTTTATTTTCCCCGTCATAATTGACGAGCTTTCATCTAGTATTCATATAGATGAATATCAACAGAGACTTAAAGGTAGATTTACCGTACTGAGGTTTCACAAATCTTCAAGGTAGATTTACCATACTGTCTCAGAGGCTTCAAAGGTAGATTTACCTTACTGAGGTTCCACATTTTTTTTTTTATAGCTGAGTTCACTAATGAATGTTTGAAGTTTCTGTTGATATATCAACAGAGCAACAAAGGCTTCATATTCATGTATATGAATATCAACGGAGGCTTCAAACACCCATTAGTAGACCCCGCTATCAAAACATTTGTGGAACCTCAGTATAAATCCACCTTGACACCGATCTTTCCAAATTCTCAACGTCACTTGGCGTTTCTTCCAGTCATCCCTAAAATTAGTTTCCAAATTTCAAAAATTCTTAAGTCATCAAATTTCAAAGTTATCTTCACTCCTGTATCTAAGATGATTTACTCTGCAAAAAAGGACTTAATTCCTGACATAAAAATTCTTGGGGAATCTATCGCATCCAGTGTCAATGTGGTCTGTCATTCATAGGTCAGACACGGAGATCGCTTATTTCAGATTAAAAGAACACCAATCATATATTAAAAAGTGTATAGCCCAGCACTTTTGGGAAAATAATCACCATTTTCTGTTTAATGACGCCAAACTGTTTGACCTAAATTAATGTTTGACCTAAATTAATATTTGACCTAGACTTTTTTAGAAGCCATTCACATATTTCAGAACCGTAATAGCCTGGTAAATGATTTATCTTCATTTCTATACTTATCAAGCGCATGGAAGGCACTCATCAATCTGCAATCTGATAGCCGCAAGAGAAGTTTGGCACGTGAAACTGGTAGGATTGTCAGAAAGAAGAAATGAAAACGCTCAGTCCAGACGAAGCTGAATCATAGTTTTCAACGAAACTGTAGTAGGCTTTAAATTGTGAAAATTGCATTAATAAAAGTTGTTTTCGGAATTAAATGTAAGACAGCGTAGATGTTTGAGTTGTTTGTTTCTACCCAGTGGCATAATGTCCGAGTCAGGGGAACTAGCCATTCCCCATCATGCCTTGGGTCATGGAGCAGAGGATAAAGGACAAGAACACAGCGCTTATCACCAGGTTTATAGTTGCTTCTGCTGAGATGAGAGGTGGGGGAGGAACTGTTTTGCCGCAAGTTTTCATAAAAACCGTCCGCTATGTGGACATTTCTGTTTGGGCAGAGGCAGAAAAATTTGGGCACAATGTGGTTCAGGCACATTGTCCGTTTAAAGTCTTAATATAGCGATACTTTAGAAGAGATACACTCATGAGTACATCAGAAAGCAATTTTTATTGAGTGTAATGATGTTTTAAAGACATTTTGCGTGTTTCTTTTTCTTTACTTGCGGATAATGAGGCTTATGCGTTTCTTTGTGTCTCAGTTTTGCAGAACCGCCATAAAAAAAGCTTTATTCATATCACAAGAGACTAACATTAAATATTGGATTCTTGCGCATATATTTTTTTGGCTAAGTCGAAACCTAATTTTTCATTTCTGCTTTAACAACATCCTTTAGCATCTGTTTAATGCATTTCAACTTAATTAGATTGGCGTCAGGGGACTGTTTTTAATCATCCTTTTACATTTTATTTTCATTTAATATTTCTCTCCCAGAGTCACATGAGATCGAACCGACTCCAGACAATATATTTCATCACAATAGTTTCAGTTGCGTGGCCTAAATCCTTTGCTTCTTTTAATGTGTACTTTTTTTTTTTTTTACATCTTTATGTTAGAGAACTGCTCACATTTGGATATTTTTATTAAAACGAAAAACATTCAAGCCGCAATGTAACAGAAAACCGATTTTACGAAAGTATTTTATTGTAGTGACTATTTAATAGCAAATGATGTAAAGTCCCTTATGAAATCCAAAAATAAAGAGTTCGATTGGCCACTACAAGAACAACACAAGTACTTTTTCTCTCAGTTTCTTATAAAATACTTCCAACCGCTCTTTAAGGCAAATACTTCACATCTTAGCTTTGCGATGCTCAAGTTGCACTTTTCATCAGATGTCCAATTCCACGGTGTCGGAACAAAAAGGTTTTCCAACATCCTCGGGACAAGTGATGACAACCTTTACCCTGCTGCACCGTTTTAGGAATGATTTTCAGCTGGCCCCTTATATACACTGCTGTTTATAAATATATATATTTTTTTTATTTGAGGTTTAACGACCGCCGTGAGCAACTCAATGGGCTATAAGCAGTCGCCCGTCCCTAATTTAGGGTCACTGGTTCCAGGGAAGGGAGAGAGCCAGTGCCGTAAGACAAACACAACATCCATGCCTGACTGGGATTCGAACCCAGACCCCTTACGGACGAATGATCAGAGGCCAACGCCTTAGACCACTGCGCCACCGGGGCGGCTTATAAATATTACAACACCAAGACAGATACAAGACATGAGCAATCAAAAGTACAGAGCTGTAGGTACAGAGAAAACATAATACTAAGCATTCGGTGTACCCGCCACGAGCAGCGGTAACAGCATGGCGTTGAACTGAACAGGTCATTTCTGTCTGTCAAACTTTCTGCCATGCTGCCTCTATTCAGACTAAAAGAAAATGCTCGGTAGATGCTGGCGGGCCATCACCGAGTGACCATACCTGAGGAACGTTTTTTTTTTTTGATTGGAGGTTTAACGACCACCGTGAGCAACTCAATGGGCTATAAGCAGTCGCCCGTCCCTAATTTAGGGTCACTGGTTCCAGGGAAGGGAGAGAGCCAGTGCCGTAAGACAAACACAACATCCATGCCTGACTGGGATTCGAACCCAGACCCCTTACGGACGAATGATCAGAGGCCAACGCCTTAGACCACTGCGCCACCGGGGCGGCTTATAAATATTACAACACCAAGACAGATACAAGACATGAGCAATCAAAAGTACAGAGCTGTAGGTACAGAGAAAACATAATACTAAGCATTCGGTGTACCCGCCACGAGCAGCGGTAACAGCATGGCGTTGAACTGAACAGGTCATTTCTGTCTGTCAAACTTTCTGCCATGCTGCCTCTATTCAGACTAAAAGAAAATGCTCGGTAGATGCTGGCGGGCCATCACCGAGTGACCATACCTGAGGAACGTTTTTTTTTTTTTTTTTGATTGGAGGTTTAACGACCACCGTGAGCAACTCAATGGGCTATAAGCAGTCGCCCGTCCCTAATTTAGGATCACTGGTTCCAGGGAAGGGAGAGAGCCAGTGCCGTAAGACAAACACAGCATCCATGAATCACCGGGATTCGAACCCGGGCCCCTTACGGACGAATAATCAGAGGCCATCGCTTAGACCACTGCGCCACCGGGGCGGCTGAGGAACGTTCAACGGGCGGTAAAGCTCACGAGAGTGCAGGCCGAGGAAGAATTGGCATATGTCAAACATCCGGGTGACCTAACACATTCCCAGCTACATGTGGCCGGACTTTGTCTTGTTGAAATATTGAAGGAGGGATTGCCTGAATTTACAGCGGATCTTCAGCCACTAAAATTCCTCGATGTATAGCTGGGACTTCAAGATTCCGGTAATGCGTATACCAAATAGCACCATACACAATAACGCTCAGTGTCAAAAGGTCTTTCCTGGTTTTAGTTTTTAGAGACGTTTAAGCTCACCATCTAACAAATTCATTTTTCTCGTGAAGAGAGCACTTTGCTAGCGCCTGTATATTGAGCCAGCTTTATTTAAAATTTAGTTTTTTTTATTAATTTTGAAGGGGACGTTGTTAGCTGTTTATTTTGGTGGTGAGAACAGTAATGTTTTATTTTCTCTATTTTATATAAAGTCAATTAGGATTTAGATTAAATTTAGGGCGATTGGTTCCAGGGAAATGAGAGAACTAGTACCGTAAGACAAATACATCCATGTCTCACCTAGATTTGAACCCAAACATTTCTGAAAAAATTTGTCAAAAGCCAGCACTTAGACTACTGTGCCACCGAGTTGGCCGAATGAAGTTTAGATTTATTACGTACAGCGGTTCATAAAGAAAACGCGAATTGTCACCACCACTTCTCTCTCTCTAACTTCGATCGAACTTACACCTTCGGTATCCACAGAAAAAGCTACTTTGATGAAGAAAGAATTCTGAGATTTTATCTAGTTCTCAAAACGCCATGGAATCAACCATCACAGCAAGCTTAGGTAATTTTATGTTGGAGGTGTTCAGTTGTAGAGTTAATTGCCAAAAGGCTCAAGCGTCAGTTCTCTAGAATAACGGCTTTTTTTTTATTTGAGGTTTAACGATCACCGTGATCAACTCGATGGGCTATAAGCAGTTGCCCGTTCCTAATTTAGGGTCACTGGTACCAGGGAATGGAGAGAGAGCCAGTGCCGTAAGACAAACACAACATCCATGCCTCATCGGGATTCGAACCCAGACCCCTTTCAGACGAATGATCAGAGGCCATCGCTTAGACCACTGCGCCACCGGCAATAACTGCTTGAAAGTGACTAATGGCAACTAAGTTTTCTAGATAATTCAAGTCAATTTACTCCAATATCGAATGTCATGCACCACCACCCAAATCTTCTCTAATTCACTACACATTTGCCACATCTAGCGAGAAATAAGCTCACAGCGAATACGCGCAACTCTTTGGAACTAAGGAAATACACGAATCCGTAAGTGAAAATTTTCTATGTGTCATTTCAAACAGTTCTTTTCCCTCCCGAATTCCCTGATACTTCAAAGGTAGTTCTTTTGCCAAGATTTGTTCCGCTGAAGGTTGAAATGCAATTAATCCGCTTCAGCCGGAATGTGACTTTGCAGTATTGAAGTTAAACGGATTTCTCATCCTAATTAGCTAAGCATTAAACGCACGATAACTAATTAGGAACCCGTGCGATGAAACTGCATCACAAAACAAGAAAAATACCTGAAGCTGTCAATTGATCTTAGTTAGGTATCCGATTGTAGCGTTATATTCGTGTCGTTTTGACGTATTCAACTAATATAAGATGCATTACAAAATCAGAGAGCGAAGGGACAACTTGAGCGTATGGCAGGATGAAATGATCCACGAGACAATATCAAGTACTTGTGCTTTTATTCCACGTATTATAATGTACGCTGAGATGCCAGTTCATTAGGCACACACCTTCGCTCTTTACTCCGGCACATGAGCGCCGTGTGCAGTATAATTAAGGCAAACCAATTGATTGAGCATTAGTTAGCATTTGATTGACAGGCAATGAGCAAAACGAGTACCTGAGAGACTTTGGGCGTAACATAATAGTTAGCCCCAGGCGTTCCAGTAGGAGCTCATCTTCAGTAATCGGCGATCTTGTGGGCAAAAGAAGTGGTAGGATCAGAGGAGTCAAAGGGGACCCAGTGCTAGCGAATAGATGGAACATAACGAAACAAATCACCACAGAATTCAACATCGGTGTGGCGAGATTTATCTCCGAATACACCGGACCAGGTCGCGAATATTATACAACAGCAGACGTCTATGTTGATTGCTGAGGTTGTCTGCACAAAACACGAAAACGCTCGTTCAGTAGGTGCGGAAGCATTGACACTGGATTTTTGAGGGCAAGATAAAGGCCGCCTGGACCAACGAATCAAGGTTCTTCCTTCATCATGCGGACAACAGCATCCTAATTATTTTTCACAAGCAAGTAGAAGCCGTGCAGCCATTCTGTCAGATGTCAACGGTGGAGGTGCTGCACTGATCTGGGTAATGTCTCCTTGGCACGCTGGGGGAAAGGAGGTAGAGCTGATGTAACCTGGGCATTGATATTTATCAGAAGTGAAGTTCAGTAGCCATTTTTAAGATAGTGAATTGTAATCATTTTCCTCCAATTGCCCGTCATTTTGTTGAGCAGGCCGACGGTTGTTGAAGTACACTTTTTCTCACGCAACAGAGGGGGTGTTAGATTTATGGTTTCATGGATGTGAGAAAATGGGTACTGGACATTATTGCTCTTCAGCAGTCCCAGGCGAGAGACTAAGAAGAGGTGGCAAGGAAGGTAATTAAGTAACTGAGTTTTCAAAGAGGAGGCATTTTAAGGAGTCTTTGTGCTTTCTTGGAAGGCGTTGGACTTCACTCTTCGGCAGGGGACGACTTTTTTTGAGGGGGAGGGGGAGGGTCTCAGGGAGAGGACAAGAGACTCGGTGGCAGGAAGTTCAGGGATAAGGAGGTGTGAGAACGAGGTGCGAATGGCTCGCTGTCGGCGAGACGAAGGTAAGTAGTAAAAAATGAGGTTAATAAAAGAGGAAAGAAGATCAGGACAATGCTTTGAGATATTCCCCGTAACATTTGAATAAAAATCTTCCTCACTGCAAGAGCAAAGTTTAACTTTAGTCGATTTTATTCATATTTCGTATTTTATTTATCTGTTCTAGTCGGGAGAAATACAGGTTAAACCCCCAATACAGAACTTGTTGCAAACGAAGTATCGAACGAACCCTTCACACAGGGCGCTGTAATATAACAGCACCAAGCCCTGTAACCCATTGAATGCCACCTGAACGCCGCGGCATATCAACATCAATGCTAATAAAATTCATACCTTCATGGCTACGGCTCATTCTCAAACAGATTGACTTATCCAGAGCGATAATGCACCCCACTCACAAAGTTCGTATTCCTTAAAATAATTTTCCTTGAATGGCTTCAGGAGAATACCAATAAATTTCCCTTTTTTCTGTGGCTTGCCTAGTCCCCGGATTAAAACCCCGCCGAGCATCACTGGAAAGAGGTGAAACTGTTCGCTGTGAGACACTGCCGTCGTTCAATTTGCGATAAATGTGAAACGCAGTGATTTCTGCATGAGGAAATATTACTTCACGAAAATGAACTAACAAAACTCCTTTTCTAAGAGATGTTTCCAGCATCTGGTATGTCCCATGTTCCGACAAATTCGGGCTGTTCTGAAGTCTAAGGTAGGTGCAACACTCTACTACATTGTAAAAAAATTACTGTAGATTTTACGGTTTTAAACCGTTTTCCAGGGTGCCAACACAAAACCGTAAAATCTACAGTTTTATGTCGTGTTGGAGCAAAGCTATAGCTTTGCTCCAACACAATAAACACATTCCTTCCAGCCAAATTTTTGTATTTTCGTGATTATTTGGACTGTGACTCGCTCCAGCCAAATTCTGTGCTGTTTTCTTCATTAAATGCTGTGTTGGAGCAAAGCTTTAGCTTTGCTCCAACACGGCATAAAACTGTAGATTTTACGGTTTTGTGTTGGCACCCTGGAAAACGGTTTGAAACCGTAAAATCTACAATTTTTTTTTACAGTGTAGGTAGTTTAGTTTAATAAACTGGCATCTCAGTGTATATCATCATTGTCAACCATTATCAATCCACTGCTGGATGAAGATCTCCCCGAGTGTTTTCCACAATGACTTGTCTTGAACCAGTTTCCTCCATGTCACTCCCGCATGCTTTCGAATTTCATCCGCCATCTCCCATGGGGTCTTCTTCTGGGTCTTTTCTTATCACTTGGAATCCAGTCTAAAATTTCGGTTGTACATCGGTGGTCCGTTCTTCTGGCAACATGTCCAGCCCATTGCCATTTCGGGAATTTTACTCTGATCACGATGTTTTTCACTTTGGTTATTTTCCTTATCCACGAGTTACTCTTCTTATCTTTCCTGGTTGCACCAAGCATGCATCTCTCCCTGCTCCTTTCAGTTGTCTGCAGTCTTTGTATGTCTTTTGTAGTTAAGGTCCATATCTTTGCTCTGCACGTAAGCACTGCAAATATGCACTGATTAAACAATTCTCTTAAAACGTAATAGCATATTGCTCTTAAAAATTTTACTGCTTCTTCCAAAAGCTCTGCAACCAAGTTTTATACGTCAATTAATTTCTTCATCAATGCGACCCTCGCTAGATATCTGCTGGCCAAGGTAACTGTAGGTATCGAATCAGTGCAGGATTTAAGGCTTTTGGGGCGCTAGGCCAAATTATTTTCTATGCGCCCGACTCCCCACACCCGGCCAACCATATTTGAATTTGCTCTTATAAGATTTTCTAGTAAACTTATCTTTAAGTTAAGAATATAATAATTGGTGGTATAATTTTATTGTTATATAAGTATTGTTTAAATAAAAATTATTTTGATTTCTCTTGTTATTAAATTAAAGGTTATAAAAAAAATATTTGTAAACATAGTCAAAGAGGTTCATGCTTATCCAGGAACAACACTTTACATTTTGAATGCGCTGTCAATCGCACATTCAAAATGTAAAGAACTACACTTTACGTCTAATGCGTTTTCTATCGCACTCGCATGAATACGGGTGTGCTTGCAATAGAGCTATTATTACGTTCTTATTTCTTTAGTTATCATTCAAGATAAAATAAAAAATTACCACTACTTTATTTTATTCAAGTAAATAAAAATAACGGTACCTCCCTTTTTAAGATTTTCTGTTCCACGCTCTCCGTTTTTCTGGATTCTACTCCTGGGGCCCTCTAGAACCTGGGGCTTAGTGGTAAATCCGCCGCTGTATCTGATATCTCTAGGATAAATCTATTTCTTGAAAAAGCGCTGCACATCAGGTTTGTCTTCTGAAAGTTCATTTTTAATCGCATTTCTTTACTCTTGTCAGTAAATTCCAGGATCATACTCTGCAGCTTTGAAGGGGTGGCTGCGAAAATGATTACGTCATCAGCAAAACGAAGGTGGATGTGGTCATGTGATAGTTTGAAAAGTACGCTGTCGGGGAACTTTAGCCCCTCTGGTGTCCATTAAAAGCCAGCAGAAAGGGAGGTTATTTACGACATGATTGCAGATTATTTGCTCCTGGGGCCTCGGGTGGCCTAGTGGTCAGCGTTTGTGACTGCCATGGAGATAACCTCAGGTTCGATCTTGGGCAGGTACGAACATTCGAACAACTGCATGCCCGCCGTGCGTCGGATGGGCACGTTAAGCCGTCGTACACCGGGTGCTGACCCCTCCGGTAATAAATAAGGGAGTCTACCTCCCCCTTTACCTCGTTTCAGAGTCACTTTTCTATCGGGCACTCTAGCACAAATCTCCTAGCTTTCTATTTCTAAGGATTGTTTAAGACCTAGGGTCAGATACTCCCTTCCTAAAATCCTCTACATATGATCTCATCTATTTGCTCCTGTCCTGGAGTATGATGGAGGTTTTTTTTTTTTTTTTTTTATTAGAGGTTTAACGACCACCATGAGCAACTTATAACGAAGTAAATTTCTCCATCATTTTTGGTCTACGCCGGGATTCGAACCCGAGGCCGCTTATTCCGGAACAAGTCGCTCTACCAACTGAGCTACGCAGACGTTTATTCTGATTCCTATCTGCCTTTATTTCGTGTGCGCCCTGCTGGCAGGTACGTCACAAACTCAATGCGCTATAAGCAGTCGCCCGTCCCTAATTTAGGGTCACTGGTTCCAGGGAAGGGAGAGAGCCAGTGCCGTAAGACAAACACAACATCCATGCCTGACCGTGATTCGAACCCGGGCCCCTTACGGACGAATGATCAGAGGGCAACGCCTTGAACCACTGCGCCACCGGGGTGGCATGGAGGTTTCTGATCAGCTGCACTGTGAAAAATAAGTAGTGTGAATTAACGGAAAACTTGAATATAGCGTACGGCAAAGTTGCCGGTAAGTGTTAGTCTTTTAACGGAATGTCATGGATCAAAATCGAAGCCTAACTTGTGGCGCAATGGTCTATGCGCTGGCGTTTTCACTGCTCGTCCGAGTAGGTAGGTCGTTCGATTCCAGGAAAAACATAAGCGCTCTGTGTGACTTATGGCGTTGGCTTTTCCCCTTCCCTGGAACCAGTAGTCCTATACTAAATCCAGTGCTTAAAAAGAGTACAGGAAGCAGCCACTCTTTAGTCAAAATTACCCCTATGTTGAAAAGTTCTTAGATTTGCACACGGTCGTCGTTAAATCTCGAAATAAAACGAAAAACTTTAAAAAATTAAAATCTAATATGCTAATATATTCAAACTAGCGTATAACCCGTCCTAGGACGGTTGTTTTTAAGCTTTAAATAAATATTAATGTATAGAAGATGTTGCCCGTCCCATGATGGAGTGAAATTTTTAAGTGAAGCAGATTGAAAACAAATAAAACAGACTCCGAATTTCTGTAAGGAAATATAGTAAAAACCTATATAGTAAGAACTCATTCATGCTAGAACTAAAAATTATATGCTATTTCAGTTTTTAAAAAGACCTCAAAATAAATAACATTCTGTGTAAAATATTTATTGTTTAACAATTGTAATTTAGAGCGTTTAGATAGATCGATATTTTGCAAAATCTAATATAATCAGCACTAAACTTTGAAAGTTGTTTTCGTGTAAACTTACCTTAATAATTTTTACTTTGAGTTTTCGAGTTAAATTACTTTTTCTCCGGCACACTTGTTATTCCTTTCTCGGCTTGTTTTAGACTGTCCTATTCGACGGTTAGTTTCAAACTTCATAAAGCTTTTTCTACAAAATAATGCGACATTTGGTATGTCGAATCGGAACTACGCAAATTCTCGACAATGTGCTACTGGGGCGACATCTGCTTTTAGATGCAATTTTGCTTACTTTGACTTCTCAATATTTCAGTTTTTATTGTAGGTTAGAGGGTTTAGATAGATCGATATTTTGCAAAATGTTTAATCAGCACTAGGTAAATTAGAAAAGTAAAAAAATCATTAAAGCGTACAAATCAATATTCGAATTGTGCTAGATTAATATAGAAACGCATCTTGCCGTGATATTAAGATTTTAATTCGAATTTTGTAGATCGGATAAATAAAACTCGAGTCATTAATAATCCAATGTTTTTAAATTAGCACGCGATCGCCTTGACATCTAAAAGTGATCGCGTGCTATTATATAGCAGGTAATCATTTTGGCATCGCGAGAGCACACACGAATTTATCAATAAGTGATGGCGCAGCAATGAAGACGTTGGTGTGACGTCAAGCGTTCCAGAGAGGCAGACGGATCTGGGCGTTTATATTATTAATTAACTTTTAAACATAGTACAGATTAACACAGGGTATTTTTTGCCTAAAGAGTCTGCTTCCTATACTCCTTTTGAGCACTGGATTTAGAGACTGTTGCTATGTGATGAACGCTCACTTTTATGTTGGAGGGGGAGGGGTGAAGGCTATGACTCATTATAAGCCCCTAGAAATTAGAGGAATCTTCCATTCTATTCAAACGTGAAGGGACAGAACTAGAACGAGACAAATGCAACATCCTTGTGCCACCTAGAACTGTAATCCAATTCTTTGTGGGGAGGAAAAATTATATAGGCATGTAAAAACTTTTCACGAAAGTTGATTACAAACATCTGTCTTGCATACAGTTTATAAAAACATCGCAACGTTGTGTGTGATCTATCATATAATGAGCGTATCATCCTTCAGCTAATTTCCACGAAGTAATCAGGCACCAAAATCAGCTAACAAACGATTGGTTCGAGCATTTGACTTTAAGGCGTTGACTATCAGCTCTTTCCAAGAAAGTAAGTCCACTGTCTCTGGTTTCGTGTTTCTTCGGTTTTTAAATAACTCCTTATTCATAAACTATGCAGCTGCCGCTTCATGAAAAAAAAAAAAAAAAAAAAAGGAGCCAAGTGATTTGAAAGCGAATAACAGAGTATTTTGATTTCTGAACAGCAAAGTTCACCATTTCAATTTTTTTTAGATCAGATCGAAACCAATCAAAAATGAGTACAGAAGAAACAAATATCTTCCACGTCACACTAAGACAAACCAAGATGCTTTGCGAGAAAGAAAAGCGCCAAGCTTCTCTGGTGCCGAGCGGCTCTATTGTAAATAAGCAACAAGATTATTTGGGAAGTTATTTCAATGATTAATCATTCAAGATCACAGACAAGTCAAAACTTAACTTGTATTTAGTATGACACTTCGAGCAAAATTCGAATTTGTTTTCAGCAAGAGAGAAGAAATACTCCCTTTAACGAAAGTTCAAACTTCAGTTAAACATCATGATTGTACAGTGAAAAAAAAAGTTTGAAACAACAAAAGTTTTGTTGAGCTGTTTTGTAGATTTCTTTTGTTGATTTAGCCAAACTGCATCGCAATTGTTTTGTTGGCAACACAATTATTTCGTTGGCTATATTTTATTAATTCAACTATATGGAGGTGGCATCGAATTTACGACAAAGCGCACGTGATTACTAGCTACTCCATACGGGCACTGCCAGACTACCACTGACCAGAAGAATCTTGTTTTGCCTTTAAGATTTCGTTTTGAATTATGGCTGACTGCGAATTTTTATTTGCGATTAGGAACCGATCGCAAATAAAAGTTTGCACACGAGGTAATGGTAAGAGGTATAATTTATGTATAGAGCTTGATTTCATGTATAGGCTATACATACAGGGCGTTTCAAAATTCGTGCGGCAAACACAGATTGCATGGTGATAGCGCCCTGGAACATATAGAACGTTAAGAAAAATATTACGATTTGTTTTTTGTCTAACCAAAAATGTCAACAATTTGTTTCATCAAAAACCAAGGAAAACATTTAAAAAGAAATCGGATTTGGAAACATGTTACACACGCATGAAAATAGTGTCAATACGTCGTTATGTCAAGTATAAATCGGCCGTGAACATTCCAGAACATAATAAACCGATCTTCAAATGTTGAATTCTCAGATAAGAATTTACTCGTAATAACAGGTATAGCCGAGTGGTTAGTACGCCTAGTTCCTAAACTGAAGGTCTCAGGTTCGAATGCTCTCGGTGAGAAATTTTTCGCTGGCTCTGAAAAAATTTCCTTGTGACGTAACACGGTCCAAATTCATTTAAACAAGCCTAGAAACAAAAAATAAGGCGGGAAAAATTAAAATATGGAGAGAAAAAATATTGGCGGGGGAAAAATGGCGGATATCCAGGGTCTGAAATTACTGCACCGGAAAAAAAATTTAGGAACAAAGTGGGTAACAATATGGAAAAAAAGTTTAGGAATTCACGATAACAATATGTTTGGTTGCAGCAACAAAACGTTTTTATCACGATAAAAATATATATTTGTCGTATCAAACAAATTTCCCATAATCGACCTGTGCATTTTGTTAAATGAACAAAACGTTTCGTCATGATAATTTTTTTATAACCAACAATAATTTTCAGCAAACTACTTTTGTAAATTCAACAAACATGCGTATCGACAAAATGTTTTGGTTAATTCAACAATTTTTTTGCTGAATTAACAAAACGTTTTTTTAGTGTATAATGATTGTCATACGTTCACTTTATGTAAAAGAAACAGGTAAACCGAATGTGCAAACATTGTAGAGACTTTATATAAATAGCTTGTCCCAAAACAATTGAGAATGTTGTTTTTGTAAAATCTGTGCAATAGGCCTACTGCGTTCGACCTTGGCACGAGTCTCAAAAAAAAAAAACAGTAGTCGTAGTAACCATAGCAACTGGCCACACCTGCTTATCACGCATGCGTCGTCGGTAGGGCGCAATTTAATAAGAGTTGTTTCGTGAACCCCTAACAAGTGTGTCCGCGCTGTGATTCTTCGTAAAAATGGATGTTAAAGAGGAGCAAAGATGCGCCATTAGACTTTGCTGCCGACTTAAGAAGTCCGTCGGAGAGACTGTCTTCTGCAAGAGGCTTATAAAGACTAATGTCTAGGAAAATCAACATTTTACAGATGGAATAAAGAATTTATGAATGATCGTGAGTCGGCGGCTTTTTTTCGCGCCGAGGGAGACCTTCCAAGAGTGTTACAGAGGTAAATATACGAGTAACAATTCTATAGGTGTTGTTATAGGGAAAGACAGATACCTATCAATTAGAGATATAAAAGATATGGTTCTCATTTCAAAATTATCAATTCACAGAATTTTAATAGAGCATTTGGACATGAAACGAGTTTTGGGTTCCCCGTTTTTTTACATATGCGATCCAATGCGAGGCCTCACATGACCAGCTCGGTCGTTTCTTATTTGGAGAAAATGAATATTAAGTTGATACCCCAACTTGTATATAGTCCAGACTTGTCACCATGTGACTTCTGGTTATTTCCCCATTTTAAAAAAAGACTTTAAGGGAGCGACGACATTTTGAGACTGATCAATAACGTATTATAGCTGCGCAGGTGTTGCTTCAACGGCATTTCAGAAGAATTCCAGAAGGCATTCAAAAAGTGAGAGGAAAATTGGGACACCTGTGTTCGATGCAATGGATAGTATTTCGAATCCTTGATAATTAAGGTACGCATATTTTTTGTTTTATAAAAACATTTTCAGTTGTTTTGGGGCAACCCTTGTGGCATGAAGCAAGAAAAAAAAAAGAAACCTGCGTCTCGTTCAAAACTATGCACACCTATTAAAATTTCTAGAGTAGGAAGGAAACTAACAATTATCTTTTTCATCGGTGATGCCAAAATCAAATTTTAATCCATTTCCTACGGATGAATGAAAATGAGAAAGTTGGATATTTATAAGCACGTAATCGTAGTATAATTTTTTTGTACTAGCTGCATCCTAGTAATAATTAAATATTTAGTACAAACTACCCTAAGGTAAATTATTACACATTAACTCTAATTAAATTGTTCACACAGCTATGCTTTTAAGAATCTGCTTAAATCTTTTCATCTCAATCTTTTTTTCCTATGGAAAAATTTTGTAGACTCAGTCCTGAGTAGCTTTAACCTGATAAAAAAAACATGGGAATTCTTACGGTAAATACGTATATCCAACTATGATCAACAACCGAATGCTTTATTCTGCAAAAATACTTCGCCAAGCAAGCCCTCACTCAATATTGCAGAAGTTAATTTCATTTATTGGAGTTGAGCCATGTCTCAGCATTATTGATGATAAAATGAGTTTAGAACTGGAAACAGTCAGATGCATCCGTTACTGAATCAAATATTTCGACAGCTGCGACAATCAACTAATAAAGCGTGTAGTAAGTGGTATTTCATTTTTAAAATGACAAAATGCCGGATGTGGAAAGAATGCGACTATTCGCTTGGCCAAGACATGGCGATAGCAGAGTTTCTTCCTCCTCTTTTTTTTTTTTTTTTTTTGTACATGTATATAATTTATTTTGGGATGAGAAACTTCGAATTAAAGTCTTCAAAACAATTTCTTCCTTGATGTGAAACTCTGGGATCTTACGAATTCCTACCTCAAGCAACTGGGATTTCAACCTGAATAGATCTCCAAGACAATGATTTGCAAACTACGTTCTCAACATGATTAACTATCGGCGTTCACTGAATCTTTAGACCATTTCATTCTTCCATTGAAGCAAATTTTTCCTATAATTTTATAGTTATCTACTAACTGATAATTGGTTAATCCACGTTTTGGATTCGAATAAACAATCACATATGCATAAAAATCATGGATCTCTATTTTTTTGAACAGTTTCAAATTACCAAGAATGCCGTAGGTTGAAGAATGCTCCAGATTTGTCAGTCTGTCCGCACGATAGCTCGCACAAAAATGGTTCGATTTCGCTCAAATTTTAGTATGTGGTAGGCGACAACCTGGGACGAACCTTATTGAAAATGGGTGAAATGGGGTCAAAGGTGAGGGCACAGAAGCGAGATTTATTCAACAGCCATAATCCTCATAACTTGACTAAAAATGCTTCTATTGCGACAAAACTTTAGTATGTTGTTCCGGAGGTTTACTGAACCAATTCTGTTTAATATGATCGAAATGGGGTCAGAGGTCAGGACACAGGAGCGAGATTTATGCCACAACCATTATTCTCATAACTTGAGTAATCATTTCTCGTATGTTGGAAAGCGTATCATAATAATCAACGCATTGCATGATTTTACTAACTTGTTTTTAATCAACACGTACGATGTTGTGCATCACGAGAAATTACTTAATTTTCAAAACAAGTTAACTGGAGTGGCTAAAGTAAATCAAAAAGCAGGAGACGCAGTGCTTTTTTAGGCTTTCCAACCGGTTGAAGAAGCGTATATGGTCCAGCTTTGCCCGTCTGTCTGTCCGTCTGCACGATAACTAGCGTAAAAACGGTTCGATTTCGATGAAATTTTAGTATGTGGTAAACGACCACCTAGAGCCGAACTCTATTGAAAATGGGCAAAATGTGGTCAAAGGTCAGGACATAGGAGCGAGATCTATTCCATCGTCCTTATGCGTCATAACTTACGTAAAAATGCTTCGATTGCGACAAAACTTGATGTTCTGGAGGTATACTGAACCAGTTCAGTTGAATATCATCGAAATGGGGTCAAAGAGGAGCGCACAGGAGCGAGATTTATTCCACAGCCATTACCCTCATAACTGGAGTAATAACTTGAGTGATGATTTCTGGTATGTTGGAAAGCGTATCATAATCAATGCTTTGCATGATTTTATTAACTTGCTTTTACGCTTTCCAACCGTAGGTTGAAGAAGCGTATATGCTCCAGCTTTATCGGTCTGTGTGTCCGCACGATAACTCGCATAAAAATGGTTCGATTTCGATGAAATTTTACTGTGCGGTAGGGAACATCTTGGGGAACAAGCCAACCCTATTGAAAATCAGCGAAATGGGCCAAAGGTCAGGACATAGCAGCGGGATCCATTCCATCACCATTATGTATCATAACTTACGTAAAAATGCTTCGATTGCGAGAAAACTTGATCATGTTGTTCCAAACGTATACTGAACACATTCTGTTGAATATAATCGAAATGGGGTCAAAGGTAAGAGCACATGAGCTAGATTTATTCCACAGCCATTGTCCTCATAACTTGAGTAATGGTTTCTGGAATGTTGGAAAGCGTATCATAATCAAGGCATTGCATGATTTTACTAACTTGTTTACTCTTCATTTAATTTGGGAGGCTAAATACGAACTTTAAAAAGTAAAATAATGGCATTTCGAATTGAAATAAATCAGACATAGGAAGTGCGTCAGATATAGGAAGTATTTGTCCAACTCCACTGGGACTTTTGTCTGAGGGGAAGAACCTATCAATATTTTGTCATTTGTTTCGGGGGTTAACGACCACATGAGCAATTTTTGGGCTATATATTAATATTCTCCCGTCAAATTTAGGGCCAGTGTTTCCGGAGAGGAGACAGAGCCAACGTTATCAGATAGGTAGACTGTCCACCAGAGCCGCAACTAGACAATTTCGGGGGACGGGCGGGGGGGGGTAAAAATATTCCACAGCGAAAATGTAATATAGCTATCTGTGTGTCTGTCAGGGCCGCCATTAGACTTTTGTTTCGGTATTTTTTGAAAAAAAGAAAAACCATTCCACAGCAAAAAATCTAGTCACTCAACAAAAAAAATAAACACTTTAGTTTTTAACATATTAATATTAGTTACCGAGTAACTACACATGTACTTACTCAGTATTAACAGAAAAGCAAACTGAACAATATGAGATAGAGATCACATGAACACAACAAGATTTACACAGGAGACAGGATAAAAGCAAGCACAGTCTGAAAAATGGAAATTATAAAAAAATTGAAATCCCCGTCAGAGGAAGTGGATTTTAAAAATTCCGATAACAATTGATGAAACCACCATACTAAGGGACTTTGACGTTGAATTGGCAGTCTAATAATTGCTATAGCAACTATTTTGGCACCCATGTCAAAAGGAAACAGGCCACCACATATTGAGATGTCAAATGTAATTGTTATTCATCTTCTACCGACGCCACTTCCTCCCCCTCTGGCTATTTAGACCGAAAGCGAAACCAGAGCAGTATTTAACTTAGCAATCGATCTCCGGCTCTTCTGGCGCAGCTTTGGACCCTGTGGTCTGTGGAGTTTCAAATTCGAGATGCAATCACTCACTGCACTCTCACATTTATAAACACAACCCATCCCAGTCTGTCATTTTGATGTTATAAAGAAAGAAACTATGATTCCGAAAGCCATTGATTTTTAGTCTCTTAACACGGTATAGAAATAAAAAAGCGATCTCAAAAATACCTGATAATAGAACAATTCCGATTAATAAAGTGCCAGGCACAGGGTTTCCTGTACTTCTATAAATTTGTTACTGCTGACCAGTGGGTAGAGTGAAAAAAAAATTCTAATAAGATACTGGTAACTCCTGTTGATCTAATAACTTGCGATAAACAAGCAAGAAGATATTTTCCTAAAAAAATTCGGGATGGGGAGCAGGGGGTGGTGGACCCTAAAAACCCTTCTCCTTGGTACAGCCATGCTGCCCATGTCTCATGGGGGGAGGTCTCGAACCAGAAGCCATCCCGCACGGAAAGTCAGAAGCCAGTGCCTCAGACTACTCAGCTACCGGAGCGGTTCTCTGTCTGTTCTGTCCTTTCTCTGAAACTAGTGGTCCGAAATTACGGATAGGTGACTTCTTACATAGTCCTAGATGCTCTGGGGTAATTTAAATCCTGAAACAAAAATAAAACAACATAGTACTTAACCTTTCTTTTTATTGACATTCAGCGATTGAGTTTAACTGATATTTTTTTCTTCAAGATTGTTATGATCCTTGAAGTCTTACCCAACTTAGTTGCTCTCAGTTGCGTGAATCATCATTAAAAAAGTTGAGAAAAATCTAAACAAGAAACACGACACCGAATTTTCGGGTGTAATGAGCATGTTTTTTGAATCCGTTCTGACGCGAATTAAATTTAACGAAGATACTAAAAAGTCAATAGAACCGGTTAGAAAACCAACCAACCGGTTTCTACAATTGATAAAACATCCAGAAATAGAAACAGATACTTATTTCAACCAGCAGCTAAGATGCACGTTACGAAGATTAATAAATGGCGCACAAAAAGTTTCTCATAGCACAAGGAAGGTATTTGAGACAAATAGGTTTTCAAAAGAAGAAATATGGAGGGAAACATGATGTAAGTCTACATCTGCTAGCAGAAGAATTTTGCTTAATGGAAAAGCTGATAGGCGAAAAATATTCTTCATGGAAAAAGCTTGCTAAGGGAAAAACTTTACAATGAGTCACAAGGAAGCAGAGATAGCGGAAAAAAAAAAAGATTTCGATCTTTACGCCCCTAGAGGGAACTCTGCATTATTTACAAAGGATAAGGTTCCGCATTTCTGTTTTAGCAAACGGCATACAGTAAAGAAAATAATTATCAATAGGGTTATTAGAAGCGGAGATACAGCTGCAAACTGAAGTACACAAACACCACCTACCGACGAACTGTGAACTGCACAATTCCGCATAAATTATCCTAAAGTGTTCTATAAATATGTAGAGTGGTTAGCATGCCTAGTTCCTAAACTAAAGGTCTCGGGTTCTAATCCGCTGGGTGCGAGATTTTTCGCTGGCTCTGAAAAAATTTCCTTGTGACGTAACATCGTCAAAATTCATTTAAACACCACTAGGAAATAAATACGGCTGGAAAGAAAAGATGGCGCGGAAAAAAATGGCGGACACCCAGGGTCGAAGGTCACAGCCTAAAATTACTGCACCTGCAAAATGTTGCAGTAATTTTAGGCGTGTTTCAGTAATTTTTATGTAACTAAATTTTGTTGGAGCACGAAATTACTGTCACGAAAACAATGTTTGTGTATAATTTATGACTACAAAACTTGTGGTTTCGAAATAAAATAAAACTGCCAGCGTTTATCACAATCAAAAGGTTTATTTACCCATCGACTATAGTTTCGAAGAGTTATTAGGTCTGCATCATCAGGACAAATGGCTGATGATTCGTCCTGATGATGCCAAGCCAATAGCTCTGCGAAACTATAGTCGATGTATAATAAATCTTTGATTGTGGTAAACGTTGGTATTTTTATTTTATACCAATATGTTTGGTTGCAGCAACAAAATGTTTTATCACGATAACAATACATATTGTTGGATCAAACAAATTCCCAAAAAATCGACCTTGGCATTTTGTTAAATGAACAAAACGTTGTCATAAAGTTTGCAGAATCAACAATAATTTTCAGCAAAATACATTTGTAAATTCAACAAACATTTTTGTTGACTACATATCGATAAAAATTATTGGTTGATTCAAACATTTTTTTGCTGAATTAACAAAACCTTTTTCTTAGTGTAAAAATGGCCCTCCAAGTACATACTGGAGAGCCACAAAGGTTAGTCAAAAAGTATCACTTCTGGTGGTGTACAAAACTAGTACAACATTCTGGCAGTGTTTATTTGTGATTTCGGAAACGTGGCACTCCAAGTACATGTACCTAGGTACGCATTGTGCCCGGATGATTTCGATGATAATGGTCAAGCATTTCTCATGTCAAATTCCCCCGATTTGATTTGCAGCAAACATTTATAATCGTAGAATGCAGTGGAACGCGGCATTTGCCGATTTGATTTGCAGCAAACCTTTATAATCGTAGAATGCAGTGGTACGCGGCATTTGCCGATTTGATTTGCAGCAAACATTTATAATCGTAGAATGCAGTGGTACGCGGCATTTGCCGATTTGATTTGCAGCAAACATTTGTAATCGTAGAATGCAGTGGTACGCGGCATTTGCTGATTTGATTTGCAGCAAACATTTGTAATCGTAGAATGCAGTGGTACGCGGCATTTGCCGATTTGATTTGCAGCAAACATTTGTAATCGTAGAATGCAGTGGTACGCGGCATTTGCCGATTTGATTTGCAGCAAACATTTATAATCGTAGAATGCAGTGGTACGCGACATTTGCAGATTTGATTTGCAGCAAACATTTATAATCGTAGAATGCAGTGGTACGCGGCATTTGCTGATTTGATTTGTAGCAAACATTTGTAATCGTAGAATGCAGTGGTACGCGGCATTTGCTGATTTGATTTGCAGCAAACATTTGTAATCGTAGAATGCAGTGGTACGCGGCATTTGCTGATTTGATTTGCAGCAAACATTTGTAATCGTAGAATGCAGTGGTACGCGGCATTTGCTAGTCCACGCTAGTGTCTTCTTCACTTGCGCCGAAATCGGTCACGCCATTCTGTCCAGTTCAATAAACTTTGATGTTATCATGCTAAAGAATGAAGACGAACTAGATACGCACAATATTATGCATAAAATGCTAAAAAAACTGAAAAACATATACAACGTACTCAATAAGAATACTAAAGGTCTGTTCTACACATGGAGGAAATGTATACAAAGAGTAAAGAAATATTAATTATAGATCCAGAAGAGAGGAGAATGAACACTCTTCAGTAGTCGGAAAATCTCCACGAGATAGAAGTTACCTCTTTTACTAATCTCATTGCCGTTATTGGTGACAGTACAGATTTTTGTTACAGGGGTTCCATTCAGGGTTTATAAAGGAACCATGTGCTATACTTAACACAAGATCAGTATTCGATTTTAGCTCAGTGTCTTTTGTTTCAACCGCCTTTTAAAATGATCTGCGTGAAGTGGAGGTAAATCGCTCTTTCTCGGAAATACGGTGGGCATAAAGGGCATGTTTCATTATGAATAGATAGCTGAAGAATTTATGGTGTTTACCGACAAAACCGGCACCATCGTTTCATAGTAAAATTTGTGAGAATTTGAACAGAAGCTCGTGTTCATTTGAACAATGACAATTGTTAGAGGCTAGAGGAGAGAACAATGCATGTAGAAGTGTTGCCGGGACACTGCATAACGGCAAAGAGATTACTTGAAAACCATGTTAAATGCGAGGGATGGGCAATTCGTTATTTAAATACAAGGTGTTATGATAACCGTAACATTTACAAGTGTTAAGGAGGTTTTAAATAAATAAGATTTCAGTTATTCTATACTTCTTAATTTCTTCCACTCATTTTTGACGGCTGTTAACTAGTATTTATTAATCCAGCTAAACTGAAATACATTTCACAATTAAATAGAAGCATTTAATAGATTTTTTTTTAAACAAAATGGAATAAAAACCTCACCGAAAGGATGCTCGACTGCCTAACCACTAAATAACGTGCTCTCCGAGGCACGGCGGGTAATGGCGGTTCCCAGTATTGGGCGCCTCGTTACAAATAATGTCATATGTTCCTAACTTTTTACTTCACACGTATTTCTCTTGTTCGGTACGCAAGTCCAAATCTCGTAGCTTCTTATTTTTTAAGGATATTTAAGACCTGGGGTCTAACGCTTCCCTAAGATCCTTTGCAACATCATTAATCCAAGTAGACATCACACACACAAAACCTTCTGGACCACTTCCCAAGGGCCACGGCTCATTCCGTCATCCGCAAAGATATGAAAAACGAGAGGGTGACGTCTTTTCATGGTACAAACTAGAAAAAATGTTCCTACTGTACTTTGTTTGATGTTTCTTGTCTTTCGAAAATTAATGCGTATGACGTCACTGTAACAAAAGTGACGTTAATGTACCAAGAGTGACGTCGGTGCATCACAAGAGAAAGATATTTTCACATTCGTTTGAGATGTCGGCTGCTGAGATTAACTGGCAACGCAATAAACGAGGACGATTGACAATTTTTTCTACAGGATTAGCTTTCTCTTCGTGAACAGTAGTGGCGTCGCTGATTTAACCACCTCCTAAACAAGAGTTTTTCTGACGGTAACTTCTGGGGGTTCTCGATGCCTTGTGGGCAATCATCAAATGCCGTTTCAAACAACCCGTTAACTAAATGCTTTGCTAAAGATCGGGTAGCAAACGGCACAAGATAGTGCAGCCATTTTTTTTAGTCTTTGAATTTGTTTCCTGAGACAACAAGGCTAAATCGCCGCCCCGGTGGCGCAGTGGTCTAAGTGATGGCCTCCGGTTATTCGCCCGAAATCATCAGAGGCCATCGACAAACACAACATCCATGTCACACTGGGGTCCAGGTTTGAATCCCAGTGAGGCATGGATATTGTGTTTGTCTTACGGCCCTGGCTATCTCCCTTCTCTGGAACCAGTGACCCTAAATTAGGGACAGGCTCTGCTTATAGCCCAATGAGTTGTTCACGGTGGCAGTTAATTCTCCAAAAAAAAAAAAAAAAAGAAAAGTTAGTAAAATCATGCAATGCATTGATTATGATACGCTTTCCAACATACCAGAAATCATTACTCAAGTTATCAGGATAATGGTTGTAGAATAAATCTCGCTCCTGTGCCCTGACCTGTGACCCCATTTCGATTATAATCAACAGAACCAGTTCCGTGTACCTCAGGAACAACATACTCAAGTTTTGTCTCAATCGAAGTATTTTTACGTAAGTTATAACGCATAAGGGCGATTGAATGGATCCCGATCCTATGTCCTGACCTTTGAACCCTTTTCGTCCATTTTTAAATCTGACACACACATACCTTTCTTTGTCGAAGCGACTCCTCACTTAAAAAATAAGGCTAAGAAAAGCTGCTATTGGGCGTTAATACATCAGGAAAAAATCAGCATTTCGTAAGTTAATTTTTAAACAGTTTTATTTCACTAACATTTTGCCTCCATCAGGGATGGAATTCACAAGCGGCTGTCCAAAAAATCTGCACCACTAGGCGCAGACTAGTAGCATCCATGTGTGAAGAGCACTTCTGAGTGGAACGTAATAAAAGATATACGCTTTCCTAACATTAATATCAAGAAACCCCTCTATTGATGAAGAATTTGTGTCCTACGCAGGCAGCACGTCGCAGGCTCAACTATAAATATGGTCGTAGAGCTATGATGAGACAATAGCGCGACAGTGAATACAAGATGCTTTGATCTACAAAGTTAAGTGATTGCCAGCGTGGATTGATAATAGTGTACCACGTAAGCAGTACCCCGTACGTAACTTTACAACGGCATTAAGATCACCAGGTAAACAGATGGCGACGTGAATGCAAATGGTAACATACTGGGGCTGCTGAATCTACCAAAAAAAAAAAACCTCGGCAAACCTCCGATACTAGCAGAAAAAGAACCCTGCAAAGGACTGTCGTCTCAGAACGCGCACACTGTCTCAAATCACACAAACCCTATGTGAGACTACTGCTACTGATGTTAACACGAGTACAGTGCATAGAAAGCTGCATAGCATGGGTTACCACGGACCAGCAGCCATCCACAAGCCACTTCAGCTAATGTCACATGTTAACTGGCGTCGAAATTCGGACTAGCCGCACGCTGTGGGCGTAGAAAACTGGACTGGCCAGCCCAAAGTCCTGATTTGAACTCTATATAGAACCTTTCGGATGAATTGGATATTCGGGTGCGTGGAAGACATCGCCCAATAAACTGGTTACTGCTTTGCAGGCACAATGGAGGTACATATCGGTGGACATTTACTACAAAAAAAAAATATGGGGAGTATTCCACAAAGATTAGAGGCCGTCGTAAGGGATAGAGATTTCAGCGCACAATGCTAAATTTCTGTTAATCAAGTTTATTTGAAGATCGGATTTTAGCAGTAGAACAGTGTATCAGATATGTTTTTCAAATGTCTAAAAAATTGCGATGGAGCAAAAACAGCACGTTAAAATTAATCTGCTGTCCTTCGTGTCTCATGTCAAAATGTGATCAAATTGTTTTCTGATTCCAGAATCAGATGTCATAATCCGTTTGCAGGAGAGATTGTTGGTTTTCAAAACAGTCCCTCGTGTGCTTAGTTTTAAGAAAAAAAAATTAAATCTGACTAAAATATTAAAAAATAGTGCCAACACCCCTAAGTCAATAACAGATAATTAAATATTGTTTTGTTTCACGTCCGCGATGGACAGAAATGTTGGAATGTCTTTGGCTTGGTACAAATGAAAAAAAAATCTTAAATGAAAATGTAAGGAGAGCAAGGAGGTTTGACTAAGATATCTGGAGATGCCCTTGTTAATGGAGCAGTACTATTTTGCGTGAAGCCTTTAACCGCGCGCGGTGGCCGCCAAAGTGTGGGAAAATTGATGGTTTTCAAGGCTATTGCAATGCATTTTGTGTTGGCCGAGTCGCCTTCTTTCATCGCAGATGTTTCCAATTTTGTATCGCAGCTTGCTGCCTATGTGTAAGAAAATGCTGAATATATAAAATTCTTAAGTATTTTGAGGCTCCCCACAATTTTTATTTTAAATTGAAATACACGAACGTTAATGCGAATTCTAAACAAAGCACCGTTAAAATTGAAAACTTCACTCGTGTGAGAAGTATAATTCATTCCGGTTTGATACTAACACGCTTTCTGCAATACAAAATCCAGGCTATTCCAAAATACACACAGTTGAAATTACATAGGCATCATGTAAACAACGTCAAATTCCCACATTTTGCGGCTTCACGGTTAAGAAATTCAGGGCATCTCCAGAAGTAGTACGCGGCTTCACGGTTAAAACCTCCTTGAATGTGAGTTAACTTTTTTCGGCAACATTAAACTTATATTCAAGAGACGCATATAGGGTATTAAATCCTTTTATTTTTGTGGTGTAGTAAGCACAAAGACTGGCCAAGCTTTCGCACTCCACTGGGAGGCTTTTTCAAGGCAATGGTAGACATAAAAATTTAGGGAATTGGAACACGTAAGGAACAAAGATGATTTTTGAAAATAACGTGGGTGACGTCACTAGCATATTACACGTATATTAAAATATCAAAAAAATATAATTGCGTGATAAAATTCCTGTAATATGCCCGTGATGTCACCCACGCTATTTTCAAAAATCATCTTTGTTCCTTACGTGTTCCGATTCCCTGTATTTTTATGTCTACCATTGCCTTGAAAAAGCCTCCTAGTGTACTGCGAAAGCTTGGCGAATCGTTTTGCTTACTACATCACAAAAATAAACGGATATAATACGCTATATGCGTCTCTTGAGTATTCAGTCTGGAGTATTTATAATAACATTAAACTTATATTCCGAATTGAATTATTGCGTGTGCTTGTTTAAAAAAGCTATCGAATGAAAGGCATTGCACATAAGAGAGGAACAGATTTAATGTGGCTGCTTAAAATCTGGCAATAGGAGTTATTTCAGCTGAAAAAAATAGTTATGAAACTGATAAGGAAATGTCACTGGAACTTGAAATAGTGATTTTCCTAGAAGGAAACTGAAAAGAGGAGAACATTGACTTTCTTGGAGACATCTGTGTGCATTAAAAGCTCCGCTTATCGCTTTAAAAAAAAATTAAAGAGCGTTCAAGGACGTTGCATTGTGCTTTTTTGAGAAATGGTGAGTAATTCCTTTTATCATGGTTTAATGACCCCGTAAGCATAGAAACCCAGGACTTTGTTTCGCCTTCCTGAAAAAGAGTTATTGATTCCACGGCCGGAAAACAATCAGAATTGAAGAAAAACATAACACTTATGTATCAACAATAACGATGCCAATGCCTTTAGTGGAAAAAAATGACCATCAGACAAAGTCGTGTTGAATGCCAAATAATGTCATATATCCGATCTAATTTGTTTGATTTAAATTTCTTATTAATATTTGCGAAAGATCTTCATTGCAACTAAAACAACCTGAATCGTTTCGTTGAATTTGATATCAGTAGACAGTAACCTTTTACTCTAGAATCTTTTCATTCCTCCACGTAGGCAATTTTATGTTCAACACTCATACTGAAGATGCATAATTACTAACTATCTAGCTTCTTTAAATAACATTTCCAGGAAATCTTAAAAAAATACAGGTAGGCTTAGTTCTGATTGAGCCATCAGTTTGGAACTTAGGACTACGACTTACAGATCGGAGAGATGAAATGAGCTAGTCGAGTAGGTTTCAAAGCGTTTATATAATTTGTTATACCTAACACAGGTCTATGATATGAAAAGTAGCTTACATAATTTTTACAAATAATGCTGAATACATTGCGAACACAAAGCAGGTCGATACAAGAATTACCCAACGTCATGCTTTGTCTTCTTGGGCTTCTTACATTCTTTATCACTTGCTCTTGCCTCTCGTTTTGATTTTCTCCACTATTGCTTGCGTTCATTCTGCGAATTCCGTGGCATTGCAGGAAATATAAACCCGTTCACTCGAAAATAATTTTTAAAAAATTTAGTTTAAACCACTGCGATATGTTCTTTATATATTTAAATAGATCTCATCGAGAGCTTTAAAATGATAACACGTACAGTCGTTTTGTACTCACGGTTGTCCAGATAAACAGCGATATTTTCGAAAGTGTTTACAGGCTCACAAGAAAACAATTTTTAAAATTTCAGTTCAAACCACTGCGAAATATTCTTCGTATATTTAAATAGATCTCGTCAAGAGCATTAAAACGATACCACGCACAGTCGTGTAGCCCTCACAGTTGCCGAGATAGACTGAGTCAAACGCGGTGGCACACCCAGAAATATTGCATCATCTCCCCCGCGCACGGGAAGCCAAGGGAGCGTTGCGCGCAGCACGCGAACTGGACCCCATGCTGTTTACGAATATGCTAACACGATTAATGTACAGTAAGTATTTTTAAGACTGTAATGATTTCAATTAGCACCTAATTTTGTTACAGGCGATCGGCTGTAAGTCGCCCCATACTATCCGCGGAGTTAGACGTGGTCCAACGTTAAAAATGTGCTTACGTAATTACTTTGTCCATACGTATGTAGACAAGGCACATGCCATTTACAAGACCCATCATAAGCATTCCTGTACCTTATAGTATTATAATAATAATCTCTGGTATGCAAATTTTGCCAGCTATGTGGCACAAACGTTATTTGTACACTGAAGAGCAATTGAATTAGAGACAGCTGGCGTTATGCAAATGTGACGCTGTGGGCGGCCCTGTAAACGAAAAATACATGACGTATGCAGCGATCCGACAATATAAGGAGTAATGCGACGGGAATCAGTAAGAGTCTGACGCAGTATGGGTAAGACGAAGTGTATTTGATCGTGGGCCAATTGTCGGGGCCCGACGAATGGGTCACTCCATCTCTGAAGTCGTGCAGGCACTGGAATTTTCACCAGCCACTGTGTCACGGGTGCACCGTGAATACATCGTTCCGGTAAAACCATCCCTGCAAGGGCCAACTTCCGCGGACAACAGCGTGTGGATGAGCGGGGTCACCGTCTGCTAGCTCGCACTGTAACATCGGAAAGACGGGCCACAGTGCAAGAAATCACTCGGCAAATTAACGCTGGAGCACAAAAACCTGTAAGCAGCCACACCATCCAGAACCATCTCTTCGCTATGGTGTACAGAAGCCATCGTCTCACGAGGGTACTGCTGCTGACCGCACATCACAGGGTGCAAAGTTTAGCATAGGCGCGGGCACATCGCCACTGGACCCTAGACATGTGAGAAAATGTTGTCTGGACTGGTGAGTCGAGATTCACGTTGGTACATGCGGATGGCAGGATACGAGTACGGCTCAAACCACATGAAGCGATGGATACTTCTTGCCAGCAGGGTTCTCTTTAAGCTGGTGGGAGTGGCATTCTCGTCTGGAGACTGTTTACGTGGACTGAATTGGGACCCCTGGTACGTGTGACATCGTCTCTCACAGGTCAACGTTACCGGGATATCCTGGACAACCATTTGCTCCCATTTGTGCGTCTTCAACATCCCACTAGACACCTCATCCTGCAACAAGACAATGCATCGTGCCATCGCCCTCGAATTGTATCCGAATGGTTGGATGAACACTCCACCGACGTGACCTCGCTTCCTTGGCCAGCTAGGTCATCTGACCTCAATCCCATCATGCACATCTGGTATGCCATCGAGAGAGATGTTCGAGGCTCTGACCCCCCCCCCTTTCATCAAATCTTCGTGAAATGTTGGAGCTTGTTCAGGGATTGTGGATCCGTACGGCTTCCCAACGCTTCCGGTGTCTTGAGTCCATGCAGAGACGAATCGCCGCCGTCATCAGGGCGAAAGGTGGTGCTATACGTTACTAGACAGGTATCTCTAATTCAATTGCTCTTCAGTGTATTTGCATGATATACAATTCCACCAATAGGCTGCGAAAACGGGTAGTTGAGTTTGAACTCAAATACCAACTAAATGAAGAGTGATTGCGCATAGAGAAACACATCCGGAGAACATACGGTGGCTTGTTGAGCAATATAATGTTGCCACTTTCCAAATGCTAAAAATACCGTCGGTATTCCAAGAAAAATAACACCATAAGATCAATTGCATACTCTGTCTTAGCTGTAATTTTACCAGTTCCTGAATTTTGGCGGCTAAGCTACAAATAGTTCAAGAAATATTACGACAGAGCGGTGATCTGTTTGATAGAGACGATAACGTAAGGAAAACAGCCACCTTCGAATGGTTGAATTTGTTTTTAAAAAGTTTTATGGAACACTTTAAGAAGTCTAAGAATTCTAGTTTGATTTAAATTAAAATAATGAACTTCTTAGGTCCAAAAAAATAATTTTTCCTAAAACAAAGTTGGCAGAATAGTTTACGAAATCTTTTACTCAAACGATTTTAGTCCAGAGCCAGTAGCTTTTGTGGAAAAGAATTTACACAGAAAAAACTGCAGTTAATTGTTCAATAAAAATGGCTAGGAATTTGGAAATGGCATAATTAAATTTTGATATAGTGTTCTCCAAATCAAAATCTTAGTTTTACCATGTGGTTTTTCACCTAAGTCCGAAAAATATAACTTATGTAAAACATTGTGTTCGGTATGTGTGTGTGCAGGTGAGCACTGATCCTCGAAACGTTAAGCACGGAAATCAAAAAGGCATGAATTTTAATATTTGTGTATGCTCCATGCCCATTGTAGGAAATCATTTTCAAAATACCAGCATGCATATGCATTCCAAAGTGATCAAGAACAAACTAATTAAGAACTCGAAATGGAATCTGCTATGGCATTTCTCCTATTGATTTCGAATCAAAAGTCCCAAGACAAAGGAGCCTCACGAAGCAGGTGACGTTCTCCACTGAACAGGTCTATTGTCTAGCTGGAGACTCATCAATCCCTGATGAATGCCACCAGGAATTTACATTTCGCGCCCTTCAGTAGAAGCAAACTAATTCAGGATGGTTGGGATGTAGGTCTCAGAGCAGCAACCAGGTCAATTAAGACATTAAAAAAAACACTATTTCTGTGCAGATATGGATTTTTGTTCAGATATTCCGGGGCTAATGACAGAATTGGGAATATCTCACGATCCCACGGAAGGGCTTCTATTTATCTACTCATCCAAGGTTAGTTTAAAAGCTGTCCTTTTGTCCAACGGAAACCAGAAGCCTTTCATTCCAGTAACGCCTGCTGTAGGAATGAAGTAGACGTATGACAGCATGGACAAAATTCTCACTGCAATACAATATGACCAGTTTAGGTGGTCAATATGCGGTGATCTGAAAGTGATATCACTCTTGCTCGGGCTTCAAAGTGGCTTCGCCAAATTTTGTTTTTTCTTTGTATACGGGACAGTAGAGCCACAGCAGAACACTACGAACGGACAGACTGGCCTAAATGAAATGTTTTCATTCCTGGACAGTAGCGTTATCCAAAACGGAGAGAATTAAGCACAATTTCTTGACGGCTTTTACCGAAACTCTACGCCTAAAGGCGAAGTTCAGGTTTTAAAACGGCGAAGCTTTTTCCTTATTTCGGTTACCCACGTGGTCTGCCAAATTCCTAAAATTGGCACTGCGGAAGGCTACAAGGATCGCAATTTGAAACTGGGATGACATTAATATCCAAAGAGAAACCGTTTGAATGAAAAATAGTCAGCCATTTTTGTATCCGTTAACAAACACATGCGATGGTTTCCAGAAGAAATTCTTACCATCCTACAAACTATCTGTCCTGGAGTTCTTGGTAAAAAACAGGCATTCGTCTTTTGAAACTGATAGGAATAAGGAGATTTCATTTATTACAAAACTAGCAGCTGATATTTGCTATCCATCTAATATAGTGAAAAAACTTGTACGAAAACAAGAATTTGCAAATATTTCTACTCTCCTGCGTGAACGTAGAGTTAATAAATACGTGGGATCAATTCCATTCCTCTCTACGCATTACGAACCCCTTAAGAACTATTTGTAAGAAGAACGATCTGGGTTTTGGAGAAAGAACTTAATATTTTGTCATTAGTGAAAAATGATCGTGATGGTGCTGACATCTTGAATAAATATGGAGTGTACTCCATTCTCCTAAAACCTAACGAACAAGATTTGGCTCATAAAATCTATATCGGATCCACTTCCCGGACCTTACGCTGCAGACTTTCTGAATACGAATACAGTATCTGGACGGCGTTGGCGGCCACGGCATTATGAAGATTATGCAGACAAGGCACTTATACCTCCAGTTGGAATGCTGTGGATATTATTTGTTACCCAAGGACTAAATCCCAACTCCTACTGACTGAGAGCTTATTAATTTACAGGTATAATAACTTTTGTTGCAATGACGACTACCCGTATGTCATTCCAACACAATGGAAAAACCTCATGGATTATGAAAACAACCACACTGTGAACCGGATTGGCTACGAAACTTAACACACGCGCAGTTACAAATTACAACGGGGGGTGGGGGATGTATATAAAAAAAACTAATGTCTACTTCTGCGGTTCAGGGCCGCGGGTGGCCTAGTGGTCAACGTTATCGCTGCCATGGAGAAGACCTCAGGTTTCATCCCAGGCAGGTACGACTGCTCGAACCACTAAATATCCGCCGTGCGTCGGATGGGCACGTTAAGCCGTCGGACTCCTGGTACTGCGCCCTCCCGGTAATAAATAAGGGCGTCTTCCTCCCCCTTTGTACCTCGCTTCCGTGTCACTTTCCTATCAGGCACTTTAGCCCAAATCTCCTAGCTTCCTATTTCTAAGGGTTGTTTAAGACCTTAGGTCAGACACTTCCTTCCTAAAATCCTCTACATATGATCTGATCTTCCACGGTTCTTCGGGTTTTATTCCATCTGATGATGAATTCAAAGTGAATTCGAAAGTGCTCTTGATTTTAACTATTTTATGACTTTAGTTGGTTTTAACTTGTAAATACTAAAGGTATGTTGTACATCTTGAATCTAAATTGAAGTATTTCATAGTATCGTGCGTAAGACAGCAATTTGTTCATCTAATATAATATTCCGCACGAAAACTTTCATTTTCAAATTCAAAAATATTTTTTTTCAAAATCCAGAAAAACATGATACTGAAACCCATTTGAGGTCATTACACGTAGCAGTCTTCCAAAATCACTCAAAATAAGATAATCACCGTACAGTAAAGAAAAAAAGGGGTAAGAACACGCAGGAGTTCACGTACAAGACAACAGGACGACGAAGCTTCGGCTGGAGATGTCAACGCAGGAAGATGGCGGCATAAAAACTGTCGCCACTTGCAGCATCCTAACTGCACAGACATTATCAATGCAAATAAATACGAATCCAACATCGTTCTTAGATTCCTCTGTGAAGAAAGGAAAGTTTAGTTCACAAAATTCTCGTGCGAGTTATTCACAGGAATACAGAAGAACATTCAGGACAATTTTCCGGTAATATAACTAATGTTTAAAATCAAATGACTTTCTTAAATGTTCTATCCGATAGCCCCTTCTCTGAACTTTGAACTTACATTTAGATTTTCCAGATAACAGGACATTTCTTAAAATTGGTAGTACTATTTTATTCTACCCCACTTTCACAGTCCAATCATTTTAAATCTGCGTTTAGGAAGCGCTGTTTTTAGCAGTTAGAAGGCACAATATTCCATTGGTGACATATCAGGCAACTTTGCAGGAATATGAGCAAAATATAGAGACTTGATACTAGTCTCTTTTTTTCAAGAAATAGAGTGGTAGATTTGGATGTATGACTGGTAGCCTTATCCTGATGGACTTCTACTTTTTGAAGGCTCTGTGGGTAAGAGGAATGGTATTTCCTCTTTAAATATAGGAGTTAAAACATTATCATGGTAATATGTAGAATTGATTTTACCATTCTTTTCAACTTTTCTTAACTTTAATTTCCTATTGTACGAGAAACTAGCAATAATCATGAGTCCTTTACTGAAACTGTTTTTGGATTCTTCTTGGAACCACGTTTGTAAGTCTTTTGCTGCTCTTTTGTGAGAGTAAATAGACATTTGCTACAGTCGTTTAGGTAGATCCATGCTTTTTTTTTTTTTTTTTTTTTGATTGGAATTTTACCGACCACCGTGAGCAACTTAATGGGCTATAAGCAGTCGCCCGTCCCTAATTTAGAGTCACTGGTTCCAGGGAAGGGAGAGAGCCAGTGCCGTAAGACAAACATCCATGCCTCACCGGGATTCGAACCCGGACCCCGTTCGGACGAATGATCAGAGGCCATCGCTTAGACCACTGCGCCACTGGGGCGGCAGATCCATGCTTCATCAATAATCACAGTAAATTTTCATCTGTCGCCTCTCCCGCTAAGTGATTTTCGTAAAGTCTACACCATGTTCTGCCATGTGCCTAGGCAAAAGGAGGTGAACATTACGTTATTTTTACATATTCAAAACCTTATTATTTTGTTTACAGAGGAGATTTTTTAACGACTTAGAGATTGCTCTTTAGAGGTCGGTGGATTTTCTTTTAAGACCAGTGACTTTTTTTTTTTTTAGTTTTTTTTAATGATTTATTAGGCCTGGTGGTACAAAGACATACAAGGCAGACACAAACAGGAAACAGTAATCACACAGCAACAAGTACACATCATACATGGTTTTACAGCATGCCAAATGATCAATCTACACAGATGTAGAAAGTGTTGATCATGTAACACATTGTGAACAAGTATACATCACACATGGATTTTACAGTATGCTAAGTGACCAATGTACACAGATAACCAGTGTTGGACAAGTAACACATTGAGAGCCAGGGCCGAAAGACAAACACAAACATCCATGCCTCACCGGAATTCGAACCCGGGCCCATCTCGGACGAATGATCAGAGACCATCGCTTAGCGCCACCGAGGAGGCAACCTTACTTTTGAAATAGTCGTAAAAGTACGTACCTTCTTTGGATATTCGTTTGGTGTTCTTTTTCTTGTTAAAAGCAATGCTTAACGAATTTTCTCTCTATTGTGTTAAATATATTGCTCATTAAACATTTAAAATGCTAATTCCATGATTTTTCACAGCGTTTGTTAATTATAGAATACGAATATTTCTCTTCATAAAGAGCAAAAACATAACCACCAATCCACAGCTTGTTTGTGAAGCACAAAGCGATCTCCGGCAGAGATGCTCCGAAATCCGTGCAGCACCCACATTAATCTTTAAAGAAACAGCAATTTATCCATACTGGTTCATGGATCAAAATGGCAGTTCACGAGTCAAAATAATGGGTAGACGTCTATTCAAGGAGGTGGTACGAACAGCGTTGCGCAGTAGACGATCAGTGACCAAATAAATACCCTGCCCGACAGAAGATGACACCATCAAGGAATGCTCGAAAACAGACCAAACTGCATACACAGATAGTCAAGTAGGTCCTGAATAAATGATTTAACTGTCACATGCAGACTAGGCTCCAGTGGCTGAATATACAGGATGATCAATAAGAAGTGTGGGCCCCATTTTGGGCGATACAGCGTTGAATCCAACGTGGCATCGAGGCAATCAGAGTCCGAATGTGGTGTTGATCAGAGTCTGAATGTGGTGTTGATCCGAGTCCACGGTTCTTTATTTTGCGAAGGTGGGAGGGTACTCAACCGACGTCCAATCGTGTCCCACAGATGCTCGATGGGCTAGAGGTCGGGGGATCGTGCTGGAGTTGGAAGCATCCGCACACCGTGCAAGGCATTCACGCTGATCCCAGCGGTATGCGGCCGGGCATTATCCTGTTGAAAAACTGCGTTTGGGATGCCCTGCACGTACGGTAATGCCACGGGCCGCAAAACCTCGTCAACATAGCGGCGTGCGGTCAGTGTGCCCGTAATGCGTACCAGCGGTGAGCGGCTGTTGGCGCTGATAGCACCCCACACCATGCTTCCACTTTGCCGGGCCATGTGGCGCTCCACAATGGCGGAGGAATCCACCAGTTGGCCACGTCGCTTCCAGACTCTCACACGGCCATCATCCGTGGTGAGACAGAACCGGGATTCGTCGCTGAACACCTCACTGTTCCATTCTGCGCCCCACGTAGCTCTGGAGCGACACCACGTCAAGCGGTGACTACGATGACTCGCTCTTAAGGGCAGCCTTCGCAAGGGACGGCTGGACAGCAAACCAGAAGCAGCCAATCGGCCCGACGCTGTCCGCACCGATATCGGAGCATCCAAGCCTTCCAAGTACACTTCGCAAAATGTCGCCCGTTGTGGCCTGTAAGTACCCTACGGCATGACGTCGGATGTGACGATCGGTGAGTTCAGACGTCCGTCTCCGTGCTCCGGCCCCCTACGACGCTGCACAGATCCTTCCTGGGACCACTGCCTCGAAATGCGACCCACGGTTATGGCTTCACTTTGCGTTTCTTCCGCAATACTACGCAAGGATCATCCGGCAGTACAAAGGACAACGATGACACCTCTCGTGAACTCCTCTGTTTGATGAAATCGCGTACGACGGCGTCTTAACGACATTGACACCCCTTGTTCGTTCTCCAGATTAGCAGAACCACTGACTTCTCGCGGCCGTGACGACGTCTCGACTGATGGCCTCACAGGCTGGTTTCCGCTTATACCCCCGCGCGTCGTTCGGGCGATTGGCTTGCAAATACATTCATTTGCATAACTTGTACGTGTGCACCCAGACCTTGCAATTTGCATAGCGCTGCGTTTAACGTCTTCGTGGTGTGTCACTTTGTCGGGCAGTGTATAATCATCTTTTACAACACCCCGGTTTTGAGTATAGTTTGATATGTTACATTTAGTCAGGAGTGGACTTAAAATTCTTTCACCATTAAATTGCTGTTAAAATTATTCACGACTGAATTAGTTTTATAATGCATATTTCAACACTTCTTTCATCCAGGACTTAAATTCCCTAATGAAAAAAATTATGTTATGAGGTGTTCTCCTGTGGTTGTGCGAGTTTCTCTAGTGGTCCCACAAGACCGAAATTCCCGGCCTGGCTTCTTCGATTCAATCCGCCGCCCCTGGATCGTTAATATTCTTGGGCCTTAGAAAGGCATTTGATACGGTCGATCATGGGATACTTTTGGATAAGCTCTATGATAATGGAATAAGAAATCAATTTACAATTTATTAGAGGACAATTTACACAATAGAAAACAGTATGTACAGATTAATAAAATAAAATTGCACAAGTTAATGAAATTGGAGTACCGCAGGGTTCAATTTTGAGACCATTACTTTAATTTACATAAATGACATTTTTAACATTTAACCTAATGAGGATTTTATTTTATTTGCGGATGATGCCACAATAATGATTATGGGTGCAGATATAAATGAGGCAAAAACAAAACGTAAAATTTTTATATTTAAAAATTGATGGAATGACAAGATACAAATTTTCTGAGTTTATATATTGAATAAACTGAAATTATGATTTTTAAAAAAGGAAGATAGATTGTTGAGCCATCGTCTATTTTTGTAGAAAATTGTACCCTTGAGGTAGTCAATAATATTAAATATTTGGGAATAATAATTGAGGATAATTTAAAAAGGAATATTAATATTCAAAATATTGTAAATAAAATGTCGGGGGTTTGGGGTTTAGTTACGAGAATTCCAAATAATTTAACAATTAAAACATTAAAAATGCTGTACTACAGTCCGATTCATCCATGTTTGACTTATTTGTTTATTAGTATGGGTCAAACTAGTAAGACTAATTTATATAAATCACCATTATTAGGATTTATGTATAAAAAAATAAAAGAGTTAGGTATAAACATTTAATTCAGCTGAACACTGTAGGTCACGACTATCAAACAAGAAGCAGATATACATTTTTGTTACCAATGCGTATCACTTTAACCCAACAAAGATTTATTAATTACCAGTGACTGATGTTATGGAATAACCTACCTTGTCAAGTAACACATTAATAATCATAATTATTTTCGAAAGCAACTCAAAAAATATTTGCTAACAAACTAAAATGTAAAATTTAATAGTAAAATTTATTAATTAGACGACATATGCATATATTTCATATGTGCAGGACGTTTGGCTTGACTACGTACTTTAGGGGAATTGGAATTCACTCAGGCTATGTACACGGTCCAGTCACATTATTGTGACCACCAGCTAATATCCAGAGTAACCGCTGTGTGCAGCGCGGGCAGCAGCTAGACGGACTGGGAGTGACTGCTGAAAGGTGTTCACAGGTATGTGGTGCCATGTTGACTGCAGTGCATCTGACAGCTGCTGGAGGGTGAGTGATGGAGGATCCATAGAGCGAACACCACGATCTAGGCAGTTTCACAGCTTCTCAATTGGGTTTAAGTCTGGGGAATTAGGGTGCCAGGGAAGTACTTTGAAGTCATCATCGTGCTCTTCCAACCACTCTCAGACATTTATAGCTTTGTGATACATCGCATTGTAGTGCTGGAAAATCCCATCCGCTCCAGGGAAGACAATCAGCATGTATGGGGGTACGTGGTCTGCAAGGATGGATTCATAACGAATTCGGTCCATAGTGCCTTCCACAGGTATGAGTGTACCCAGAGAATGCCACGAAAGCATTCCCCAGACCATAACGCTGCTCCTATTAGTTTGTGTCCTTCCAAGCAATGGTTGAAGAGTGTTTGTTCTCTGATGTTTCTCGCATTATACGCCAACGTCCATCCGTTCGATGAAGCAGAAAACGTGACTTATCGTCGAAAGCAATCCTTTGCCAGTCAGCGGAGGTCCAATCTCGATACTGCCGGGCAAATGTAAGCCTTTTCTACCAATGCACCGTCGCCGAGGGGGAAAATAAATAAAAAAAGCGGGAAAATTCCCCCTTGGCCGATGTCTGCTACAATGATCGCCAATGCGAAGGCACGCAGATCGAAGAAAACACAGAGGCATTCTCCCGCTCAGAGTGGAATGGGTGATGGCCAGTTGAAAGCGTCGTTAGCATAGGTGCATTCACAATCCGTTTGCATCGGAGCCCCATACGCAGCAGGGTTCGCTGAACTGTCGTTTTAGACATAGTTCCGCTAGCCCTTTGGTTTATTCGTCCAGTGAGCTGCTCAGCTGTAATGTGTCTATAGACCATCTCACGCACCTTCAAAGCCGACGTTCTTCTCTCACATCAATGGCACGTGGTGCTCCGCAGTTTCCACATCGCTTATTCACAATGGTGCCATTTCTCCAATCACGATACACTTTAACCACAGCAGCACGTGAACAGTTCACAAACTGCGCTGTTTCAGAAATACTGCCACCCTTGAGCCGAAAGCCGATAATCATCCCTTTTTGCAAATCGGATAAATCGATCTTTTTTTCCATGACAGCAACGAGTGATATGCTTTCAGATCATATGTAGAGGATTTTAGGAAGGGGGTGTCTGACCCCAGGTCTTAGACAACCCTTAGAAATAGGAAGCTAGGAGATTTGCGCTAGAGTGCCCGATAGGAAAGTCACGCGAAGTAGAAATGGGGAAGGAAGACCCCTTATTTATTACCGGGGGGGGCAGTACCCGGGGTCCGACGGCTTAACGTGCCCATCCGACGCACGGCGGATATTTAGTGGATCGAACCTGAGGTCCTTAACATGCCTGGGATCGAACCTGAGGTCCTTTCCGCGGCAGTCACGAACGTTGCCCACTAGGCTACCCACGGCACATGTTTTCAGAATGCCTACAGCATACTTTATATACCCTCCAAGCCAGCTCATGACACGTGCTTTCTTTCATTGGCTACGCGCTGTTGACGTCAAAGTAGGAGGTGGTCATAATAATGAGACTCGACTGTGTGTGTCCTTTTACTCAATTAACTGTTCTGTGGTTATCCTATATTGTATGTTATAAAATTAATTTTGAAATGTAATATGGTCAAATGTAACCCCATAACGAAAAATAAATGAAATGTTAATCCTACGAAAGCTGTTCTGCACAAACCAAAATTTGCCGCTGCTCAGGGGCTGTTAGGAGGTAACCGGTAATTGCGATTTCACAGTAGTTATTTCCCAAATGAGGAGACCCGAAGAAAGCCTTTATTCTTTTTATATTACATAGCGAGCTGCAGCATGCCTTAAATCTTCAGCAAGCATAACACAACCTCGAAATAATTCTCTCAGATATGCCTCAAAAGCCATTGTAAGATAAGAATGCGAATGCTATCATTTAGCATCTTTCACGCTGTCAGAGTAAAACGCGAAAAATACTAGCTGAGGAAGTTTCGCTGTCAGATTTAGAAATACTATTTAATCAGATCACCTTTAAATCCCAGTGGGGCTTGCAATATATTCTCCCATGGCTGCTGTTGTTATCTCGGTAGAATCGTATACTAGAGAAGGAGAAAATTTATCGCTGATAACACTTCTCATTTATCAACGCTTTGTCACAACGCAGACAGAGATTACAGCTCACCGTTCTTCTGTTCAGAGACAAAATCCCTTTCACACAATCGTGTGTGAATAATAGGCCATGAGAAGAAAATTGTTATGTATTGGAGTGCAAAATTAATCCATACACTGCGTCAAAATAACTACACACTTGATAATAAATGAAAAAATTTCGGGGCTTTGATATTTAATCCTAACATAATAATCTGAACTTCATATTTAATTTATTTTTCGTTTGTACCATTCAGAGCACATATGAACTTCTTTTTTAGCATCACATGTTTGCTACAAACAACGCTGCTTTTAAATGAAATATTACATTTGCAAATTGTATCACAGAATAACTCGTTCCATGTTAATCAGTCATCTTATGATGACTAAGTTTGTATCAGTGGGGTTGGAGACAAATGATTTCCCACTGGGTGTTGTCAGTAAAGTGAAAGAGTATGTATGGAAAGAAATTTGAGTCACCGTAAATTTAAAAGTCTTTTTAACAATAAAAATTACTTTTATCAAATAATTAGAGCAACGCTTTTCTTGTTTATAAAATCTGGTAAGAATATTGTTTTCTTTCTCTTAGCGACCAAGTTTTAAATTTGTAAACCATTCGCGCAGAAGAAATCGTACATCAGAAAGTGAAATACATTCAAATTTGCAAACGATTAAAAATTGTAATTTTTTCCGTATTTAATTCATAATTCTTGTTAAAATTCATAAAACAGAGCGACCGTAACTGCAGATAGAAGCCTGACTTAACACCAGCGCTATTAAATGATTTTCTTCACTAAACAAATTTGGTAAGCCCGTTTCAATAAGCCAAAACCTTAAGCAAAAAAACTTTTTCAAGTTTTGGTGTCCAAAATCAGGTATTTAATTCAGTGGGGGAGGGGGGGATTTGGCTATTCTTAATGTTTGCTAATATAGACTGACGGGGAAAAAATCCCAACACCAAGAAGGGGTTGTGTTAGATAAACGACAGTTAGTAGGCGGTGAGAGTACATCTGTAAGATGACGTCTATGCATATTTCGCGCTCGGCGCTTACGTGTGGCGCTAGTAGCGCCCCTCGGAACATGCAAAGCAGGTTTGCTGTAAATACGCGCTGTAACGTTCGTGAGCGTTAGTTATCGTTGAGATTCGACGTAGGGTGTTGATGTTAGTCAAGAATGCCTTTAAGAAGACGAAGAAGCCATTATCAACAGCTCACGGAGTTTGAACGAGGTCGTGTGATAGGGCTACGAGAAGGTGGATTTTCTTTCCGTAATATTGCAGAACGACTTGGCAGGAATGTAGCGACTGTGCATGATTGTTGGCAGCGGTGGTCAAGGGAAGGTACTGCCTCAAGAAGACCGGGTTCCAGCCGGCCACGTGGTACTACTGAGAGGGAAGACCGCCGTGTACGGCGTATGGCCGTGGCGCATCGTACTGCGTCTGCGGCAGCAATTCGAGCTGCAGTTGCTACCACAATGGCACAACGAACTGTTACAAATCGGTTACTTGAAGGACAGCTCCGAACCAGACGCACTGTAGCGTGCATTCCACTTACTCCAAACCACTGCCGTTTGCGACGTCAGTGGTGTCAAGCTAGAGCTCATTGGAGGACGGAGTGGAGATCTGTTGTGTTTTCTGATGAAAACCGGTTCTGCCTGGGTGCCAGTGATGGCCGTGTGTTGGTTAGAAGGAGGCCAGGTGAGCGCCTGCAACCAACCTGTCTGTCTGTCTGCGGCCGAGACACACTGGACCTACACCTGGAGTTATGGTCTGGGGAGCAATTTCCTGTGACAGCAGGAGCACTCTCGTGGTTATCCCACTCACCCTGACGGCACAGTTGTACGTCGGTCTGGTGATTCAGCCTGTTGTGCTGCCATTCATGAACAGCATTCCAGGGGGTGTTTTCCAACATGATAACGCTCGCCCGCATACCGCTGTTGTAAACAAACATGCTCTACAGAGTGTCGACATGTTGCCGTGGCCTGCTAGATCACCAGATCTTTCACCAATCGAGCACGTATGGGAACATCATTGGACGACAACTCCAGCGTCACCCCCAACCAGCATTAACCGTCCCTGTATTGACCGACCAAGTGCAACAGGCATGTAACTCCATCCCACAAACTTCCATCCAGCACCTGTACGACACAATGCATGAACGTTTGCGTGCTTGCATTCAACACTTTTCTTGGGCTTACAATAAGCTGTGATCTTGAAACCTTAATCGATTAAATATGTTACCTATACAAATGTATTGTCGCCATTTCCATCCTCTACAACTATTTTTGCGTGGTGTTGGGATTTTTTTTCCCGTCAGTGTATATCTCAAAGAAATCAGACATCGCTGAATTGACTGCAATTACTGTTTCACACGAAATATCAATCACCTCAGAAAACTTGAAAATTTCTTCGCCCTTGAGCGGAAATCGAACCCGCATCTTCCGATTACCGTTCGAGCATGCTATCATGACATATTGGCCACGTGTTATGAGAAGAATATTCCTTCCGCACTATATACCTGAACTATAGATTCACTTAACAACGCTAGATGGCAACACAACATGCTTTTGTTAAGAACGCTGTCTGAGAATATTTAGATGCTCTTAAAGTTGTCAGAATCAGCAAAAGAAATTCTATCCTATATCTAATGTAAATTCTTTTGTACACATTTTCTCGAAGACTTATTTTATAGTGTTTGAAATTTTGAGCTCAAATAAAGACTACCGATAGCTAATATATGCCACAGTTATTATTCCGAAAAAAATGTTATAATTTTTTTTTAATTAAATTTATCTGACTCGAAAGTATTCCAATTTGGTCGCTAGATGGCGCGATAAGTTAGCTTAGCAGTGTTTCTGTCTGGAAGAAACGAAATCTCTCATTTCTGTCTGATTTTTTTAATTATCTGGGGGCAAAAAGAAATAATGAGGCCAAAGGTGAAACTGGCATCTCATCTTCCATAAATAATCTTAAATCCTACTGTACGTTCATTTTTTTTTTAAAAGAAAATGTGTACATTTGCAGAGAAACCCTAAACTTGAGCTATAGAAACTCCGCCTACTCTACCCCCCAAATAACGTCATTGGTTAAAATGTAACAGGGCGTACTTTGTCTTTTCATTGTGGAGCCAACGAGAGACCACTTCCATTCTGAATATGGCGAGGTCTGCAGTGATATGCTGACGCCAACTTCTGGGACAGTTCCTCAAGAACTAAAAGCCACACCCAAGGAGTGATTTTTTGCGCCATCTATCGCAGAAGACGAACCCTAACACTCATTCAAAGACAGCCTTAACTCTCAGATACTTGTAACTTTCTCGTCCTGGATGGTGTAACGGTTAGCATGCTCGAACGGTAATCTGGAGAAGCGGGTTCGATTCCCGCTCCAGAGCGATGACTTTTCTGCCGTGATTGATATTACATGTGAAACAATAATTACAGTCAATTCAGCGATGTCTGATTGCCGTGCTAGTTATGACGTATTAACTACGTATTATGAGAAGAATATTTCTTTCACACTGCGTTCATCCCAAAATTTCCTTGAAAATTAGCGGGAAGGAAGCATTAAATCTAATAAGAATTGTAGATGTTTTAACGCCGAGAAGAATTTTACCTAAGCGTTTCTGTTCTTGTTTCAGGCTTTAACGACCACAATGAGCAAATCTAAGGGCTATAAGCAGTTGTCTGCCCCTAATTTTAGGGCACTGGTTCCAAGAAGGGACATACCAGCGCTATCAGACAAGAATACCACCCATGTTTCATCCAGGACTTCGAACCCGGATACAAATCGCTTTGGAATGCACAATGCGGCAATTAAGTAATAAGACTGAATTTTGAAACGAAAATGAAAAAGCAGGAACATTTACACGAATATACGTAGGTGAATCGAAAGATAAGTTAGACTTAGCGCCATCTGGAGTGGGATTGCAGTCAGACCGTGTGTGCTTGGGAGGGAAGTAGACAGTACGTCAGAGCTGTTGATGGGAGGTGTTTTGCTTCAGTAACTGCGTAAGGCGTGTGCAGAAAGCAGTTCATAATGGCGCGTCAACTGGATTCTTACTCCAAACTGGAAGTGCGAGAAACCATTCGATTTTTGTGGGCTAAGCGCTTAAAATTGCACTGACATCCATCGTGAAATCTGTGCCGTATACGGGTAAAATGCCTTTTCTCGCCCGGTAATTGTAAAGTGGTGCCAAAACTTTCAAAAGGGTGGCACAAATTTGATGGACGAATACCGCGAAGGCAGACCATCAATATCCAGCACTCCGAAGCATGTTGCCACCGTTGACGACGTGATACGGGATAATAGGCGTATCAAAATAATGGAAATTGGCAGATGTTAGACATTTCGTACGGGACTGTGCATTCCATCATTCATGAGCAGCTGGGATTACGGAAATTGTGTGCGAGATGGGATGGGTGCCACGTTAACTCACCGACCAACACAGAAACCAACGTTTTCTGTCGTCTTCGGCTCTTCTGCGACGGTTACTGAGGGTGACATTTTTTTGCGTCAAATCATCACAGGTGACGAAACGTGATTTCATAATTTCACCCCTGAAGCCAAACGATCGTCCATAGAATGGAAGCATGTCACCTCTCCAACAAAGATGTCCAACCATCTGCAGGAAAGATCATGGCAACTCTTTTCTTTGACTGTGAAGGTGTTTACACATAATTTCTGCCAAAAGGCACGCCTATCAATGCAATCGGACATAATTTCTGCCAAAAGGGAAGCCTATCAATGCAATCGGACATAATTTCTGCCAAAAGGGACGCCTATCAATGCAATCGGACATAATGTCTGCCAAAAGGGACGACTATACATGCAATCTGACATAATTTCTACCAAAAGGAACGACTATCAATGCAATCGGACATAATTTCTGCCAAAAGGGACGACTATCAATGCAATCGGACATAATTTCTGCCAAAAGGGACGACTATCAATGCAATCGGACATAATTTCTACCAAAAGGAACGACTATCAATGCAATCGGACATAATTTCTGCCAAAAGGGACGACTATCAATGCAATCGGACATAATTTCTGCCAAAAGGGACGACTATACATGCAATCGGACATAATTTCTACCAAAGGGAACGACTATCATATTCCCAAACGCGTCACGACTTATCCCCGTGCGACTACCATGTGTTCGGTAAAATGAAACAGGATCTCAGTGGACAACGATTCCAAACCAATGAGACTGAAAACTACGTTCCTTAACTGGTTGCAACAAACTGGAAGAGACTTTTCCTGACAGGTATGGAAAAGTAAATCATACGTTCCGATAAATGTTTACAGTACTTAGGCGACTATGCCGAAAATGGATAAATGTTATACTCAGGAGATATATTTTGGTTTAAAGGTACAACTCTTTGGGTTTTTTTTTTTTTTTAGTCAACATTAACTGTTTGATCCGTCCTCGTAGTTTATTCGAAGTACATTCCTCCCGCGTCAATACAAGAAGTGGCACGAACAGTCAACGAAAGGAAGAACTTGCTGAGGTGATCTTTCGGTATGGAGTGAAAAGCTAATGTCATAATTCTTTGCATGTCTTCAATGTCTCGAAAAGCTTTTTGTTTCAAAGGCGGCTTTAATTTAGAGAATAGAAAGTAATCATACGGTGATAAATCTGGAGAATAGGGGGAATGGTTGAGTACAGACACTTGTTGTCGTGCCAGAAATTTCTGTACACTGGCCTTCTGTCTGGGGGTGCGTTATCCTGAAGGAACCATCGCCCATTTTTTGTATTTAGGCCTGACACGATCAATTCTATTCCACAATCGTTCAAAACAGGATGCGTAAGTATTGCCAGTCACAGTTGTATCTTCAGGAATGAACTCGTGATGCAGAATCATTCACGTGCTGTCGCAATAGCACACAAACATCTTGATTTTGGGCTTCTCTAACCTTTCAGGATCACAACGAAACACCCTGTCTCGTCACCTGCCACAATGCTTTAGAGAAAATCTTACATTGTTTCTGCAGTCCCCAGGAGGTTTCTTGCGTACTCCAATCGTGCAGGATTCTGGTGGTCTATCAAAGCATGCGGAACGAAACGGGCACACACTTTTCCCTCCCCAAATCTGGTACTCAAATTTGACGAATCGTCTCGTTATTAACAATGAGTTCACAATCCAGCACCCTCAAGATCCCACAACGATTACTTTTTATCCTTTCGCGAACTGAGTTCAGGCGTGCGTACTGAAATCGGGAGTCAGGACCTTTAGTCATTCTCCAAATCTTCCCGCCCATCCTTGAAGCGTTCGTACCATCGGGATACTTACACACGAGATCGTCAATTAGCCCCCCATGCACATCACGCAACAATTCAATTGTCTCAGGTGCAGTTTTACCGATATTTAAACAGAAACTGATATTTGCTCTAGGATCCACGACAGAGCTGTGACAATGTTCTTCCACCGAATGACGTCATGCACAGCGTAAATAATCATCTACGCAATTCTCACCCAAGGTACTACTGACTTATCAAAAAACCATGCCTTCCCCATTCGTGTGCTTTACTGGGATTTTTTTACAAACACATAATCTCATTATTTAATGCAAGATGACTTTTTTGGAACTGATTTGTTATAAGTCTAATGCATCACAGGAAACCAACGTTAAGTGCTTTTAAGAGTAACTGCATGTACATTTACTGAATGTTACGGAATAGCGACCATTAGCCGCTCAATTATTATTCGAAAGGGCTTCCTTGATGGGTCAGTCGCATGAAAGCTAGATGACCTTCAATCTGGGTGACAAAGGAAAAATCAAAGCACACATGGCAGAAGCAACGGTTAAACAAACGCGACATTTCTGTACGATCATATTCTGGACAAAACAATAACAGCGGGAAACGATCACTTCGTCACATGGACGGCCACATGCAGTAGAGAACCGTCAAATGAGATGGGGAATGCTTTCTGCCTCCCCCGTCAGAAACAATAAATGTTGTAATTTCTTAGAAACATGATTCTGCAGTAAAACAGGCTTACTACGTTAAAGTGATTGTTAATTCCACTCGTGGCGAGTAGTAACACTTTTGAAAACAAGAGAATATATTTTCTCTTGCAGAAATTTTCGTTCCAAGATAGATATTTTGATCGTAGATAGCCGTAGTGAATACCTCTACTACATTATTCAAGCACGATAAAAATAAAAGAAAGCCAGTTTAGTCACATTTAACTGGATCTGCCGTCGTATAAAAGCTTCGACGCATGCGACGATTTTCATCAGTTGCGAGGTGTAATCTCATGAGTCAGGCTGAACAAGCGCCAGTAGGAATAGAGTAAGCCCACGTAAAGAACGAGGCATGTTAGTGGAAGCCAGACGCATAGGTCATTCAATTACCGAAGTTGTGCGAACATTCAACATTTCTCTTTCCACGGTGTCACGTGTGTACCGCGCATACTTCATGGAAGGCATTACCACCCACCGTGGACAGCGCAGTGGCCGACCACGGGTGCTGAATGACCGTGACAAGCGGCGTCTGACCAGGATTGTCCATGCTAACTGACAAGCGACACTGGTTCAAATAACACCCACATTCAATGCAGGAGGTACTAGAGACATATCCATCAGGTCAGTGCAGCGTAATTTATTGTCCATGCGGTATGGGAGCAGAAGACCCATCTGAGTGTCTTTGTTAACAACACAACATCGGACAAAACGCCTTACCTGGGAACACAGTAATTAGACCCTGGAGGATTTTGGCAACACGTGGATGGTCCGCTGAGTCACGCTACTAGTTGTTACGAGTTGATGGTAGGGTTCGGATTTGGCGCAGACCTCATAAGACTATGGACCCAGACTGTCAACAAGGCACTGTGCAAGTTGGTGGTGGTTCCATACATGTGTGGAGTGCCTTTACGTGAAACGGTTTCGGTCCTCTGCTCCTCGGTAAACACGTCATTAAATTGTAATCGGTTTGTTTCTCTGCTGGGTAACCATTAGCAGCCCTTCATGGACTTCATGCATCCCAACAACGATGGAATTTTCCAGGGGGACAACGCACCACGTCATCGGGCCAAAGTTGTCAAAAATTGGTCGAAAAGCATTCTGGACAGTTCCGACGAGTGGTGTGGCCACCACGTTCACCCGACATGAACCCTATAGAGCACTTATGTGACGTGTTGGAAAAGTCCATTTGTACCCAAAATCCTTCACCTACAAATACCAGGTAACTGTGGACGGCTGTTCAGACGGCATGGCTCAACATCTCTCCAGAAGTCTTCCGGCCACTTGCGGAATTGCTGCCACTAGTTAGAGATGTGGTTAGAGCAGGTTCTACACGTTACTAGGTACGTATCCCATGATCTTTGGCACTTCAATGTACTTTCGTGGGGCTACATAATTCAAAGAAAATTTACATAGTTATAAAACTACAGTTCGGGTAGATTAAGTCAAAGAAACAGTACGAAAAGGAAATAAAATCCCTTTATTGACGTATAAATATTATTAATAAAGAGTAAGCTTTCAAGATCGACGGGTGCCTTCTTCAGACTTGTTCGTGGTTAGGCAAGATAAGCGGAATAAACCATAGAAAATTTTAAAAACAAACGAACAGAATTTGAGAACGTGATATGTTGCGTCGGGTGCATGTTACAACGAGAGATGTCAACAGAAGCGTGCTAAGCGTGAAGAAATGTGCGCCATATTTGGGGAAGCTCAAGTGAGAAATCATCGTTGCAAACCACAGTTGGTCAAAATCTCAATGGTGTCCCTGATGGCAGTGCCCCTGGCGGTAGTATAAGGAGAAATTCGCTTTATCTGGTCCCACTTCTGGATGGCGGAATGGGTAACCACTTCCCTGGATAAGGCAGTTGTCAATCTTCCGTGCGAGAAGTCCCGCTTGTGTTCGACTAGTCGAAGGGCGAAAGAGCGTTTTGTTATTCCGATGTAATGCTTGGTGGTACCATCCATGTATTCCAATGGTATGGGGTACACTCCCGCAACAGTCAGAGCGGTATGGGTGTTCCGGGATGATAGCAGGTGGCGTGATATCGATCTCTGTGATCGTATACCAAAGCTAAGCTATATATACATACACTGCCAGACAATTGCTAAGGACGGATGACAATAGCAACGATAGCAACCATAAAATGGAAGGCAGGAAAATGTGGATATTAGCATAAGTGCGGGATACAGTAAGAAGTGTTGTGCGTATGCAAATTTTGGATTGCCGAACTTGTTCGTGACGTCATAGCGCTGATAAGAGATATAAGGATTTGACGCGTATTGACCGTTGTTCAAACGCAAAGTTGAAAGGGAAAGAATCAATTGACGAACTTGCAATTTTCAGTATGTCTTCCCGACATCACCTAGATGAATTTACGCGTAGCCGTATTATTGGCAAGATTGAAGAAGGGCGAAAAATAACAGATGTTGCCAGGGAGTTCGACGTCAGCCACACTGTTGTTTCAAGGCTTTGGAAATCATTTCAAACAAATGGAGACTGTAGCAAACGTCACGGGGAGGTCGTGTTCGCAGTACGACACCTGCAGAAGATCGGTACATAGTGCTATCAACAAAAAGACACCGGCGCAGCACAGCTAGTGAGGTAGCAAATCAGTTTATGGCTGCTACTGGCAAGCGGATCTCCCGAAAAACTGTCGCCAGACGCTTGCATGGAGGAGGACTATACGCCCGCCGTCCTGTTGTGTGCATCCCATTGTCCAGACGTCACCGTACCGCCCGTTTGCAATGGTGCCATCAACATCGCAATTGCACTGATAACGACTGGTCTGCTGTCCTCTTCTCAGATGAGAGTAGATACAGTCTATCGTCTGATTGTCGACTACAACTGATCTGACGTGATAGTGGTACTGCATATTGTCCAGCAAACATACAGAAAGGGACCGATATCCGACATGTGGTGTCATGGTATGGGCTGGCATCATGATCAATGGTCGTACGTCCCTCTATGTGCTTCCAACTGGGACTATGACTGGCCAACGATACATTAATGATGTTCTGCTACCTCATGTTCGCATGTTCCGTGGTGCTGTCGGTGATAGATTCATTTTCATGGACGACAACGCAACATGTCATCGAACAGTCGCTGTCCAGGAGTGTCTTGAGAGCGAGGATATTCAACGCCTCGTATGGCCAGCACGTTCTCCAGATCTGAATCCCATTGAAAATGTGTGGGATGCTTTGCGGAGGAGTCTTGCTGGTCACCAATGCCCTGCAATAAACACAAGGATACCCTCATCCGTGCACTGACAGAGGAATGGGATATATTACCCCAACAGCTGCTTGATAATGTTGTGCAAAGCATGACACGACGTGTGGAATCTGCATCGCCCTCCATGGTGGCCATATCCCGTATTGAGATCTTACGCCGGAACGCCTGCGGACGGTAATTGCATTTTTTCACGTTTACGTATTCTGCACAAAATGGCCTGTTTGTCCTTTGAACACGTTCCAAAGCCTTCTGGATTTCAGAGCACAATAAATTGTCTTTCTTGTAATGTCCTGGCATTATGTTTCACTTGGCATCCAACCACACTTACTTTTTTATGCGCTATATAGCCGTTTATGATCCGTCCTTAGCAATTGTCCAGCAGTGTAGTTATATAGCAATTTTTGACTACTCTTTTCCTAATTTGGTATTTGTTCGTACAATGCATGTGTACGTTATTTCTGCTCTTGACAAAGACGTCGAAACATGTAGAGCGATTTAAACTTTTAAAAACTGTCGCGTGTAAATAAAAAGCAGTCTTTATTCCGCCCCTCATCGTCAAGAAAGGAAGAACAAGGGAGCCCAAATTGTTACGTGGTCTGCGTGGATAAGAAACACAGAACTAGAAATGTTATGCAGTCCACATTGATGACAGAATGAGAGACCGCCAGAACCAAACATTTTTCAGTACTTGTGAATGAGAGGCAGGGAACAACAGAACCATAAGAAATTTTTGCAGTTTCGTGAATGAACTTTTATGCTTCATTTTTAGACCGATATGACGTAAAAGTTCGTTTGGCAACAGTTGCCAAAACTGAAGAAATTAACGAAGCAGCGTTCAAGATCCCGATTATTCGGCACATAGTGTGTACCGTAATTCCTTTAATAATTACAATCGTCGCAGATTTTGGGCTTTATTTCTGTGCAGAAAACATTTTCGCGCGGCCATTGTTGTGAAGATCAAATTAAAAAGTGAAATGCGGACAATCATTTTAGGTTTTAAACCCGCAGACTTTTTTTTTCATTTGCCTTTTTTACCCTAGAGGAGGATTTCGACTGCAGCTGTAAAACCAAAAGCATTACAGTGTTTATTAAATTTGCAGAATTTGTTAAGGCACTGTATTGCATGTAGGTACCTAACTTACAGGTAGAGAAAAAAAAACACTGCTAGTCAGTTCTCACTTGATGGTGTGTTTTTTATTGGGAGTTTAACGACCACTGTGGGCCACTCAGTGGGTTATAAGCAGCCGCCCGTCCCTAAATTAGGGTCACTGGTTCCAGGGAAGGGACAGAGCCAGTGCCGTACGACAAACAACATCCATGCCTCACCAGGATTCGAACACTGAGCCATCACGGACGAATGATCAACAGCCATCACTTAGATCACTACACCACCAGAGCGGCGACCTCTCTTCAACTGAGGTGAAAAAAAATGTACTAACCCAGAAGAACTTGAGGAAATGATAGCATGACCATCCACTTAATTGTATCAGAAAGTTAATTGATACTGCAGTTTTATTGGATGGTGAATCAACTAAAAGAAGGAATGCTTTTTCTTTAATACAGGAAAAGCATCCATAATATACACTTGTGTTAAAATCAATAAATTCACTTCATGCGACGATTTCTTGGAAATAATTACATAATGCTGGGGGTAACTGCGTTCACAAAAAAAGAATAACTATACATAGGAAAGCGCAAAGTACACACAAACTTTTATTGAAACTGTACATAGCACTGCAGGGTACACACAAGAAAGGAGTAACAAGTTAGTAAAATCATGCAATGCATTGATTATGATACGCTTTCCAATATATCAGAAATCATTGCTCAAGTTATGAGGATAATGGCTATGGAATAAATCTCGCTACTGTGCCCTGACCTTTGACCCCATTTTGATGATATTCAACAGAATTGATTCAGTATACCTCCGGAACAACATACTAAAGTTTTGTCGCAATCGAAGCAATTTTACGTACATTATGACGCACAAGTGCAATGGAATAGATCCCGCTCCTACAGCATGTCCTGACCTTTGACCCCATTTCCAATAGGTTTCGTCCCCAGGTGGTCCTCTAACACATACTAAAATTTTATCGAAATCGAACCATTTTTACGCAAGTTATGATGCACAAGAGTAATGGAATGGACCCCGCCCCTATGTCCAGATCTTTGAACCCATTTCATCCATTTTGAATTTGGTTCCTCCCCAGGTGGTCTACCACATACTAAAATTTCATCGAAATCGAACCATTTTTACGGGAGTTAGCGTGCGGACAAACAGACACACGGACAAAGCTGGAGCATATACACTGAAGTGCCAGAGAAACTGGTACAGACGAGCTTATGCAAAGTACATAGCAACGTCACTTATGCGCGTACTCAGTTGCGTCTGCCAGTGCGTATGTAAAGCGAAAGACATCGTTGCCAGCTGTCAGAGATGTTTTTTTTGATTGGAGGTTTAACGACCACCGTGAGCAACTCCATGGGCTATAAGCAGTCGCCCGTCCCTAATTTAGGGTCACTGGCTCCAGGGAAGGGAGAGAGCCAGTGCCGTAAGACAAACACAACATCCATGCCTCACCGGGATTCGAACCCGTACCCCTTTCAGACGAGTGATCAGAGGCCATCGCCTTAGACCACTGCGCCAACGGGGCAGCCAGAGCTGTTTTCGGCATGGGCATGACAAGTAATAACGATTTAAGCGATTTTCAACACTGTGTCATAGTTCGCGCTCGTGATTTGGGCCTTAGTATTTCGGAGGTGGAAACGAAGTTCGGATTTTAACGGACGACCATTGCAAGGGTGTATCATGACTGCAAGAATTCTGGCAAAACCTCCAACCTACGATACCATTGCGGCCATAAAAAGACATTGGGTGAACGTGACCATCGTCGGCTGTCAAGAATCTTTTCACGAGACACTCTCGCAGCTATCATCGGAATTCAATGCTGGTGCCTCAACAAGCATCAGCGTCCGGACTGTGCAACGTACCCTGCACGATATGGGCTTTGGGAGCCGATGCTCAACTAGAGTCCCTTTGATGGGTGCACGACACAGAGTTATGCACCTCGTTTGGGCACTGAAACACCGCCACTGGACACTTGATGACTGGAAACAAGTACCTGCTCTGACGAGTCGCGTTTCAAACTGTATCGGGCAGATGGAAGGATTCGTGTGTGGCGCAAACCCTATGAAGCGCCATGGATCCTGCCTGTCAACTGGGAATTGTACAGACTGGTGGTGGTGTGTGTGTGTGGGGGGAGGTCCGTAATGATATGGGGTGTGTTTAGCTGGACTTCACTATGACCCCTGGTATCTCTACAAACGTCTGTGACCAGCCAACGCTATGTGCGCATCCTTTCTGACGAGGTACACCCGTTCATGTCCTGCATTCATGCTAATGGTTGGGCCTGTTGCAACACGACAATGCACCTCCACACAAGTTTCCGGACGCCACATTATGGTTAGAGGAGCATTCATCTGAGTTTGGGGTGTTGCCATCGCACCCAAGTCCCCAGATCTGAACGTGATGGAATACATTTGGGATGCCATGCAACGCGCTATCAAACACAGGAATCCGAGACCTGAATGCACCCGAATTGTGGAACGCTCTGTAGGAAGTATGGTGTGCATTGCCTACAGCATATTTCCGGAAGCTAGTGGAGTCCATGCCCCGTCGTATTTCTGCAGTCCTGCTCTCCCGTGGGGGACCTACTAAGTAATAGACTGATGTACCAGTTTTTCTGGCAGTTCAGTGTACGCTTAAACCTACGATAGCACAAAGTGTTCACAAACTTGTATCGAAACTGTACGTAGAAGATCAGAGGGATCACAAAATTTTACGGAAACTGCACATACACCGAAGAGTGAAACATTATGACCAACGCGTCTTTAAGCAAATCGAAGCAACTGCAGGTAAATGACGGCGTGTGTAAAGGCCATGAAACGATATAAACACTGCTGACCTCTGTTAATATTTGTTATTCTTGTTCTTCAGATGAGAAATGCAGCAGACTTAAGCGAATTTCACAAATGCCAAATCGTAATGACCAGATAACTGGGTCACAGCATTTCCAAGAGGGCAAGGCTTGTACGGTGCTAACGTTCAGCCGCAGTTAGTAACATCCAAAAGTAGTCCGAGGAGGGAAAACCCACGAGTCTCCGGTAAGATGCGAGTCCACCACGGCTCATGGATGCTAGAGGTCAGCGAAAGCTATCCCATATAGCACGAGCCAACATAAGGGATACTGCGGCCCAGCTCGACCGTAATTTGAATACTGGTGACAGGAGTAATGTGTCACAACATACAGTACATCGAACCCTGCTGAAAATGAGGCTACGTAGCAACAGGCTGCTCCGAGTGCCCATGCTGACCTTGGTTCACCGTCGAAACCCAGCAAAATCACAAGTGTTGGGAAACTGCTGGCTACCAGCTGGCAGTGATGGGTCACTCCTGTCTGAAATCTGCCTCTCACGGTCCGGTAGCGGCCCGTTGGTGACAGCGCCATCAGTTGGCAGCCATTGATGGCCCTGCAGCATCGCCGTGAATTGCGGGCTTCCAAGCAAGTGCCACTAATAGCCCGTAGCTGGCAACCGATGAAACCCCAACACCAGGTGGAAGCAACGGGACTGCGCATGCGCAGAAGCAACACGAGCTGTGTCTCTTGTGGTACCAGTTAGTTGAAGACTGCACTATCGCCATCGTGTTATTTTAGTAGATATTAAGAAAAATAAAGCCATATGTAGAGAGGCGAATTAATTTCCTATTGAAATATACGTCGACGAAGATATCAGATTACAGCCATGAAATACATCTACTCCATTCACATGAATAACAAAAAATGTCTTATCTTTTGTTTTAACACACTAAACCGCTTGAAACAGAAGTCCTGGAAAAACAGTAAAAAAAAGGTTTGTTGAAAAAAAAAAGAATTATACGCCTACAAAATTTATCAATTTGAAAAAAAAAAGAGCAACGCTATGTGGATATTATGTAGTCATCCATGGGTTGAATACACAAGACTGGAGGAATTAACTTCTAAAAATAACGAGAAGTAAAATAAAATATCTTTCCTCTTTAAAAAAAATGTATCTTCGGACAACGGAAAGGAAAGATGCAACGTTAAAAATGTAACAGAATGCGACATGAACGATAAATATATTAATTCAACAATCGCTTTTCAAGACAAGGACAGCACAAAACTTTGGAAAGCGCCTTTAAGTTGGTACACTCCTTGAAAATGAGTGAAGTTTCCTTAAAGTAAAAAAAAAAAACAATCGTTACGTTAAAAAATAAAAATGTATGAAACTGACATTTATGAAATATACCTCGCAATGTTGTAAAAATAAAAAGAGAACCATTCGTTACAGATTCCACAGGAAAGAGGTTCAGCTTCAAACAAGTGCTTGGGCATGCCAAATCAGTCCAGTTGGTAGAGCACCCACCTCACACGCAGACAGTCCTTGGTTCGTTTCCAGCCAGATTCAAACGGGCGTTTTTCCGGACCTGTTGAGAAAATTTCCCCAGCGCAGTGCTATAATTCAAAGTTTCGTAAAGGGAGAAAAAGAGTAGTTGTTGCTTTGGGAAACTGCGGTTATCTTTTTTTTTTAGGGGGTACTAATGGAAAATTGGCGGACAAGATTCGGCAAACCATCAGTTACGGCACGTGATTGCCGGCTGCCACTGCCGGGAAACTAGCGGACCACATTAGGCTAGCCATCATTTACGGCACGGGCTTGCAGGGCCGCTGAAGGGGCCACTTGTGGCAGCTACTGCCTGTGATGGATAACTGATTTCCCTGTTCTGGCATATGACAATTGATGGGGGTGGCAACTGTTGGCCTGAAATGCTGGCAGCCTGGGCATTTTATTGACGGTTCGGTAGCGGCAACATAGTGCTGGGCCAGCAAGACTGCTTTTGCTGAAGAGGGGCTTACAATGGGCGCGCGGTCATCAAAACTAGATCTTGAATGGTTGGAAGAAAGTCAGCTGGTCCGACTAATCTAGTTTCCTGTAACACTATGTAGACAGACGGCCGGTGTTCGTCGTTTATCTGGAGATGTTTCGGCACTAGGATGCACCGTGTGGGGAAAAAATCCGGTGGAGGTAGTCTAATGCTTTGGGAAATGATCTGCACCCTGAGTCCAGTCATTCGTGCGCAGGAAACAGACTCCTATCACCTACCTATTCATCACTGCAGACCAGGTACATACTAATAGTATTGCCCTCTAGTAGAGCCTTCTTTCAGTATGATAATACGCAATGACACACTTCCCCCGATTGCTCGAGAATAGTTCGTGGAACATGAGGAAGACTTCTAAGTATTGCCCTGGCCTTTCAATTCCCCAGATATCAATCCAATCTAACACTGCAGTTTGTGTTGGAACAGCCACTTGCAATCTGCGGCGGCTCAAACACCTAGCTTAAAAGAGTTAAAGAATCTACTGGTAACGTGTTGGTATTGGTACCAGATACTGCAAGAAACCTTTAGAAATTCTGAAACATCCATCCTCGCCGGGTAAGATTTATTTTGGTGGCACGTGGAGGACCAACATCACGTTAGGGAGCCGGTCAAAATGTTTTGGCTTTTCGGTATATATAGAAATGCGCAGTGCTCAAAAACGTGAATTAAAGGTGCGTACAGAGGTGCAAGGTACTCAAACTTTATACAAAGTACTCTCAACAGTGCAGTACGTGCATGCTCATTGACTAGGTAAAACTGGAAATTAAACTCTCAAATATGAGAAAAGTACCAAACATCAACTTCTGCACACTCCGAAGAAGCAACATGCTGGTCATAGTGATAAAAAATGAACTAGCACGAGATGAAAGGAACGCTTAACTAAATAACCGAGATATATCAAAAACCAATTTCACGCCACTTCTTCCCACCAGATGAGTTTTGTCTGCTGTCTTTCGTTACCTTTTTGAAATCAGTTTCCCTAAATTATGATTTATTTCTAACCTTCGATGCCGAAGACAGAAAATTAAACTACCGTTCCCTACGGCTAACACATTCACTTATCTCATGTATCAATAAATAACGTCAAAATTTTAAAATTCGGACGACGAATGTAAAAATATATATATAGGGGTCGTCCACAATAATGGAAACACCTTGAAACAATAGGTGTTACGCACCTAATATGGTGTGGGAGCACCCTTGTCATTTAAAACTACTTAAATAATTTTTTTTTTTTATTGGACGTTTAACGACCACCGTGAGCAACTCAATGGGCTCTAAGCAGTCGCACGTCCCTAATTTAGGGCCACTGGTTTCAGGTAAGGGAGAGAGCCAGTGCCGTAAGACAAACATCCATGCTTCACGGGATTCGAACCCGGAACCCTTCCGGATAAATGATCAAAAGCCGTCGCTTAGACCACTGCTCCACAGGGGCAGCCCTCCTTGGAATGGACGCATACAAGTCCTGAATGGTGGTAAGTGGTATATTGTACCATTCTTCCTGCAGAAACTGCTTCAATTCCTTGAGAGACACCGGAGGAAGATAACGAGATCGCATTCTGTTTTCCAACACAGGCCACAGGGGCTCAATGGTTCAGTCCGCTGATTGTACAGGCCAAGGAAGGTGTGCAACTTCATCCTCGTGTTCCTCAAACGATGATTGAACAGTTCGATTTCTGTGAATCGGGGCATTATGTTGAAAAGTGCAATCCCCTGACGAAAACGATGTCTACTCCATTGAATGCACATGGTCGGCCAAAAGAGTGACATAGTCACCGCTAGTGATCCGTCCGTGTAAGGTGATAATGAGATCTGCTGTAAACCACGAGATCATGGCCCAAACCATTATGGGACCGCCCCCAGGCTTCATTGTAGGAAGGAGAGTCTGGGTTGTAGGCTTCTGCGGGGGTTCTCCATACGTAAACCCGTCCTGTGGTGGGGAATAGTGAGAAACTTGATTCATCGGAAAACAAGACATGTTTCCATTGATCCGCAGTCCACGTTTTATGTTCCTGGCACGACTGTAGTCTCCATTTTATATTCACCTGTGACACCATGGGTTTTGCAATCGCAGCTCTGCCGTAAATATTATGCTTATACAATTCCTTTTGCACGCTATGGGTCGACACTGGGGGTTTTAGAGATTTACATCAAGCTCAGCAGTCACTTTCGTCGCCGTGGTCTTCCTCCTTGCGGTCACAGTCATCTTTAATGTCCTCCTGTCTCTCGCAGTGAGTTTGGTTTTCCTTCCACTGTTGTGTCTCGCAGATGATGCTGTGCCGTTAACATTGTATGTTGTCATGACCTTCGACACGGTACCTCTCGATACCCTCAATACCTGTGCCACTGTGGTTACCAACGCACCAACCAGACTGGCTCCTACCATCTGACGTCTTTGGAACTCCGACAGGTCACTTATTGTGCCTTCACCTGGAACAAAATTATGCAAACGTCGATTTACAATGCACTCACACAGACCCTTGAAATTATAAGCAACACTTTTTTACAAAAAAAAAAAATTGTAGCTACATGTTCGTTTTACTCAAAAAGCAGCACATACCAAAGTCACTGTTTTCAGCGAGGTGTTTCCATTATTTTGGACAAGCCCTGTATATTCGAAATACTGATTCATACTAGTGGGGGAAACGGTTAAACTCTTCAATGAGCACAAACAAAATCATTTTTTGAAGTTTAGATCTCTAAAAATGCCAGAGAAGCCTATACTTTTACAGAGATCGACAGCGTAACTCCACGAAACAATGGGAAAAGAAGCCAATAAAGCACTGAACATGGAGGACCTCGTGTAAAGCTATTAACAGAAACCGTTAAAATGCACGAAGAAATGTTATATCTTTTAGTTAGGAGAAAATTAAATTCTTTTACTAATTTGAATTCGTTTAACAGTTTTATGCCCTCGAGTTGCACAGTTCGGAGCTTTAGAATAATAGAAATGTCTCAATTGAGGAATTTATGAATTGTTTAATGGTTTAAACGAAACTAATTTTAGTTCGTAATATATTTCATATAGAGTTTTGCGTAGCAAAACTTCAACTTTCCGATACCGCATACGAAAAAAACTGCATTAAGATGAAAAGACATGAAACTTGAAGCTCGAAATTTGCTAAAACTGTAAAACAACTAATCCGAAAATTCCGGAGAGATAGCATTTACACATTTTACTTTTAAAGTATCACATTTTACCAGCACACTGTTCTAGAGCACGAGTATTTAAACTGGAAATAAATACTACTCATACATGCTTCAGAGAACATTTTCTCTGAGAAGGTAGTTTTAAAAGAGCATTTACGTCCACACTCTCCTTTCATAAAGACAATCTCGATGTATTACAAGTTCAAACCATGTATCGTGTAGTTCGATTGCAGTCGAAGTTTAAACGGTGGCTGAATCCTATAAAAGATAAGGCTGAATTGTTTTATCGATTGCAGAACTATCAGTAACATTCTTTCACAATAACATTACAAATTTTGAAGATGACAATCGATTTTTAGTGTAAATGTGACAAGGATGGTAAGTCAGATAATATCCGAAAACTTGAAAATTTTACCTTCCTGTAGCGGGACTCGAAACCGCGTCTCCAAGATAGCGCCTGGGTATGCTACCCAGTACACCACCCAGACGCGGGTTCAAGTCCCGCTCCAGGACGATGAAATTTTCAAGTGTTCTGATATTATCTGACTACCATCCTTGTCACATTTACACCAAAAATCGGATTGTCATCTTCAAAATTTGTATTATATGGTGTAATCCCGTATTTCTTTCACAATAAGATTGTTTCATTCAAATACTCTTGATTAATACAGGGAATCAGCTACACAGTTGGTAGAGCTGTACAATTCTGGAATTGTATGCGAGAACTATGTTGATGACGCAAGGGCTTTTGGCCAAAGTAGAGGATAGCACATCTTATACATGTAGGTCATTTCAGAAGTTTTGCACACTGCGCAGGCGCTGCCCGTAGGATGATGTAATCGCTCCAATCGTTGCTCCACTTGTGAGTCAGACTTCAGTATACAAAGTTATGTCTACGTTTGCTGGCTAATATGATGCTGTTCTGAAAACTTCTGCCTAGAAATGGAGAAAGTGAGTCAGATCAGATCTCTCGTAGTGACCAGCGGTCAGACATTAAAATTGAAACTTTGCGAGGCAAATCCCCTATCGAAAGTCATAAGGCTTTCTGTGAAGTTTGTGGGGTTAGTGTAATGGATCGTGGTGTTCTCGTTTCCGCCTAGGTCGCGAAAGCATCGAAGATAACCCAAGAAGCGGCCGGCCATCAGATACAACGGACGACATTTCTGTGGATATCATCAACAGCATTTTGGAAGAAGATCGACGGAAAACGTGAGAAGAGATGGTATATGAAGCAAACATGTCGACCCCTTTGGTTTTCAGAATCCTAACTGAAGAATTACAGAAGAGAAAAGTGGCTGCCAAATGGGTTCTCCATGTTCGAAGCTAGTGTCATCATTTTGCACGACAGCGCGAAGAAGCATGTTGCCCATACAGTAAGAGACATTCTGGAAAAGGATGGATAGGAATTGCTTCCCCACGCGCCATACAGTCCTGGCATGAGCTCAACAGACTATGACTTGTTCCCAAAACTGAAGCTACGCCTCGAGAAACTATTCAGGGTGTTTTTAATGAGGTGACCCAAGTAATCCGACGCCTCAACAATGGAGGCGTGTCCTGACTGGAATACAAGACTTGCCCAAACGTTGGGCAGCTGTCATAAAGAAACACGGAGATTACTTCGAAGGCCTGTAAAGGTATATTCTGAAATAAATTCGTTTTCAAAGAGATAACCTACAGTTCTCTTTGAAAACGAAGGGGCCATGTGGTAAACATCTTTCTCCTACTATTGTCTCTAGCTGCTTGTACTTTCTGCGCTACAAAGATATCCTCACGTTTTGTGAACTTCTGCCTCAGCGTGGAATTCACCATGGAAATAATTTCCTTTACTCTTCTCTCCGTGGGACGATGGCACACAATATGGCTGACTTGTTGTTTGTTCTTCCTACAGGGAAAAAATGGTGTTCCGCCTCCCATTCCGGATTTTTACACCATTTTTCCTGTCCTAAATATTTTTACATCACACCTTGATTGGAAGAGTTGATTGATTTTTAGCGCAGACTGGTAATAATAACGTGCCACGCAAGCAATCGCTCCATACGTTACTTCCAGCGTTATTGGACGTCTTTAGGTCGGCAGTTGATGATGGTACATGCAAATAGAAGCGGATTAGGACTAAATCTCCGAAGAAACGGTTCGTTAAACCTCCGAAGCTGAGAGAACGAGAAAGTTTTTTTTTTAAAGGACTTCCACATCACAACACAGATCAACATTATATTAAATCACGCAGACACTATGCAAAACTAGCAGAACTGATGCTAGCACCAGTACAGTGCACAGGCCGTTGCACGACATGGCTTACCACAATTGCACACTCATCCAGGAGCCTTCGAACTAATACCACACTCCAATTAGCGTGGTGCAAGGGGTGTATATCTTGGACGTATACCGATTTTTTTTTTTTGGGGGGGGGCTGTGCTTTTAATTGACAGGTCACGGTACACATTGTACCTGTCTAACATTCGTTTCTAGGTGTAGCGAATACCGGGAGAAAGGTACCTTCCAGTTTTTATTGTCCCGGCAGCGAAGTTTGGTGGAGACAAAGTGATGCTATGGTGCTGTTTATCGTGGTTCGGTTTAGCCGTTGTGGGCAAAATCATGAATACTGACCTCTATCTAGATAACCAAGACCAGGAACCGGCAATCCGCTGCCGGGCCTGTCTTTTTATGCGCTGCGTGGACGCCTTACCAATCACCTTATTCTTTATTTTAAAATTACCTATTTATGCTATAAAAACAGCTAAAAATCGAAAATGAATATACACTCATCGTCAAAAAAATAGTTGCATCCAGATTGATGGGTCGGATTGCAATGCTATTCGGAAGGAAGGTAAAGGTTACCAGGAACAAAAATTATTAAACAGACAATATTTTTTGAGCTACACGCCAATAAGTAGTGTCTCTCAGTATGGCGTCGGACCGCCATGTTTGCTCACACAGCATGCCAGATGTCTCGGCATGGAGTTTTACAGGTTCCTAATGGTGACCTGCGATAAGCCATCCCATGCAGCTTGGATCTTCTCACGCAGTTCCTGCAGATTGTGCGGTAGGGGTGGAGTGTCGATAGCGCGTCGAATAGCATCCCACACATTTTCAATCGGGATTAGGTCTGGCGATGCGCCTGATCATGGCAGAGTGTCAGTGCCTTCAAGGCAAGCTCTCGAAACGGCAACAGTGTGCGAACAAGCATTGTCGTGTTGGAAAATCGTAACTAGGTGAGGATTCAGAAAAGGTATGGCCACTGGTTGAAAGACCTCATTAACGTAACGCTGGGCATTCAAAGTACCTTTAATGAACACCAAAGAGGATTTGGCATCGTAGACAATTGCACAGCACACCATGACACCAGGCTTTCTGGGCGTGTGACGATCGACAAGAAACCTTTCATCTTTGCGCTGACCACGGTGCCTCACACTCGGATTCGGTAGTCGTCTCCTCCAAGACAAAAGAGGGGGACTAGTCACTGAAGATTACCCGCTCCTATTCTGAGTTGCTCCATGACAATTTGGCGCAACCCCATTGCAGTCTTTGGTGACGATGCAGTGGTATTAAGGGCAGTCGTCATAACGGTCTGCGTGCGTGTAATCCTACGTCGTGTAGCTGCCTGCTAATGGTGTTGGCACTAATCGGACTTGGCATGGAAAGCACCACTGCTCCCTGAATATCAGCAATCGTGGCTGCTGGGTCACACCCCGCGCATGTCGGACGACCTGTCTGTCCTCTTTCTCTCCGTGGTTCCTCTAGGTCTCCCAGACCCTTCCTGTCGCTGCTGCGTGCCTTGTTCAATCCACTGCCTCCAACAGTGTGCTATGGTGATATCCGCACGCCCGATTATGATGCGCAATGCGGCGATAAGGCCATCCCGCTTTCCTGAGCCTGACGATGTGGCCCCTTTCGAACTTTTCCAACTGCTCGAATTGCCTCCGAACTTTCCTCCGAGGCATACTTCTCTTGCTAAGGATGCAACCAACACAACAGCTAGAGTCAGAATGGCAAACATACGCAACGGGACGACCTTATATAGCCGGTCAAGCACAGGGTTACAACCCCTCCTTGCTGGAGTCACATTCGCGTCCGAGCATGATACTTCAATCATTTGCATACCTCACGATGTCAAACCTACACACTAAGTTTTATTCCTGTCGGTTGTTTTCTTATGGGTGCATTTTTTTTTATGATGAGGATAGTAAATGTGTATTATATACTAAAACAGTATATATAATAAATGTGTATTATATACGGCACTTGCGAATCTTAACTATAACTTAAAACTTAAGTCAAATGCGGCCCCCATGTGCAGAAACATTGCAGATTCCTGTCCTAGATACTGTAATTATGCACTACAAGTATTGTGGAAGTACTTTGGGAAAGGCCCATAACACTATCAACAGTACAAAGCACCATGTCATAGTGCTCGCGTTGTTGCGGATCTGTTTGAGGATATTGGCGCCAAAAATTGGATTTTCCAACCTAGAGTCCTGACCTGAACGCTATGGAGAATCTTTGTAATGAATTGGACTTGCCGCTGTTTTGAAGGAAGAATGGCAAAACGAATCTGAGAATATTTACACAACATTAGTGGAGAGTATTATAGGAAGACTAGAGGGGGGGGGGTCCCTAAGTGCCAAAGGTTTCAGCACACAATACTAAATTTTCTGTAAATAGATTTGTAGATATTCAGGTGGGCTCCGGCTATGAATAGTGTGGCAGTATATATTCGTACAGAGTCTAGCGGTATTCTATTTGCTTTGCAAAGGGCAGCATCATGAAAGCTCTAACAGAACCAAGAAAAGGCAATTCTACAAAAAATAAAAAGTCAAATGCTAACAAAGTATCATCTTTAAACAAAATTAATTCAGTTAGAACCACTCCTTACAATTAATGAACACTCGAATTAATTACTTAAAACACCAAATTAAAAACATACAAGTAGTCATTTAAATCAGAGTATGAAACTTCGCTTTTCAACTAGTTAGCATTTAGCCAATGACAATGAATACACTCTACCTCTAATTTTTCAAGACTTACTTTAAAAGCTTTCCCATCTGAATATCTGTTCATTTCTCTTTTCAAGACTGTTGGACCTACGGTGTCACGTCCTTCGATTCGGTTAAGATTCGTAAGAATGGTATGCGGGCGAATAAATCTTTTGAGAGACCAGTAATCGAATGCGGCTCTCAAAGTTACTGAAGCTTCACTTCGGGATTTTGAATCTTCGATTTTTGATCTGTACTCAAAGTGCCAACACAAAGCAGTGCTGTGACTAACGCATTTATTAATTTCTTCATCTTCAAGGTGAATTGCAGCAGCGGAAACGATATCTGCATCACTCATACGTTGTAAGTACTGATTCACGTGAATCACTTTGTAGACACTACATTTCCAAAACTTTAAAATTGTTCAATTACTCGTTAAATCCATTATCTGCGACATTTAGCTGGCTTCTACTTTTTAGAATCAGAGAGGTCTACATTCACAGTTTACTTCAAACGGCTGAGTATTTTTTTATTGTATTGGGCCACCCCTAAAAGGCACGCTCTGTGTAACATCTAATACATTAAAGGCTAGCCCCCAGCTTCCCAAGGAAATCTGAAACACCACGAGATAATTTATATTATCCGGAGGCGGTCATAATGTAGACAGGATCAAAATGTCGATGGGGTCATAATGTTGACAGGGTACAGAAAATGTCCTCCGCATGGTACTCTAACTTAAGCCGTAGACTGTTTTTGGAAGGGGTCCAGGCTCGGGGTCAAGGGAGCCCCAATACAATTTTTTTGTAAAATCTACAGTTTTCAATTTAGAACCACCAAATTTGGTATAATATCTCATGGTACTCTAAATTAGACCGTAAACAGTTTTTGGAAGGGTCGGGGCCCGGGGTCATGGGATTCTACAAAGAAAATATTCGCAGAAAGTTGAATTTTCTACTTTTAAGACTGCAACACAATTGAGCACTCCAATACCCGATCTACGGTCTAAGTAGATACACCATTAAACGTATATTTTTGCACTTTATTGTTATCTACGGTCTTTAACTTAGACCGTAGATCGGGTATTGAAGTGCTGAATTGTGTTGCAGTTCTTAAAAGTTAAAAGTGGAACTTTTTACGAAAGTTTTATTGGGGGAGGGGGGCTTCTTGATCCCGGGCTCCGACCCGTTCCAAAAACAGTCTACAGTCTAAATTAGATTACTATGCGGACATGTTCTGAACCCGCTCGACATTATGACGACATTTTAATAATTGTCGGCATTTTGACCCTATCGACATTTTGTACCACACCTATATTATCAATGTGAATCTCACGCTATGTTAGTAGATTCTATATATTTTATTGTGCACAATTTTATGAATCAAATAAAGAAAATCACACAACGGATAATTCACAAACCGAATAATCAGGAGTGCATTCTAAATACACACGCAGGCCATTGAATTAGAAACCTATCTGCATATGTATGTAAACATCACTGATGCAGTGAATAAGCACAATACGTGATCACGTGCGTCACCACATGATCTAGGCAACTATTTAAGACAGCTATTCGTCAGTAGTGTTGATCACAATGGGTGGGGTAGGTGGGTGGGTGGGGGGGGATTCGGAGTTTGATAAAGGGCATATATTGGGTGCCAGTCTGGTTGGAGAGAAGACTTTGAAGACAGCAAAGCGGTATTCTTAAAAGATTAAAAGATAAAATATCCCAATGGAAAAGTTACCAACATTGCTTGTCTAAGAGGACAATTTATCAGAAAAGAGATCGCCGTCGTCTAAGAAAGCTTTTACGGAAAAACAGGGCTTCCTGTCACCAGCAATTGACCGAAGAATTCAATGAACGAATTGAAGAGGATCGGAATTGGCACTCGCATGTCTATACGGAAACTATTGATTTCTGTGATGAATTACAATAGGAAACATATCTTCCCTGGTGTCAGGAACTCCATGACTAGACATTGCAGTACTGGTAAAAAAGAATTCATGTGGTCTGACGTGTCACCGTACATCTTTTTCTGTACCGACTGTATTCATAGAATTTGGCAGGAGCCCCATGAAGTAGTAGACCCAGCTTGCCTTGTAAACACAACTAAAGGTTCTGGAGGTGGTGTCATGGTGTGGGGCAGGTTCTGTTGGTATGGAACAGGTTCTATGATATTGATGGAAGGTCGGGGGCCCTCCATGGATTATCTGAACATCGTTGCCGATCAAGTCCATCCTGCAATGTTGACTTTTAATCCAGCATCTAATACCCGATCTATTTTCATGGACGACAATGCTTGGTTCCATCACGTAAGATGTGTTTAGCAATGGTTCAACGAGCATGAGAGCGACTTCACCATCTTATTTGGCCACCACAAAGCCCGGAACTGAACACCACTGGGAAAGTGTGGGACATGGTAGAAACACCGATCCGGAAGCAAAATCTTCTTCCGTGAACCAGTTAAAGGACTGTCTGGTGGACGCGTGGTATGCTGTAGACGTAGATGCACTTCTTGTGCAATCTATACCAAACCACATGCGTGCTATAATTCGGGATAAAGGAGGTCCTACTCGATATTAACCCTTTTTAACCGGCAGGAATGAATTAACTCGGGGTTAGCAAAATTGGCTGCAGTCAGCTCGAACGAATATATTCGCTGTCTAGAAAGTGCGCCGAAAACATCTGGAATTAGATTAGTGCACTTGCTCGCCACAGAGCGGTGCTTTCTTCTTAGCTTATCAAAGTGGTTATTTAGGGGGGATGACTGACACTAAATGACCACCTCTAAATGGCCATTTTGTTTTTCAAAGTAATCATTTTAGAGGATGACATACTTTCTAACTGATCATCTGCTAAAAGTGCCACAACAGTGTCAACTAACCTAAGAAAATAAAGAGAGAAGATGTTTGGGGCACTTGTTTCTACCCAGTACCAGGTTGTGCTTATTAGGGGGGAACAAGCCCTTCCTCATCGTGTCTACGGTCATGGAGCACAGAACAGAAGTAAAGGATTGTTTTTTCGTAGCTTTTGTAGAATCAAGTCGCTATGAGAATTTCTGTTTCAGAAGCGTAAAAACGTTTGGGCTCTATTCGATTCAGAAACATCGGACTCTTAAGGGTTAAAGTGTAGAAGGGTTAAAGTGTAGAAAGGTTAGCTCGAACCATGGGGTTCCTAAACCCTCATTTAACTGGAGGAATAGTTTTAATCCGTGCGCCTACATGAAAAATATATCTAGAACATATGCGTCATTACAGCTCGCTCCACACGGAACTTTCACTGTTCACACTTCTCGCCTTCCAGTGATTCTACATACTCAACAAAAATCTTTAAATGATCAACTTCCAACCGAGAAACTTAATATGAAAGTAAGAGACTAAAACAACAAAATTTTCGACATTAATTATTTATCTCAGAGTGCTCTCAAAACAAGTTCTTTCCCAAATGATTCAAATTGCCCTATAGCACTGCAAAAGTAACTTAAAATCTACCCCTAAACCCTCACAAGGGACAAACTTTATATTCTTCGAAAGGAAACCTTATTTTGGTATTTGCGGATATAAAACAAATACAGGTAAGAACAGTTCTGACTGAGTGGTCACTTTGGAACTTAGTGTTACGACTTGCAGATTGGATAGTTTAAATGAGCTAGCCGAGTATAGTTTCAAAGCGTTTATTTCGTTTGTTACAGCCAACACAGGTCTATAATGTGAAAAGTACCTTACATATTTTTTTACAAATAATGCTGCATACATTGCGAACACAAAGCAGATCGATACACGATTTACCCAACGTGGTGCTCTGTTTTCTTACATTCTTCATCATTTGCCTGTCGTTTTGATTTTCTCCAGTTTTGCTTACTTTCATTCTGCGAATTCCGCGGCATTGTCGAAAATGTTATAACCCATTCACACGAAAACAATTTTGTTTTTATTTTAGTTTAAACCACTGCGATATGTTCTTTATATATTTGAACAGATCTCGTAGAGACCTTTAAAACGTTACAACATACAGTCGTTTTGCACTCACGGTTGTCCAGATAAACCGCGATGTTGTCAAAAGTGTTCACCGGTTCACAAGTAAACAATTTTTAAAATGTTCAGTTTAAACCATTGCCAAATGTTCTTCATATATTTGAATAGATCTCGTCGAGAGCTTTAAAACAATACCATGCACAGTCGCGTTGCGCTTACAGTTGCCGAGATAAACAGAGTCAAACGCGGTGGCACTCCCAGAAATATTACCTCATCTCCCCCGCGCGCATGGAGCGAGGGTAGCGTCGTGCGCACGATGGGTTGCGCAGTACGCGAATTGGACTCCATGCTGTTTACGAATATGCTAACACGATTATTGCTATAAGTATTAACGCTATAAAGATTTCGATTGGGACCTACTTTTCTCACAGGCGATCTGCCGTAAGTCGCCCTAAGTACTCCGCGGAGTTAGACGTAGTCCTACGTCAAAAGTTACAAATTGCTCCATCTCCAGCTTTGGTTTTCTACAGAATTTTTGCATAACTTACTAAGCTGTCAGTAGCAAAGCAGTACCAGGTACAATTGTACATCCGACAAGAAATATAAGTTCAGTTTACCAAGATGAACAGGATGTTTCGGATTGTCTTGAAAATTTGTATGTCGAATTATCATTGCCATCCCGGTGGCGCAGTGGTACAAGCGCTGGCTTCTGACCGAGATGGGCCAAAGTTCTAATCCCGCTAAGACATGGATATTGTGTTTATCTTACGGCACTGGCTCTCTCCCATTCCTTTGAACCAGTGGCCTTAAATTAGGGATGGGCGACTGCTTACAAGCTCAGTGAGTTGCTCACGGTGATCGTAAAAACAATTATTGCAGGTAGCAACCTAACGGATAAACAGGTGGACCATAGATTTATAATACACTTCATGTATCAGTGAGTTTTCGAAAGAAGTACGACAGCCAAAAATTCAAATTTATGAAATGAAGCAACGTAACAGTAGTTTGGGGAAGTTAAGTGACTTTTTGTCCGGAATTAACTACCACCAAGAGCAACAATTGCGCCTACAAGTAAGCGCCCGATCCTGAGTTGAAGCCACTGGTTCCAGTAGGAAAAACATGCGACACAAGCTTCATACGGGACACAACCCAGGCACATCTGGACGCCTAGTCAGAAATCAGCGACTGACCACACTGGCAAGGAGCAAATATACAAACTGATAAAACTGGTGTCTGAAAATCAAAGTGGTGACCCTTATCAAACTGACATGCTATTACTCAATTAGTCATCCTGAATAGTTTCTCTGAAGCATTGCGACATCTAAATAATACGAGTACCTTTATCCAATGTGAACTGGAGTCTGGAGGAAAGGGTAAATAGTTTTTATTTACTCAAAACCTTCGATATCTCGAAGTTATTTGAAGTTTACTACCAAATGGGACCCTTTCCAGACAAAATATGTTCTTTTAGCGTCTTGAGACATAGAATCATTTCAAAGCTACATAAACTTGCTTTTTAGAATTGAAAGGGCGGAATGTACATGCTTTATTTAAATACTCAATAAATCAGACATAAATGATGTGCTGGGTATAATTTTTTCCATCGAGATGCTGAACTACTTTGTTAATTCGAATGTTCACATATGTCCACATATATTAATTCTATAAGGTATTTTACTGTGAGTCCTATTTTGAGAGAAGGGCTGAACGTAAAGATATGGTTGAGGTATCAAAATAAAGGTCTTACCATGTAGATGTGCCAGTCGAAGAGAAAAATGAGATTGGGGCAATGGTTTGGGCGTTGTGGGGCGGCAAAGTTCCCATGTAAAGTCTATGGTAGAAGCGTGCGGTTGACTCACGCGCTGTTGAAGGCGGCGGCATGGAGGGACTGAGATAGTACAAAGTCTGAAGTCATTTCTGAGCGAACCATTGCGCAAAGCAATGCTAGCTGCCATTCGTATTAAAGTTCTCATCGGAACAGCGAACACCCTCGAAGACCTGATTGAGTTATGCCGTTGGACTGGGTGATGTATATATACAATTTAATATTCATTCAATCCAGTTTATTCACGTAGGTAAGACGTTTCCCGTTATGTAAAGATGTAAATAAACATTCCGCTGACCATTGCTAGTGAAAATATTACGGGCGACTGCTTATAGCCCATTGAGTTGCTCACGGTGGTCGTTAAACACTCAGTTCCCCGTCCCCCCCCCAAAAAAAAACGATCACGAACCTCCACTATTGTCAAAAAAAAAAAAAGATCCAAGGTGAAAATCATCCAAATACGTGGCGTCAGTAAATAAATAAATACATCGCTCTTTCCACGTTCCAGAAACACATAGCAACCGAAAAATTGTTTTCAGCCGCCGCCGGGGAATTATTTATTTCGACTATTGTCTTTACTGAAGTGGTTGAATGAATTTGTCAATCAAATAAAGTTTACATTTGTTGTTTCATATGAGTTCGTTCTTTAAATAAAAAAAAACGGTGAAGAGTAATAGCAACGCGAATCTCATTCCAACAACATTACAAACACAATTGTGACTGAAGACGAAAGTGAAAAAGTGCGCTATCCAGTTGAATTTTTGCACACGATCGAGATGAGTGGACTTCCGCCTCGCATTTTAAGACTGAAAAAGGGTGCAGACGTGATGCTCATCACGAACCGGTGGCGCAGTGGTCTAAGCGCTGGCTTATGATGTTTCGTTCGTGAACGGTCCGGATTCGAATCCCGGTGAGGCATGGGTGTTGTGTGTGTCTTACAGCACTGGCGCTCTCCCTTCCCTGGAACCAGTGACCCTAAATTAGGGACACGGGCGACTGCTTATAGCGTATTGAGTTGCTCACGGTGGTCGTTAAAACTTCAGTCAGAAAAAAAAAATTCACGAACCTGGACTATTGTCTTTACTGAAGTGGTTGAATGAATTTGTCAATCAAATAAAGTTTACATTTTGTTTCATACGAGTTTATTCTTAAAAAAAAAAAAAACTAACCATCGATTCCGACGGGTTTCGTCTAGTTTCATTTTATTCTGAAAGAAACACCGTTTACGGAGCCCATTTTCGATACCACCCGAACGAAATACGGAAACTAACCAGCTCTCCCAGATCAAGTATTCCAGGGAAAACCAAAGGTGCTAATCTCGTTTACTACAGCATACACAAAAGATCGGAAACGTTATTGACCAGCACACCTTTATGCAAATCGGGGTAACTACAGGTAAATGATGGCACATATTAAGATCATAAAGTGGCATAAAAAAAACCACCTGATGTTGAGCTCTGTTAATAAGTGTTATTCTTGTTTTTCACATGGGAAAGGCCAAATTGTAATGACCACCGATTACGGCCAGCTGTGGTTAATACCTTCAAAAAGTGGTCCAAGTAGGAAAAGACCACGAACAGCCGGCAAAGGTGCGCGACGACTATGGGTCATAGATCCTAGACGTGAGCGGAGAATGTACAGTATTGTACGACGTAACAGAAGAGATACCGTGGCACAACTCGGTAAATTGAATGCTGTTGACGGGACTAATGTCGCAACACACAATGCATCGAACTCTGATAAAAATGGGCCATGCTAATCTGGAATCTCCGTCAAAAGCGCCTACAATGGTCAATCGAGTATCAAAACTGGACCTTGAATGAAAGGAAGAAGGTTGTCTTGTTCGACAAACCTCGTTTTCTGTTGCACCATGTGGACTACCGGGAATGTGTACTTTGTTTACCTGGAGAAGTGTTGACCCCAGGATGCACGTGGATAAAGAACAAGCCCTTGGAGAAAGTGTAATGCTTTGGGCAATGTTCTGGAAATCCAGGGTTCAGTCATTCATGTGCAGCAAACCATGACGTCAACCACTTGTCTAAACATTGAAGACGAAGTACATCCTCTCATAGCAACACTATTTCCCTCTAGTAATGCCTTCTTTCAACAGGATAATGCGCCACACCACACTGGACTGATTTTTGGAGAATGGTTCGTGGAACATGAGGAAGACTTCTATGTATTGCCCTGTCCTCCAAATTCCGCAGATATCAATCTAATCGAGCATTTGTGGTTTGTATTGGAACAGCAGCAAACCCGATGTGCGGCGGCGGCTCAAAAAATAGTCGACTTTCGGGAGATTTAACTACAAAAACGAAACACAGCGTGAATGACCTATCCGTTATGTGTTACTCCAAATATTCAGTATGATCTTTTAGTTTTAAAGGCGCACAAGTGCTTGGCCGTACACAGCGCCAAGAACAAAGACCAGTTCGGAAAACTAATACCTCGAGCATGGCAGAGGGGGATCGCTCCCAAATAAATGATTTAGCTGGTTCATTTGGGAAGCCCGTGACGTGACTAGAAGTAAGAAAAAGATTTCAGGTAAAAATTACCTAGCCTCTAAATACTCAAGGAATTAAAAAATAAAGAAAAAGCTTCCACAGCAGAGAGCCTAGATTGTTTGGGGTTTATGGCGCATGCGATATTTTTGGCTAAAATATGCCTGGTCAGGAAAAAGTGTTTTTGTATGTTTGAATTTGTTTGGGTGTTGACGAGGCTTGATTTGACCTGGCGCTGAGAGGCCACTTTTTTCAAGGACTGACGCAGCCAGTCAACTTTTTACTAATTGAATCCTAACCTAAATTATATAACTTTTTACATAACTGAATTAAATTTGTTTATTCAATGGTCGCCCGTCCAAATCTATATCTTTTTGCACAAATAATCATCTTAAGACAGTTTTTGCTCTTTCTACTTCTGCTCTCCCTCTCTTTATTTATATCTTTTTTTACTTCATAGTGGCTACGCACAAATCTGTAGACATTTTGTTCACCAAAACCACCTCAGAAATAGCCACTTAACCAAACAGTCCGCATCAATCTCAAAGACAAGGGATTAGCATTGATCATAAGTCTCTTCATATACACTATATTGTCAAAAGTCACCCCTTCAAAAGCAAATTAACGGATCCGCTGAGTTGTTAAGATGCGCGGTACAGCTGCAAACGGTATAAAAAAACATGCCTGCAGTTGACCGCAATCATATCGTACTGTGAGGTTGAGTGAAAATGTCGCGGCGGGAGAGAATTGACTTTCAGAACGGAACAATTGCTCGGTGTTATATTAGTGGGTTGTCCGTAAGAGAAACCGAGAGTAGTTTAAACATACCCAAGTCAACTGTTTTGGATATACTGAATAAGTGGAAGACACATGACTTGCCTGAAGTATCAAAACCTACCGGCACACCAAAAAAAATCAGTGATAGAGAACGTCGAAGCCTCAGGAGAGCCGTTACAGCTAATCGACGGAGTACTGCACAAGACCTCAGTGTATAGGTGAGCAAAAATGCTGGAACCTCGGTATGTACACGTACCATTCTCAGAGAACTTCATTTCCACGAGTTACCATGGTCGTGCGGCTGCTTATAAGCCTTTCATCTTCACTCGGAATGCTACTCGTTGTTTAGCATGGTGTAAAGAATGTTTACCGAGGACCGTAGATCAATGGAAACGGGTCCTATGGAATGATAAATCCAGATGCACGATCCATCAGTCTGATGGCCGTGTGTGGGTATATAGCGGCAGCCGGGGGAACGATATTTATCAGAGTGTACTGTTCCTACGGTCAAGTTTGGAGCTGACAGTGTACTCGTGTGGGGGTGTTTTTCGTGGTACGGTCCCGGCACATTGCTTATCTTGGACAAAACTGTTAACCAGAACATCTACTTCGATATTCTGGACAATTATGTCCTACTAACTCTGTGGCAATACTATGAAACCGAGCCTTGTTGGTACCAGCAGAATAATGCACCGAGCCATAAAGCAAGGACAGTTACAGCGTAGTTTGACGACAATCCCGTATCTTGTGTGGACTGGCCAGCACAGAGCCCTGATCTTTAACCCATAGAGCCCCTATGGGATGAATTAGAGCGCCGCATAAGAAGTTTGAAACCAATGCCTACTACTAAGCAATAGTTAGCTGTAGCATTATGTACTGAATGGAAGCGCATAGTTATCACTGTGTTCCGAAACCTTCTCGAAAGCATGCCTCGAAGGGTCAGTGCATGCATTAAGGCCAAAGGTGGACTGATACCGTACTAATGTCAGTAAATGCTAGGTTATGTTTCTCTTCTTGGTGTGCGGTGACTTAATAGCGTATATACGAGTAAATTTTGCTAGAATCGTAAACGCCTATAAGGCCGTTCTTCGGAGCGCCAGACTGCTACGTTTTTCAGGACTGCACCACTGTCGTGATGGGATATAAGTAGTCGTCCGTCCCTAATTTAGGGACACTGGTTCCAGGCAACTGAGAGAGCCAGTGCCGCAAGACAATCACAACGTTCATGCCTCACTGCGATTCGAACCTGGAGCTATAGCAGAGAAACATCTCGCTGTTTCAGGCTCGTGATAAACCTGAAAAAGCGAGTTCTAAAACTGCTGTATCTCTAGCAGAGTAAACTTCAATTTTACAGTACGAGTACAAGAAATCTTAACTGGCAAATCCCAATCCCGAGGTATGAAAATAACTTCAATAGAAGCTTTGTATTATCCATATTTGCACGATGAGATACAGGGCGATTGTAAACTCCTTCAACAAAACAAAAGGGGTGATAGTACACATCAAGACTAAAATTATTTGCAATGGAACCTATAGGGCCGCATTCCACTCCTAGTGCCAGAAAAAAGCACGTTCGAAAAACGTCCAGCAGATACACGGAATTCCAACCAGTGCATGAGAAGCACAAGATGCAAATCAGGTGAGCTGAACAGGTGCGTAGATGAGGAGCAAACAGTTAAAAACGCAGCCGAACCCGTTCAGCGGTATTACCGTGCGAACATCACATGAAAATTGACGCATATGTCTGACTGGTGCAGTGTACCGTGTGTTCCTGAAGCAAGTACTTCCCGGTCTATTGCAGGATGTTCCGCTCACCACACGCAGGGACCTGTGGCTTATGGGTGATGGGGCCTCAGCACACTTTGCTACCAAGGTCCGATACTTCTAAATGCGACATATCCCGGGCGGTGGATTGGACGCAGTGGACCTGTGGCTTGGCCTCCACGCTTCCCGGACCTTAATCCATTGGACTTCTTCTGGGAACACATGAAAACATTGGCGTGCGAATCACCTGTGGATATCCTGGAAGATCTCGTCGCGTGAATAGCTGTTGCTGCTGCCAAGATCAACACCACACCAGGAGTCTACGAGAGGATGCGACAAGTCCTTCATTAGCCGGTGTAGGCTGTGCAATGACGCCCTTGGACGCCAGTTTGAGCAGCTCCTTTGAGTCTTTCTGATGCGATTGGAATTGTGCAACTCATAAATGTCTGTTTTCACTTTTGAAGGCTCAACGTGGATATGGAACTTTACTCTTTTCTGGCACTAGGAGTGGAATGCGGCACTAGGTTCCATTGCAAATATTGTTCGTCTTGATGTCTACTATCACCCCTCATGTTTTGTTGGAGTTTACAATCACCCTATATAATCAGGAAATATTAAGAGCTTCGCGACCCTGAGAATATACTTTACTCTTTGCACTGTAAAACTTACAGTTGTACCATGGAATTGTAACTCCTGATTAGTGTCTTCCCTATGCCGTTGCATGTTGTGTACATATGTTGTTGTTCATTACAACAATATCTATAGCACTGTGATTGAGGCACTTGTTTAAGCCTAAGTAATAGTTCTTTTTGTAATTTGACAGCGTTTCACAAGAGAGATATTGCATTCAATTTGTATAGAGTTCACACCATCATTGTGGATAGATCCTTTATTCGCTTATCTTTCAGATACTGAAAAGTATAAACCTTCTGCTCTTTTCTTTTTTCTCAAGATTGCTCAAAATATACATGTTTGTTTTTGCACTGTAAAATTTATAGTTATACCTTGTACTGGTGTTCACCTGTTAGAGATGGCACTATGCTGATGCACATTGAGAACATATGATGTACATAGAGAGTTAGTCAACCCTTCAGTCCAGTATTGTCAGTGTTATGAATTTGCTTACATTGTATATAGTGCATCCACATAATGTAAATATCTCATTGTCATTGTAAATAGGTCATCTAATTGTTTATCTTTTGGTAACTGTTAAGCAAAGGCCATCTGTATCTTCCTGTCCATGTTTGCTCCAAATAAAAATTGTTGAAGCTCAAAGTCAGTGAGTTCGTAAATAGAAGCATCACTAGATTCTTACGCAATATATGGTTTCTAAGATCAACAATTTTCCTATTGCCTCTTTTTTTTTTGAGATAAACTGGTACATATCAGCTGTCCTCAAGCAGCGCTGTAAGTTACTTTGCCATGCTTTTTGGGACAAAGGCATGCAGTTACATCCTAGACGCCACCCGCCAGAATACGAACAGTTCATGAGTACAAGACACGCGCGTTCTGCAAATTATGTTCCTTTTGAAAACTCTGAGAAGCGTGAATGTTACAACTAAATAGCTAACACAGAAGTCAGTAACGGAATTGATTACCACTTGGCACGCATTTTCTACAGAACTTCTTAACTTTTGTACCCAGTCTTTATAACCTGGGACAAACAAAATTAGACAAGTTTCTCAAGAGACACACGAGTGTGAGACCACAAAGAGAATGAAAATCAAATTTTATCGTACTCAGATCCTTTAACAATAACTTTGAGTACTTTAGGAAGTAACAATTTCCCCCAAACAGTCGCAATTTCATGTTCAACTGGACAAAACTTGCACACTATAAATTATAAATACGGCATCAAACTCACAAAACTTAATTTTCCCTAAAATCTAATATAGAACTAATTCTGATAAAAATCTTAAACCGGGACTACATACTAGTATCTATCCGAGGCAAAAAACTTGTTTCCACCTATACTTCGATATCTGAGAACACTTCGCTGATAGGTCTCACAGGATAGGGGCCGTCCATAAAGTACGTCAGTTATTTTTTACTTTTTTTAGACTCCCTCCCCTCCCTCATGTGACATTTTGCCCGATTGTTGACACTCCTCCCCCTAAAATAAGCGTCCTAATTCCCGCCACCCCCTTTATTTTTGACAACTGCTTTTAGAAGACTGTTGAGAAACAAAGAAAACATTTATTTAAAGGAATCTTTCATATATTTACACGTTTGCTTCAGAAAATGTTTATTATTTACGCATTAATTTATTCCCTAATACTACCCGATCTTTATTATTCTGAAATAAAGATCTACAAATAAACGTACGCATCAATTATATACAAAACACGAGAACTTAATATTAATAATCTGGTTTAGCTAAATATCAGAAATATTTCATACATTTTTTAACTATGAAAAGAAAACAGTTTGTAAAATCATGCAATGCATTGATTATAATAAGCTTTACAACATACCAGAAATCATTACTCAAGTTATGAGGATAATGGCTGTGGAATAAATCTCGCGCCTGTGCTCTGACCCCATTTCGATTATATTAAACAGAATTAGTTCAATGTACCTCCGGAACAACATGATACAGTTTTGTCGCAATAGAATTTTTTTAAGTTGTGACGCATAAGGATGATGGAATGGATCCTGCTCCTATGTCCTGACCTTTGACCCCATTTCGGCCATTTTCAATTAGGGTTCGTCCCGTGGTTGTCCCCTACCGCATACTAAACTTTCATCGAAATCGAACCATTTTGTACGCGAGTTATCGTGTGGACAGACAGACGGACAAAGCTGGGACATACACGCTTCTTCAACCTACTGTTGGAAAGCGTAAAAAAAGAGAAAACAAAGAAATACCATCCACTATATTTTTGCCGCTGGACGTCCGAATTACTAAACCTGTCCCATCCCATGTCACATTTGGTCCGGTTGTCAGGACCCCTGTAATCTCAAACGTACTTTATGGACGGGCCCATAGTCGGAGAAGTTGAAACAAGTATTTCTTACACTGATCTCCACAAAGCTGAAATTTTGAGACATTTTAAATTTCAGTTATTTTAGTTGGGTGCGACGAACAGAAATTAACTGATTTTCAAATCTGTAAGGTTGCTAGTATGACTAGTCAGAATTAAACTTCGAATGATCTAAAATATATGGTTCATAACCAGAGTTTACACATCAAATGGAAACTTGACTCGTGTTTTTAATGCAATTTTAATACATGTAGCTCTGTTTCCTTGACTTTTTTGAAGTCAAGAAAATGGAAACTTGACTCGTGTTTTTAATGCAATTTTAATACATGTAACTCTGTTTCCTTGACTTTTTTGAAGTCAAGAAAATTCTTCTGGTATAATAAAAATAAATCCCGGAAAATATAGTGTTAGTATAAAATCAATAGAGTTTGTTGCCTCGGTAAACAACCTGGAAATAAGATTACGATTTAAGGAAAAATTTTAAATTTATATTTCTACGTGTGAATCAGTAAAAAAAAAAAGTTAAACTCATTTTCTTGTGATATCACTAGGAAACGGGAATAGCCGAATTAATCGTAGCTATGGAAGAAATAGTACATAATTCAGAAAAATAATACATTTGAAAAATCAATATATTCCATGATTTAACCTTATACCCCTATTGAATGACTGAAATCTTGGTCACAGTATTTTTCAGCTGTTGTTTGGGAGCTCTAACGATAGCAACTGAATGAGCTATAAACAGTCACTTACCTAATTGAAGGACTACTAGTTCCAGAAAAGGATGAGAGCCAGAAGGACTACTGGTTCCAGAAAATGATGAGATCAGACAAATACACCGCTAATGCTTCACTCGAGATCCGAACCCAGACTCGCCTCTGGCGAATGATGAGAAGCAGGCGCCTTGTACCACTCTGCCACCACAGTGACTCTTACTAGAGTTGAATAAGAGGCCACTTGCATCAACTTCTTTTGGGGATCTGGTTTTCCCTCGCCTAAAAGTTGAATTACTTTTTGTCCAACAGACGTTCAGATTTTCCTCAGTATTAAGTACTTATTTACTGTTGTTTCAGTTTCGAGGGGAAAGCTATATAGATTTAGTAAAGAAATTTGCATTTTGTAAAACCGCTTTCAATGCGAAGCATGAAATAATGCCTAAACTAAAATAATTTCAGTCAAAAATATTTTTTGCGGAGGATTAATGATGCTTTTGATTTGGGTATGTATTTGTACTCCGAAAAAATAGTCTCATACTGGTACTTCCATTTGGTTTGATAATTTAACCATTAAATGTTGGTGATCACTTTATTTTCACATTATAGGTGCTCCAGACTGTTGCAGTTGATATGATCCGGTATCTTGTGACGATTTAACAACAGACATCACGGTATTGAAATATTTGAAGTCAATCATTTCAGGAGGATTTTTTTTTTTTTTTTAAAGAGAATTTCCTGTTGGCGCCGGATAAATTCTATCCCTTTCCTTCCTCGTATGTATGAGTGATATCTTCTCTTTTCACCTCTAATTACCTTAGTCTAACTGATAGCATATGCTGCCTTTGCTCTTGTTTTTTGGCGGTTCTTGCGAACAAACTGACTTTTTTGTTGGAGCAAAATACGAATATAATCATGTCTTCTCTGATAAGCAGCACCGCGGGTGGCTTAGTAGTCAACGTTCGTGACTGCCATGGAGAAGACCTCAGGTTCTAAATGTCCGCCGTGCGTCGGATGGGCACGTTAAGCCGTCGGGCCCCGGGTACTGGCCCCCGGTAATAAATAAGGGAGTCTTCCTCTCCCTTTCTACCTCGCATCAGTGTTACTTTCCTATCGGGCACTCTAGCCCAAAACTCCTAGCTTCCTATTTCTAAGGGTTGTTTAAGACCTGGGGTAATTAAGACACTCCCTTCCTAAAATCCTCTACATATATGATCTGATCTCTGATAAGCACAAAAATGGATCAGAACTTGCACGTTAAATTGATTGGATCTCAATGCACATACTTCTAAACTATTACGTTAAATCAGCAGTTTTTCTACTGCAATATGTAGATCCAAAAACGGATAGTTCGGATTTAACTTCTGAGCTACAGACTTTTTTTTGCTGTGAATCAGAGCATTTCTGATTAACAACTACTTCACACGCTCATTACGCATGACGATACTACACTAGATTTACACTGAGAGGTCATGCGATCTGTTAACTGATTTAGTGAAGTTCGGTGGAGCTGAAGCAATGTGTTACCACAGACGCACGTACTGTGCTGGAAGGGAAAGAATCACGATAACAGCCTCCCTTGTCTGACTGCATAAAAAGTGTACGCTGTTCCTCCCAAAAACATACATTCTTCTCTGTGGATGTCATATAGTAGGTCACAATCTCTGTTCATGCAATTTTCATTTGTTTAATACCACCATAAAACCAGTAGTCACAACTTCAGCGCACAAGATGATTCCCACGACTGAAAAACTAACGACAAGGTAAACCCGTAAAACTGCAGTAACTCAGTGCTGAAAGTTTTCTGTTAAGGAAAACTTCCGTGAGAACTGATAACTGGTATGTGCCGTTCTGGTGGAAGAGTAGTCAAGGGAACCGGGCTTGTATGTAATCACCAATGTCTGATAAAGTTTGTATAGGGGTATAAGCCAGAGCCGCCCTTAGCAGTCGCGGGGACCTTGCTTTAACCCTCCCCCTACCTAGACTTAAAATATAGTTTATTACAGTTATCTTTACATTTTAATGAAACGTCAAGACGCTCGAAAATTAACCAATAACGAAAGACAGCATTTTAATTTGTTTGAACACTACTGATATTCTGTAAATGTCTTAAATGATGTAGATAAAACAAGCACACCAGCATACGTCCTTCCCCCACAATGACTCGTCTCTACCTATTATGGAATAGTACTTACATTATTGAACTCACTTTATAAGAACTGGACTTTTTCTCGCTTTTATACAAGCAAAGTCAGCTATTAAATCATCAAAGTTTATTTTGCTTGCTTTATCCTGTTCAATTGACAACATTGCCCAAGACATCAATCTTTCTTGAGACATGACAGATCTTAAGATTTAATCAGTTTCAGGCGTGAAAAGCTTTTTCTTTTTACACTTTCCACCGTTACTGGGACAGTATGTAATATCCTGTACGCGATGCAGGCATTAGGGAAAGGATTCTGAATTTTATTCATGTTACTTAAAGCACCCGCTGCAGTTTTGACATCAGATGGAAGTAACTCACGTAGTACAAATTTTTCGATAACTATCAGTGCACGGTGCACGTTAAAATATATGACTTCAATACTAGTGTTTCGCTAGACATAATATTGTAGTTTGCTGCCGATATTTGCGTAAATATAAATTCAGCAACCGATATTAAAAAAAAAAAGAATTAAACGAGACTGATTCTTCGATTACATATATTAAGACAATACAACGTGGTTTGTCACAAATATTTGTTTTTTCAAGTCGACCATGGTTTCGATGGGTATTGACTTAGCTTCATCAGGACGAATGGCACGTAAATATTAAAATTGTATATGAAATAATAAATTGTGTTTACAGTCACGGGTTTTGGTTAGTTGCTTCCACGCGCTTAATGGAAATGGGGTGGATGCCATGTCATTAAAAGTTGCGAAGTCTTCTGATATATATGAAAAGCTTCCAAAATATCAATTTTGGAGGTTGAATCTGGCTTTTCAATTAGTTTTGATTCTTCAAAGAGAAATTCTATGGCTTTTTTCGTAACAGTGTTTCGCTACCCATGACTTCTTTAGGTCACAGTTTCGAATGTAAGTCTTGTGCACCTTCAATCGAAAACATGAGAGCTCTACGAGTCTGTCCTACATACGAAGCTCCACATTCATATGGAATTTGATAAATTCCCCATGAGTTTGTCTTCAACATAGTCCCTTGATCCTAAAAAAAAATTCATTTTGTTTATGGGTTTAAGAATCACTTTCAAACTAAAGGTTTTTCAGAATTTTTGAAGGCAGTGTCACGCAAAAGTGGAATAGAAAATTCTCACGCAATGGGCGCATCAGAGGAGTTAACATATTTGTATTGTATCGCGCGGTATACGTTAAGATAAAGACAGTTTGGAAAAATAACTATTTCCTTAAAAGTGTTGCAGTACAGCGATGATACAACCCTTCCATTATAGATAAGGCTCTAACAAAATTCCGGAAACCGAAGCCTATCTCCACGTTAACTCCTGTGATGCGCCCATTGCGGGAGAATTTTGCCATTATTCCATTTTCCTGTGACATTGCCTTCAAAATTTCAAAAATTCCCAAAACCTTTAATTTTAAAGTGATTCTTAAACCCATAAACAAAATGAACTTTTTAGGATCAAAGGACTATGTTGAAGACAAATTCGTGAGGAATTTATTAAATTCCATGTGAATGTGGCGCTTCGTATATAGGACAGACCCACAGAGCATTAGTTTTCGATTGAAGGAGCATAAGACCTACATTCGGAACTGCGAACTAAAGAAGTCATCGATGCCTAAACACTGTTACGAAAAGGACCATAAATTTATCTTTGAAGAAGCAAAACTAATTGCCAAGCCAGATTAAACCATCAAACTTAATATTTTGGAAGCTATCCACATATTATATATATATATATCTCAAAAGTCTTCGAAACTTGTTAATGACATGGCATCCACACCATTTCTGTCAAGCGCGTGGAAGCAACTAACCAAAACCCGTGACTGTGAACACCATTTATTATATCATATACAATTTGAATATTTACGTGCCATTCATTCATCCTGATAAAGCTAGGTCAATACCCAGAGAAACACCATGGTAGACTTGAAAAAATAAATATATGTGACAAACCACGTTGTATTATCTTAATATATATAAACGAGACCGAGTTTAAAAAATAAAATTAGAATTGGAAACAAGAAATTCGCTCCCTCGCACTTTCTATCTCATTTTCTTTCTTAGGGTATGGACGAGTCCCCCCCTCCCCCTAAGCGCAGGGCCCTGTGCGACCTCACCCCTAAGGGCGGCTCTGGGTATAGGAACTACCATGAATAACAACCATTTAACCGGCTAGAACAAATTTAGCTCGGGTTTAGCAAAATGGGCTGAAATAAGCTTGAACAAATATATTAGCTGTCTAAGATGTGAGCTGAACGCGGCTGGTACGAGTGAACTTGCGCATCAGAAAGCGTTGCTTTTCATTCAAGGGGACGATTGACATTGTTTCCTTCAGACTGATTTCCACCTAAAAGATATATAATAAGGGCTACAAACCTAAAAAAAGGAGATAGATGTTTAAGTCGCTTCTTTCTACCCAAATAGCATGATGAACTGGGCCGGTGTCTAAAGTTTCTGATCATTCATCCGAGATGGGCCCGGATTTAAATTCCGGTGGGCTATAGACGTTATGTGTCTTACAGCACTGGCTCTTTCCCTTACTTGGAACCAGTGACCCTAAATTAGGAACGGGCGGCTTCTTATAGCCCATTGCGTTGCTCACGGAGGTCATTAACCTTTAAAGACAATCAGGCGAACTGGTACCTCCTCATACCTTGACTCATGGAGCAAAGAATAAAGAACTAGAAGGAAGCGCTTATCACTGGTGACATGTTCACGGTCGGTACTTCTGAAATTGAAGGGAAGAAAAATTGCTTTGAAACCATAAAACTTTCGTAAAATCCTGCTGTTATGTGAAAACTTCAATTCGGGAAACGCAGGATATTTTGGGCACCATTTGGTTCATGTAAATCAGCTTCTTACGGGTTTAGGGCCATAAAGTAGTCATCCGTCCCAAATTTAGTGCCACTGGTTTCAGAGAGGAAATTTAGTGCCACTGGTTTTTCATCAGGAACTCTAACAGAGGTTACTCTGAACGGACGGTTAGAAGCCGGCACTTAGGCCCATGGCGCCGGCCATCAGTTATAGCTCCGGATTCGAAATCCGGATGAGGAAAGGGGTGGATTGTTTTTTGTGCTCAGAGGGAAGGACTCTTGCTTTTCTAGAATGAGTGGCCCTAAATTAGGAACGAGCAACTCTTTATAGTCTCAGATGATCACGGAGTTAAAACAAAAAATACTTGCATGAATGAATTAAGAACTGAATATAATCAAAACGCTTCTAGCGTAGTAAAAATCCATTTAGTTACTGACGTAAAAAAGTATACAGAATAGCCAAGCTTTCGCCTTCCACTGGAAAGCATTTTCAAACATAAAATGCAAAGTTATAAAAGTTGGATGCAAGAAAGATGACAAAGAGAGCCGCGGGGGCCTAGGGGGCAACGTTCGTGACTGTCACGGAAAGGGCCTCAGGTTCAATCCCAAACAGCTACGAACGCTCGATCGCAAACAGCTACGAACGCTCGATCCACTAAATATCTGCCGTGCGTCGGATGGGCACGTAAAGCCGTCGGACCTCGGGTACTGCCCCCGGTAATAAATAAGGGCGTCTTCCTCCCCCTTTCGACTTCGCTTCCGTGTCACTTTCCTATTGGGCGCTCTAGCCCAAATCTTTTAGTTTCCTGTTTCTAAGGGTTGTTTAAGACCTTAGGTCAGACACTCCCTTCCTAAAATCCTCTACATATGTTACGTTCTGATCTGATGACAAAGAATACATTGAAATGTAAAGATTGGCATAATGTCTGCGATAACAAAATAGACTAGTACGACAATAAGTTAACATTCATCACATATATCCCAAGCTTTATATATTGGTTGAAGAATTTAAACAAAATCACAGACCCTTTTATCACATATGTCATGATGCAAAGAGACAATATGAGACAGAAAAAACGTTTTGCCAGTAAAAAAAAACTGATTTGTACTACGCTATAAGCGTTTTGATTGTGTGAAATCTGGTGTACTCGTAACCATAGAAACTGAACGAATGCAATGTTATGAACTTATTTCGTTCAAGGTTGCTATTTTAAGCAGAGGATATCTTTTAGTTTTAACGATCTCTCTTGAGCATGTGAGCATAAGAACTATCCGTTCCAAAATTAAGATATCTGGTTTTGAGGAATGTGCTGAACTTAATGCCACGAAACAAGTTTACACGGGTTTCAGACTTTGCCACAGTGAGTAGTACAAAAATAAGAAATACTCATTTCAGACCACTTCGTAGTTACAAAAACATTACAAGCTGACACGTATAACAGAAACTAGTAGATGTGAATTTTAGGAGAAAAACTTTAAAACAGGTAAATGTGAATTCTACACGCATAATTAGAAACTGATGAACGTGAATTTTATGCATAACTCAAAACATAATTTGCTAATCTCTGCTAAGCCCCCCACACCACCACCCACCCATCATAGAATTTTTAGTAGCTGAACAAATTAAGAGCACACAGGTTTAATATGAAAATCTTGTAGAGCTTCAAAAACAGAATTTTTAAAAGAATGTTCGCACCTGTAAACAACAAGTCAGGAGAATGAAGATACGAGGAAATTTATCTTTGTGGATTTCCATTACCGAAGACTTTACGCATGAAGGGAACCAGTTCTGCCGAACTGATTGGGATAGTTTGAACATATTTAAGCTATTTAGAGTACCTACCTTATATTTATACTTCAGTATACTACTGAAAGTTTCTATCATTTAATATCTTGAATATGTTTAAAATATCCCAATGTGAGGAACTTCTATTAGTATACTGAAGTATAAATATAAGATAGGTACTCTATAATTAGCTTAAATATGTTTAAAATATCCTAGAGTACCTATCTTATGTTTTACCATCAGTATGCAAATTACAGTTTCTTACAATGGGATAGTTTAAACATATTTAAGCTATTTAGAGTTCCTATCTTATATTTATACTTTAGTATACTACTAAAAGTTTCTCACAGTAGGATGTTTTAAACATATTTAGCTATTCAGATTACCTATCTATGTTTATACTTTAGTATACAACTAAAAGTTAAGATTACCTGTCTTATGTTTGTACTTTAGTATACTACTGAAAGATTACCTGTCTTATATTTATACTTCAGTATACTACTAAAGGTTTCTCACATTAATAAATTTTACACATATTTAAGCTATTTAGAGTACATATCTCTACTTCAGTATACTACTAAAAGTTTCTCACATTAGGATATTTTACACATATTTAAGCTATTTAGAGTACATATCTCTACTTCAGTATACTACTAACAGTTTTTCACATTAGGATATTTTACACATATTTAAACTATTTAGAGTACCTATCTCTACTTCAGTATACTACTAACAGTTTCTCACATTAGGATATTTTACACACATTTAAGCTATTTAGAGTACATATCTCTACTTCAGTATACTACTAACAGTTTCTCACATTAGGATATTTTACACATATTTAAGCTATTTAGAGTACATATCTCTACTTCAGTATACTACTAACAGTTTCTCACATTAGGATATTTTACACATATTTAAGCTATTTAGAGTACATATCTCTACATCAGTATACTACTAACAGTTTCTCACATTAGGATATTTTACACATATTTAAGCTATTTAGAGTACACATCTCTACTTCAGTATACTACTAACAGTTTCTCACATTAGGATATTTTACACATATTTAAGCTATTTAGAGTACATATCTCTACTTCAGTATACTACTAACAGTTTCTCACATTAGGATATTTTACACATATTTAAGCTATTTAGAGTACATATCTCTACTTCAGTATACTACTAACAGTTTCTCACATTAGGATATTTTACACATATTTAAGCTATTTAGAGTACATATCTCTACTTCAGTATACTACTAACAGTTTCTCACATTAGGATATTTTACACATATTTAAGCTATTTAGAGTACATATCTCTACTTCAGTATACTACTAACAGTTTCTCACATTAGGATATTTTACACATATTTAAGCTATTTAGAGTACATATCTCTACTTCAGTATACTACTAACAGTTTCTCACATTAGGATATTTTACACATATTTAAGCTATTTAGAGTACATATCTCTATACTTCAGTATACTACTAAAAATTTACCATAGCACAACAGAATCAAAGTCCTCTAACAATCATATCGCGAAACTAAGAAAAATATAAACAATATGCCGTAACAGAGTAAAGAGTAGTTGTAAACTGATTTTCACACTACAATTCAAATACGTGTAATCGATTTTAACGATTAAATTACGTGATATAGTTCTAAGCTGTAAATGAACTAGGACACGTTGTTGACATCTTTTAAAATTATACTATCGAAAATTATGACTGAAATGGGGCCAAAAGTGGTTTCTCATTGTGAAAAATACCATTAGCTAATAAATAAACCAATTGATAGCAAAAATAACATATACATGTGTTTATCATTGGATCTTTTACATCTTTTGGATTGTGCCGTTGTAATGCCCATTGACTAAGAGGTCCGTGACTTCAATCTTATCAGTTTGAGGATATCTACAAATGGCGGATGTGTGTTTGTTAGAACCATTCTGCAGTCTTTTAAATCAAAACGAACTGTAATTTGTGTCCCTCGAACCACACACACACCGCGCACGGTATCAAAAGAACCTCCGCATCGACGGCGGCTTGAACTGTACATACTCTTTTATGAAGATTTGGGGCAATTGGAAAGGAAAGCCATTGACCTTGCTTGATTCATTTCAAAACAGAATCCCTGTCCACCCTACATTGTGGCGTGAATACATCGATATCGCTCTCACGCGAGGAGTATGAATGAACGGCAAGGCAGACGTGAACTGGGGGAGTAGCACCTCAGGAGAAAAAAAAAATAAATAAAAGAAAAAAAAAACAGCCTCGCCGTACATCCGCCATTTTTCGGAGTCCCGAAAAAGAGTGCTGATAAAAGATTTTTTTACTTCAAGACTACTTACGCCTGGATAGACCTGGACAGAGGCCAGCGTTCCATTTGAGCTTGATATCTCATATTTTCAATCTGTTTCCTCAACGTGTCCTTGTCCATGATAGTTCACTGCTTCTTCCCCTTTCACTCTGCGGCTGCTGCTGTTGATGATGTTGACTGCCTCACTGGGAAGATCGATTCCCATCGCAGTTGCGCCACTGCGCGTGCGCATCCTTTGCGATGGATGGCGCTGCTGCTATCCTCCTCGTAATCTTGCAGCCCAGCACTCTTTGCCTTTTCAATCACTGGGGGCTGTTTATGTTCCTCTTCTTTTACATTGTGCGATGCAGGTTTTAATAATCGCTTCGATTTCTTCTACGTTGAAATTAAGAATTTTAGAACAGTCTTCTCTTTGATGGACACGTACAGCGTCATACTTAGGGGGAGCTGCCGTGCAGAACAACTTGGCATTTCGCATAATACCGCCGCAGAACTGCCTAACACGAATTTCTGTTTATCCCCTTTTTTTCTCCTGAGGATAAATAGCGACCACCACGCAAATCTATAAGCAGTCGCCTGTACTTGAGTTGGGAAACACTGGTTCTTCTGGGTGGGTTACTCGGACGATTAGATAATCATCAGATCCTGTGCAGAGGACTTTTTAGGAAGGGAGTGTCAGACCCCAAGTCTTAAACAACCCTTAGAAATAGAAAGACGCCTTAACGTGCCCATCCGACGCACGACGAATATTTAGCGATTCGATCGTTCGTACCTGCCGGGATCGAACCTGAGATTCCTCCGTGGCAGTCACGCATGCTGACCACTAGGTCAATCGCGGCCCTGGGGAAAAATAGCGGCCATCTGGCGAATTCACAGGTAGTCTCCCGTTCCCGATTTCGGAGGACCACTGGTTCTTCTGGTGGAGCTATACGTATAATTATTCTGAAGCCCACACCTCCATCTCTTGCTGCCCGGTGGCGCAGTGGTCTAAGCGCAGGCTTCAGACAATTTGTCCGTAAATGGTCCGGGTTCGAATCCCGGTTAGGCATGGGGTGTTGTTGCTTTTTTATTGGAGGTTTAACGACCACCGTGAGCAACAACTCAATGGGCTATAAGCAGTCGCCCGTCACTAATTTAGGGTCACAGGTTTTAGGGAAGTGACAGACAGTGCCGTAAGGCAAACACAACATCCATGCCTCACCGGGATTCGACCCCGGACTCCGTCCGGACGAATGATCCGAAGCCATCGCTTAGACCACTGCGCCACCGGAACGGCGAGGCATGGGCGTTTCGTTTCTCTTACGGCACTGGCTCTATTCCTTCCCTGGAAACAATGACCCTAAATTAGGGTTAGGCGACTGCTCATAGCTCATTGAGTTGCTCACAGTGGTCGTTAAACCAAAAAAAGAAAAAAAAACAGTGACAGGGTAAGCAGATATAGTTGTACAGTATCGTCAGGCAGACATAGACAGTATATTCATTTTACATCAACAAGGTTCATAGCGAACATGGTATACAGTATGTCAAATGATCAAGTAACACTGAGAGACCCAGTGTTGATCAAGAAACAGACAGAAATAGCGAACATGATATATAGTACGCCAAATGATCAAGTAACACTGAGAGACCCAGTGTTGATCAAGAAACACACAGACATAGCAAACATGATATACAGTATGTCAAATGATCAAATAGCACAGAGAGGGCCAGTGCTGATCAAGTAACACACAGACATAGCGAACATGGTATATAGTACGCCAAATGATCAAGTAACACTGAGAGACCCAGTGTTGATCAAGAAACACACAGACATAGCGAACATAATATTACCACCCCCTACTCGATGTGAGGGCGAACCATCTGCTGCGTCCTATTCGCTGCAGTGGGATTAATTATTTAAAAGACCGTTAATTTTCGTAACTCTTTATCTTCTATTATCTTCCGCCTATGGGTGTCTACCGTGAAGTTGGGTTCCCTAATTGAGGGTCTCCAAGCTCAGGGTTGACGGGTGCATTGCGTTGTGTTTCATATGGGAGAACATGGGAAACCCATATTCCTCCATATGCCGCTTGAAATTTAAAAAACTCATGATGTCAGATTTGGACCTTTTATCCTGTGACTGGGCTTGCTAAATGCTAAAAGTTATTTTCTTCTTAAAATCTTGGAGTTGCTACTCTATCAAAACTTTACGATTGTTCTACTTAATTATTCAGGTTAAAATAAACAAAGATTCACTTATTTTGAATTTTCAAAGATTTGAGAAACTCGGGTAAATTTCATTATAAAATACAGAATTTATTTTCATTAGTGTTTCCTTAAAATCTATTACACTGATCGGTGGAGATTTCTATTAATTAAAACCAAAATATATTTTAAGTTCAGTATGCTTTTTATATTCGTAATCATATTTTAAAGTTCACCTTTCGCAAAATATAAGACACATTATGTTATTCAGCACTTGCAAGAGATTAAAAATATCTTTTCTACCGAGGATGTATAGGAGACAAATTCATGATCATGCTAACGAGATATTGGGAATTATGAAATTTTTCTCACCAAGTTCTTTTCTTTTCATCACATTCGTTGTCGTCCGGTATTACTTATAGGTATAAAGTCTATGGTTGGGACCTCATCCGATCCTGCTGGATGCACACTGCCCGCATGAGATCACTCGATGCTTCACCCAAAAATTGTGAAAAAAAAACCTCTCAGGGAAAAACATCATACTTCCCTTGCTTGGAAATCATCTTGCTCCATTTTGAGCGTCCTCCCAGGAAAACCTCCTAACTAAATTTTCTCTGCGATATTCTGCCCAGGATTCATCTAGAGTCCATTCTGTCCTCTCTGCGTTCACCCAGAATTAGCAGTCATCATTCCATTCCGTGTTCTCTCAAAATCATATCTGAAAAAACCCCTTATTGGTTGGGCCGGTTTTCCTCGCTTCGGCATTGGTTTACATCCCTGTATGGGAATCCCTCCGATTCGTTGGCAAGGCTTGAGAACATGGAGTTTTCTTGAAGATGAATATTCCTTTATCTTGTCAACTGCTCCGCGGGATGTCCGCGCTGCCTTAGAATTTTCACGTACGCTTCCTGTGTGACTCTTTCTGTTGGTGTCAACCAGTTACGCCCACTACGAGAAATATGCCCTGTTCGTTGCCCGCTAGCGTGCGTAAAACGTGACTTCGTTAATAGCGAAAAGGTCCAGTAAATTGGCCCCCACCTGTGATTGCGACCATTTCACTCTCGTAGTGTTGCTCGTTGTAACCCTCCGAGTTTTCTCTTTACTAACCAAGGGGTGTGTGTCGGGCGTATTCTTACTTGAATTCCGGCGAGCTCGGGGAACACAAAAAAAATAAAAAAACAGCAATTCAAAAGAATGATGAAAAAAAAAATAAGGCATTTCCTCCTCAAGAAAGAAATCTGCTCAGCCAGGTCTTAGAATAATTATGAAATATGTATTATAATTATCCTCTTAGAATGCCTGTCCGCATTATGCTTCTCGGATTTTCTTTCCCAATTCCCGCGCTCTCTAAATTGTCTACTTGGTAACTACTCTTCCTCGTTTAACTATTTCCTCGTACTATGCGATACCGTAGGAATTATTTGGTGAATATATTGCTTTCCCACACTTACTAATTTGTAGGCCCCCTTTCCGAAATTCATACCTACGAAATCATGGTCCTCCAATGTTACACGATATTCCGGAGGACATACGGGTAACATTATCTCCCTCTCCCATAGGGTTGAAGAGTTTTGTCCCCCAAAGTTAGGTGCTGTGGATTCCTTTCTCTCTTGCAAGGCTGCTCGTTTTCGCTCATTTCAACATGCGATGAATTACAATCATTTGCGAAAACTTATGAACACATATGACACATAATGTAATTATAAGCACATACAATAAACATAAAACTACGAGTAAGATTATTATAATAATGATCCATAGATATTAAATTCCTCCACCGAATCTAATTCTAAGTTTGACATTGACAGATAACATATGCACTGTATATATATGAATTCTTTCCGATATTGACAGATTTCTTCAGCCGCCGTCTTCTCGGCGACACACAATATTTGCTCGGGTACGCGCCTCCGTTCGGCGATATGGTTTCGGTTTTGGGCGTTCCCATCTCTTAAGCACTCAGCTAGTTTCTCAGAGTTCCTTTGGAGATCAGCCTCCCGACGGGAGTGATGTAGGCTAACACCATCTCCACGTTCAGTTCATAAGGGTGCCGTGCCATTACGCCGAGGAATAGTTCCTGGTAACATTTACCGCCTGCAGCAAGTGATGACCGACGAAGCGATAAACAAAATTATTATTACCGCAGCGGCTCCGGCTGTGATTATTTTGAAAGCTCCGAACAGGGAAGTGCCGAAGGCGTTGAACAGTAGCCCACTGCTCCATTCGGGTGGGCCTGCTGGTTGCCAGTATGCGCTGGAGATATTAGGATAAGTCAGCTGAACTGAAGGTTGTTCTAAGCAAACGTCTAAAGTTGTACAAGCGGTAACGGTTCGGGCCTTTAAGCAGAGTTTTTCGCTGTGGCACTTAGTGTCCGTCTTTAGATTTAACTTGATCGTTCGTCTTTCCGTCTGTAGCTTTACCGAACGAGTGTACACCGTGAGTTTTTCGAAGTGAACGTCCACAATCCCGGCTGCGCACGATGAGAAAGCTTCGATCTCTACCGTAGCCAAGGGCTCGCATGCAAAACAGCCTGTTACCTTGATTTCTGCCTCCGTGAATTTTGGGCAGACAGTTCTGGTTTCGATCGAGTACTTGTACTTCTGGAATTGAAGATTTACCACTATAGGGGCTGAGTGTAACAGTTCCGAAACAAGTTGGCCATTTCCGTCAACCTTCAGTTGATGCCATGCTGATGCCATTGGTAAGGCGCTCTTTTTTGTTCTATCATACTCAGTAAATATGACTGTTGTCGGTGGCATTTCATAGAGTCCTCATAATAGCTACAAGAAAACATGCTTTCGACATCGATTCGTTGCTCTGCGTATCGCCGATATGTCCTTTCATCGGTCGTGAAGGTAAGCTTGCCCTTTCAATATAACTCTCTTGAGGGTTTCCCACTCGAGAGATCAGATGGGTGTTCACGATTTGTGTAGGCTGGTCCAGTGATCCGACTACTTGCACTGTGATGCCCGTAGAGGTCGTCGCTTGGTTCTTAACCGTCAGAGTCTCTACGGTGTCGTTGTTGTGCTGTTGAATTAGTAGCTGATAACTACACTGCATCGATACTATTCTGCGTACGTCGTATGCTCGCAGGAAATCTGCTTCCAGCCATATTCGAAAGAAATGGCAATGTTGCGAGTCAATGATCCAGCATGACGTGGACCCACTGTCGGACGGCTGACAGCCTGTGATGCCGGGCCAGTCTAGCGATTGTTTTGTCAGTGCGTCAAATTGTTTTGATCGCACACATCCTTTTCCCCAATTGCAAGTCTCGTGATTTGCACAAACCAATTGGCTGAGATAACGCATTGTAGTCACGTGCGTAAAATAGTCTCTCGTCGTGTGCCAGATACAGTTTGCCTGCTGGTAGGTTACTTTCAAGGAAAAAAGTGTATGGTCATTTTCCTGGTCCGTAAACCATATGCATTGTTCATGCCCCAAATTCATTAGGGTTACCTGCGCATTAGTAGTTAAACGGCAGTTGTGCTCTACCTCTGAGTCCGTGCACTCCTTCACCTTTGATTCAACAATCGAATGTGCATTACATTCCGCGGAAGTTCCGTTTACCAACAGAAATAAGCTCAAAAGTACCAGTCCGTGTAAAGGCGGTTGCGCCGCTGGACGGGCAACTTGCCTCTCCAAATATTCGTGCATCTGATTTACTCCGTTACGTAAAGCATTTCCTGTTAGGGCTCCTGTCTTTACTGCCACATACGTTGTTCCTCTGAGGAATCTATATGACTTCCAAAGAATTATTCCGACTCCATACAACAGCTTCCAGATGCTAATTACTACTTTCCTGGCATATAGAAAGGTTACCGCTGAAATTAAAACTAGTACAATATACACTACATAAGTGACTGCGTGGGGTAAACACTTTAGCTGTCGTAGCATCTCACGACACAGTATGCACTGTAGGGGTCTACACGTTGTTCTACCTACGATTTGCAAAGCACCCCTAAGGGTTTTTCCATCCGTGGTAACGAAAATCAAAGTTAGTTCCGCAGAGAGCTCTAGTAGTTCCGGTGGCAATGATGTCTGATACGGAGCGTTCCTTAAAGTGATAACCCGCTCCATACCTCGAACTCGAATCACCAGGGTTCCTGGAAGTGAGCTGGTGATGATTGGGTCGTTGTATGATACTTTGATATTTTCCCTTTGAAATACTGCCTCTTCGTCAGACAGCAAATGTCTCTGGTGACGGCGCCGAGGTGAAATATTAGTGCGCGGTTTTCCAACGCACTCTGTGAAAGAGATCAGCGATGGGTTCGAAATCCGTAGTCCTTCCGCTTCATGTATCAGTGTAGATACTGCTGGCGTCAGGCGGCAGTTGCACGTAGTGACGGATTTATTCACACAGCTCGCCAGTGAACAATATTCGCTCGTTCCACTGCACGGTGCATCGGCTGTGCAGGTATAGTGTAAACCGTCTCTTGTGCACTCCATTAATGAAAGGGCTCCTTGTGGGTTCGGTTCCTGCTGAACGAAGAAATTTCTCGGTTCGATAAGCTCATGGTTGTGCGTAATGAATGTCCTCCAGGCTTTCACGCACTCGTCGCATGAATGTGCATGACAAGCACTCCGCGGCATTCCTAGTTTCAAAAGTTCGGCACGAGATGCTACAGTGCACTGATATTTATCTCCCTTGAAATGACAAAGTTCGTGATTAGCAGCTACTCCGCTAACTGTCCAGATTACTAAGGCGAACGCAATCACCTTCATCTTGTCCATTTTATTGACGAAATGTCACTCTCTTCAAATACCCTAAAAGTGGTAATGGTTCTGTCGACACTAGTCGGCCATAATTATCTCAAAACAAGCATACACATGAAATCACTCCTTATCACCTCGGTATTTCTCTTGCACATGCATTATATACACTTTACATTAAGAACTAGTTATTTTCCTTCGAAAAGCTCGTTTCACTCTGACCTACGAGAAGTGAAGGGTTTTTATGTGCATATTTATTTATACATTTTTTTTTCGAAATTCCGAAGCGCATTCCATCCCAGGCTTCCCTTTTCTCTAATTGTATTTTTTTCTTCCTACTTGTAGGTTTTCTCCAACAACAACAAAAAAAGTAAAAATCTCATCACTCGTGTTTCTTAAGCTTACTAAATTATAATTAAATAACGGTTGTTTACTTCCCATTTATCTATTCTGCAGTAATTATTTCCATTCGCTGGTGCGTCTACTACTTCTAAAAGAAAAATTATTAATTTCCCTTTTCGTGTTTGTCGTATTGTCTACCAGATATTACCCGCGTATAGTCGCTTATTTCCTTTTACGTTGTCTAACTTAATCGTTAGTTCTTTGCTGAACTATTTCTTGTCATTTTATCTCTCGTGCTTTACTCTTTCTCTTTCGTGTTTCCCTTTTTTTTTTTTTTTCTCTCTCTTTTTCCTCGCGTATTACAATTGTATTCTCATTCCTGCTCTATTTCTGATTTCACGACCAGATGCTTTTCTCGTGTACTCGCAGGTGTGCGGCGACCATTTAAGGAACGCCGATGATTTCGGAAAATAGGGGATTTCCTCGAAAATGCTTGCGAGGGTCCCCTTTGGGCGATGTCACCCCTGCAAATTCGTCGCTCCAAAAATTTTGGTTCCTTCCTGTGTGTCTAAGTTGACCGTTTCTCTAGGCTCGAAATCTGAAACACCTGCGCTGATGCCTGTGGGTGTAAGTGAGCGCACAATAGCGTAGCCTCTTGCATGTTTTGCTTACATCGGAGGCTTCTTGTTTAGCCTATGTAGATGCATCCACTGAGTATTCTGTTACCTGGGGCTAATACCACCCCTCTAATTTCTGCAGGTCGCGCTTAGTTCGCTGAAGGATTTCATTGAAACATCACGCTTCTTTTCGTCTGGTGAACTTGTCCTTCAAATTTCCTTTTCTGCTTTATCTTTTTTTACTTTGTCTATTGGTATCGTTGCACCATGTCTGCACGTATTAATCCTCATCTCACATCGTCGCATTTTTCGCATGCTCGACGCCAGTTGTGGTTTGGGAGAATCTGCAACTGCTCCTCGTGTGCTGTGGTGGTAGAGGATGGGGAGCGGGGCCTAGTGAATTTGTCATTCACATTTCCTCTTCTGCTTTTCTCAACCTCTAACCTCACGATGTACCTAGTGCATTTCTACCTCGATTTCATTTCTATACTTTTCTTCCGTTATAATTGCCTTCCTTATCAATTAAAACTGAATTTTCCTACTATCCACAAAAAAAAAAAAAAAAAAATATATAGTACCTTTGGATATTTCACTTCAAGGTAAGTGCTTTTTACTGTCATTTCGATAGGTTATGGTTAGGCTATGTTAGGTGACGTTTAGGCTACGCGTCGATCATGTTTGTTGCTACTTTCTTATACCATGTTTTGTTTCAGATTCGCGTATTTTAATTGCTTTGAATACCTGCCATGGATGCTAATTTTGAACCACTGCATTATCCGATACGCTGCTAATCTCATTGCATTCCGTCGGTGTTTCCGCACGGCTATTACTCCGCAGAAGGTGCTTACGTTTTTTTTTTCTCTAGTGATATATATTACTCCGGCCTATGCTTCTGCCACAGAAAGTTTCGAGAGAAAAAAAAATATTTTTTTTTTTTTCCGTCGTGCTGTGCTCCCGTTTATAGTTTCCATCCTTTGAAATGCTCGGCCTTTGCTGTACAAAATATCTTACTGAGCGTTCCCGTTCTTTTAACGATAAATTTTCTTTCTTTGCATTCTTTCTTCAAGATGGCGGCCCAAGATGGCGTCTTCCCATTCTTCCTTTTGCTCCTTGCCAGCCAGTTTGTGTACGGGGTTTCTCAAACTGGAAACACGGTCTGTCCGTTCCTCTACTCTTGCAAGCCCCGTGCATGAGTGACGTCATTCTGCCTACGATTACCTTCGCTTATCCTCCTACTGCCTATCATTAATAAAATTTGAGCGGAAAATTATTATTTTTTCTCTTTTTTTTTCTTCTCTTCCAACAAAAATTTTTTTTTTTTTTGTAAAAGGAATGATTGCTACCGTTCAGTCTTTCCTCTGAAATAAAAACATTGCTTCCTCCACAGGTTTTTTTTTTTTTTTTGCTGGGTGCTTAATTCCTGACCCATTCTTTCTCTTTTTACTTACGTAATGTATTTTTCCTTACTTAATATTAATTTTCCCCTTATCGTAGCCAAAAAAAAAAAAAAAAAAAAAATTTTCTAGTTTACCGTGGTTTGTGAACTCAAAACTGGAAAGATTGCGATGCACGTACTAGGCTGCGGTCCTCCTATGAATATTATTAATTACGTCATGAAAGAAATACGGGATTACGCCATATAATACAAATTTTGAAGATGACAATCCGATTTTTGGCGTAAATGTGACAAGGATGGTAAGTCAGATAATTTTTTGAAAACTTGAAAATTTTCATCGTCCTGGAGCGGGACTCGAACCCGCGTCTCCCAGAAAACGCCTAGGTATGCTAACCACTACACCACCCAGAACGACCAAGTTTCAAGTTTCCGATCAATTTGAATTTAACCATCACAGGATTCGCTAGTCGAAGCAACCGGCATTCATGTATAGCGAATCTGGAGGTTAATAATCCTATCCCGTGATTGCCCGGAGAAGCAGATAAATCATGAAAGAAATACGGGATTACGCCATATAATACAAATTTTGAAGATGACAATCCGATTTTTGGCGTAAATGTGTTAATTTTTGAAAAATTTTCAAGTTTTCAAAAATTATCTGACTTACCATCCTTGTCACATTTACGCCAAAAAATCGGATTGTCATCTTCAAAATTTGTATTATATGGCGTAATCCCGTATTTCTTTCATGATTTATCTGCTTCTCCGGGCAATCACGGGATAGGATTATTAACCTCCAGATTCGCTATACATGAATGCCGGTTGCTTCGACTAGCGAATCCTGTGATGGTTAAATTCAAATTGATCGGAAACTTGAAACTTGGTCGTTCTGGGTGGTGTAGTGGTTAGCATACCTAGGCGTTTTCTGGGAGACGCGGGTTCGAGTCCCGCTCCAGGACGATGAAAATTTTCAAGTTTTCAAAAATTATCTGACTTACCATCCTTGTCACATTTACGCCAAAAATCGGATTGTCATCTTCAAAATTATTAATTACTTCCTGCATATTCTTCCATGTTTATACACCATTTTCTAGCTAGGCTCTCTTTACGAATTATTTTCGATTACTGATCAGATCAAAATTGTTTCTTTTTTTTTTTCTCCTATCAAATTTATTTTCTGCTAAACATTTACCGTGAAAATTCAGGGATCTTCCCACTTATTCCGCATCGCTGTTTTTTTTCACAACACACACACATTTTTTATCTTAGCCCAGCGTTCTTCCTACTTCCTCTGGCTTAAACCCACGATTCCTGAGGTTTCGCTACGATTTTTCTCCATTGTGGATAAAGATTATTGACGGGTGCTCCTTCTGGTGTCCCTGCGCTTAGGTTTTCTTGAATGCGCTGTGACAAATAGCGGTCGGCTAAATCGAACCAAGAGGTTCCCTCTGGATTACTGGGTTGACTGAGACTTTTCAACATTCTATTTACTAAGCTAGTATCTTCTGGCTGCTCAAGTCTTTCGGTCGAGTCGCTGACCACAATTTCCTTTGGGTACGTGCGATTCAGGCCTATTTCCAAAGTGTTGGGCCCTTGTGAATTTGCTGTGGGGTGTATTGCTGCTGTTTGCTGAATTCTGTCCTGCGAACGTAGTAGATATGGATCTCTAATAACCCTTTGGCGCGTTGCTTCTTGTGTTTGTCGGCTGCTATTTTCCTGATAAGAATCCTGTGACGGTATGGTCTCCTCCGTTGGTTCCGCGATTGCCTGTGTGCGCCTCGGCTCTTCAACATGTTGCGAGGGCGGAGGTACTTCCCTGCTTGTCTCCCTTCGCGCTGAACTCGACGTAGCGGGCGGCGAATTTATCGGTACTCCGATGTTGGGCGGTTTACTTACGGGCGGCATTGCTCTACTGCTTGTCGGTTGCGGCATGACTACTCTGGGAAAATCGACCCAATCCAGATAGTCGTAGTCCTGTGTGCTCTCCGATCCGTCGTCAGAGAAATCCTGCGATTGTCTGGGTACTTGTACCTCTATATTGTCCTGTACCGGTGACTCTGCTATAAGCTGGGGTAGGCGTTCAGTCCGCTTAAAGACTCGATTTTTATGCACGGTCTGATATTTGTTCGGATTTTCGACTGACCTCAACTGAACATTTACTGGGGTGGGGAACGAAACTATCTCCCAATCTCCGCAGTTAGTTCGAGCTAGCTTACGCGATAAATGTGGGTGTGAAAAAGGGGTGTGCAAAAATACTCTGTCGCCTAAATGTAGATTCTTTTCCGCAGCGTGCCTGTCTGCATACTTCTCTTGTTTCGCCGCAGCTTCTTGCAAATTTCCGTATACAATTGGTTGAATTTTCGCTAATCTGGTCTTCTTATTGAAGTGAATGGGGCGATTTGTGAGGTTAGCTATCAATACGGGTATGATGCCTGATTTGTCCAGCGTGTTTACTGAACGACCCAAGCGGAATTTTTCCTGGGCGTATCTTTCTAACGGCTGTACTAGCACTTGGTTAACCTGACATCCCGAAAATTTCCCACATCGCATCCGAATAACCCTTTCCGAATACGGTGGGATGAGTTCCTTATGGACGGTCCTTCCTATCTTGGTTACGTCGGAGTTAATGGGGTTGGTCCTTTCCGCTGAAGGTACGGACAAGACCTGGGTTCGAATTTTCGACTGACGTGCTTTTCCTTTAAAATTTCTTTTCCGGTTATTCCTTCCTCTACCGTACTCTGCTCTAGCTAAATTTGCTCTGCTTTCCCGTTTCAAAATTCCTTTTCCTGCGTCGAATATGTATCCGTGCTCCTTCAATAGATCCCAGCCTAAGATTAGAGAATAATCTTGATGCAACTTCCGCTGAGTAACGTGATAGGGATGTGAAATGGTTTCTCCTCCGATTTCTACCGGTATCTCATAGCACTGAGATGTAGGTAAAGTGCTTCCAGTAATGCCTTTCACTAAAACTGCTGATCCTAAGTCACGTATACGAATCTTTCCCTTTAACTGCTCTAATAGTGAAGCACAAAAAATTGAGATACAAGCTCCGCTGTCGATGAGTGCAAACGCGTGAGTATCTCCTATCCTAACTTTCACCAACGGGAGTGCTCCATCACCTCGGACGTAACAGTTTGTTAAAGTAACTCCACGGACCTTATTATAATTCCGGCCAAGGGCGGTCCCCTTATCTTGACCCGAAATTAGTTTAAAGGACGCGAATTTTGCCTGGAATACCTATTGCAATCTCTTCCTGGTGCATCCTCTTCAAAACGAACGCGGTTTTCTCTTCTGTTCCCCAAATTCCTTGGATTCTGTGGGACGTGAGCGTCCTGTCGGTAAGTGGCGCTGTAGTTCCTGTAGGAGCGATACTGATTACCGCGGCTGTCGCCAGGGGAGAAGTTATTCTGCTGTCGCGGGTACGAAGGGTTGAGTGCCCTGTCCCATGAACCTCTTTGAGCTTGCTGCGATGGTTGCGTATAAGCTGCTCCTTCCCGATTGTTCCGATAACAAAATCGCTTGATATGGCCAAAATTTCCGCAGTTATAGCAGATGGCCGAAGTAATGCCTACGTCGGGTAAATTTCCCCTAGATTGATAATTAGCGCTCTGGAAATTTCTAATGCGATTTACGTGCGTCCGGTGCGAATTCTCTGCTTGCCTTAGCCTTTCCCTCAAATTATCTGCCTCACTTTTCAGAGCGTTCACCTGCATCTCATGAGTTGCTAGCTGCTTCGCCATCATAGAACACAAATCGGCTATCTGGTCCGTTGAATGGCTCTGTTGCCCTTGTGAAGTCCCTGGGATCGAACTCGATTCCTGCTGGGCATCGTAAGCGTTAACGTCCCGGTCTAATAAGAGATTGTGAGACTCTTCGGCCAGCGCTCTCTGAACTGCTGCCTGAAAATTTTCCGGGGTGAAGGATAAAACCGTGCGCCTCAATTTGGGGTTTAATCCATTCAAAAACTGCGACATTTTAGTGCTGTCTACCAGTCCTCGCACTTGCTCATTTTCTAAATCCATCGTCTCCATGTAGGAATAAGCTAAGCCGTTAAGACGAGCTACATACTCGGCCACCCGTTCTCCTGGTTTTTGTCGGCAAGTCGTAAATTTCTGCATTCTCACGGTAACCGGTTGCAATGTGTCGAATCTTTGTACTATCGCCTGCTTAAATCGTTCGTACTCGGTCTCCCTCCTAATATCGACGGCCTCCGAAAGAAAGTGACTGGCGGCTCCTTTGAATTTTGCTTTAGCTGACAAAATTTTAACGGCGTCGTTCCATCCTGACAGTGCGGCGGTACTCTCCAACGTTTCGAAAAATTGACGTGCGGTCAGATTTTCATCCGATCCGCTGAATGTGGGGATATACGCTAACATTCCCGCCATTATTGGTACGTTCTGCGGGGATACTACACAATTTTCTGACACGGCTTCCCCTTCTAGAGTGCCCTGAAGGTCGTTCTCCTGGTTCTGTTGATCAACTATGCAATTTTCCGAAACAAAATTCTGTTCACCGTTGCTCTGTTCTCCGTTCTGTTGGTTAGCCATATATTTATTTTTTAACCTTACAAACTTAAATTCCCACGGCTCCTACTATATGCTTCGTAATCTCGTAAAGTCACATAAAATTAGAAAAATTCCGGTGAAGCTACCACGTAAAAATAAAAATTCACTCTAACGTAACTCGCTGCTTCGTCTGCTAACCCACTTGACTTATGATCAGAAAACAATTGTCTACGAATAAGATGATTAACGTTCCTAGCTTACTCATAAATTGCATTCGGCTTTCAACTTAACTGTACCTAACTCGCGACACACTAAACAAAATTCCCTCAAAATATGCACATATATAACCAGCACTTCACACTAAGATATGTAATAAATTTGAACGTCTTAAATAATAAATACACTAGAAACACTTGAGATCAAATTATGCACTTGCAACAAAATTATATACGATAACCACTTTTCCAAGAAATTAGAACCACACCTTAAATACTTATGCTGACTTCCTAAATTCATTAAATTTTAGTATACTAGCAATAACCTCTGTCTACTTCCCTTGCTGGATGCATATAAATCACACCTTTAAAGCACAATAAATCACACTTCAATAAACACTATTTTCATTTCAAAAATTTGTTCCAGCATTATCCAATTATTACTCCTACCAATTCTTCTTGCACTAGTCCTTTTTATTACTCTTTCCCAAATATTAATCCACTTAACTACTCTCTGTCTACACTCCCAAGTACCTCTACCATTTAAATGCACAATAAAACACACACTTAGATATTACATTCCCTTTTAGTCTTCCAAAACAAATCAAGATTACTGCTTAACCTTCTATTAGCTCCTATATCTTGCAGAAAAAAATTAATTCCTCTTATCAATAATTAACCTGCCTATTCCTTCTTAAATTATCAGTTTCTTATCAATGCATCAACACACATAATAAAATCACACTTCAATAATAATGCACTTTTGATTTTAAAATATATATCACCACAACTTCTCATCACTACTCTTCTATCAGTGCCTCACCGTTAAATTATACAATCCCCAAGTTATCAATGAACCTATTATTCTTCTTAGTTACCGATTTAAAATCACAACACTCAAATGCACAAATAAACAACACATCAAAAAAAAAATTTCACTTTGATTTGCAAGGAATTTTCCCTTGATTTTCAACGATAAATCAAAATTATTCATGAATTACACTTGTATAAATTTATTTTCTCCGTACTATTAATTTTTATAAATTTTCTGTAAAATTTCATCTATTCATTTGCTAATTTAGCAGTATAACTCTTATTTGTTTTTCTGCCTATTTCCTCAGAAATTTGAATTTATTTCAGCATAATCTGATTTCCTGCAACTTATTCTTACTTGCATTTCACCTTCACTAATTTTTTTTTTTTTTAAGTTAAATCTTGCTACAATTTCCTTAATTTTTCTATAAAACCTGCATCTTGTTACTCAGAATTGAAGGAAAGATAATAGAAACACATCGCATTATTCTGCTAATTCTGTACACTTGATTAATTATCCTGACAACCGAAAACAAATATTCTTTTTTTTTTTTTAACCACAGGATCAAAGAAATCCTGGTCCTAGCACAAATTTTATATTAATTAACCAAAGATCTGAAAAACTCCTGGTCACACGGCACCAGTTTTATATTACCACCCCTACTCGATGTGAGGGCGAACCATCTGCTGCGTCCTATTCGCTGCAGTGGGATTAATTATTTAAAAGACCGTTAATTTTCGTAACTCTTTATCTTCTATTATCTTCCGCCTATGGGTGTCTACCGTGAAGTTGGGTTCCCTAATTGAGGGTCTCCAAGCTCAGGGTTGACGGGTGCATTGCGTTGTGTTTCATATGGGAGAACATGGGAAACCCATATTCCTCCATATGCCGCTTGAAATTTAAAAAACTCATGATGTCAGATTTGGACCTTTTATCCTGTGACTGGGCTTGCTAAATGCTAAAAGTTATTTTCTTCTTAAAATCTTGGAGTTGCTACTCTATCAAAACTTTACGATTGTTCTACTTAATTATTCAGGTTAAAATAAACAAAGATTCACTTATTTTGAATTTTCAAAGATTTGAGAAACTCGGGTAAATTTCATTATAAAATACAGAATTTATTTTCATTAGTGTTTCCTTAAAATCTATTACACTGATCGGTGGAGATTTCTATTAATTAAAACCAAAATATATTTTAAGTTCAGTATGCTTTTTATATTCGTAATCATATTTTAAAGTTCACCTTTCGCAAAATATAAGACACATTATGTTATTCAGCACTTGCAAGAGATTAAAAATATCTTTTCTACCGAGGATGTATAGGAGACAAAATCATGATCATGCTAACGAGATATTGGGAATTATGAAATTTTTTCTCACCAAGTTCTTTTCTTTTCATCACATTCGTTGTCGTCCGGTATTACTTATAGGTATAAAGTCTATGGTTGGGACCTCATCCGATCCTGCTGGATGCACACTGCCCGCATGAGATCACTCGATGCTTCACCCAAAAATTGTGAAAAAAACCTCTCAGGGAAAAACATCATACTTCCCTTGCTTGGAAATCATCTTGCTCCATTTTGAGCGTCCTCCCAGGAAAACCTCCTAACTAAATTTTCTCTGCGATATTCTGCCCAGGATTCATCTAGAGTCCATTCTGTCCTCTCTGCGTTCACCCAGAATTAGCAGTCATCATTCCATTCCGTGTTCTCTCAAAATCATATCTGAAAAAACCCCTTATTGGTTGGGCCGGTTTTCCTCGCTTCGGCATTGGTTTACATCCCTGTATGGGAATCCCTCCGATTCGTTGGCAAGGCTTGAGAACATGGAGTTTTCTTGAAGATGAATATTCCTTTATCTTGTCAACTGCTCCGCGGGATGTCCGCGCTGCCTTAGAATTTTCACGTACGCTTCCTGTGTGACTCTTTCTGTTGGTGTCAACCAGTTACGCCCACTACGAGAAATATGCCCTGTTCGTTGCCCGCTAGCGTGCGTAAAACGTGACTTCGTTAATAGCGAAAGGTCCAGTAAATTGGCCCCCACCTGTGATTGCGACCATTTCACTCTCGTAGTGTTGCTCGTTGTAACCCTCCGAGTTTTCTCTTTACTAACCAAGGGGTGTGTGTCGGGCGTATTCTTACTTGAATTCCGGCGAGCTCGGGGAACACAAAAAAAAATTAAAAAAACAGCAATTCAAAAGAATGATGAAAAAAAAAATAAGGCATTTCCTCCTCAAGAAAGAAATCTGCTCAGCCAGGTCTTAGAATAATTATGAAATATGTATTATAATTATCCTCTTAGAATGCCTGTCCGCATTATGCTTCTCGGATTTTCTTTCCCAATTCCCGCGCTCTCTAAATTGTCTACTTGGTAACTACTCTTCCTCGTTTAACTATTTCCTCGTACTATGCGATACCGTAGGAATTATTTGGTGAATATATTGCTTTCCCATTACAATTTACTAATTTGTAGGCCCCCTTTCGGAAATTCATACCTACGAAATCATGGTCCTCCAATGTTACATGATATTCCGGAGGACATACGGGTAACAATAATATATATTACGCCTAATGATCAAGTAACACTGAGAGAGCCAGTGCTGATCATGTAACACACAGACATAGCGAACATGGTATATAGTACGCCAAATGATCAAGTAACACTGAGAGACCCAGTGTTGATCAAGAAACACACAGACATAGAGAACATGATATACAGTATGTCAAATGATCAAGTAGCACAGAGAGGGCCAGTGCTGATCAAGTAACACACAGACATAGCGAACATGGTATCATCTTCATCATCATCATCATTGTCAACCAATATCAATCTACTGCTGGACGAAGGTCTCTCCTAGCCTCTTCTACAACGGTCTGTCTGGTGCCAGTCTCCTCCATGTTACTCCCGCGTACTTTCGACTTTCATCAACCCATCTCCCATGTGGTCTTCTTCTGGGTCTTTTCCTGCCCCTTTAAATTCATTCTAAAATTTCGACTGTCCATCGATGGTCTGTTCTTCTGGCAGTATGTCCAGCCCATTGCCATTTCAGGGATTTTACTCTGATCATGATGTCTTCCACTCTTGTCATTTTCCTGATCCACTAGTTCTTCTTCTTATCTCTCCTGGTTACACCAAGCATGCACCTCTCCATGCCTCTTTGAGTTGTTTGCAGCCTTTGTATGTCTCTTTTAGTTAAGGTCCACGTCTCTGCAACATACGTAAGCACTGGAAGGATGCCTTGATCAAACATTTTTCTTTTAAGACATAATGGCATATTGCTCTTGAAAATTATGCTGTTTCTTCCAAAAGCTCTCCAAGCAAGTTTTATACGCCGATTAATTTCTTCATCAATGTGACCCTCACTTGATATCTGCTGTCCAAGATAAATGTAGGTATAGGTTATCTCCAGCTTTTCCCCACCAATTGATAAACCTTCATTTCTTGTAAAGCCATTGTACATCACTTTAGTCTTCTGAAAGTTCATTTTTAATCCCACTTCTTTACTCTTGTCAGCAAGTTTCCGGAGTGAGATAAGATATGGTGTCACCTTATCTCACTCCGTTTCCAATTTTTATGTGTACTGTATTCTCAAACAGCCGAATCTTTGCACATGCATTTTCATAGATTTTATTAATAATATTAATGTATGCATCTTCAACACCGCAGGATTTCAAAGACATTGTAACTGCTGGTTTCACTGAATCAAAAGCCTTTTAACAATCGACAAAAGCCATGCATGATGGAAGTTCATATTCTCTCGCTCTTTCAATTAGTTCTCTCAGTACGTGGATATGATCTATAGTGCTGTAGCCACTCCTGAATCCAGCTTGTTCTCTCGGTTGAGCCATGTCCAGTGTTAACTTTAGTGAAGATTTTATAAACCACTGATAGGAGTCTGATAGGTCTGTAGTTCCTGAGATCCTCAATGTCACCTTTTCTATGTATCAGGATCATTCTAGCGTTGTTCCAATCCTCAGGAACCTTCCCTTCATTAAGGCATCGAGTGAAAACTTGAGCGAGTACTGTTTGAATTTCTCCACTTGCTTCTTGTATGATGCCTATGGTATACAGTACGCCAAACGATCAAGTAACACTGAGAGAGCCACCGCTGATCAAGTAACACACAGGCACAGCGAACATGGTATATAGTACGCCAAAGGATCAAGTAACACACAGACATAGCGAACATGGTATACAGTACGCCAAATGATCAAGTAACACACAGACATAGCGAACATGGTATATAGTACGCCAAATGATCAAGTAACACTGAGCGAGCCAGTGCTGATCAAGTAACACACAGACATAGCAAACATGGTATACAGTACGCCAAAGGATCAAGTAACACACAGACATAGCGAACATGGTATATAGTACGCCAAATGATCAAGTAACACTGAGAGAGCCAGTGCTGATCGAGTAACACACAGACATAGCGAACATGGTACAGTATATCAAATGATCAAGTACCGCAGAGAGAGAGAGAGCCAGTGCTGATCAAGTAACACACTGACAGCCAGTGCCGAAAGGGAAACACAAACATTCATGCCTTACCCGTGATTCGAACCCAGACCCCTCCACTGGTGAATGATCACAAGCCATTCCTGAGACCGCTGCGCCACCGGGGCGGCTTTTTTTCTTTTGCGAGCAAGTGAAAACAGCCGCTCCAGTGGCACAATGGTCTAAGCGCTGGAAGGTGGTCCGAGATTGGTCCGGTTTCGAATTCGGGTGAGACATGGATGTTGTGTTTGTCTTGGGGCACAGGCTTTCTTCCTTCCATGGAACCAGCGGCCCTACATAAGAGACGGAATACTGCTTATAACACATCGAGCTGCTCACGATGATCGTTAAACCCCCAGCAACTACAAAAAAAAAATAACAGTTAAGGATTGCCAAATTTTTTACTAGCACATTTTCACGTGAAAACCAAGTTGATGTAAAGGGAAAAATTAAATATTTAGTTTTTAGTGATTTAGGCTTTTCATACTTTCTTGATTATACACGGTAGTATCTGAATATTATGACCACCTACCTAATAATGGGCATAATCACCCTTGGCTTGGATGACGGCGCCAATACGGCGTGGCATGGACGCAATGATGCCATGGAAGGTTGCCCGAGGCACACGTGCCCATTCGGACTGCAGCACGGTACGGAAGTCCCAGAGATGACGTGGTTGTGGTTCTTGCACGTCGAACCCGTCAATCCAAATAGTCCCACAAGTGCTCTATGGGATTGAGGTCAGGCGATTTCGCCGGCCAACGGAGAATGGAGACATCGCTGTCGTGTTCCTGGAACCACTCACACACGCCCTTAGCGACGTCACACTGCGGCGCATTGTCCTATTGGTAGACGCCATCACCACCAGGGTAAACGTCCAACATGAAGAGATGTATGTGGTCAGCGAAGATGGGCAGGTAGCCATTGACGTTCAGAGACTCATCCAGTGGTACAAGCGGTTGCAGGTCATACCAGGAAAACATCCCCCAGACATGCACACTCCCACCACAAGCCTGTACTTTACTGATAAGCGCGTCCGGGTATTGGTTCTCGTGTGTCTGACGCCGTATCCGCCACCGCGCGTCACTTCTGTGAAGTAGAAACCGATAAGCGACCTTTTTCCACTCTTCCACTGTCCAATGTGGGTATTCCCATTCGAACAGCAGGCGTCGTTGCCGATGGTCCTGGGCTAACATGGGCGCCTTGACGCACCGTCGACTATGGAGACCCATACGTAACAGGGTTCGCTCTACTGCTATCAAGGACACGTATCTAGGTGCCCCAGTTTTCATTTGCGTGGTCAATTGCTGCAGTGTTGCACGTCGATTGCATTTTAGCAGTCGACGGAGGCGACGTTCTCCTCTGTGGTCCATGGCCTTTGGAGCTCCACAGTTATGACGCTAGGAAGTATTCGGTGCGCTAGCAGTCCATTCTTGGTACACCCTTACTATAGCACCTCGCGAACAGCCCACGAAATCTGCTGTTTCTGAGATGCTTCCACCCTTGGCGCGGTAGCCGATGATCATTCCTTTTTGAACATCCGTCAAATCGCTACCTCTGCCCATTGTGCTCACCTAACGCAGTATGCATCATCTGTCCTGGCCGGCCGCATATATCTCCGTGTGGTAGACCTTGTCACGTGCACTCAGTGACACGCTTGGGCGGGTACACTGTGATTCCAGCAGTGGTCATATTATTCTGATACGACTGTGTATGTATATTTTTGTAGTTCCTTTGCAAAGGTATCCCAGTGCCGTAAAAGCAAGAGAACACGAACATTTCTGATTGCTAGCGAGCTCATGTCAGATAAATCCACTTTACATGCCCAGATAAGGCACGAATATTTATTTGTTGTTGCCATTCTCTTTTTCTTATACATAACACACGTGAAGTATAAATTGGTAAAGCATTTGTGTCGCCTGAGTGGTGTAGAGTGTATGTTGCAAATATCTTGGCTGCCCCGGCGGCACAATGGTCTAAGCAATGCCTTTTAATCATTTGTCCGAGATTGGTCCGGGTTCGAATCCCGGTGAGGTATCGATGTTGCGTTTGTCTTACGGCGCTGGCTCTCTCCCTTCCCTGGAGCCAGAGACCCTAAATTAGGGACGGGCGACTGCTTATAGCCTACTGAATTGCTCACGGTGGTCGTTAAACTCCCAATAAAAATATATATATATATATATATTATTGACATAACCAACCTTAAAAAACACCATAATACCTTCAAGTTAGAACTGAAGAACAGGTTCTCTGCTTTAGAAGGCCTAACATCGGAAGAAGTGGACATCTCTGAAGTTAACAGAAAAGTAACCAAAGCTCTTATGGAAACAGCAACAAAATTAGCTGGGTCTAAGAACAAGTTGCATGTGAACAAATTATCAGGAAAAACCAAAATGTTGATGCAAAAAAGAAGAGAGATGAGGACAACTAAAGATGTGACTTCCAAAGTGGAATATATAGAGCTATGCAAGACAGTAAGAAAAAGTATCACTGAAGACGTAAGGAAATTCAACTGTGAACTAGTGAGGAAAGCAATTGAAAACAACCAAAGCCTAAAGATAGCAAAGGGACATCTCAGTAAGGGAAGAAAACAGATTATGGCACTGAGAAAAGAAGATGGTTCTGTAACAAGAAATAGAGGAGAAATTTTGACAAGAGTGAAAGATTTCTACTCCAAATTATATGAAAGGGATGATATATGCACTCCAGACATCATGAAAGATACCAGTACCAGAGTTCCTCCAGTCCTTCCAGCAGAAGTTGCACATGCAATCAAGAACATGAAGAGAGGAAAAGCTCCAGGAGAAGATGGAATTACTGTAGACATCATACAAGAAGCAAGTGGAGAAATCGAAACAGTACTCGCCCAAATTTTCACTCGATGCCTTAATGAAGGAAAGATTCCTGAGGATTGGAACACCGCTACAATGATCCTGCTACATAAGAAAGGTGACATTGAGGATCTCGGAAACTACAGACCTATCAGCCTCCTATCAGTAGTTTATAAAATCTTCACTAAAGTTCTTTCACACCGCTTGAAGGTAACACTGGACATGGCTCAACCGAGAGAACAAGCTGGATTCAGGAGTGGCTACAGCACAATAGATCATATCCACGTGCTGAGAGAACTAATTGAAAGAGCGAGGGAATATGAACTTCCATTGTGCATGGCTTTTATCGATTATGAAAAAGCCTTTGATTCGGTGAAACCATCAGCAGTTACAATGGCTCTGAAAACCTGCGGTATTGAAGATGCATACATTAATATTATTAATAACATCTATGAAAATGCAAGTGCAAAGATTAGGCTGTTTGAAAATACAACACACGTAAAAATTGGAAAGGGAGTGAGACAAGGTGACACCATATCTCCGAAGCTCTTCAATGCCACATTGGAGGGTGTTTTTCAGTCGCTGAGCTGGGAAAACAAGGGGATAAAGATTAATGGAGATTATCTAACCCACCTTCGTTTTGCTGATGACGTAGTCATTTTTGCAACTACCCCATCAGAGCTGCAGAGTATGATCCAGGAACTTGCGGACAAGAGTAAAGAAGTGGGATTAAAAATGAACTTTCAGAAGACAAAAGTGATGTTCAATGCTTTTACAAGAAATGAAGATTTATCGATTGATGGAAAAAAGCTGGAGATAACAGACATGTTCGTTTATCTTGGACAGCAGATATCAAGTGAGGGTCACATTGATGAAGAAATTAATCGGCGTACAAAACTTGCCTGGAGAGCTTTTGGAAGAAACAGCATAATTTTCAAGAGCAATATGCCATTATGTCTTAAAAGAAAAGTGTTTGATCAATGCATCCTTCCAGTGCTTACGTATGGTGCAGAGACGTGGACCTTAACTAAAAGAGACATACAAAGGCTCCAGACAACTCAAAGCAGCATGGAGAGGTGCATGCTTGGGGTAACCAGGAGAGATAAGAAGAGGAACTCGTGGATCCGAAAAATGACAAGAGTGGAAGACATCATGATCAGAGTTAAATCCCTGAAATGGCAATGGGCTGGACATACTGCCAGAAGGACAGATCATCGATGGACAGCCGAAATTTTAGATTGGATTCCAAGGGACAAGAAAAGACCCAGAAGAAGACCACATGGGAGATGGTTGGATGAAATTCGAAAGTATGCAGGGGTGACATGGAGGAGACTGGCACAAGACAGACCGTTGTGGAGGAAACTTGGGGAGACCTTCGTCCAGCAGTGGATTGATAATGGTTGACAATGATGATGATGATGATATATATATATCTTGTGTCTGGGATCGAATCCCGAGTAAAACATGAATGCTGTTCCGTCTGTTAGAAAGAAATCGGTCGTACCAACAGCTTTCGCCCCTGCATAAAGAATTCTGAATTGTTGTGAGAGTATAGTATTGGAAATCGTGGAGTTTCACTACGACATAAGGATCAATAATAAAAAGAAATCGTTTCTCCTATCATTTGTCGCTCAAAGGAGGGTTAAACCATCAGGAAAGAGCGCTTACTGATGTTTTGAAAACATCAGCAGATTTTTATTTTACTTTGTTCCAGGGTTTTATGACCACCTTGAGCAACTTAGTAGGGTATAAGCAGTCTCCCGTCTCTAATTTGGCCCACTGGTTCCAAGGAGCGAGCCAGTGCGGTAAAACAAACGCACAACCCATGTTTCATCCGGGAGTGGTGTAACTAGCACAACGTACCTCCCCCTACCAGATTTACTTCAGTATCCCTAAGCATAGTCATTTTTTCAGGATTTCTTACACGAAGGAGGATGTGTTTTTTACGGTGTGTATGTGAGGGGGGGATCAGAAAATCAGGGAGAGTGTCTGAAAGATTAAGGCGGGGTCAGGGAGAGTGTCAAAAAAATTAAGGCGGGGGGTATCAGAAAGTCAGGGAGAGTGTCTGAAAAATTAAGGCGGGGTGGGGGGTATCAGAAAGTCAGGGAGAGTGTCTGAAAAATTAAGGCGGGGGGATGAGAAAGTCAGGGAGAGTGTCTGAAAAATTAAGTCGGGGGTCAGAAAGTCAGGGAGAGTGTCTGAAAAATTAAGGCGGGGGGATCAGAAAGTCAGGGAGAGTGTCTGAAAAATTAAGGCGGGGGGGATCAGAAAGTCAGGGAGAGTGTCTGAAAAATTAAAGCGGGGGTATCAGAAAGTTAGGGAAAGTGTCTGAAAAATTAAGGCGGGGGGGATGAGAAAGTCAGGGAGAGTGTCTGAAAGATTAAGGCGCAGGGGATCAGAAAGTCAGGGAGAGTGTCTGAAAAATTAAGGCGAGGGGATCAGAAAGTCAGGGAGAGTGTCTGAAAAATTAAGGCGGGGGGGATCAGAAAGTCAGGGAGAGTGTCTGAAAAATTAAAGCGGGGGTATCAGAAAGTCAGGGACAGTGTCTGAAAAATTAAGGCGGGGGGATGAGAAAGTCAGGGAGAGTGTCTGAAAGATTAAGGCGGGGGGATCAGAAAGTCAGGGAGAGTGTCTGAAAAATTAGGGCGAGAGGATCAGAAAGTCAGGGAGAGTGTCTGAAAAATTAAGGCGGGGGGATGAGAAAGTCAGGGAGAGTGTCTGAAAGATTAAGGCGCGGGGGATCAGAAAGTCAGGGAGAGTGTCTGAAAAATTAAGTCGGGGGGATCAGAAAGTCAGGGAGAGTGTCTGAAAAATTAAAGCGGGGGGATCAGAAAGTCAGGGAGAGTGTCTGAAAAATTAAGGCGGGGGGGATCAGAAAGTCAGGGAGAGTGTCTGAAAAATTAAGGCGGGGGGATCAGAAAGTCAGGGAGAGTGTCTGAAAAATTAAGGCGGGGGATCAGAAAGTCAGGGAGAGTGTCTGAAAAATTAAGGCGGGGGGAGGGATACCAAGATCCCCGTAGTTTTAAATTCTTACGTAATTTTTGGAACAGAAGTACATAATGCAAGACTATCAATCGGCCAATCAGGATTAACATGGTACGTGAACCCATGCATGAACATGAATATGCATTTTATCGCAAGAAACGAATTCGGTAAAATATATTTAAATGATTAAGGTTAATAACTATAACACTTTAGTGACCATCACTGGATATGGTTGCATACAAATAGATAATTCAGTGCTCTACACCAGAAGAATGCAATCTAAGTACATTCAGGTATTTCTTTGCATGTTACGAAAGAACCTCAGCTGTGCACGCCAGGAAAAAATGGTGTGTGTGGCCTTACAATGTGCATGCATGTGATGTGTGCAATTACAATGTGCATGCATGTGATGTGTAGAAATATACTATACTATATAACTACTAACTATAGATATGACATAATATAAATTATAATTACATGATTACAATACAAATAGTAAAAAAATATTTTATACAATAAGAAGAAATTTTCATGTTTTTAGGCCCAAGTCTTTCTTTCTAGCCTTCATTTCGGCGAACTCATTAAGCATAGCATCGTGGTCCGTTCTTCTGTCATATAAATGTCACCTGTATATAAACGTTTCCACACAGGGAATGAGATAGATATATACTATATTGACAAAAGTCACCGGACTCCTAGAAGAGAAACACAGCATAGTATTTATTCACATATGTTGCACGGTTTCGGTCCCCCTTTAGCCTTAATGCATGCACTGACCAGAGTCGCAGAATATAGACGTACACGCGTACGCCGTACGCGGATAGTTTCCAAATTATTAGTAGATTTTGCAGATAGTTTTTGATTGTAGATTAAAAAAAGAAAAATGTTATTTACAGCAATTAAAACACTTACTCAAAGCTTTACTCAGATTAATATATTTAATTCCATCTTAACGTGAGAATGTTCAACTACTTTTCACATCTTCTGAGAGTGAGTTCTTTTGTTTTTTCAGACGTTTCTGGCCTCTTGATTTTATCAAGGCCTGTTCTTAATATATATAGGAACTGTAACAAAAGTTTCGTTTGCACAGAAAGACCTTAAATTTTATTGCCTGGTTCATCTTGCAGTTGCCAGTTATTTAATTAAAATCCTTGTGAATTTTATAAGTCTGCTATTTTTGAATTAATTTGTTGAAAATGCTAATTATAATTTTTGAAGGTTCATTAACGGAACTGCTTTTCTAGACATAAAAGCTTTCTTTAATTAGTCTCTTGTTTTTATGAGGTTCATAGTTCAATATTTTAAAGTTTTGTCCTTAAGGTCCATTTTACACACATTTCTCTGCATTCAGTCGTAATATACTTTTGTCCTCTCTGGACTCTGTAATGTTCTAACAATTATTTATTGTTACATTAATTTTTCTATAAATTATCTTATTCTATTGTTATCGTGATTCACGGGTTTGCAGCAAGTTTTCTGTTTCAATGGTTGTGTACACAGATACATTTTATTTTCATACAACTCTGGCACGGACCCTTCGAGACATGCTTCCGATAAGGTTCTGGAACACAGCAATAGGTATGCGCTTCCATTCAGTACATAACGCTGCCCCTAACTGTTGCTTAGTAGTAGGCCTTGGTTTCAAACTAATGCGACGCTCTAATTCATCCCATAGGTACTCTATGGGATTAAGATCAGGGCTTTGTGCTGGCCAGTCCACACACGATACGTAATTATCGTCAAACCACGCCGTAACAGTCCTTGCTTTATGGCTAGGTGCATTATCCTGCTGGTACCAACAAGGCTCTGTTCCATAGTATTGCCACAGAGTTGGTAGGGCATAATTGTCCACAATATCGAGGTAGACGAGCTAGTTAACAGGTTTGTCCAAGATAACCAATCGGCCGGGACCATATCACGAAAAACACCCCCACACGAATACACTGCCAGTTCCAAACTTGACCGTAGGAACAGTACAGTGTGGTAAATAGTGTTCTCCAGGCTGCCCCCATACCCACACACGGCGATCAGACTGATGGATCGTGCATCTCGATTCATTAGTCCATAGGACCCGTTTCCATTGATCTACAGTCCACGATAAATGTTCTTTACACCATGCTAAACGACGAGTAGCATTCCGAGTGGAGATGAAAGGCTTATGAGCAGTCGCACGACCACAGTAACACATGAAATGAAGTTCTCTGCGAATGGAACATGTACATACTGATGTTCCAGCATTTTTACTCACTTTTACATTGAGGTCTTGTGCAGTACTTCGTCGATTAGCTGTAACGACTCTCCTGAGGCTTCGACGTCATCTATCACTGATTTTCTTTGGTCTTCCGGTACGTGTTGCTGCTTCAGGCACGCCATGTGTCTTCTACTTATTCAGTACATCCAAAACGGTTGACTTGGGTATATTTAAACGCCTCCCGTTTTCTCTGATGGACAACCCACTAATATAACACCCAACAATCTTTCCTTTTTCAAAGCCAGTTCTCTCCCGCCGCGACGTTTTCACTCAACCTCACAGTGCAATATGATCGCGGTCAGCTGCAGGCTTGTTTTTATACCGTTTGCAGCTGTACCGCGCATCTTAGCAACGCAGCAGATCCGTTCATTTGCTTTTGAAGGGGTGTCTTGTGACTTGACAATATACCGAACTTACTATAAGAAAGAACTAAAAGCAATAGCAACGTGTAATTGTTTTATCCAAAACTAAAATAAATCACTTGAAGAAAACACCCTCTTATACAGGGCAGATCTGCTGCTGTTGTAAAAAATTGTTGGCGCCTGTCGTGCACGTTATCCTAGGTGCAGGTGCGTATATATATTTTTTCCTGGGGGGGGGGGCGAAGAACATTGGAAGTTTTTGAAATCCAGCAGGACAAAAAAAAGTTCATGAAAAACAGATGAAAAAATGAAAGCATATTTTCTAATGTTCTAATGCAAATTTATGTTTCTTTATTAAATCAAGGCTTATTTTCTAATGTTCTAATGCAAATTTATGTTTCTTTATTAAATTAAGGCATTTTTTCTTGTGTAAGTCGCATTTTAACAAAAAATAAAACACTTTCGGAATGGGGGGAGGGGCGAAGCCCCTTTCCCCACTTCTAAATACACCCCTGCCGAGATGAGTGATGTTTTCTCACACCTTCTACGGGGAATCCCCATATGTCAGCGCACTTTTCCTCAGTAGCGCAGAGAGAGGGCGATCAGAGAGCGATCGTATTACAACCCGGAGCCCAAGCGCCGAATAGCTTCAATCTGTAGGACATCCAGTGTTTTAAAAGTGAAACTTGACATTTATTTAGGCAAAGCTAAATATGTCTTAAAAAGAAAATATGAATCTTTGGGTAAATTATTTGTTTATTTTTGTGCATGTTCGAATTTTTTCATAAAACTATAACTTATAACTGGAAGCTGCAGCACGCCTCCGCCTGCCCCCCCCCCCCCCGCCCCCGCGCATCTGCCGGGATGGTAGTTACGCCACGGTCACTCGGACGAACGGTCGGAGGCCAACGCTTATACAACTGTACCAACGGGATGGCCATCAGCGAATTCGACAAATTTATTGTTTCAAGAATTGCTTCGTTTATCAGCTCAAACAACATGCTATGAATATTTATAAATTCAAAAACGACTTGGAAGAGCGAATTTTGAAAATAGCAATGAAAACTTATCAGTGTCTTTGATGATATTCGCAAGAGTTCTTCAAAAAAGTTCTTATTCTCACACATACAAGAAAGCTATGTCATTACGATTCCTTTATAACTTTTTTCACATAGTTCAGGCGAGCGCAATATACTCGTACTTCTCCCGCCGCTAATCTAGTGTCTCGATTCCGTGAAGAAAAAGTATTTATTTTGTTCTTCCAACTACGTACCCACGGCTGCGACCACCACAGCGTCCGAGGAATATCGCTCCCAATGGATACTTTCCTTCAGCTTGGGGAGCAAATAAAAGTCACTAGAGGTAAGATCTAAAGAATAGGATGGATACTAAAGCACCTCAAATCCTTCAGTCTCTATGGCAGTCTAGAAGGTGTAAGTTGGTGCATTGTCTTGAAGAAACAAGACACCTCTTACAGGCTTCAACGACTCTTTTCATTGATGGCTGGACAAAGCTGGCTAATTAGGTTCGCGTAGTATGCATCAGTGACAGTGGTACCCTTTTCCAGGTAACTAATCATGATGATGCCATCTGTATCCGAAAAAGCTGCTACCGTCATCTTGCTGGATATTTTTCGCAGGCTCAGAAGATACATGCTTCCACATTAGACTTTATGTTTTTTAGTTTCCGGGTGAGAGTGATGATGAACCCATGTTTCATTCATTGTAACGATCCGAGACCAGACATTTATCGAATCTGCACGAAGTATGTTCAAGTTGTTGAAGCATATTAGTTCGAGGCATGTGTTTTGCTCATCAATGAACATTCGGATTTACGGAAAAGTGGCCCCTCGCATTTCGCCTGCGACACATTTCGCTCCCTGTAGATAATGAGTAGGTTACAAAAATGTAAATACAGTCAACTCTCGATAACTCGAATTTTTATTAACGTCCCAGCCCTTTAGTGGAGATTTAATGTTAAACTCTATCGATTACTCGAACTGAACTTCCGATAACTCCAACTTTTCCGAACAAATTTTCAAAATTACATTCTTGTAAATGATCATATGTAGAGGATTTTAGGAAGGGAGTGCCTGACCCAAGGTCTTAAACAACCCTTAGAAATAGGAAGCTAGGAGATTTGGGCTAGAGTGCCCGATAGGAAAATGACACGGAAGCGAAGTAGGAAGGGGGAGGAAGACACTCTTATTTATTACCGGGGTCCGACGGCTTAACGTGCCCATCCGACGCACGGCGGATATTTAGTGGATCGTGCGTTTGTATCTGCCTGGGATCGAACCTGGAGTCCTTTCCGTGGCAGTCACGAACGTTGCCCACTAGGCCACCCGCGGCCCTACATACAAAGTAATTTCTCCCCTTTTGTATGTCTTCAGGGTTCTCTTTCCATTGTGAAAGGATTAACTGGAACTGTTAATCCTTTCACAATGGAAAGAAAACATACTCGACCAAGAGGGCGATAGCCACGTGGTTAGGGACTGACATGGGGGCGGGGGAGGAAGCAGTGACTAATCTTATAGGAATCTTTTCAGTAACAAGTGAATCTGGCTGTCCTCACATTTCCTGGCGCAGTGGACAGTTTTCTCTCTTTATTTATTAACTAAACATGAGTTTTCGGCGCCTCATTATGGGCGGCGCATCGCGTAAACAAGCTGAGCGTCGCAGGCAGTACAATATCTGCATATTATTTTTTCATCTTGATTGATTAATCCTGTGTGTACAATGGGAAAAAGTGTTCCGTCAATAAGAGGCAAAAGAAAATTGGTCGATGATGACAACCACATTTACGTGTTTTCAAAGAGAACTGTAGATGAACATGGAATCTGGGTTTGTGAAAAAAACGTTCCACCTGCAAAGGGCTTGTTTGGACAGAAAAGTCCAGTTGTGAAAAAATATTAATTTAAATAATATGTAATATTTTGTACTTTCAATGAATTTATTTCACATGAAAGTCATTTGATTGATTCATCGTATGTTTTCTCGTGAAACTGAACAATTATGAAAAATTTCATATCATTATTTGCTAGTCTTCGCCTTTACCATAATGTGTCAGACATTGCCCTCAATCATGTCCTCATTTTGAAACGAAATTGTCCTCAAGTTTGCTTTGAAATTGAGGACGAATGTCATTTTGACCTCGCTTTCGTTCTCAAAAATCTGGTCATCTTAGTTTTACGTCATTTTGTTCCAAAGCAGGAATGATAGAGCTTCTGAATATTGAACGACGCAAATACCGACAAACGTACGTATTCTTCAACTTTATGCAAGCAATTATGCTTCGAAGTAAAACTGTGACAGTTAAAAATACCCTCTCCTCGCGAAGTTTGCCCTTCGTGTTCGAAACAATTACATCATTGGAAGTGCGACTCTAAGAAACTCGACTCTCTTCAATCGGCTTTTCTCTCGGAAATGGATTCATTTATTCTTCCTCTGGATTCTGAACACATTAAAAAGGGATCATTTATTCTTTCTCTGGATTCTGAATACATTCTTCTGTACTTTACGTGTAAGAAAATGACTCAATAGTATACTCTGTATAGTGCACCGAAATGCTACGTTGCTGCTATCTAATGCCTAATAATTCTTTAAAGTTCCATGTTGCTCGTGCAAAGAAAATAAATACATCCATTTCTGAAGCTGTTTTACCGTCAATGGTCTTTTACGAACTTTTAAATAAAGCGTTATATCTGTAATAATAAAAGAAAATGGGAGTCTGCCTGCGTATATGTGGCAGCCATAACTCTTCAAGACATCATGGTAGACACTTCAAAATCTGGAAGATCGTTTCTCATTACCTCCCAAGTTTCAGTGGTCGGTTTTACGATGAAATTCTAAAAGGAGCGCTTCCTATAAGCAAAATGTTTTATCATGCTGTGCGGTTACTATCGGAACGAGAAAGTTAACAAGTCGCTTCGGTGGTGCAGTGGTCAAAGCGTTATCATCTAACCGTTGGTACGACGTGGGTTTTGAAAACAAAGCTTTGCCGGTGGCGAGGCTCGAACCCGGTGCTATCTGTCCGAAGCCTAGTGCTTTCCCAATTAAGCTATACCAACTAGTGCTTACCACGGCTACTTGCCGCCTTGACATGCACGTCTCAGGGTCTGGGTTCAAGTCCTGAATGAAGCATTGGTTAGCCGCCCAGTGGCGCAGTGGTCTAAGCGCTAGCTTATGACCATTCGTCTGTGAAAGGTCCGGGTTTGAATCCCGGTGAGGCGTGGATGCTATGTTTGTCTTATAAGCCTCTCTCTCCTCCTCGGAACCACTGGTGCTAAGTTAGAGACGGACGACTGCTTATATCTCGTAGTGTCACTTACGGTGGTCGTTAAACTCCCAGTCGCCTAATAAAGAAGTTAACAAGACAAGTGAGAACACGTTTGTGCCCTTCAGCCTGCCTATTGTGGAGTGGTTTATTGAAATCCCATCCGAAACGCAGGTTCAGCAGAATTTCAGAACAAAATATGGAGTAAACCGCCCACACGTAACAGCAAAAGAAAGTGGTAGTTTTTCAGTCCACGACCGGCAGATACACAAGTAATTTTATTATAATAGATTCAAGGCGCAAAGAATTATATTTGGTTAAAGAAGTCAGTGTGTTAGCATCATTGCCAGGGGTGTAGTACACATACACTGATCAACAATGAAATAACCCACGGAGGAAAAATGAACCAAATTGAGCCAAAAATTGCAATACACATAGAATATGACGCACTTAAGACCTTTAATTTCCAAGGCAGTTTGGCAGGCTATAAGACAGAATCACGTGACAGCAGCCAATACCTTGTGTGACCACAATACTGTGAAATGTAATCAGACACATGGTGCGGGATGAGATATTACAGCCTTCCAATTATGATCTGAGATATATGGACCCCTTTACCTCATCCCATAATTCAACGGAATTACGTAACGGCCGAGGAAAGGCTTGCAAGGGTCGTCCAATGAGGTTTCGTACATGTTCGATGGCTTATAGGTTAAGAGATCTCACTGGCCCGAGAAGCATATGGAAACATTGTAGGAACACTCGGGATGTTAGCGGTGTTTGAACTAGCTTTATCTTGAAGGAAAACGGCCGCCAGTATATCACTCAAAATGAAAAAAACACGGGCTTTAAAACATCTCCCACGTACCTCCGAGCTGTCAGCGTAACTGTCCTGCTAATAAGAGGTGAGCCGCTATCGTAACTAATGGCAACCATACGTGGACACCGGTGTACTGTTTGCAAACAACAAGTGGATCCTCACTGAGGCCACGTCATCGCAAGACGAGGACTTGACGATCGTCTACTCCGAAGGAAAATTGGGACTCATCGCTGAACACGACGTGGTGCCATTCTTTTTGCCACGCAAATCGACTACGACACCACTCCAGACGATCTCCGCGATGCCCTATTGCCAGTGGCAGTCGACGCAAAGGTTGCTGGGAGCTCAGACCTGCTTCCGCTAATCTTCGGTTTACCGTCCAAATCGTGCCGAGGATATATGTTCCTAGTCGCAGCTACAGCGCGTCGAATGTTCTCTGCCTTAGCTTGTCGTTTCGCAATTGCCTGACGACCAATACATTGATTTAAGCTCTCTGACACTCGCTTGACTACATCAGTCTCTCTATTACGCGGCGACTGGTGGTGCCTTCTTTCATCCCCTATTGCCAACAACGTCTAACTGGTTTGTCATTCCGATGCATGTGGGCCGCGATTCGGCGAATCCCCCAACCAGAATCACGGAGGCCTAAGATCCTTCTTCACTCAAACGCGTCCATCTGGTGACAGGGTTCGCGACGAGGATATTAGGTTCTTTGATATGCTGTAGCAGCTTTCAATACTCCATTGCTTGTTTGAAGTCCTGTATCACGGAATACTGCATGGCTTCGGCGGACCGTGTTTTCCCTTTTGTATCTCGCACATGCCACGTGATTGGTTGCATGCTCGAAAGCTTTGCAAACCTCACCTGCCTGCACAGCCATCTTGCATACCGATACGCCGACTCGTTCTAGATGACGCAATTTCAATACAGTGTAATTTTATAAATCGCATTTTCCCGATTTTTCTCATACTTTTTGAAGCCATACTGTTTTAAAATTAAGCGTAATAGCTGATATTGAATTTGAAATGGGCAGTGTTAGAAGTGCGATTATTTGCATTTTTGTCATCCATTTTAAATTTTAACATACTGCGTCAATAGAGCTGAAGGTAAGGCGACAAAACTGAAGAGTGGCTGGGTTTTCATTTAAACAAATTATAAACTGTGAAAATGTTTGTCCTTGACCTTTGGTATCTGAAATCGGAAACGCGAAGACGTCGATAATAATGTGCTTGCAACCTTCACTCTTATCTGTATTTGACTACTTCTGGTTATCGTGAGGGTAGATACATTTGATTTTTGCTCTTACGATCTTATGTCTCTGGAATTTCTTCGATATCTCAGTGCTCTTCTAGGCTTGAATTTAACATTAAATACTATCGAGACCCAAAGTTATGCTCATGTACGGTATTTAACAATATCAGCTGAATTATCAGCTCGTAAACTAGTTCGTAATATTCATCGATTTTCACCAAGAAGGTTCATTTTCAGACATTAGTTTCGAATTACTTCATATTTTGGTCAAACAGCGGGTAAATCGCTTTTTGAGTGCAGATATTTCTAGCACGACTTATTCTTCTGAATTTGGCAAATAATAAAGCTCTTTCTATTTTTACTACTAATATACCTTTCTGGCGATACATTTTCATGTTTTTAAAATACGCCTCGGCATTTTCTTGCAACTTACTGTAGATTAAGAATCGCTTACTTCTTGAAACAGCTCCGGTTTCAGTTAGTTTTCTATCCTCACTTATTCAGTATTTATTAGTTTAGCCTACCCGGTGGCCTAGAGGTCAGAGGAGCAGGTTTTTGGCTAGTCGTCCAAGATGCGCTTGGGTTCGACTCCCACATGAGGCATGGGAGTTGTACTTGACATACGGCTCTAGAGCTATATCTCCTAAGGAACCAGTAGCACTACGTAACAGAAGAACGGCTGCTTGCAGTTGTTCACGGTGGTCGTTAAACTAGACGAAAATAAAGTAATTAAGTATTGAGTTTTTTGTTTTTGTTTTTTTGATTGGAGGTTTAACGACCACCGTGAGCAACTCAATGGGCTATAAGAAGTCGCCCGTCCCTAATTTAGGGTCACTGGTTCCAGGGAAGGGAGAGAGCCAGTGCCGTAAGACAAACACAACAACCATGCCTCACGGGATTCGAACCCGGATCCCGTTCGGACGAAAGATCAGAGGCCATCGCTTAGACCACTGCGCCACCGGGGCGGCTAAGTATTAAATTTAACAGCCCCCATAAGTATCTGAGGTAATAAATTGCCGTCCGTTTATAAATTAGAATAATTGGTTTCAGAGAACGGCGAGAGTTAGCTCCGTAATTACAAGCACAACACCTACGTTCTTACTCCAGGATTTGAACTCAGAGCAGTATTACACTCTGATAGTATAGTTAAAATTAAACACCCACTCAACACTGTATGTTGTTCAGTGTGAAATTATTAAATTTGCTGTGGGGTACGTTCAAAAGATACCCAAGCATAGCAACACATTGTCTTGCGGCGTTGACACCAAAGGTGCACTTGCAGTTCCGGTGGCCGAGTGATCTGAGGCGCGGGCTTTCGATCAGTCCCCTGATATGGGTGCGCGCTGGAGTCCCTCATAAGGTACGGATAGTGTATTTTCCGGATGGTTCTGACTCTATCTCTTTCCTGGAACCTGTGAAAGTGAGAAGATAGGGGCAAGCGACTGCTTATAACCCTTAGAGTTGCTCATGATGGTCGGTTTTTTTTCTGTTGTTGTTGGAGGTTTAACGACCGCCGTGAGCAACTCAGTGGACAATAAGCAGTCGCCCATCCCTAATTTAGGGCCACTAGTTCCAGGAAAGAGAGAGAGAGAGAAAGAGAGAGGCAATTCCGTAAGACAAACACAACATCCATGCTTCACCGGGATTCGAACCCGGACCCATCGCGGCCAGATGGTCAGAAACCAGCGCTACCACTGCGCCACCAGGCTGGCCATGATGCTCATTAAACCCAAAAAAAAAAAAAAAAAAGAATACAAGTAGGCTCACTTCTGACGGCTAAGCCGTCAGTTTAAAACGTAGGACTACAACTTGCACATCGGAGAATTAAAATGAGCTAGTCGAGTATGGTTTCAAAGCGTTTATTTAGTTTCTTATAGCCAACACGCTTCATCGGCAGGATTCGTCTGGGTTAGGTTATCGAAGCCTTCATAGAAATAGTAGCACACACTCTGTTCAGAATTCTTATCATTTTATCTATTATGTGATATATAATACATATTTAACCTTCTGTTATGAACATTTTGGTTACTCTTTTTATGTTTTTCCCTCACGGAATGTCACATCAGAACTCCCAAGATATTTTACCAACCGGTGACACATTGTTAATACATTTTAGCATACAATTTACAATCCACTGATGTAAAATTTTCTCAATTGTCTTTTGCTATTGCTTTAGAATATTTCACATTTTAAAATACATGAATTTTGGCAAACTCTGTATATTTGACTCATGCAAAAATAATACATCGTATGTCATTAATTTTGCAAGCTATCCAGGTACAGACAACAACTGTAGGTCAGCATTCATCTCGAAAGTGAAGATAATACACTGCCGGACAATTGCTAAGGACGGATGACAATAGCAACGATAGCAACCCTAAAATGGAAGGCAGGAAAATGTGGAAATTAGCATAAGTGCGGGATACAGTAAGACGTGTTGTGCGTATGCAAATTTTGGATTGCCGAACTTGTTCGTGACGTCATAGCGCTGAGAAGAGATATAAAGGATTTGACGCGTATTGACCGTTGTTGTTCAAACGCAAAGTCGAAAGGGAAAGAATCAATTGACGAACTTGCAAGTTTCAGTATATCTTCCTGACATCAACTAGATGATTTTACGCGTGGCCGTATTATTGGCAAGATTGAAGAAGGGCGAAAAATAACAGATGTTGCCAGGGAGTTCGACGTCAGCCACAGTGTTATTTCAAGGCTTTGGAAATCATTTCAAACAAATGGAGAGTGTAGCGAACGTCACGGGGGAGGTCGTGTTCGCAGTACGACACCTGCAGAAGATCGGTACATAGTGCTATCAACAAAAAGACACCGGCGCAGCACAGCTAGTGAGGTAGCAAATCGGTTTATGGCTGCTACTGGCAAGCGGATCTCCCAAAAAACTGTCGCCAGACGTTTGCATGAAGGAGGACTATACGCCCGCCGTCCTGTTGTGTGCATCCTATTGTCCAGACGTCACCGTACCGCCCGTTTGCAATGGTGCCATCAACATCGCAATTGGACTGATAACGACTGGTCTGCTGTCCTCTTCTCAGATGAGAGTAGATACAGTCTATCGTCTGATTGTCGACGACAACTGATCTGGCGTGATAGTGGTACTGCATATTGTCCAGAAAACATACAGGAAAGGAACCGATATCCGACATGTAGTGTCATGGTATGGGCTGGCATCATGATCAATGGCCGTACGTCCCTCTATGTGCTTCCAACTGGGACTATGACTGGCCATCGATACATTAATGATGTTCTGCTACCTCATGTTCCGTGGTGCTGTCGGTGATAGATTCATTGTCATGGACGACAACGCAACATGTCATCGAACAGTCGCTGTCCAGGAGTGTCTTGAGAGCGAGGATATTCAACGCCTCGTATGGCCAGCACGTTCTCCAGATCTGAATCCCATTAAAAATGTGTGGGATGCTTTGGGGAGGAGTCTTGCTGGTCGCCAATGCCCTCCAATAAACAAGGACACCCTTATCCGTGCAGTGACAGAGGAATGGGATAAATTACCCCAACAGCTGCTTGATAATGTTGTGCAAAGCATGACACGACGTGTGGAATCTTACATCGCCCTCCATAGTGGCCATATCCCGTATTGACATCTTACGCCGGAACGCCTGCGGACGGTAATTGCATTTTTTTCACGTTTACGTATTCTGCACAAAATGGCCTGTTTGTCCCTTGAACACGTTCCAAAGCCTTCTGGATTTCAGAGCACAATAAATTGTCTTTCTTGTAATGTCCTGGCATTCTGACATTATTTTATTTCACTTGGCATCCAACCACACTTACTTTTTTATGTACTATATAGCCGTTTATGATCCGTCCTTAGCAATTGTCCAGCAGTGTATATATATATATATATATAGTACATAGCATCATCATCATCATCATTGTCAACCATTATCAATCCACTGCTGGACGAAGGTATCACCAAGTTTCCTCCACGACGGTGTCTTGTGCCAGTGTCCTCCATGTTACTCCCGCATACTTTCGAATTTCATCCACCCATCACCCATGTGGTCTTCTTTTGGGGTCTTTTTCTGTCCCTTGGAATCCAATCTAAAATTTCGGCTGTCCATCGATGGTCTGTCCTTCTGGCAGTATGTCCAGCCCATTGCCATTTCAGGGATTTAACTCTGATCATGATGTCTTCCACTCTTGTCATTTTTCGGATCCACGAGTTCCTCTTCTTATCTCTCCTGGTTACACCAAGCATGCACCTCTCCATGCTGCTTTGAGTTGTCTGCAGCCTTTGTATGTCTCTTTTAGTTAAGGTCCACGTCTCTGCACCATACGTAAGCACTGGAAGGATGCATTGATCAAACACTTTTTTTTAAAGACATAATGGCATATTGCTCTTGAAAATTATGCTGTTTCTTCCAAAAGCTCTCCAGGCAAGTTTTGTACGCCGATTAATTTCTTCATCAATGAGAACCTCACTTGATATCTGCTGTCCAAGATAAACGTGCGTGTCTGTTATCTCCAGCTTTTCTCCATCAATGGATAAATCTTCATTTCTTGTAAAAGCATTGAACATCACTTTTGTCTTCTGAAAGTTCATTTTTAATCCCACTTCTTTACTCTTGTCAGCAAGTTCCTGGATCATACTCTGCAGCTCTGATGGGGTAGTTACAAAACAGTACACACACACACACACACACACACACACATATATATATATATATATATACTTAAGAGCAACACTGAAGACTAAGGAAAAACTTTAGAATTTAAAACGAAGGTTGCAAAATAACCTGAAAATCAAAACGCGCAACGCAGCAGTTTTGAAAATTCAGAATTCACATTCTATAAAGAAGATACCTAAGCAAAAAAATACATATATAATTTTGACTCACACCTAGTACAACATAGAAAAGGTTATGTATCTACCTGTGTGAGTAAAAGGAGAAAAGATAAAAAAATAAAATAAAACAACTGAATGTAGAAGGTGTCGAGAATACTGAGCCTTGGCTTTATCAAGGACCGGCAAAAACTCTGCATTTTCTCACTTCCACAAAGACCTAGTTGGAAATGGGTTTCTGCAAGGCCATAGATGCAAGTAACATTCCCACCTAAAATAGTTTAACAAATATATATATGTCATGTCCTCCGTAGAGTTGCATGACCTAGCACTAGTTAACAATTTCGCTTGCATCCATTAACCTTCCTGGCCCTGACCCATGCTCTTCATCTGTTACTATTAAACAGAGAGAAGAAGATTAAAGAGAACTCAAGCTGTGAGAGTGACATAATAATTAGAAATGATTTTCAGCCATAACGAAATTCCAAGTTCGTTTGAGAGAGAATTTAAACCTGAAAATCGATGCAAAAGAAATCCAAATTTTTAAATTGCAATTAAAAAAAGGAAATATTAATTTTTAACGAACAGATTTTTGAAAGAAAACTTGAGTCTAAAACCCCCTACTCTACAACTTATGACAGCACGAAAACGAGAATAAGTTAAAGATAATAATTAACTAAAGAAAACTTTGTGAAAGTTATATACCTTAAACAGTTAGTTGCAATATGTACAAAGTATTTCAGCAGTGCTTTAAGTGCATAATTAATTAGTTATTAAGAACTTAACTACTTTGAAAGAACAGCGCATAGACAGCGCATAGAAAAGGAACAAGCTTAGCCATCTTCTGTTCCTAGGTACCCCAAAAGACGCTCAAAGTTACAGAGAAAAGAAAGAGTTAAAACCCGCAAAAATGTTAACAGACAAACCAATGCCTAAAAGCTGAAAAGCTAAAAAACGACAGAGAAAAAGTACATGAAGTACAAACATTGAACTTATAAAACCTAGAACCCAAAAACAGGGAAGAGAGCTTACCTCTTGTGTGACAAAAACATTTCTCCTCACAAGAGAAGAACATGGCTGACCTCTTCCGCCACTCCCTAGACGCTGGGGGGCAGTGAGGGTGGGGCTGATGGCCTCCTCATGCAGCAAGAAACATATATATATATATATATATATATATATATATATATAGGGATGTAAGGTCAGGTGATGCGTAACATCACAGCCTCTCCTTGACAAATGTCAACCCCGCCTTCTCGTGGTGCATCTTGTTCCCACTAAAGGGGCTCTGACGACCGCAATTAGCGGTATAACTATACCATCGGGATCAGAGGAAATGCTATCCCACACTCACCAACCCGCTTGGCCAGCGTGGTGAGTTATGGCCAAACACCTCCAAAATGACTCTACAACTTAAATCTTGGCCCTCAGTCTCCGGCAGCTGGAATGTACCTGGCCAAGGCAGCGGCCAGTGCGACATGAAGGCAGAGGGTGCTAAGAATCCCCGGAGGACCGGACTAGGCTGCCATTTGATGCTGACCTTGGCTACCTACAACGGACGCTCCCTATCTTCTGATTCAAGGCTTCTTGAATTGGAAGAGGAACTACAAAGGATCAAGTGGGACATCGTCGGGCTAAGTGAGGTAAGGAGAAAAGGAGAAGATCTCATTGAACTGAAAAGTGGACATCTCTTCTATTATCGTGGGACAGATACTGGCAGAACTAGTGGTGTTGGATTTATAATAAACAAGAAACTGAAGGATAAAGTGGTACAAGTTGAAAGTTCCTCTGACAGAGCTGCACGACTCGTTATCCAACTATCGAGAAGATACCAGGCTCAGATTATTCAAACTTATGCACCCACCACAAGTCATCCTGAAGAAGAAATTGAAGAATTTTATGAGGAAATTCGTCATCTAAATAATAAAGGTAAGCAGCACTTGAAGATAATTATGGGAGATTTCAATGCAAAAATAGGGCACCGGCAACAGAATGAAACTTCAGTAGGTAAATTCGGTCACGGCAACAGAAACCAGCGTGGAAATACTCTCGTTGAGTTTGCAGAAGCAGAAGGATTTTTCATCTTGAATTCCTTTTTCAAGAAAAAGCCACACAGGAAATGGACATGGAGACATCCAATTGGGACGACAAGTGAAATTGATTTTATTATGTGTAACAAAAAATTCGTCATCGAAGACTGCAGTGTGCTGAACAAGTTCAACACAGGTAGTGACCATAGATTGGTGAGATGTAAGATGCACCTCAACACTAAACTTGAACGTGGCAAGCTCATAAGACAAACAAAATCTATTGACATAACCAACCTTAAAAAACACCATAATACTTTAAAGTTGGAACTGAAGAACAGATTCTCTGCTTTAGAAGGCCTAACATCGGAAGAAGTGGATATTTCGGAAGTTAACAGAAAAGTAACCAAAGCTCTTATGGAAACAGCAACAAAATTAGCTGGGTCTAAGAACAAGTTGCATGTAAACAAATTATCAGGAAAAACCAAAATGTTGATGCAAAAAAGAAGAGAGATGAGGACAACTAAAGAAGATGTGACTTCCAAAGTGGAATATATAGAGCTATGCAAGACAGCACGAAAAAGTATCACTGAAGACGTAAGGAAATTCAACTGTGAGCTAGTGAGGAAAGCAATTGAAAACAACCAAAGCCTAAAGCTAGCAAAGGGACATCTCAGTAAGGGAAGAAAACAGATTATGGCTCTGAGAAAAGAAGATGGTTCTATAACAAGAAATAGAGGCGAAATTTTGACAAGAGTGAACGATTTCTACTCCAAATTATATGAAAGGGATGATACATGTACTCCAGACATCATGAAAGGTACCAGAGTTCTTCCAGTCCTCCCAGCAGAAGTTGCTCATGCAATCAAGAACATGAAGCGGGGGAAAGCTCCAGGAGAAGATGGAATTACTATAGACATCATACAAGAAGCAAGTGGAGAAATTGAAACAGTACTCGCCCAAATTTTCACTCGATGCCTTAATGAAGGGAAGATTCCTGAGGATTGGAACAATGCTACAATGATCCTGCTACATAAAAAAGGTGACATTGAGGATCTCAGGAACTACAGACCTATCAGCCTCCTATCAGTAGTTTATAAAATCTTCACTAAAGTTCTTTCACACCGCTTGAAGGTAACACTGGACATGGCTCAACCGAGAGAACAAGCTGGATTCAGGAGTGGCTACAGCACAATAGATCATATCCATGTACTGAGAGAACTAATTGAAAGAGCGAGGGAATATGAACTTCCATTGTGCATGGCTTTTATCGATTATGAAAAAGCCTTTGATTCGGTGAAACCATCAGCAGTTACCACGGCTCTGAAATCCTGCGGTATTGAAGATGCATACATTAATATTATTAATAACATCTATGAAAATGCAAGTGCAAAGATTCGGCTGTTTGAAAATACAACACACATAAAAATTGGAAAGGGAGTGAGACAAGGTGACACCATATCTCCGAAGCTCTTTAATGCCACATTGGAAAATGTCTTTCAATCACTGAACTGGGAAAACAAAGGGATAAAGATTAATGGAGATTATCTATCCCACCTTCGTTTTGCTGATGACGTAGTCATTTTTGCAACTACCCCATCAGAGCTGCAGAGTATGATCCAGGAACTTGCTGACAAGAGTAAAGAAGTGGGATTAAAAATGAACTTTCAGAAGACAAAAGTGATGTTCAATGCTTTTACAAGAAATGAAGATTTATCGATTGATGGAGAAAAACTGGAGATAACAGATACGTATGTTTATCTTGGACAGCAGATATCAAGTAAGGGTCACATTGATGAAGAAATTAATCGGCGTACAAAACTTGCCTGGAGAGCTTTTGGAAGAAACAGCATAATTTTCAAGAGCAATATGCCATTATGTCTTAAAAGAAAAGTGTTTGATCAATGCATCCTTCCAGTGCTTACGTATGGTGCAGAGACGTGGACCTTAACTAAAAGAGACATACAAAGGCTGCAGACAACTCAAAGTAGCATGGAGAGGTGCATGCTTGGTATAACCAGGAGAGATAAGAAGAGGAACTCGTGGATCCGAAAAATGACGAGAGTGGAAGACATCATGATCAGAGTTAAATCCCTGAAATGGCAATGGGCTGGACATACTGCCAGAAGGACAGACCATAGATGGACAGCCGAAATTTTAGATTGGATTCCAAGGGACAGGAAAAGACCCAGAAAAAGACCACATGGGAGATGGGCGGATGAAATTCGTAAATATGCGGGAGTGACATGGAGGAGACTGGCACAAGACAGACCGTTGTGGAGGAAACTTGGGGAGACCTTCGTCCAGCAGTGGATTGATAATGGTTGACAATGATGATGATGATGATATATATATATATAGGCTTCCATGAAAGCTTGAATTTCCAGATCATTATTTCAAATTTCAAGATGTCATTTACCAACAAAAGTAAGGAGCACCTATGGGCTCCCCACTCTCACCTTTCCTGGCAGAGATTGTATTACAAGATTTAGAGGAAAGAGTTTTACAACTTACTCCTGTAGCTCCGTGCCTATATCTACGATACATAGATGATATTCTTGACTTTTGGAACCATGACGTAGATTCCTTATATGAATTTGCTGAACTGATGTCTTCGCAGATTACCTCAATTAATTTTACAGTTGAACTTGAAAAGAATTGTACTATCCCTTTTTTAGACTTTCTGTTGAAGAGAAACCCTATATCACAAATTATTTCTTTCTCAGTATACCGCAAGCCCAGTGCAACATCAGCAATTATACCATATTATTCGGCACATCCTAATACATATAAACTATCTGTATTCCTGTTTCTCATCCGTAGAGCATACACACAGTGCTCAAGCGTTACTGCTAGGAGACGAGAATTAAATGAAATAAATGCCATAGCAGACGAATATGGGTACCCAAAAATATTGTAAACCGGATCCATCGAAAAATAAGAATCACAAACTTTTCTACATTAACTAAAGAATCCAGTCAACGCAAATATGTTGGGTCAGTGGATTATATTCCGAAAGTTATGAATATACTTAAATCTTCCTGTAAAAAATACAACTTGAATTTTGGAATTAAAACCAACAACCTAATGTCAACTATTAAAAAAGATCGGGACCCAATTCCGAGTAATAGCAGATTCGGAGTTTACAAAATACTTTTACAGGCCCTGGATACTGTTGACATAGATCGAATTTATATTGGATCCCCCATGAGGAATTTGAACTTTCGTATTGCGGAACACAAGTACAGTGTCAAAACACATTCAAACTCTACAGCACTTGCAAGATTAGTTAACCAGGGAGCTCACATCCCGCTGTGGAATGAGGCAAGAGTTATTTCTTCTCACAAAAACAAAAACATCGTCAATAACGCTGATAAATGTTGTAACGATGAAGTACCCAGATTCATACCTCCAACTTGGATGCAGTTAATTTCGAACAAGAAGAAGCAAATAAGCCAATAACTCGAACTTTATTTCGGAACTCACCCAATAACAATTAAGACACAACAATCATAAGTCAGAGTATGGTGACGTTTTTTGAAGTCATTCGGGAGCTGAACGCGATGTATATAAACAAAAGCGACGTTCCAAGGTGGACTCTTTTTCAAATTTTTACGATACCTGTTTTAGAATTCACCTGAGGATGTGCTGGGAGCCAGCATGAAAGATCTAGTGATGTGATTTTGACTTTCAGCTTTTGATTCAGTGTAAATAAAAGTCAATTTTCATCGTTAAATTTGAATTTCATTTATGTCGTGCAACGACGGCATTCTAGCAATTTATTGACAATAATACTGTGCAATACATGAAGACATGTTGGACGTCAGCCTCCTCGCCACAATACAAACCGGAGGGTGAATTAAAATAGTCATGCGATGTAAAATGGACAGCACAGGGAGGCGGTTGTGTAAGAAAAGCCAATGTGAATTGACTTCAAGGGGTGCTGAAAGTGGGGAAAGAGCAGCGGACCACACTGTTGAGGTAGAAGAAAGTGGAATGCCAGAAATGGGAAGAGGTGCAGAAGAGCGAGAGAGAAGACGGTAGAGATCAGCTGTTGAGAAAAAGACAAGAGGAAGAGGTGGGCCATTGGACGACAGAAAAAATGGGAGAGGGAGAGAGGCAGGGTGGACAGAAATGAGACCTGAGGGAGTAGAAAGCTCAGGGAACAGGGTGATTATAGTAGAAGAAAGAGAGTTGTGGACAAAGTAAGCATTGGCATTGAAACGGAGAGCAGAGGGTAGAGCAGAGAAGGGGAGCCAGGAAAGATTTGTGTAAACAAGATCGTTGACTGTAACGACTCCAGCGCGGAGCCATGAAGAAAAAGCAAAGCATGGGAGATGGGTAGGGTGTTGCAGAGAAGAAAAAAAGAGGTTCGGAAAGTAGGTCATTTGTGGAGGCAGGGAGAGAGCGAGAAAGAGGGAGGGAACGAAGAAAGGAGATAGCCTCCTTGTAGACAGGAGGGAAAAGTGTGAGAAGGGGTCAGTGGTCCATGAGTAAGAACGAAAGAAGAGTAAAGCGTGGGTTATGCGGAGAGACTATGACATCACGAGCAGCAACTCTGACTCGTGTCATGGATCCAACGGTAAAAGCTGAAGAGTAGTCAACATGCACATCAGCAGTAGTTGTAAAAGTACTAGGGTGATGTCGATTTCGGAAGCCTGGGAAAATTCTTAGGATCAACAGGAGGTGGAGGCATCAAAGTCGTTTGTTGACCAATGGCAGTAGGCTGACTTGTGGAAGATCTTGATTCTGCGACTTTCCTCGAAAAGGAAGAAGTCGGTGGAGCTTTGGTGGACAAAGTAGAATATGATGTAGTGTGTGGAGCTGTTTGCAGGGGTGCACGTGGGCACTAAGCCCTCATGTGACTTTCGCTCTGGCAGATAGTGCAATACTGTGAAGTGATGATCTCAACTCTTCGACGTTGCTGTCCACAGCGGACATGCAAAACATTCGGAACCGCTTTCAGCTGAGCATCAGATGGAAAGAGGACTCGAGCAGTGCGGCGGAAGCCCCGTATTGATTTGTCCTCAGGGTCCCTGGGAGCCGCAGAGAGAGTTGTTATGGAGCCAACAACCCTGCCGTACTTGCTGAGTAAGGTGCAGAGTGCGGCGTCGGAAACTTCTGGTGGCAAGTGGTAGAAAGTCACCTGCACCGGGAGGTGCCCAACCGGTTGTGCTAGTAGATGCACGTCATTGATGGTTAGACCTACCGTTAGGACCTGGTCAGCATGCGCTTTATCCTTAAAATGGACCAAGACAGATCTGGGTTTTCGAGCTACAAAGTTTATAGCATCCTTTGGTAAGATAGTTTTGAGGGCACGGCTATATTGCTACAGCTTGGTGTCGGGAAGCGCATCAAAATAGACGCCCCATTCCATAGTGCAGGAAAAAAGGTGACCTGCTCGGGAATCTTCTGGAATGTCAATTGTGGCGGTGAAACCGACGACAGTGACATAGGATTCAGGAAAATGCATAGCAGATGAAACCGGGGGTGTAAGGACCCCAGAAGTTGCAGAAGCATAGGACGCTTGAGCAGACATGGTTCGAGAAGTCGATGAAGCGGCCCCTAGAAATAGGGGCGGATCAGGAAGTTGATGAAAAGTGGAAGCTAGTAGCTCAGTATCTCTGATCACTGATACGTCATCTTCTGCTGAGATGTAGATAGGAGACTTGACACCACCGCGCTTGGTGGGAAGGGCGGGAGCAATTGCTGGAGAAGAAGAGGTGCCCATGACGTCGCAATGACGCTCAGGATCCACCTCAATATGGTGAGTAGGGGCTGCCCCGGTAGAAGAAGAGGAGGGAGCTGGCTGATCTGCCAAATATAAGGATGTGGGCGTCACCCTTATCTGCTGCCGCCATCGAAGCAATGGCGAGACTTTAACGAAAAAAGACCAGCTTGGTTGAAAAATAAAACAGTGAAAAATGAAACAATATGACACTCACCAACCTGGGAGATACACGAAAGCAAAGTGCAGACCTTCAACTTAGAGATACATGCAACCACAGAAACTAAAGCACTCAATAAACACCTTGTAGAAACGAAAATCACGGAGCTCAAATCTTAACCACTGAGCATCGAAGGGTTAGTGCATGCATTAAGGCCAAAGGTGGACTGACACCGTACTAATGTAAGTCAATAAATGCTGTATTGTGTTTCTCTTCTAGGTGTCCGGTGACTTTTGTCAATATAGCGTATATTGTCGATGTGCCCATCGGAATATGCTCCTCTAGAAATGACTGCTCCGATGTCACTGTGATGTTCATCATGCATCTACCACACAGAGAACATCTCTGCAAACGACCAGTAAGAGTTTACCCTCACCCTGGGTAAAGACGCCGTGAATATAAGGGGTTCAACCCAGGAAAGGGATTGATGTGATAGCCTGGTTGCGTAAAATTTCACCCAACTTTCATGTAAGCAGAAGAACCTTATAAACAACGCCTTACTATTGCGATGATACCACGCAAAATTACTCCGTGCAATTTCTTCCGTGTCAGGGTTAGGTCTTGCGGCACCGACGCCGCTAGTTTGTTCCTAAATCTTCAGGCAGTAGGGTACAAACCGTTGTCTGAGTGATCACTGCAAAACATTTTCTTAAATTCACGAGCAACTTTCTGTCATTTCTTTCGTGAATTAACGAAGCATGTTTCTGATTCAACCTTTTCCGTGAACCGACGGGAAAAACTGAATTTCACGGATTTTTCGTACTACAGAAAAAGTTTGAATTTTCAGAAATCTTTCCACATTTTCTTTCTTATATTAACGAAAAAAACTCCGTTCTCGCTTTTTCCGGATCCATACGATGAAACAATTTGGGTAAAAGGAAAGATGGGGGTTTGATTAACTGTTAAATTTCCATAGTATGTGGAAGTATTTGATTTTGAAGTTCTGTATTGGGATCGGATATTGCCGATAGTATATCGCATGCATTTTGGTTACTGTGTTACAGGATGTTTCTTCTCCTTTCTCCCATTTTGTGCACTAGCTATTATATATCGTGTTACCGTAGGAATTTATTGCACAGGTGATTGCACTATTTCCATGTATCAGTCTGTGGAGTCCTTAAGACAAAAGCTAGAATTTATTGCACATACGATTTTACTATGTCTATGTATCAGTCTGTGGAGTCCTTAAGACAAAAGCTAGAATTTACTGCACAGGTGATTTTACTATGTCTGTGCATCAGTCTGTGGAGTCATTAAGACAAAAGCTAGAATTTATTGCACATACGATTGTACTATGCCTATGTATCAGTCTGTGGAGTCCTTAAGATAAAAGCTAGAATTTATTGCACAGGTGATTGTACTATGACTATGCATAAGCCTGTGGAGTCCTTAAGACAAAAGCTAGAATTTATCGCACAGGTGATTGCACTATGTCTACGTATCAGTCTGTGGAGTCCTTAAGACAAAAGCTAGCATTTATTGCACAGGTGATGGCACTATGTCTATGTATCAGTCTGTGGAGTCCTTAAGACAAAAGCTAGAATTTATTGCACAGGTGATTGCACTATGTCTATGTATCAGTCTGTGGAGTCCTTAAGACAAAAGCTAGAATTTATTGCACAGGTGATTGTACTATGACTATGTATCAGTCAGTGGAGTCCTTAAGACAAAAGCTAGAATTTATTGCTAGGTGATTATACTATGTCTATGTATCAGTCTGTGGAGTCCTTAAGACAAAAGCTAGAATTTATTGCATAGGTGATTGCACTATGTCTATGTATCAGTCTGTGGAGTCCTTAAGACAAAAGCTAGAATTTATTGCACAGGTGATTGCACTATGTCTATGTACCAGTCTGTGGAGTCCTTTAGACAAAAGCTAGAATTTATTGCACAGGTGATTGTACTATGACTATGTATCAGTCTGTGGAGTCCTTAAGGCAAAAGCTAGAATTTATTGCACAGGTGGTTGCACTATGTCTATGTATTAGTCTGTGGAGTCCTTAAGACAAAAGCTAGAATTT